>JAWWMO010000121.1:96680573-96693388 GCA_035047845.1 Dendrocincla fuliginosa
GCATTTATAGGAACCAGAACCAGAGGATGTCTGAACATTTAAATGTCATTGGCAATGACCAAAATCAGCAGCAGAAAAACTAGGAACCTCTCTCTGTAAAATCCCCTTCTCACAGGAGTTCAGCTTTTTCTTGCTTTGTTTGCAGTTTGTGCTGTAAAAGGTCCCAGTTCAACAGAGAAAAAGCTCAAAAGAGAATTAGCCCTGACTTTTCTGCCAGTTTTTTGTCTAGAGAGTAGTAGAAATTGCAGAGCAGACATCTTCAAGCTAAGGCAAATCTAGAGCCTTTCCCTGATTTCTTGGCAACTGCACTACTACTGTGTGACGTAAGCCTCGTATATCCTTCTACATTAAATGCCTGCTCTCAAAAGAGCCTTAACCCATCTAGGACTTTCAGCTTGTGGAGAGGTGGTTTTCTATCTAAGGATCTCTGAAATCATAGTCTAGACACCTCTATGGTCAGGTAGGAAGCCTAGGACCAGGTTAAGTTGCCTGAATCAGTTTATGAAAGCCAGCAGTCGGCTTTTTAAGCACCAAAGGATCCAAGTTAAATGTGTCAAGGGGGCCGTGTGAATGACAGCTTTCTCTTCTCTTTGAGCTGTGTAGGGTTTCTGCAATGTTTTGTGCCGGTGCAGGACAAGAAAAATAATTTATTTCACCTACAGAAAGTTATAGTGCCCTTTTTAGAAGTCCAAATTTAGTTCAGCTAGAGTGTGTTTGGAATGTATTTCACCCTGATAGCATTCTGCTACACATGGATTCCTTTGTTGCCACATGGTTACCAGGATGGAGGAAAAAATATCACTTTTAGGAGTAAAACAGAATTTTCTTGTTCAACAGTACAAAACCCCTTCAGTGATATATACTTTAGAAGGTGTTTCATACTTTCCAATAAAGACAGCTTCCTTTTACTTTTTTAAGACCTGGAATACTTCAGTGGTGCTATAGTAATGGATAAGAAAATAAATTTTCACTTTTCTCTGTAAAATAACCTCTGTGGAAATAAAGATGAAAACTTTTGTATTGGCTGTTACTAACATTGAAAATTATCCCAAAGTATTAGGAAATTCTAGAGTTAAGTTTCCAACACTCATGCTAAAACTTTAGTATCTTTTTTATACTACAGTCTTTAAAAACATAAGCATATACTATTTTTTCCACAGGATACTGCGTCATTCAGTGCACAGGACAGACTATTAGGCCTGTAGTGAATGAAACCATTGTCTGTACAAACCCTGCCTTATGTTTGATAGAGTTTGGAACTTATTTAGAAAACAAAAAAAGAAAAAAGGGGGACTTTAGGAGGAGAAAGGATGGTCTTGTTCATCAGTGGATGGAGTACAGGTCGGGTATAGTTCAGCCTCTACCAGATGTCCAGTTTCTCAGAAGAGCATAATTTCAATGTTTTCTGTGAAAATGAGAGCTGGAGAAAGCAGAATCAAAGGAAACGCCATGCAAAGTGGTACTTAAATATATTTAGCCATTAGGTTTTTTTATATAAATGCATTATTTTATAATGCATTTATAAACACATTAAACATATATAAATTTTAAATATATTATTAAATAAAGATCATAAGTCATATGTTTGTAATTAGCTGTACAAATTGTGCAAAGTTTACAGAACTGTCATGTTAAGCCCAAAGCGGAAGATAAACCTATCCATTCCAATATCTTGTTATTTTTAATGTAAATGACCTTCTAATAGAATAATTGTTTCATTTTTAATTTCAGCAACATCAACTATGCATTGGTTTTGTCTCTGCCTGTTGAGTGCATAAGACTATTTGTACATGCTGGGACATATTTCTTCCCCACAGGGTGGCAGCATTACGATGCTAGATAGTATCTTTTCTCCAGAATGAACCGAAGTAGTTTTCTTTCCAAAAGGAATAAAACAGCATGTTTTTCGTGCAATGAGCAGTACAATTTAAGCTCATGCATGTCTAGTTAAAAGGTTAAAAGACTCCACCCTTTCCAACTTTTATGATTAAAATGTCTTTTTGTAGGTATCTTTACTTAGACTTGCCTAGAGAGTAATTTTGTCTTAAGAACCCAAGAACTGAGAAATCAGTTTGTCTGTGTGGTTTAGAGGTGTAGGATCATTTCAGCCAGCCAGAGAATTGACATGTTTCTGAGTGTGGTCAGCAGGTCACGTTGGGGCTCTGCAGAGCTGGTGAGCAGCAACCCTAGGGGTGTGGCAGAGAGGGTTGGTTAAACTGAGCTGTAGAACGCCAAATCTCTTTCTTCTGTGTAATTGATTAAAATCCCAAATTCATCACTGAAGATGCAAAAATGCTAAATACCTAGATAAATTAACAATTAAATGAGTTTCAAAGGGGTATCTCCAGTTTCTTCCTTGCTGAAAGGACCTTGAAGTATTACCTGGTTCAACATTTTATGGGAAAGGGAGCTGTGATGCATTTATCTAGTGTCCTGTTCTATCCCATCTTGTAAACCTTCAGTGGTGGGGACTCTACCACATCCCTAGGGAGGTTGTTTCAGCACTCAAAGCACTGTTTTCAATATAAACAAGTCCTTACTAAGGGAAAAGTATTATATAGATGCAAAGATTGACAATTTTAGATCTCTATTTCTTCAAATAATTAAACTTCCTAAAACCTGGTAGACCTGCTAAAAATTCTTTGAAATATTTGATTGTCCTGAAGCATCACATTTCTTCTTTAATCAGAGCAATATCTAAAGTAAGAGTATGCATCAGATTTTAAGATTTTCACTTCAGAGAAAATATGGGAATAAACAGTGTTAGACTATCTATAGTAAAATTTCTTTTAAGATCTTCAACATAGCCCAAACCAGTTTTAATAAACTGTAACTAAGTGCAACTTCATGTGAAACAAATTTTTGAAAAGCCAAGGGTAAACCAGCCAAAATCTGTCTTCAAAAATACACACATAATTCACACTGGGGAAATTATGTTCTTAATTACACTTTTACAACCTGCTTCTTGGGCCACTGACACATATAATAGCAGAATTTAACATACACATAAATGGAATCAGACTTTGGCACTGAGTGCTTTCTTCAGGAAGCTTGGTGGTCTGGGAACATTACTGATTGATCTGCAGTTATGTGAGAGAAATCCATTTAAGTTCAGTTCAGACAAGGTATTTTTACTCCAAGCTATGAAATGGACTGATTATATTAGTCATTTCTAGGACAAAATTTTCTAGTGTGAGGAGTGGCCTGCTCTGAATAATATTGCTTCAGAAAACAACCTACAAATGTAGAAAATCAACAGAAAAATCAGCAATAATTTGACTGCAGGCAGCTAAGAGGAGACTCCTGCCAAAACTGAGGGTTCTGCTTTAATCTAGGAAGTGATAAATGGAGACGTTCTTTGCAAACGGGATGCTTTATATTAAAATCCTTAGCAAGCAAATTGGTTTTCCTTTTCCCTTGAACCATATTAAGGAAAAGTTATATGAGAAAATAATTGCATGCTAATAGTATGTTTTATTGAAGCTCTTAGAGACCACTGCATAATTACTTTTTAAAGCACTTTCTCTGCAGATTTTTTTTTTCATTTTTTGCATATACAGTCTGGTTAAGAGATTTTATTTTGTAAATTGGCTGGGGTCGGGGGGTGGGGTGTTTTATTGAAAGAATAAGGAATTTCCTACTGGAAAAACAGGTGAATTAACTTTGCCACAGAACATTGCCTCATTCTACTGCAATCAATTTGTGATCATATTCACAGGTCAAACAAAAGTAAATGGGAAAAGTAATTTGTCTAAATAGTAGCTAAACCAGGTATTTTTATGGCCTTTGGTTTTGTGTTTGGAAGATCAAAGTAGGTACAGTAAGTTGTACTGATTACTTTGGCCTCTGAATCTGTGAATCATATGATTGGTCTTTCCCTGTTCGATTTTTTTTTAATATAATAACATACAAAAGCGGGTTACTCACATTGCCTGACACATACTTGTGCCAAGTACACTTTCATGTTAAGATGATGATAACATGCAAATATCAGCTTCACAGTTTCTGTCAGCTGCCTGAGGATTTTCTCTGATAAGTAGTGTGAAGAGTTGCACACCAAGAACTACATGTATAACTTATTTTTTGTTCCATAGGTGCAATGTTGGATATCATGGTGCAGGAATTCACATGAAGGAGGTCAGGACCCTTCCCCTTTCATGAGGATTTTGAATCATTAACTAGTGAGCCAGACTGCTCCTTTCTGGCTGCTTCTTTTAATTTTCTACATCTGGCTACCTCGACTGAAGCAATGACATCATCCTACTTCAATCTCTCATCTGAGATGCTCTTTGACAAGGAAAGAATTTAAGGCTTATATCCCTCCTTTAGCTTAGGCAGTAAATAAAGCTAAGTGACCCTAATGTTACCCTTTCCCAAGTGTTTTAGTGGACAAGATAGTTATACAAAAGATGGGCATTTTACCTATATAATCCATTTCCAAGGTCTTCCTCTAAAAGCATTATACTTCTACTGACAATCAAGCATAAGCACAGAACTTATATTCACTTGGGTCTGGTGCAAATTCCTAAACATACCAAGGCCTGGAGTTTTCACAGAACCAGCTACAATTTTTGACATCAGTGTTTGAGCATCATGAGAATCTGATTCATAACATGACCTATAAAGAGGTCTTAATTATTCTTAGATAAGAATGTAAATCTAAAACATATTTTCATTAGTCAATATGCCTGCCTGGAGCCTTAACTCTGCACTTAAACTTGAGGCAGCAGAAGAATTTCTGTCATAATCCATCTTTGGCAATTTCTGCTGGCTAGCCTTCTCTTCTCAGTACACAGAGGTTTGGGACTACCACTGTGAAATATACAACCCTTCCCATGCCCTGAGGAGTGTAACTCTTGATTCTGGATTGAATTCCAGGGAAAAGTCCTTAAAAATACAGCTGCTACACTACCTCTTTTCAAAATCTCGTTTTGGCTCTAACCTAACTTCCCATTTAAGAACTCTACTAGTAGTCTAGGAAGTCCATGAAATTGAGCATTTCAGATTGTTTGCTGAAAAATGCAGGGCCCAGAATAAGGGTGAAAAAAATACTTAAGCCTGAATATACTGTGCACATTTTTATGCATCTTCTTCCAAGTGGAGATTAATTAAATTAATACAAAATTTTTGCTGTAAAACCTGACACTGGGAACTAAATCAAATAATTGCATGTACAGAGCTGAAGTCAAGCCTGTTTAAAGATTGCCTAAACTTCACGAGCCTTTCAATATTTACCCAGACCACTTTGAGGTTTTATGCTGAAATTATGTTTAACTTGAGGTTTTGACATGACACCAAGGGAAATTCTTTTTCAATTTTTAGTGTTACTCAAATTAAAAAAAAAAAAAGGGGGGGGGGGCACACTGTATCCTTATTTGCTGTAAACCAGCATCTCTACACTACTTTCAATAAGGCTGTGTAAGCTTAAAACAACTGAAGAGCTAATCCCAGTGAAGTAAAGCCATGAGGTGAATTGAACCAAAGAAAATGTTCAAATGAGTAAGGCCAGCTGTATAGCACAGGCAAACTCTGCAGCTGGGCACTGTGCCAGGTTTCCCCATTAATTGCCTCCCTATGCTTCATTGAAGGAAGTTTGAAGCCAGTCCAAATCTCCTAAGCTCCCCAGCACCACTGCTCTGTTTCTACTCCAGCTGAGACTTCCAGACACTGCTCTCACTGGCAACAAAAGTGGGAATACACATGAAGAAGTTTTCTAAACAGTCCTTTGCGTGAGCTGCAGAAATGGGGCTTAGTCATGAGTACCTCTAGTTTCTGGACCAGCAGTGTTGTAGAAGCTGGCGATGAGGATCCAAACAGAGGAAATGAGGTGGGAGGAGAGGCTGGTACTGGGAAAATAAAGGAGGGGGAAGCAGATGGGAAAATTAAAGCTTGTCTGAAGTTGTTGCAAAGGAAGGGGGAAGAGGCAGCTCTGAAAGCATAAAGACTTCTGAAAAAGTCTGAGTTGAAGAACAGGACAGGAAAGGAAAGTCCAAAAGGAAATGTAAGGGATAAAGCTTGTGAGTGGGGAGATGTTTGCAAGGCAGATCTGTGTCTGGAAAGGAAACTGAGTAGGGCAGTGTGGTAAAGAATAAAAGAGCTCTTTTAGGACAAACAGTCAAGGAATGTTGAATGGACCAGGGGAGTGTGGTGGGAGTCAGCAAGAGACACAAAGGTTGGGGAGACTGGAGCTGAGAGTTGGAGTGGGAAGAAATTAGATTGAATAAAAGGCTCAGACAGAAAAATATGGATTGACTGAACAAAAATCTGAAAACAGAATGTGTGAGGGGCACACCTGACCAAGCAGATGGGAGAGCAGAGGGGCTTGACACAAACATAATGGTAGAGACATCAGCAAGGTTTCCCCTTGGGAAAAGAGATGGCCTGACATGTCAGCATCCAGTAAAGCACAGTATCCCTTAAAACTGCAACATAGATCATCATTTCTGAGCATCAGTGTTTCCAGTGGGAGTACATAACTGTGAAAGCCAGAGTTAATTTTATGATGGAATGATCAAACCCAGCATGTATTGACACGGTTCTGCCCAGCAGCTCTCTGTGCTGTCCAGTATCAGTGTTCTGATGCTTCACACCTTCCAAAATAGCACTGCTGAAGCCTCTTGAGAAGCAGTCTCAATTCCCTCTCACAGTTATTGCAGAGATTAGAGTAAATTACCACTGCTATCCATTAATCTCTGATTTGAAATGAAGCTTGAAGAGGAAATGAGATCAGAGTGAAAGCCATGTTGTAGAACTGATGAATGAACAGGCACAGGCTGGAAGGGCTCTTTGGAAAGATTAATTTTCTTCTTTCTTTACTCAAAGAGGAAAAAAAAAGAAACCAAAACAAAACAGAAAAGGTGCTACAAGGCTTTGGAAAAATGTTCACAAAGAGAATTCCATAGTTTTGCTATCAGAAGGTCTTCTGCCTTATGTCTTTCAGAACAGAAAAGTCAAACAATTAATAAGATAGGGATTCAGGGAAATGACAATTCCTAAAAAGATGCCGTGCTATACAGCCCATAGGCTGTCACCAAGTCCATTTGCTGTGCTGTCTATCAAGTCTGTCAGTCAGGGCATGAAGTTCATATTTCTCTTTCACTGGTGCCCGTTTTGGAGGACTGAAAAAGACTATTTCCTGCTGCCTTCTCACCTCATCTGTGCTCTCCATGGAAAGCGTCTAACTTTAGTTCCTGACCCTTCTATCAAAATCCTCAAATTGGAGGGGCTGATGCATTTAGCTAGTACTCTCTCTGCTTCCAGTAATTATAACACTAGTTCTGTTACTGAATTGTGTGTACAAAACATATGATAAATATACAGAAAATAGTTTACTAAGTGCTTTACAAAATGTTATATACAATCAATAGCTAGTAAGACAGAGATTCTTTTTCCTTTCTTAGTCTCGAGTGTATGCATGAACCCTCAGTCCCCTCAAGTTGGGCCATAGGAGCCCACAGAACATCCCTGAGGAAGTGGCAGCTAGTGGCTGCTAGAGTACGGCACAAGCTGAGCTCACTCCCTCCCTCTCCTCCCAGCCAAGTCCAAGTCGTGTTCCAAGTACTCATGTTGTAACTCTGTGTCGGTGGGAAGTCCTCAGCTGGTGAGGCAGTAATCAGTTTTAGTTCTCCCTACAAAGCCAAAGGAGAATCTTGAAGCAGAATGGAGTTTTACATTTTCCCCAAGGTATTCCCTAGCAGAGCAAACTGCAAACTTTAATCCTTTGCCTTCTGTTATGATTAGGTCAGACTTTGTGCCAAACACTGCTGTCAGTTGCAGTCATTTTATTTTATTTCAGTGGTACAGTAGTGTAAATACTATGATACTGTATTTATAATGGCTTAAATTCCAACTTCTTCTGTACCATTTTATGCAACTATGTTCTGCCTTAGTTCCCCTTAATCGGGCCTTTCCTTAGCTTATTTATGTCTGACAATGGCAAGGATAGCTTTGTGTCATCCATAGTCTCCAGCTTTTATAGTGTTTAGGTTGTTTTGGTTAACTACCCTCCCACTTCCTAATCTCCTGTTACAAAGTTGGGATGTGGTGGGGGAGAGGGACGAGTGCAGGGACACACTACATGACATAGGGATTTTCCTTCTTTCAATCTATTATATTTAGCAAAGTCCATGCTCTTTATCCCAGAACAAAAAAGCAGAGATTATATGAAGAGGTTTGAAAAGGATGTGAATGGCATGTACTGGATTCATTGCCACTTCATAAATTCCCACAAAGGTTTGTCTTGCTTTGTTTTCAATTGCCAGCAATGAAACAGGTCAAAGTACACTGCAAACACAGACCCAGCATTTTGTTTGAGACAGTTGGAGAGGAGGGGGGAAGAGAGGGGAAAGGCTCATGAGAAACATGAATGAGTAAGTTTTGCTGACTCTTCTAACTACAGGGCCTGACAAAGTGCCTATGAACACATTTCTCATGATGTTAATAGCTAAGCAGGACTTTTGTTGTATGATAAGTGGGATTTTGAGCTTATCAAACCTAGACAAGTGGGAGTAAATCGTAATTAACATCTCAAAAGAACACAGCTTATGAAACAGTTGGTCTGTATTATAAAACATAACTTTGACATGTATATCATAAACGGTGCATTTGCTTTACTGATTGTGTTTTCAAGTTCCCTCTCCATTGTTTTCTGATATTTTGCTATATGCAATCTCGTATTCTATCTAATCCATATCACAAATATCAATCACAAATAATATTTTTTGTTATTATTTACCACTGTCTATTCATGGTATATTGCACAAATGGATTTATTCATCATGTAAGGTAATACGTTCGCAAATAATGTAAAAAAAGAGAAAACTTATGTGAATGTCGCAAAGTGTATCTGAAAGGAGTGAAATTTCATTTTATTATCTTTCACATGCCTCTAGGGACATCTATTTCCTGAAAACCTGCTTTAGACAAAAATTGAAAAGAATTTTTAAAGTAAAATCTCAGAAAATGTTTTAGTAGACATAAGCATAAATCAATTTCCTTTTCACTTCAAAAAATAAAATATTACACAGAGAGGTTAAAAACATGTCAATAAAACTATATCAACATGTCAAAATTTCTGGAAACACAGAATTTCAATCTCATGGAATGATGTTTTGCAAAAATAGGAGTTTTCTCTAGCCACTGAATTTTTTAAAATAACATGAGACACAAAGTTCAGGCTCTGGATCTTGTGGTCCCCCTAGTTAGTTTTCAATTTCCTTCAGAAAATGCCACGAAGTTTCACTCAATTCAGGTGCTCTTTGTGATTTATTGTGTTATGTCTACTAGCACCAAGTATTTTACAGGTTTGCTTTTTTTGGTAGCACTTAGCTAAATGAGCTGTGATATTTTAATTAATTTACTATTTTATTAGAAAGAGAAGATGCTACCTGTAGTGCATCCCAGTCATATCAATATCTTCTGAAAATTACTCAGTGAAATCATGGTGCATTTCCTATCGGAACTGTTGATAATTTCTAAACTGAGTTTCAGCTCCATATGTGCATGACATCTGAGAGATGTTTCTTTGCTGTTTTTAACGGAACAAAATTACAGAAACATACTAACGTAATCCAATATTTGTAGTTTGAAACAAGATCTTCAAAACAGGATGATATTTCGGTACAAACTCAGGTCTATAATATACCCCCTGTAGTAATACTCTGGAATTCACATGGTATTTTCCCTTCAAAAGAGCCATAAAAAAGCATTATGCATTTGCTCAGTGACATTTTCTGTAGCAGTGGGCCTGTGAGGAAAGTGAACAGACCAGCCAGGGTGCCTTGAAGACTGAGGCCTTTACTGTATTGTGAAATGGAGTCTTTGCCTTTTTTTCCTGAATCACCTTTCTTCTTCCCAAGACCACTTGAGAAAACCCTTATCTCCCTAATTAGTATGCAGGAATTTGCCTTAGCCAGGCGATGTGAAACCCCCCTTATTGGTCCATTGTTAATCCTTTCCCCATTGGTTCTTAACCTTTGATTCCTATAGGCTGTGACCAGCATCCCCTAAATCCCCTTAAATACCCCTGACCCTGTGAATAAACTCTCTCTCTGCTTCTCCTTCCTGCGGTTTCTGTGTGTCTCTTTGCTGGGACATCGCGGGACCACGTGGCTGGGAGGGAATGGGAAAGGGGGAGCGATTCCACCCAGCTGTCACAATTTTCCATGGGTTTCAGTAGATATTTCTCTCTTCACTTCTACCATGCCCTTCATCATATTTCATCTTCCATGATACCTGCGTGACTTGCAATTATACTCTTATGCATACATCCAGTAGAATATTGCCTGCAGAGACACATGTTTTATAGTTTCCTTCACACTTCAAAACTACAGATTCTAGTAAAAAACTTTCTCCAGAACTTCAAAGCTCACTTCTATGAATCTAACGAGAAAAGCTGCTTCCTAGCTATCTTCATCTATTTCCTCATCTTCATTACCTCTGCAAACAACCTCTTTACATGTTTATATGTATATTTACATATTCCTTCAGCTAAAGGTCTCAGCCCTTCATTTTTTTCATTCATTATGAGAGTCTCATTTTGCATTTGACACCAAATTGCAAAGTACAAACCCCAGGAGGCAATCACCAGCTAGACTACTGCTCATGACTTGGTATATCCCCATCTTCGAGGTAAAACCTTACTGCAAATGACTGCAATTTCTTCAAGTGGTCATGGTCTCCATCATGCCTTCTCTTCTTCATAAAACAGAGTCCTCCATATGACATTTTAGACCAGTAAGGAAACAATTTCCTGCCCTTTTTTTTTTTTTTTTTAACTCTAGCCAAAGAAAAGAACGCACAGAGAGTCACAAATCTGCCCCATAGAAGCAATAATAAGCGTGTGCCTGGCCAGATGTGCAGAGGTAAGGTAAACAGTGAGGGTAGTGAGGTTACTAGAATAAGTCAAGTGGAAAAAGTAGAAGACTGAAAAGAAAAATGGATAAGAACTTGACAGGTTATGTATTGTCAGTGTATTAATTAGAACTTCACTGCCCTTAGGCCCTTAAGATCAGCATCCTCACCCTGGGATAGCTTCTGGTGCTGCTTACTCCTTCTGCTGGCTCTGGGAGCCAGCACATTGGTGACAGGGTGTGAGAGGGGGAGCATGAGGTACAGCTGCTAAAAACAAAGGAAAAATGTGTTCTTCTTGCAGTGTGGATAAATATATCCAGCTTATATTCAAATTGTTCTTCTAGAGGCTTCAATTACATGCATAGCAGCAGAATGGTAGTCTGAAAACAAACATGAAGAAAGATTTTGGGAAATGCTGAAATAGGAAAAGAACTGGATGAAAAGGTTTTGTTCTGGTCTTGGCTGGGATAGAGTTAACTTTCTTCCTAGTAGCTTGTACGGTGCTATATTTTGGATTTGTGCTGAAAACAGTGTTAAGGGATTTTTTCAGCTATTGCTGAGCAGCACTTGTGCAATGTCAAGGTCTTTTCTGCTCCTCATCCCATATCACCAGTGAGGAGGCTGGGGGTGCAAGAAGAAGTTGTGGGGGGGTACCTATGGACTGGACAGCTGTCCCTATCACAACCAAACTCTGATGCAGGGCAACTAGCTTCATTACTAAGGATCCTTTGGAGTGGATTAAAATAAAATTACACTAGAGAATCAATTATAACAATGGTAATAGGATGATAGTCTTTATTTATTTTTTTTTTTAATAACTCTAGAATAGTTACTGGATAAAACATAACTGGAAAAACTGCAACTGGGAAAACATCTGTTCTGCAATTTAAGATTACCTTAAGAGAGGAAAGATAGAAAGAGAAAAAAAAGGAGATAGAGAAATAAGAAATTAGATCAAGAGATACAGTGCAGAAGAGGCAGAGGGGTGGCACTGTATGTAACACAAAGGTTAGAATGTATGGAGCTTGCAGTTGGCAATGACACTGTTGAGAGCCTCTCGGTGAGAATCAAGGGGAAACAAATAATGCAGATGTTATCATGGGACTCTGATATAGACCTCCTGGCCAGGACAATGACAATGGTAAATTATTCCATGAGGAACTAGGGGACACTTCCAAATCAACTGTCCTTGTCCTTATGGGGGACTTCAACTTGCCAGAATTTACCTGGAAACATTACACAGCTGGTACAACCCTGGCCAGAGGATTCCTAAAAAACCTGGATGACACCTTTATGGAAAAGGTCATAAGGGAGCGGAGCCAACTCAGAAAGGTGCCCTGCTTGATCTACTGCTTGTCAAGAGAGTGGGCCTCATGAGTGAAGTGGACCTTGGTGTGGCCATCCTGGCCAGTGACCATGAAGTGATTAAGTTTAAAATCTCTGTAGGCAGAAGGAAAAGTGCCAGCAAAACCTCAACTCTGGACATGAGGAGAGCAGACTTCAGGCTGCTCAGGGAAATAGAAAGTAAGGTCCCCTGGGAAAATATTTTTTGCAGGTGTCAGGGTCCATCAGTGCAGGTAACTTGTTAAACATCACCTGCTAAGGTCACAGGAGCAGGCAATTCCCAAATGTCAGAGGTCAAAAAGGCAAGACAGAAGGCTGGCTTGGCTGAGCAGGGCTCTTGGAAATAAGGCAAAAAAGGAAGGTGTATGCACAGTGGAAGCAAGGTCAAGTGACATGGGAAGAATTCAGAGACTCTACTTGCTGCTGTATGGAAAAAATTCATGTGGCCAAAGCTCAACTAGAGTTGAAGCTGGCCAGAAAGTTGGGGGACAATAAAAAGAGGGTTTTTTCAAATACATTGATGTCAGTAGGCAATATAGAAATGTCATTGGCTCGTTACAGGATGAGGATGGTCACCTCACAAATAGGGACAGAGACAAGGCAGAGGTGTTTAACTCTTT
>JAWWMO010000121.1:96700553-96751884 GCA_035047845.1 Dendrocincla fuliginosa
ACTCGGAAGGAAGGAAGGAAGGAAGGAAGGAAGGAAGGAAGGAAGGAAGGAAGGAAGGAAGGAAGGAAGGAAGGAAGAAAAAGAAAACTTATGCAGACCAGAAACTGTGAGGATTTTACAGGTCTGGCATTGCCAGATGAACACCAGTTAGAAATTGTACCTGAGCTGCATGGCCTGGAATGACTATATCCTTTAGACAGCTATGACTGAACACACATATCCAGCTGAGTGAATTACAGTGGATTAATTTACATAGGAACAACAACAATTTTCTGTATGTTGTAATTTCCTTTGGGTCAGGTCACTCTTACTTATTTGATTATTTAGCTGATCAGCAACCCCAACCATCTGCACTCAATTAACAATGTTATTCCTGCTAAAACCTGAGTTTGTGTTATTTGTAGGGATATTCATAAGGTTCTTGTTTGTTTGAAGAAATGCTGTACTGACTTAAGTAACCATTCATGGGAAAGAATTGGCACTCACTGTAGGTGCTATGTCTGCTATCACATATCCTTCTTCTTTGCTACTATGGAAGGCATTTTGAAGCAAACCTTTTTAAATACCCCTTAACTGCTAACCCTTCACTGGGACACTGCAAAACAAAATTACACAAAACAGGTATTAGTTATCTGCTCACAAAGCACAACCTTAGAAAGAGCCATTTCCTTTAGCTTTGGGTAGCTGAAAGGTATAAATTTACATCCAAGCTCATCACCCTTGGTTCCTTCTGCTATGAATTAAGAGAATGAGTCATGTGTAAGACAGGATTCACCACACCATAGCCATTCACAAGGTGAATCTTATCAAAGTGTAAAAGTGTTGATTTTCTTCATTTATGTTGATGAAATAAGCCTGACTACTCTGAGCACAGATGTTCTCATTATAGATGTCTAAATTGAAGTAAAGGCATCTAGGCAGGTTTGGTTGTTCTTTGAGAATCTGAAATGTCTGTCACCTGCCATTTTGTTTTGCCATGATTCTAGGGTTTTAAGTTTCAATCATAGTATAGATTTTACGAAAGTTGTCATACTCCTGGGAAATATAAAAAAGATGGAATATCTTTAACGGGCAATAGTAATGAAAAGGAGCAGTGAAAGATGGAGAAGTTACAAACTATGTAACGTACAGAGTCAGTTACATGCTGCACCTCTGGCAGTCTAATAACACATACACAAATAGTATCCTGACAGTTTTGCCACACTGTCTTGTCCTGTGTCCATCATCTTCAGCATTACTATAGCACAGCAGAGGGCTGTCTCCTTTCTGCCTCTTGGCAGTGAGTGCTCTGCATGACAGGCAAAGCTGCACCTCACAAAGTCTAAAGCAATTTGTGTCCCTATTTTTCCTCAGTTACTCTTTAGGGGCTTAAATTTTCCTGTGGCTATATGTCTGGGGCAGATGCATCTGTGTTACAAGCTAATTCTTTATATAATTCCTTCTCTGTGTCATTGATTTTTCAAATCAGAAAATTCATGCTAAATAAAAAATTTCAGCACTTCCATTCCAGTTGTATTTACTCTATATACCAGAAATTCTCAGTAGTGAAATTTCAATGTTTATTTATAGTCAGGTACAATAAAGATTTCATACTCTTAAATGTATGTCAACGTCATGATTCTTTTTCAATTAATCTCTTTTTTTCTCATTAAAATCCAATTTTATTCAACTTTTATTTTTTTCAATTCGCATTATCAAAGACTGATTATATTTCTTCCCTTTCTTTTCCAAACATTCTGGTCTTTTTTCATTTCTTTCTGACACTGCATTTTCCAGGGAAATATATCTCTGTATAAGGACTCTGCTCAAGTACATTTCCTCAGAGAAGTTTAACAAAGTTCCTCTACTTCCCATGGGCAGTGGCATGTGTACACATTGCTCTGAGGAATGAACATTGTTCCTGTAACAAAATGGCCCAAGAGGTGTCTCAGTTGTGTCCTAGCAATGCCTGTTTTCTAACCACTATTATTCTATTCCTCAGTGTCCATCCTGTTCATGAGGGTAAAACTTTCCAGGGGCTATCCTGAGCACTGATGAGCTAGCATCCAGCCTAAAGCAATCGACATGACTTCATCATGTAACTGTGTCCAGTGCATGGCCATCTTTTTGTGGATCTCTCAACCTTCCTTTCTGTTGTAACTGAAATTTTGAACCCACTTTGTTTCCTGTGTATGAATTCTGTTTAGGTATGGCAGCTTTCCAAAACACCACTTCTAAGTAACTGTATCAAGAGTACTTCATATTTTCTGTGTGTATCACATTAAGTGCATTGAAATCAAACATTCAAATTGACTAAAGCTTGACACGTACTCTTGTGCTGGTACAATCACACAGTCTAAATCACGGATTTCTGTCACAGAACAAGATACAATGACTGAGTAAATTCAGTTATATTCTTTACATAAGTACCTTAATAAAGACCATGTCAGTGCCAGGTTTGCAAAGATACTTTACCTGTTATAAGCAGCCAGATTTAAAAATATGCAGTGCTAGAGAAATGCACCATTCACCAGGCAATTAATTCACCAGTTAAGTTATTCTGTGATTCTGCTGAAAAACTCCAGTCATGTTGAGACACATGAGCTGACAATCATCCTGTTACAGACCTTATGGGAGCACCTTCCAGTAGTTCAGACCTCACACCTTAAGGATTGCATGGGGCTAAAGGACTGCAATGCAGTAACTTCCATGCAGGGTGATTTGTTATCACTGCCTGTTTCTCCAGCTGAATGTAAGAAGAAAAAGTGGGAGAGCAGTGTTGGTTCCTGTGTTTGATAAATAATTGAAAGCTTCCCTTTGCCCACAATATCACTCTATTCACACTAAGATTATTGCAGCCTTTCTAAGGATCTCCTGACTTCAAACTGGGATCTTAAAGGAAAGTCAGAACAGATAACTAAATAAGTCAGCCCTTTCTTTGGAAGGCATATAGTTTTCAATTAAAAATCAGAATACAATATTTGCTGGTATTGAGTCCCCTGGAGAACATATTTCTGTCTGACATGCCCTTTTTGTCATTTTGAAAGCCTAAGCACAATGTCAATTTTTATAAACATACTTTATTTTTTAATTCCTGCTTGACAGGGTAAAAGAGGAGAGGTTCAGGAATGTTGTCTTTTGAAGAGTTAAGGGGAAAGGTAAGAACTGGCAGTGCTAACTGCAGTGTCTTCAAACACAATTCACACAATCCATTTACAAAATGCACACATGCCTGTGTGGATTTTGGTTGCCAGTGGACTATGAGGTTTGATGCCCAGTTAAGCCAAGACATAAAGGAAGGCCTTAGCAGTGGAATGTGTTCACTGCCCACAGGGGCTCCAGACTCTCACTGCAACCTGGTTAGTAACTACGGCATGTCACTGCAGGCTCTGTCCTCACCCTTGCAGGCAGATCATTGGCTACCATGCAGAAGCACTCCCATTCACGTTTCTGTATCGTGTCACTATCCCCAGGGTGCTCATTTGTGTTCATGTACTGCTTCTACACATTATTTCACACCAGTGCAGGGAAGGTTTGAAGCATGAATATCAGCCCTCAGCAAATCTTGATTTAGCATTTTGCCCCTTGAAGGACTGAGGTTTCAGCATCAGGTCTTGAGCCTTCATGTCTCATGTTAAATGGGGTCATAATTCAAAATCTCAGTTTTGGGACTCCATTCATTTGCAGAAGGCACATCTGGACACAATATTGCTCAATCAAAGTTTCTAGACCCACTGCCTACACTTGCTCTCAGGCTGCTAGCCTGTGAAAAAGAGCTTTGTGACTAAATATAAAGTGAAATCAATAACTTTACAAAACAGAATCGTGTCCAGGGAAACTTCTGGGTTTGTTTATTTCTCATACACTGTCCTTTTTTTATTTACCAGTCACTATGAGTCCTAAACTAGAATTTCCGTTAAAATTCCTTTGAGATGTGACTTCAAATATGTGAGTTGAATACAGAAAAAACTGAGGAGCTTTGTTTGTGGCTTTGTTGGATGTTATAACTAGCTCCTTTAAAATTTTTCAGGCATATTTCAGATCTAAATACTGAGATTCTTTTTTCCTTTTACTGTTTGGACCTTGACTTGAAAAATCTAGAGTCTTCTTTTCAGAAGGTGGAGACTCTGCTTTAAAAGATTAATTATGTTAGAGCTGGAAAGCTTTTGAATACTTTTATTTAAATGCTTATAAATTCTATCCCACTTATCAATGAGGCAAATTAAATCTAATTTTGTATCTTCCCATATTTACTATAAATACACTTGCTTGCTGAGAAACATCCTGTGAGAACAAAGCAACAGCAAATTCCCTACTTGAGAGCTCAAAGGATTAGGTCAATTGCAGAAGTTTCCTTGCCTGAAAGCAAGCTTAGCCCAGGAAAACAGCAGTTTGCCCCAGGCTCAACTCACTAGAAGAAACAAATCTCCTGCCAGATATCTTAGCTATGGGTTAAAGCTGTTTTGCCATAAATTTCAGATATCTGCATTTACTTGCTGAAATGATACACTAAGATTCTTTCAAAGAATCTTTCAAAGATTCTTTCAAAGAGGTCAGTGGCACATAGGTGAAAAACATATGGGGTACAGTGGAAGAGACAGAGAAAGACTTTCTATAATTATGTTGGAGATTTAAAAAGTTAACAAACATGTTGTGTTACGGGGTGGAGAATGCCCCTGAGAAAATTCAGTCGTTTCCATACACTTCTCTGGTTTTGTTACTCATCCTCCCACATTTCTCTTTCCTTCATTTCCGTCACAGCTGCACTTCAGATAATCTGGGCCTGATTTCCCTTTCCCTTGCCCCAGTTTCACTCAGTTTGTTGAAATTAGAGTTTGTTTTGTTTCTTTACTTCAGGTAATAGTAATGTTATAGCCAGGGAAATGAAGATAGAATTTGTGAGGGTGACATAGAGTTTGGGAATGATGCTCTGAGAAAAAAAAACATAGAAAGAAGACTATTTATTCACACATGTCAAGTGGCTAAACAATGGAGAAACATCTTGTCCAGTTCCTTGTTTGAAGACCAAAGTATCTGTATACAGAAGCTTTTTCCAGTTGTGCACTGGCTATGGATGAAACATCATGTCAAAAATGGCGCTTACTCATTTGCAAGAATTTTGCTCCAGATATTACATTGGTGGGTGTTGCAGGTAGAAATAAAGTGAATTACAGTAATTTCAACACAAAAAAATAACATTGTATCTATGGTGTACTGCAGCATATTTAATAAATTTTCTTTCTGTTTTGAGTGAATAATGTCCTCAATCATCTGTAAGAAAGAGAACGGATGAGTGTTAGGAACATTCTTAGGTCTACAGATCCAATAATGAATTTATAACTGCACACATATAACGTAAACAAAACTATTACATTTTAAGTATATGAAAGTTAGCACAAATAACATACATAAGTGGAAGTTTCTTTTCCTTGAGAAGGATCTGTACCTGAAGAAGGAACTCCTATTTCCCTTTCCATTCTTGCAGTGCCTCTTACCAGTGACTTTTAAAACTACATGTTGCAAAGATTTTGGAGGCAGCATCCAGGTCTTAGCCTATCATTGAACAGAACAGGTCATGGTTACTTGGATCTCTTCATGTGCATGACCTACCGCCTCAGGAGACATGGAGTCTCTGTCCAGATGTAGCCCTGGAAAAAACATAACATGTAGATAAAACCAGCAGATTTCCTGCTGATCACCAAAAGGTGGGAGCAGAGAGCTCCTCCGTCTGCAGAGCACTAAGGCACAGTGTTTACATAACATCCTTAATCATTTTTTTCAAATGTGTCACACAGAAGTTTTGCAGTGCTGCTCATCTCAAAGCTTCTTCCTTTCACGGTAAGAAAAGGGGTTGCTCTTGAGTCCAATCCAAGTTATTGTTCCAGCTAAAAACAGATTGTGTTGTTGCATTGAGCAGAGCTGTGTTTATGAAAAAGGATTTATATTTTTTGTGTTTCAAAAGTAGATACAGGTCTGGTTCCATCTCTCTAAGCCTTCAAAAAGAACAATAGAATTTATTTAATTAGAAGCAGAGCTTACATGTACATGCACGGTACATGTATTATATATAAAATACAGGTTCAGTCAAGATGAGAAGGGCATTGAATGAAGTGCACATTGCAAAATATTGCTAAATTATGACAAACAACTTGAGTTTGAGTAGCATATGAAGTATATCACAGAACTTATTCCTAAATTAAATCAACAAGACCTTTAAAACTTTTTCCATTTGGCCCTCACTTTCTCAGGTTATTCTAGGAAAATATACCTAGAATGAAGTGTCACTGATTCAATGTACAAACCTTAAAAAGCCAAAACTAATATTAGACAGAAAACTTACTTCACACACAACATTTTATATTGCCAAGCTACTCTGTTTTCTTTTACATCCTAGAAACTTTAGCATAAATTATTTGCAATTGACAGCTGTTAGCATTCATACTGTTCAGCCCACCCTAATGAACTTCATTGGAGATTGAATTATATGAAATCATTCCCCAATTAGCAAGCTATCCACTACTACTTCTGATGATTCCTTATAAAGGCAGGACATAGTGAACATATTCTTCACTACACCTACAAATCACATGCTAGAGTCAAACAACCTTAAGATTGCAGAGCAACCATGGAATTGTGGCAGATGCACAGTATCAAGAAAAATACTACTTCCCATTCAGGCCTGAAGGAGTTGTTTAGCATTGACAGACTGGCAATCTGGAAAGAGGATATGCAGATTCAAACAAGGATACACAATACTCTAAGCCTACAAAAGTTTGCCCCACCATTAAACCTAAATCCCACCATTTAGAAATAAATTGAAAGCAGATAGTTCCTAGGCATTAGCTCTGAAAACAAGCATTTATTAAGTTATTTTTTTAATTACATATTAAGTGTCACTTTGACAAGTGAAAAGCAATTATAATAATTTCAAAACTATGTAACATCAGTGAAAGCATGGGGGTGCTGATGCACATGACAGCTCCTATAAAACTGCTCCACTTTAGAACTCCTATCCTGTCTCTGCTCCTTAGATTCCTTTACAGATTAATTTCTAACTATTCAAACAAAGACTGCTCCTGATAATTTCTTTTTTATTATAAGGATATGACAGGGCAGTTAAAGATACTTCATGGGCTGAAGGGAAGGATATTCACAACAGTCAGTTTTATATACCCAGAGAGGCTGACTGAATTGAAAAGACGTTATGCCTTGAGCTGCATGTGAAACCAGTTCCTTTGAGGGAGACTGCGACCAAGACTACTTCATGTGCTCTCTGGCTGGAATGGCACAAGCTGGGGACAACCAGCTGGAAAGCATAGAAGGTCCTGGGGATCCTGCTGATATGACGCTGACCATGAGCTAGGAAAGAGCCATCACAGCAAAGGCCAATATCCTCCCGGGTTGCATTAGGCAGAGGGTTGCCAGCGGGATGAGGAAGGTGATCATTCCCCTCTTTTCAGCACTGGTGAGACCCATCTGAACTGTTGGGTACAGCTCTGAGCCGCTCATAACCAGAGAGATGTGGACATATGGGAGTGAACTCAGCCAAGCTCTATGAAGATGATAACCATATGACACTTCATGAAAGGCTGAGACTGTTCAACCTAAAGAAAAGAAGGATCAAGAGAACCCTATAAATGTATGTGAGAGCCTTCTTATCCCTATTTGAAATATTTTCTTTGCTTCTTGAAATGTAGATTGTATCACCACTACAGTTTTCACTTCTAGGAGACTCTATAGCATTATATAGTGGCAGCTGCTTTGAGGGAATTAAGGGTATCTGATTTACGGATCCTTGTCATGCTTTTGGGCAAAGGCTGTGAGTATTTTAATCTGTTCACATACCGCCCCTACTTATAAAGTAATTTCTGAAGAAACAAGGTAATCAGTTCTAAGTATATATTCACAGGCAGAAAGGCGAGCATGTTAGAGCCAAATATCTGCTCTGGGCTTCATATTATGTTGCCCATATACACAGCTTGCTAATTTTGTTCTGTGCATATAATTCTTACACTTAATGAGTTTTTACTTTTCAGAAGTTACCTTACTATCAAGAAATGCACCAAGCATAAGGCATGAAAATAACCAGTACTAACAACTGAATAAAAATGTCCTAGAGCCATAAAACTGTTCATAAATACAAAATACATTTCAGGTAACATCTTTGACCTGTGGTTATGGAACAATTTGAACTGAGGGCAACCATGTGGCACATACAGGACAACCAGCGGATCAGGCACAGCCAGCATGGATTTAGGAAAGGTAGGTCCTGCTTCATCAGCCTGGTCTCCTTTTATGACAGGGTGACTCATCTAGTGGATGAGAGAAAGGTTGTGGATGTGTCTACCTGGTCTTCAGTAAAGCCTTTGTAACTGTTTCCCACAGCACTCTCTTGGAGAAGCTGGCAGCCCATGGCTTGGACAGGGTGGGTTAAAAACTGGCAGGATGGCCGAGCCCATAGAGTGGTGGTGAGTGATGCTGCACCCAGCTGGCAGCTGATCACTAATGGAGTTCTCCGGTGTTCAATATGGGGCCAGTCCTCTTTAATATCACTATTGATGATTTGTCGGAGTGCCCAGTGTTCAGTTCTGGGCCTCTCATGGCAAGTAGCAAGACATTGAGGTGCTGGAGCATGTGCAGAGAAGAGCAACAAACCCGGTGGAGGGTCTGGAGCACAAGTCATATGAGGAGCAGCTGAGGGAATTGGGCTTGTTTAGTCTGGAGAAAAGGAGGATAAGGGGTGATGTCATTACTCTCTAGAACCACCTGAAAGGAGCTTGTAGCCAGGTGGGGATTGGCCTTTTCTCCAAGGCAGCTAGTGACAGGACAAGAGGAAATGGCCTCAAGATGCACCAGAGGAGGTTGGACATTGGAAAGAATTTCCTCACTGAAAGACCAGTTAAGCTATTCTATTCTATTCTATTCTATTCTATTCTATTCTATTCTATTCTATTCTATTCTATTCTATTCTATTCTATTCTATTCATGTTGCAACTACTCAGAAGAATCACACATCAGGCTCCTTTTACAGTTGTGCTTCATTCCAATTTTACTGTCTCTACCCCAGACAGCAGGCTAAGTATAGGTATCACAAACATATACAAAACCAGACGGCAGCCAGTATTCTGGCATAGCTTCCAGCTCAGCTGTCATCCTGGCTGATTCTCAGTGAGCTCAAATATAATCCATTGAAGATGTCATTCCCACAGGAAGCTGAGGATCAGTTCACACAGGACTTTGTGTTTGTTTGCATATGCGTATTCACTGTAGTTAATGTCATTTTACTGACTGCACTTAAAAATTACCCTCCCCCTGAGCCGTGTGAAATGAGATTATCCCTCAAACCATGGGACTGTTTCTGACAAAATACACGCAAATCAAGCCCCAGCTATTCTCCCATGTTCATGAGAACTACTGGTTTCAGGGAAGAAGCATCTAAACAGCTTCACACCCTATTTTGTCTGCATTACTCCTAACAGAAATAGTGGGTTGGCTACTTTTTAAAGTTTCTGGTCCAGAATGATTGAAAAGTGATTATGAGCAAATCTTTCATGTCTCAGACAAATATCAACCTTTTCCTTGAGGATTCTATGTCATATTGTCTTCCCAGGGTAAACTTTGAAAAAAATGAAACTGTTTTAACTGAAACAAAACTATTGTAAGGATAAATGTGCAAATTGAAACAGCAGAAACAGGACTGAATAATAAGAACAAGATTATTATCTATTATGTAATCCTAAACAAGCAAAGTCCAAATGAAGATTTATGGTTTATATGTCACCAGATTCTGACTGGCTGTGAAAAGATTAGATCTAGTTTCAAGAAAGATATTACTACAACACCTAGCTAAATCTATTGAAGTAAATTGAGTCACATTAATTATTGAAAGATTGTAAGTGAATGAGGAAATATAATTTTTTAACAAAAAGTTCTCTAATAAGGAGTGGTTCCAGAGCAGAAAAATGCAAGTTTTCCCTTCATTTAACACTCAGAGCAAAAGATGAAAAAAAAGACAAAGTGGCTAAATTGCATTCTAGAAAAAAACATCTGTCTGCAAAGAATAAGGAATAATCATTGTGTGATAAATGTGTGAGGTCCCAACACGGAGTGGAAGTGTATGGCTGCAAGAATAGGTGGACAAAAACATACATTCCACAAAACTGAATAGTTCATGCAACTAAGAAAGAGAAAAACAGAAAAACAAGTGTTCCCAGCTAGAATAATAAACATGTAAACCCCCCATCTTAGGTGTATTCTTAACAATAGGACGCCTGGTATCTTTTCATAGTATGCAAGTCATATTTTAAAGTCTTGTGTATCCTAGAATAAAAGCAGAACATCTTATGTGGCACAGCTTCCAAGCATAGCACTGGCAGCCAATGCCCACTCATCCGTTATGATGTGGTTTTACACTGGTGGGACTGACCACCAGTTTACACTGTCTGGATTTTGCCTGAGTATCCAATGCTGGTATTACAGGGCAAATCTTTTTAAATCCTTTAGCAACACTGCTAATGCAAATATTATCCTGTGCCAACACACTGTCAGGAATAGTGATGCTGGTGCTGTCCACAACAGTTTCAGAGAAAAAATAAAAGGTGAGGAAAGTGAAGTGTAAATAGGAGATCATGGAAGACAAGTTGGCAAAGGTGAGTAGGGATCCTCATACTTCTGTTTAAGCAGGAACTGTGGAAACATCTTTTCCCCTTAAAATTCCCTGTCTTCAGCCTTTGAAAGGTCCCTGGGACACTATTTCAGGAATTCCCTTCATTTCCTGACCCAGTTTCTAATCAACAGGTAAATTCTTTTGAAAATCAGAATAGTTTCATACTTTAAGACACATAAGTTGTGTGACACCTGGCTTTTGAGATCTAAATTCTGAGGCTTACCCAAAGAGTCTCTCTATCAGGACCCAAACTTCATTTCAACTGATGAGGCCAGTGCTGAAAGTATAAGTATACACTTCAGTATACTTAATTCTCCCGAGGAATACTGTCAAAGTTGATGGGAAAAAGCTTTGAAAGGTCAGACCCAAAATCCTTAATGCTTTCTGCTTTATTTGTTAGTTGGGTTGTTTTACGTTTTAGTAAAAATGGTCAAATTTGCTCAAATTTCCATGTACTGGAAAAATAGATAAATATTCAGGCACAATCTGGAGTAAAAACTATTTCCAGGAAAACTTGCAAGGTAATATGGAAACAAAAATCCTACCTGGCAAAAATCCAGCTAATGAAAGGATTTCTACAAGAGAAAAGCATGCTAATGTCTCAACAAAAGCTCTGATAAACTTCCTGCATGTTTCATCCCCAGAAAAATTCCCTTCAAGACTACTGCTGCTGTGTGATCACCTCCTCCTTTGTATCCCTTCGAAGAACTAGTACTCCAGGGTTTTTTTTGCCTTTGATGACTGATCTGTCTCAGCAGCTGGAGGGAGTTTGCCCTTGACTTCTGCAGAAGCTGGATCAAGATCCAGAACAAACAGTGGCAGATTTCTTTTCAGTTCTGTATGAACTTGGTGAAAAAAGACCCCACCAGGTAGAGGAGAAGGGGAAATGAAATAAATTTAAGGGTAGGGTAGGGTAGATTCTTTACCTAAGACATCAAACAACACACTTTTGCTTGATACTACTGGCCAACTTCCCTCATATCAAAGCAGAAGCATTCAAATCAAGATTGGATGTCCAGCTTGGCAAACTTATCTGTTGTTTTAGTGAACCGGCCAAGGATTGACTAACTCTAGATCAGAGCTGGCAAAAATCCTTGTGATTTTACTAGACTGATTTATGCTGACTGAAGATCTAGCAGGATACCATCCTCTAATAAATTAAGGTATACAAGAGGTAATGTGCTAAAACTTTTAATAGTTTTTTTTTGCACTGAATTTATATTACTGACAGAAAACTTCATAATTAATTCAGGAAACGCTCAAAAACATCAATTTTCAAACCTCTTGGAATCAAACCATTCTTGCAGCAAAAAATTTGGAATAGATTTGAAAGGTATTCTCCTTGGAAATCTTTTAGTGAAAGGAAGAATGCACAAAAATTCTACTCTGTAGACCAGAGGAAATGTAAGCCTGTTTTGTTAGGCGTAAATTCTATTTTAGCAATTAGACATAAAAAGAAAAGGCTTTTCAGACTAATGTTACTGTAAATTCAAAGAATTGCAACTGATTACATGTATGTGTCATTTCAGTGAAATTATTTCTGATTTGAATTTAAGACATCTAAAAGCTGATCTCAAAATATTTTAGTTTTTCTTCCATCATAAAAATATTCTATAAAGCCAGAGGGAGTATTTTCTTCACACAGTTACTCTTCTGATACTTCTAAGGCACTGGCCATCTTTCCACTTAAGAAGTAATATCTTGCTATTACAAATAACATGAGTATAATTTTGTTAATGAAAATAGTGTGTCCCCTGTGGCTCTAGAATTCACTAATATTAAAATACCAATTGCAGTGATTCAAGTAAAAATTTCTGGAATTGAACAGGTAAGAATTAAAATAGCACATGGTCAAGAATCTGGAAATATGCACTTATCTTTGCATCACAGTTCTTTAATCTGTTACATTATCAGCAAATATCTGTTGCTAGTTTCTCAGTTTCCCCAGTTTTTAATTTAACTTCATACAGTGCCCCAATAAATGATTTTTATATAGATTCTCCTCCCTGATTTTATGGGACAACTATTCTTAAATGCTCTTTCTTCAATATGTAGGAGGGAAAAAACAAAACAAAACTACTCTTTTCACAGATCACACTTCTTTTTCTAATTAACTATTTACTGTGCTCACATGTTGATTTATAGCTTAGGTAACAGAAGTGCAATTATGCAAAGACCCCAAGGGTAGGAGTAGTCAAAAATGTCCAGTTAGTTTTGGCCCACTGTCTGTCTGATTTCTGCTTTCCTCCTGAACCAAACCTGTGATTCTCTGCCAAGATTACAAGTCTGTCATGGGAAGCAATTCTTGCAATTAATGTAGCCTCTTATCCTTCAGCTTTCCCTCATGTCATGCTCTCCTAGATTTGCACAGAGAGAATGCATTTTAAAACCTAAAGTCACAAAAGTAGCAGAAATCAAATATTGAAAATATATGGTCTGGATCTCCAGCTGGTACAAACTTTACCTCACTGCAAATATTGACATAAGATCCCATTTGCAACGTTCTTTGGTTCTGCAGTTCTCATGTCCAAGAACACAGAAGTGGATTTTTCAGCTTCCCTTCCTCTCACTGGATCTGATACATCACAGAGATGGGAAAGCCATCACTTCACACAAGTGGGACATTCCTGAATGCCACTGTTTGCACAAGCAAAACCACATGGCAGCCAGTGAGGGTTATGCTGAGGTTCACATTAGACAGAATTATGGAGCTTTACCTGCTGATTCTCCAAGTGTTATTCATACTTACATTGCTACTGTGCACAAAGCTGCTACTCTTCACAGAATAGCATTTCACCTACACAAGGTGAGACCTCGACTTGACTTGGGATGGACTGTCTCCTGGAGTACTGTTTTCTTGGTCACAATGTCTGTGGATATAAGGGTATTCATGGCTGGACTGCATTATGATAGCACCAGAATAAGTTTGTCTGTATAAAGTTCCTGAGCAAATGATGGAAAAAGAAGTGGCTTTCTAAAGGAAAACAAACCAACAAACAACAAAAAAAACCTTAAAAAATCCCAAACAAAATAAAACAAAACAAAAAAAACCCCAGCCAACCAAACAAACAAAACCAAAACCAATCAAACAAAAAAACTTCAAAAGTCATTGCACATGGACTTACTGGAAGTATCATCAGATGACTCCTTTTACATCTTTCTCATATTAAAAAGCTTATTGCCACACATTGTAATTTCCCAGCTTTGAGACTGGTTTGTATGTTCTTAAAAAAAATTCCAAAAAGATTTCTTGAAAACGTTGTATTTACCAGTATACTCTTGACTCACGGTATATTACGGAATGGAAACGCACCCAGTAACATCAGTGTGAGTCACTGTAAATGCTTTGCAAATCATTAAAAATTATACCAGGAATCAACAAGAAAACATATTTTCGTGTTATATGATTTAGAAATATGAGAAAAAATGGGGACAACTGCCTGATTTGCAGTAATAGCCACACAGTATAATCATTCTATTGACGCAACTGAGCTCAATAGATTTTTGACAACTAAAATAGTGTGAAATTATCAAAGGAACAGAGAAACTCTCGTATATATTCTCTCAGGTGGATATACTGGGGAATGCTCCTCAACATGTAGGCTCCTTTTTTGTTTAAGGTATTCACATGGACAATTAAAGATTCCATACTCTTAGCTCAAGGCCAAGCAAGGCTTTGCTGGAATCCTTTAGCTGCCAGATGAGCAGAGTCCCAGAACTTTCAGAGATTTTTCTTGCATCCTCTTGCAATAAAATGGCTGCCAAAGTTAACTGTCAGATATTTGTAAGGAGCAGTAAATCTCACAGTGAGAAAGGTATTTCCCATTGTTCAGTTATTAAAAAGAAAGCTCATTGGAATATGTGTGAGAGGGAAAGACAAACTGTGCTTTGAAGCCTGGGCTTTTTTCAAGACTGAACATCTTGAGTCTTTGCACTAAAAAACATTTGCAAAGAATTAATATGTGAATGGGAGCTTGCAATTCAGCAGTCATTATGGAGAGAATTATAGACTGCAGTCTGAGGCTTTCCAGGGCACAGCCAGTTTCATATACTAAAAGAACAAATCTATTAGCTTAATTTCTCCTGGTTTGGCTATGAATATAGCTAGCAATTAGTTTATAGTTTCTCTTGGGTGGTTGTTCTGACTTTTCTAAATATCTAAATAAAATTCCTTCAGCAGTGTTCTCTGGCCTGTTCTTGTATGTGGAGCACTTCCAAATTGGATTGCTTATGATAATCTCTTCCTGCAAGCTATATTCCATCAGAAACACCTGTGATTTTTAAATTCCTGCAGCATCTTGGTATGTACAGATTAGGATATGATGTTTACACTGTACAAGCAGCAATCCTGCTGGTCCTCTAGGAAAAGAATAAAAAAAAATGTAACCAGAACTGGACAGTACCATTTTTAATCACGATAAGAATGCAATTAAAATACAAAAACTCTTGAGGATTGCTCCACCGAGCTAAAAGAAACAATGCCACCTATTTATTTTTCTTTCTACACAACACTTGTTTCTCCATCTAAGGAATGAAATGGAGTTTCTTTTTCCCTTTCAGCTTGAGTGATGGAGCTTTCAGAAAAGTAATTGTACTTTCCCTCATTTGGCACAGAAATACCCCAAATAAGGCTTTGATTTCTTCCTTAGAAGCAGTTCCAAATGTTGTGTAGCCTGTGATCCCTACTCTAGATTAGAGACCATCCATATTATCTGAACTTAGGTAACAACAATGGTGATGGACAGTGCATGTGTTAACACTCATCTTCCTACTACTTATTGCATCATGGTGCCCCCAAAAAAGGTAAATATCAGATTGTGCATGAGCTTTCATTCAGATTCCTCTCTCTGTTGTCAGCCATCACTAATAGGTGAAAAATAACTCCTTTCATCTCTGTTTTCACACATATTTTAGAATATAGATGACAGAAGAGAGAAAAAAATAGATATGGATATTTTCATATCAATAGCCCTTAACAAGAGTGCTCATAAATAAAAGATATGGAAGTAGGAAAATTAGAATTATAAAGCAAAATCTAAAATTATAAGTGCAACACAATGGCCATGAATGCAGCAAAGAGGTAACTTAACAGGAACACAGCTGAGCTCTACACCATATATTAAGGGAGCCCAAATAATTCAACAGATTTAGCTTCTCTAAATATGCCAACTGGAAATAGAAAAATTTCTCTTTCCAAACTCATGGCAAATATCAGTGCAACATCAACTGCAATCTAGATCCTGTTTTATTCCCTACCTGGAGCTGGAAGAAATATCTTGAATATGAAATTAAATCCTTCATGAAATTAAATTAATCTACTCTATTGCTAGAATCTTAAACTCAGTATTTTTAGCCACCAGTGCGCTTGCAGCAAACGCCCTTTAGGTAGAGCCCTTCCGAAATCTTCGTTCACAAAGCCCAGCCATGATGAAACTCAATATTATTATAATCCATATGAAAATAACTGTCTAGGAAGCAGTTTCTTTAGACCAAAAATAATCTCAGTTTTAAGGATCAGTGCTGTACAGGATAGAGTACAAGATGGAATATTGCTTGTTGAGTTTTGAAAATCTTTGATTCATTCTATAGAACAGGATGAGCAGCTATGTGAACATCAGCCCAATGAATCAGGAAAAGAAATCCATTATATAATGAAATCTACATAAATGAAATACAATACGATACTGACAGTACTTACATATCCTTGAAATTTCAGTGCATTCAGCAGTAGTTCTCTTATTCAATGGGAATGTATATACAAGAAAGCGAAATCCCATTGTGAGAAATAAAGATGGATTTGTTTTATAAGTAAAAATTAATGACAGTGTAAGTACAAAAAATCAGTTTGATCACTCTTGCTACATTAAGCAAAAAAAAGTTCAAAGCAGTCATATACATAATTAGTGCTTTGAAAGGAGATATTTCCCAGAATTGAAAAGAATTATGACCCAAGTCAGCTAGAAGAAAGAATTTCAGCAGAAAAATGATATTTCAATTGGAAATCAAATATAGATATTTTGTTTCATGTCCAGAAAGTCATAATCCTATAAACAAGAAAGAAATAAGTTAGTAAATAAATAAATAAACTCGTCAAACAAAATAAGAACACAGCTATACAACCAGCGTGATGTCCAGAAAATTCAGGAACTAATACTAAAATATATAACTTAGAAGTTAGAAAATGGGAAAGAAAATATAAAACATTAAACCCCCAAAAGAACAAGGACAGTGAGAAAGAACACTTCAGTACGGAATAATTAAAGTTGCATAGTTTTATTATTCTATAGAAATTATACATCCATAAAATGATAGATAAAAGGCAAAAAAATTATGGTCAGTATTGATGGAATGTGAAAGGAATCACAGTAATGCTTCAGAATGGACAGGCATAATGTCATCAGAATGATAGTTCTAAAAACATAGTGCCATTTTTTCTCTTGGAATTTAAAAATCAAATAAGGTTTATTAGTATTGATTTTTTCAGTGATTCATCCAATAAAAAAAATACCTTTTTATCTGCAACCTTCATATTTCCCTTTATTCACAACTTTCTCAATCCCTTTGTGTTATTTTTCTCCTGTGAATACTTTTATTTTCTATAAAGATGTCTTTTGCTAGTGGTGTCTATGGTGTCATTTTAAGCATCTAAACCAAAAGGCTTTTGGCTACTTCTGTGTTAACAAATCAAGTACTGCCAGGGAACATTCCTGGGCACTGAAACTTGAACATGTTAAACTCTTAGAACATTCCCTGGCACTATTTTTCCTGGGCCAGCAATTGCTCTATCAAACAATTTCCAGGTATGGCCTGAGAGTTAATGCAATCCAGGGACTGATCTCAAAGGATGTACAGCCTGCTCTGTTGTCTAAGATGATAATGGAATTTCTTCTATGCCCCTTGGCCTCAATGCCAGAGAACAGTCTCAGGTGCACAGTTGCCTTGTAAATATGTAGCCTTTTGTGTCAGGTCAAATAAAGACAGATTCAAAATTAATGTCTGAGATTCTGAAACCTCTCACAGTTTTGGCCATGAGTTTTAACTGTTCCCAAAACACAGGCACTTAATTTGACTATTTTCAAGCTGTGTTGTGGGGTTAATTACTCTGCTACTAAAAGCCCCAGTTTTCTGTCCATTTTTCATATGATCCAGATAATAAAAATTTCCTGTAGACAGTTTATTAAGCATATCATGCCCTTTTCCCTTGTAAAAAAAATTCTATGTGGGTCTTGAATGCTTCTCAGTCTTTTTAATCTGCCTTTTTTTTTTCACCTGGCTTTGTTAGCTCTCATCACTTCAAAACAAATCTAGCCGCTTTCTAAAGTACAGTATGAAAAAAACCTTGAAATCCATTGTTTTCTATATTGTCTTTCAAGCTTAGAATGGACTAGGTAGGACTTCTACCAGATGAAGGTTCACATTCAGTAATAGTACTATTGGTATGTAATGAGCATTTAATGATCCCATGGCAGTCTATCTGAATAATATTTAAAGTACAATATTTGTGAATGTGAAGCCTGCCTGTCTAAAATCAGTGTCTGAGTTCCCTGTTTAGAGGATAGGCACATCCCCTAAACCAGTTTCTGGTTCCCTAAACCAGAAAAGGTACAGCCATTCTGCCTGGCAGAATGCACCTTCTGCAGCTCCAGTGGCATACATCAAGCCTACCTTTCTCTCCAGATTCTGGGTGATTTAGAAGTCTACATTTGTCTTTAAAAGTATACAGAACAAGGATGCACCCTGTTCTTGTCTTTTTCTTGATAAGACCATGTATTCACTGGGCATATTTTTCTTTGGCCTAACAGATTAATGATTAGAGAATTCGAGCAGCAGAGAAGACATTTCATTCTTGGCTCAATTTTGTTTGAAGGAGAAATATTTCATCACACAGACATGGAGTAGTTGGGTGGAAGCTCCTTGCCTTCTTTATCTTTTGAAGGAAAAACGCAGAGTGCAGAAGCCAGCCAAATCTTGTGCTGGGAGAGTAAGCAAGAAGGCTGCTATGCTGTTACTCAAGTAATCAGGTGAGACAAAGCAGAGACTGAGATCTGGTGACTGCTGGCAAAAAGGTTTTACTTAAGAGTGTAAAATAAATCTTCCAAGGAGCAAGATCTGAAAACATGAATTGTCCCAGTGCAAGTCATTCAACAACATTCATGTGCTTACTTCTTCCCTAGGCTTTTTCATGCCAAGCAGTTGGTAGAACTGAACTGCACAGTGGGTTTGAATAAAAGTGAATAATATTCTCAACATTCACGATTTATGAACTTAATAACTAGTGCAGGGAGTTCAATATCTTCACATTTTAACCTGTGCCCTCCGCTTTCTGAATTAACCCTTTAACCACCTCATATCTTCCAAGAAATAAGTGCTATGGATGTCTGTTGAAATAAGGACAAAAGCAAACTTCCACACAGAACAGCCCCTCTGAAGATGAATGGAATGAAAAATGTCTGTTAAAGTGTCTTGGGAACTTCCAAGCAAAGTTAGAAGGTGTCTAGTAAATACTGATGCCCAGAATTTTAGGACATCTTGAAGTGAAAGCTGATAAGATTCCTGTCTGAAACATGATGAGTTTTAGAAATTCAAATTCTTACTTGGAAAGGAAGGGACCTTAGGACTACAACTATGCTACTAAGTTAAAAATGCCCAGGTACTGCTTTTGGCACTGAAGCAACCTGGTGGGAAATAGTCTGTGTCATTGATAATAAATGTTTTTACCCTTCTAAAGCAAGATGGCTTCATCCAAATTGTGGACTGGATTTTTTTATAGCACTATTTAATTTATTGCCATAGATGTTTTAGGTGAAATGGATCTCACCCAAAACTAGCCCAGTTCCATATCTGAAACAATCTCCAGCAAAGTACTGTATTTTATCAGCAGTTTTTCTTTTCTGTTTTCTTCCACAAATGCATAACCTTTTTCTGTGTTTGATTAGTGGAGTCCACACTCCTTAACTGGTTCTATGGTTATGTGATCTGTGTCAGAACTTTATCCACAGAGCATGTTTTTTTCCCAGTTTTCCAAGAAGCAGTCATCTTAACACCTACAACCTTCTATTACCCTGGATCTTCATTTGCAGCTATTATTGCTATAAGTGGAAGTTGGATACAAGGATTAAAACAAGCTATTTCCATTGTTGACTGATGTTGATACTTCTGTTTAACAACACTGAGTCATCACATTTTCTCCAATGCTGTTCACTTACAGTCTGCTAAGATATTCCCATATGTTTTATGGGCTGTGAAGAGTGAACACATTTTGACAAGATTCAGACATGACATTACTGAAGCCAAATAGCTTAGCTGTGTTCCACAATGTATTGGACCTTTGTATGAATAGTAAAAGTATGCGGAGGACAGAAAATATTCACAGAACTTTTCTTTGATATATATAATTCCTCAGGTTTTAGGTATGAACCAGCTTCCAATTGCTGAAGGAGAAAGAGCTTCCCCAGAGGTGGTATCTGCCACAGCAGCCTGTTACACCAAGCTGAAACATCACTTCCAGTCACTGCTGGATGAAAATACACACAGTTCTCTCTGACAACAATTAACATATTTTGTTGCTTTCGCCATTAGTAGCATTCTTCACAAACATTTCCCATGATTACTCACAGTTCTAACATGGCAAATTCGCCAGTGTTATGCCCATAGTTAACTATAATCTTTCATCATGTATGAGAAGAAGTGAGAAACAAGTTGGTGTGTGCATCTGAGTCAGAAACTCAATTACAAGAAATCCATTCAGTCAATGGGAAAAAAAAATAAATCCAGATAAATTGTACAAACTTTGCAAGGAAAGCAACAGTGCCTGACTTTTGTGTTTCTCTGTTTGACTGACAACTGAAAAATACTAAGATATCCAGTCTTGTCAAAGCTTACACTTACACAAGAGTGTACTGAAGCTCAAACAGTAAAAATTTCCAGGAAATCTGGAATCCCACTGTATGTTTTCCACAGAGAGGTCTTACAGCAAAGCAGATTGGATTCATACACATGAATAATTACTATGACCTGCCAGGAGTCCACATTACCATGATCCAAAAATGAGTGCAGAAAGGATAGCAAAGTTACAACACAGGCTGTGAAAAAAAGTCTTAAGGAAGGCAAAAGTGAAAAGGGAGCCAGTAAATTAGATGTCATGCTGGAGAAAACAAGACAGGAAAAGGAGTAACTCAACGGGAGACAGAACATTCAAGGACTCAAGCTGTCATAATAGAACAGCTGGAACAGAAGAGCCTTTTCCTATGGTGGCTATTTCTTCCCGTTTCTATTTTATGCTGGGATCTTAGGAGAAAAAACAGACTCCATGTATGACTTCCCTTTATTTTGTTTAGGAATTCACTGGAACATGGGGACCCAGATTGAATGTCACTTAAGACAAATAAATTAGAAGTTACATCAGCAGAGATCCTTGCCGGTGAAGTGCTCTCTAACATGACCTAGCAATCTGACCATGTTTTGTCCAAGTGTGAACATGCACAGCATTCACTTAGTTTTGAATATCCATTAAAAAGCAGTTTAAACAAGAGCTCTCCCAATAGGAAACAGGCAAAATTGTCCAAAGCTTTGAACACTGTTCTGGGAAGAATGTATTTTGCTCCCAGTTCTGTAAGTGAACTGCTGTTCTTTCTTAATCTGTCAAGTTTCTCAGGTCATAGTTGACAGTAATTAAGTGTTATGTAAGAAATAAATATACCATAAACTTGATAAAGCAGCTTGATTAAAAAGTATGATTAATTTTAATTAAGTGTGTTTAATTAACTGGCTGGCCATGGACTGTTGTTGCCATGGAATTTTGTGGTTTTTTTCTGAATTAAAGAAACAAAATAAGTCCTTAAAATACCTGTAGATATCTAACTCCAAGCATCTAAGTGAAGGTGCTTTTTGTGCCATCAGTGTCCAGGCTACCCTAATGCAGAGTGACAGAAGTGGCACTGCAAATATTACCTGTGGTAATGAGGCATCAGTGACAGTGGCTTCAGCCACCTTCTGCTAACAAGAGTGGTTCTAAAAGTAAGCTTACAACAGAATCACTGAGCAATTTTAGCAAAATCATTCGGGGAAGAATACAATGAATACATTCAGCAGGAATGAATGCCAAGTTCTGCACATAAGAGCAATCAGCTGTATAATGACAGGATGAATAATTATGATCTCTGGTACTCCAGAAAAGGGTCTACGAACTATGGTGAGTTACAAGTTGAAAACTATTCAATCGCAGGCTGCTACAAAAAAACCAGAACATACCATACTAAGACAGATAAACAACAGTTTTGTCTGCAAAACACGTGAAGTAACTCTCATTCTACTTGTCAGTAGCATGATCTCAGGAGGAGCACCATGTCCATTTTTGGGCAGTGCAGATCAAGAAGAATGTGGGTCAGTTCAGACAAGCAACAAGAATGACTGAAGGTTTTAAAAACATGGCCCATAAATGTTGAAGGAATTAGGACTGGGTAATCCAGATAAGGCTGAGGAAAGAAAACTTGGCATGACTTAATTTTTTCTGCCTTTAAGAGTAACAAAGAGAACAAGGATAAGAGAAAGGCACAAGACCATTTCTGATCCATACTAAAGATGTTTGGCCACTATGATTTATTTCTCCCATGCATATATATCAGGATCAGGGTCCATGCAGCCAGTTTGTCCATCACTACTGGTTAGCTCACCCTTATGAGCTAGGCTTTTGGCACCAGAAGGCTCTGAGGAAACATGGAGCTACTGCCAGACACTGAGGATTGTCCAGTCTTGAAATCTTTTTTCCACTATACTGTGCATAAACATTTATTTGTACAAAGAGTGTTTACACTACATAAACAGAGGCAAGCTACACAAATCATTTCATAGCAAAGTTTGACTATGTCTCTGTTTCTTTAAAAGCAGAATCCAAAATCCAAGTGTAATTATCAGCTGAGATTTAAATGGTGGTGTGGAGTTGTACACAAAATACACTTCTGTTTAAAATAAAAAAAATAAGAAGAAAAAAATAAATCCATTGATTAAAATCTGATGTCAGGGAGCAGCAAGGGCCAGCTGCTGTCTAACAGCATGGAAGATGACGGTGATCAAGGGCAAGCCTTGCCCTCCCCAAGTGGGTGCAGTCCTGTGGGGCTGAGCATGGTGGGCAAAAATGTGGGCTGATAGCAGGGTCTGCCAACAGCCAGGTCCACAACCAATGCTGGGGATCACATCAGGGACAAAAGAAGATGGAACCAGGAAACAGCTGCAAGCAGACACATTTTCAAAGCATTTAGTGCAGGGGCAGAGAGCCTGTGGAAGAGCTGAAATGGTGTCCCAACCCTACAGGGTGGAGGAAGACAGGCAGGGCCAGAAAGGTCTGTCAGTTCTCTTCTGGCCCTGTGAAGTTTCAAAGGAACCAAAAATAACATACTCTTGATTTAACACACACCTGACTGATTTTAAGGATAGATATATTTAACAATAATTGATTCTACACAGCACTTCAAAGTTTAAAGAAGACAGATAAAATGTAATAAATACAATGATTTAGCACCAAGCCTGAGAGAGTTCAAGAAGCATTTGGATGATACTCTCAGGCACATGGTGCGACTCTTGGGGATGGTCCTGTACAGGGTCAGGAGCTGGACTTGATGATCTTTGTGGGTCCCTTTCAACTCAGCATATCCTGTGATCCGGTGATCCTGTTATTCTGTGATTCTGTGATTCTTTGTTCACTCTTATTGCATTCAAATATAGACATTTCTACCAGTAGCAAAACACAAGATAAATTTGTTAGTAAATACAAGCTTAAGGAAAGATTTTTAGTCTTGGCTTAAGCTTGGAGGTTTAAGTTTACCAGAATTACAGTTTGGATTGGTGGCGGAACCAACTGTGCCAAAATCCTTTTTAATAGTTATGTGGTGTTGGAAAAAATCTCATGAAATCTCATGAGAATTGTTGTTTTTTGAGAACCTTGGCTGCATCTCAAATGGGAAACAGGCTCTTCCAGCTTTGAGATCTTACTGGAAACCATAAGCAAAGGAATGATGTTGAAGCTGGGAATTCAAATGTTTCCCCACCCTTCTTGGCTACAGATAAGATGAACTGAATGTGACACACTGGTTCAATCCATCTGTTCTTTCGGGCACTATCAGATGCATAGCTAGTTTCACTGACAGCAAATGCATGAAATAATTTGTATTACTTGCATTTTGCAACAGCCTCAGTGATCTGTTCTCCTTCCCCACTTCCCCCACAGACACAGACTTAACTATTCATCATGTGCTCCTCACCTCATTGTACTATGAGACAGCTGTGCTCTCATGGATTGCTTGAGACCATTTGGCTGCAAAAGCTGGCTGGCAATCCTGTGCAGCTGTAACCTTGGCCCACTAACTTTCTAATGAAAGCCATGCCACAGTGGGTACCAAAGGGAAAACAAATACCCTTTTGTCCATGGAAAGTCTGGCGGGGAAGCAGCTCCACTTTTGTTTCAATAACAAATTTCCCTTGACTGCAGCCCTCCCTTTGATTTTTTTCACAGTTAGTCAAATTGACAGAATAGCCAAGGGCAAGACAAGACCTGCAGTACTTTGGGCTACAGCTGCCAATTATTTGAAACAAAGAATCTATGAACAATTAGCAAAAACCCACTAAATCAACTCTTACAGTGCTGCCTTATGGGAGGTGGTTTCATTCCTCAGACTGGTTTCTTTTTCGTATGCACACACATTCGTAGAAAAGCCTGGAGCAGTGAGGAATGTCTGGCATTTCTGCTGTCAGTGTGCATGCACATTGGAGTGCGTATTTTTAGAAGCCCATCACATCCAAGTATGCATGAATTCTCACGTAACCTCATAGTGTGAACAGCTCATGGAGTCAGGGATGTGAGGGTTTATCAGATTAAGCACACAACTTGGTTCCTGCTGACTGTTCTCCACAGAAACACATGCTACATATTCCAATCCAGGGGCAAAACATGCTGTAAGATTTAAATGGAGAAGAGAAGCAGGAAGGGCTATGGTAGCTGGGGTAAAGAATAGCTCTGCAGGGCAGAGCTGAAGTTCATTAACCTGGAGACAGCATGGGGAAAGTTGGGTGTTCAGTACATTTTAGGTAGACACATGCCTTTGTAAATGGCTTTAAGAAAATGTTTCTTTCTTTAGGGGACATTTTCTGTAAATAGGACATTTCTGACAGGTCTACTGTAGTTTTCTGACCCATGTCCAGAAGTGAAGACTTATTTCTTCTCTCTTGGCTGGACCATCTGACAAGGTGCCTTTAAGTGCCTTCACAGCAGAAGAAAAGCAGGGTCCGCTTTACAAAGACAGCCCGGGGAAGGTCAGCTTCAGGGAATTCATGGTTTGAGACATACACTTATTCATATAAGAAGAGAAAGGGACAAGTCTGGACTAGAACTTTCTGGAACTTTTTCAATTTCCCTTTATTTCCTAAAGGGATAAAAATATCATTTATTACAATGACAAAGCCCAGCAAATATAAGGAAAACATTTAAGAAAATATCCCAGTGCTAGAGATAGAGGCTTTACTGGTTGAGTCACAGAACAATTTTACAACACTTTCACTTAAAGAGGGCAGTGCATTAAAGATAAGGTAAGAGTCTGCTGAGTGGTTTTAGATCCCTGAAATTTTGTAGGCCAACCAGAGGACAGTTTAAAGTGCTTTGCATATCTGCTTTACTACCAAAACATCCAAAATTACTTGGCATGTAAATGATTAGGTGCACTGAAAAAATAAACAGGACAATATTCCACCAGTGCACTTTTGAAAAAACTAATTTTTTGCAGTAAAATAGGGCAAACATCAATGTGAACTGTGGGTCAAGTATTTTTTACAATTTTTTTGCATTAAAGGGCTTAATCAGATGTTCGGTATCTGATTTAATCACCAAAGCTTGGGCCTAAAGGCATTTGCTAAGTAAAATCCAAGATTAGAACATAAATACAACATTCCTGCATAAAGTAGCTTTGATCTAATGAATAATAACAAGGAAGGATTCTTGTTCTATTACTCCCAGAACACAAATGAAATAACCCTTGTGTTAACTTCCCCTAATCTTCATTACATCTGTATGTCTTGTAAGTCTAAGACAGTAAGACAGAATTATAATTGTATTGGCTTAAGGGCAATCTCTACTTTTGAATACAGAGATTTTAAAAAGGGCTAAATTGATCTTCCCCTCCTCCCCCTCCCCCTCTTTTTTAATATAAGTTTATTTTAAAAAAACAGAATGAAGACATGGGCAGGGGGAGAAAAAAAAAAAGGAAAAAAAAAAAAAAGAGAGAGAGCTAATGAGAAGGCTTGTGATACTTGTTGCTTCTTGTGAACTTGTCCAGAATGCATAATACATATTTCCTTAAAAGAGGAGATAAAGTCTTAAATAAATAAAGATAACATGCTGTCATGCTACCGGAATTGTGCAGGCTCGTGCAGCCTGCAGAAACACTGTGCAAGGATATGCTGAATGTCTTTCTAGTCCCTATGGTAACCACAGGAGCAATCAGTTGCTCTGAGGACAAGTGAGAAAAAATCCTATGAGAAAAACAGACCCTTTCTGACTAGAGCAAAGAAAAGGCACAACCTCCGCAGCCTCCTAGCAAAAATGTCATTAGACCTTTAAGTATGCAAACAAAGACCCAAGTATCACAAAGGGGATGAAAAATAAAGTGCTGGCACAAGACACTGGGTTTATGATAGGGCTTGTGGTAGAGACGTAATTTTCAGCCTGTAATTAATATTTCCCTGCTACTGCCAAGGCTTCCTTAGACTAATCTCTTCTCTTTCAGGGTTCCTAATTGGATATCCTCTGAACAAAGTCCCATGGCTCATTTTGTTCAGCGCCCAACATCAGTCATCTTTAGAGGTGCATCCAGGCCACTGCCAGACATGAGTGGGATTTTCTTGCTCCGGGACAGACATACCTATTACCATCAGCATATTATCTCTGTAGCATTCCTCTCAGAGCTCACTAAGCTGAGTTCCTTGTCACAGCATTATCTTATGTGAATTCTCACAAGTGAAAAATATGAACTGCTCATAATTGAATGTATAAAAGATCAGCTTGGTATACTAAAGATAAGCAACCCTGTTGTTTCTGCTGTAGAGATCTCAGAGAGCAGGAAGGAAATGTTCCTGAGGAACATGGGGGAGAGGAAGAGGATCTGGATCATAAATTTTCAGCAGAGAATTGAAGGAACTGGCTGGGGAAGATGAACACCTGGCATAGTAATTGAAGTTCATAACATGATTTTACATTTCAACATCAAATCTGTACCAAATATTTAAAACCATGTAAGTTAAATACAGTTTCTAAAAACACACATCTATGCTCCAAAACACATAAAAATGTCACTAGCGTACAAAAATGCATTAATAACTGTAATAATGAAGAGTTTGTAGCCAGGTAAATATTATACCTGGTTTTAATCATTGCCTAAATAACTAATTGAGCATCCCACAAAGCTCAAACTAGCAAAGTAGTCATTCTACCAAATACATGATTGCTTAAAAGTATTTTCTTGCACCTCACTCTAAAGATTGAAGAGTTCTTTCCTGCATCGCACCAGAGCAATGACTTTCACTAAAAGGGACCCTTTATGTTATGCCTCTGATCTAGAAAATACTGGCTTTAAAATACAAGTATAGCAATTCTTTGCCTCATCGTTCTCAGGAGCCATTGCCTTTTGAAATCTCTCTCCACCATTATTTGGAAAGACAGAAAAAGTAAGGGAGATAAAATCAACATATTTAGTATGTTACATAGAGAAAATATATTTTTTCTTCCTGTATATTACTTCCAGAATTTCAGCAGCAGATGCTACTGAACTACCAAAACTTCTGAGACCAGAGGGATTGCAAATTCCCTTCTTCCTGCCCTAGGTAGGGTAAACATTTTTCTAGGCATTTTTTAAGTGGCATCTCCTAGACAGAAATATGTGTCTGTGTGTTCCACAAGACAAATGGAATGAACTGGTCAGAGATCCAGGACACACAGAGTCCACTGCATATGATACACAGAACTGACCTCTCAGAGCAGAAATGTACATTTGCAATAGGTCTGGTCCATCCAAAACATGATCTATCAGTGAACCATATGCACAATGAAGTTAATACAGTAGTCTCAATATACCTCATTCATCACTAGCCTCCACTGTAGTATCTGTCATAAGAGTTGTCCTCACAAGTCCTGGCAACCCTCAAATTTCATACACATCCATGTGATAAAGAACTCTGCTTTCAGGGAATATTAACAGCATGTATCAATTTACTTTCCAAATCCAGAAAATATATTTTTGTATCTCTTATATCTCATGAGGCAGAAATTTTTGTCATTATTTTTGTTATCCGTCTTATCTTGGTGCAGAAAACCCAAATCCTTCATGCTTAATTTTGCTGCATTCATTTACTTTCCAACACCTCTTCTTTCTCATTGAAGAACACAAGTCTTAAAAAGGTCATGACCATGCAAGAAAAGTGTTAGCAGCAGCAGGAAGAAGGATGGTAGGTCCAGTTTTGAAAAAAGCTTCAAAGCACAAACATATGTGCTGGTCACCTTCTTATCTCCTTTCCCCTTTATCAAAACTCATTTCTTCCTGCTCTTAGGAGGATGCTTCAGGCATCCTTAACAGCAGGAGGTCTGTCAGAAGGCCTTATAAAAACAGTGAAAGACTGTAGGTCTGCAGAGTGATGGGGAAAAGAATAGTGTCACTTCAATCACAGGAGCACATCATTAATTGGTCATTAAAAAAATGCTGGGCTTACAAAGGCTTACAAAGTTGCACTTTCTCCTGCTATGCTGGATTTTATCATTGTCAACCAACTGTTGGTAGAACACAACAAAAGAAGAGAAGGAGCAAGGTCTCTTTGGATTATGAGAGCTCACTGTTAATCAGTGTGAGGTCTGCAAATGTGAGGATAACATCCTGGGCTGGGCATTCAATTCAGGTATCCAAGTGAAGGGCTGTTTTTTACTCCTGCATGTGCTGAGGGAGAGCCTTAAGTTGTACAGACAGACTGAAGATCACTCCTGTCCCCTGCCACACACTTGTGGGTCAAAAATGGGAGGGGAACTAATGATCACTATAAATAAGGGAATGCAAAAGACAAAAAGAGGCTACAATAAAAGAGAAATTGGAATCGTAAGTTAAAAACAAGAAGCAGTCTAAATAGAGACAGGCTGACATCAGTTCAAGCTATGGGACTTGAAATAATTTAAGACAGTCACCTTTAAAAAGAAATCATAAAAATGCCTTGGTTGTATCAACAGCGTAAGCCCTTCTACTTAGGAATACCTCTGCTTCTCTTTTCTCCCCCTTTTTTTCCTGGTTTTTTTCATGCATCTTGTAATTTCCCTCAGGTCTTATCCTTAGCAGATAAATTTTAAGAAAGGTATTGTTATTTAGACTACTTAAAACCAAAGGTTTTTTAACTATACCAAAAAGCTATGATATTGTTCTGGGTCTTTGAAAAGGGGTGACATTTTTAGATAATACTAAGTTAATACAACTTAACTTTTTGCACAATCATTTTTACTGTATTATGGCTCAAAATAACAAGGTAGTTAAAAGTATAGAGGCTTCTGAAGAGATAAAAGTGCTTAAACTTCACTGTCTATAAAGATGAGCAAATAAGACAAACTAACATGAAAATGAAGTCACCATAATAAAACAGAATCTTTAAGGGGAAATATTTTCTGTTGTTTAAATGGGGATAAAATGTTATTGAAAATTCTTTTGAAAAACAACTTTTATAAAATGCCGTGGAACAGAGAACATAAAATTGTGTTGGCTATGTCCCAGGTAGAAAAAAGATAAAATATGCACCATGAGGTCATAATGATTTCCTAGAAACTCCTTGAATGTGAAGTGTGTCACACAGAGGACTTTCCTGATGAAACCATGTATATATACATCCATTAAAGTAAGCAAGGGAGTTAATTCTGGCAGAAGGGATCTGCTTTGAGTTATTGAGAACTTGCTTTTTCCTCATGTATCACTGACAACTTAAATCAATGGATACTACAGCTCAAACTACCAAGGAAGAGTAAAACCTGGGAGCGATAACCTTATTACCTCATTCCCAGTCATAGATCTTGGGCTGCTGGGTACCTTCTCTGCCCCTTTCTGGCTCAGCACAGGACACTGTTCAACCCATCCGCCTACCCTAGTGCTGTCTTACCCCTTTGCACACACACACAGACTGAGGAAACCTAGATGCAGTTAGCTCGTTTAGAAAAGGTATTTTGTTCCAAGCTGTTATGTTTCTCAAGTGAACGTCAGATGAATTCATAATTGTGGGAACTCTTGAAACATTTCCAGCTTTACACAACGTATTTGTTTTAGGGCTCCAGTGACGTCTGTAATGTGTGGGTCTGTTGGGATTTGGAACAGATGCATTATTTTCCTCAGCCACCTGGAAGAAAGTAAAATATTGAAAAAAGCCGGTTTATAAGGACTCCCTGGTGTCCACAAACTGGTCTGGTTAATATGAGAAAAAATATTTCTGATTTTTTCAACTACAAAACAAATAGCTAAACCTATAATTGCTGCTTTCTGTCAAGGAAATAAAAACATCATGAGAGCTGCAAGGCTTAAAATCAACACACGGTAGCTTGCTTAGTGTCCTGTTTTGGGGATACATTAAGGATTTGTGAATGTGGATTCTTTTATGTAGCCATTGTTCCTTAAAGATGGTATATAATGAACCTTCCTATGTACAAGGGCCACGTGTTACAGACAAGTCTACAGAACCTGGATATTGGCAAAAAATTGTGGTGCTTCAATATCCAGAATTTTTCAGGTTGTCAAGAAAAAACTTTTTACTTTAAGTAAGTGTTTTAAAATGTTTTCACAGACTGACCAGAGTTTTCCCACATTAAGATATACAAGGTTTTGTCTGAACTGCTCTTGAAAAATTGACCTGAAATGTCATCACCATTAGGTGAATGAGGTAAGGTGTTTCTTAACTACTGGGAATAGGGAGGACATAGTACATACAGCAAAAAACATTTGTCAGAGACATGAGATTTTGTCCAAGTTACACACATTTCAGCAGCAAATGTAAAGACCAGTTGCCTCACCAATCATCCTAAGCTGCTGGCCTAAAAATAATATATTTGGGTAGATAATGTTCTAAAAGAGAGAACTCTATGGCCGGCTCTGTTTGCAGGCTTTACAACCCTGAATATAACTCTCTTTTACATGCTACAGCTCAGCTCCAAAACATATACACGAATTCCCAAAGAACTAGGTTTCAGACCTATACATTCCATTGAAATTATTTTTATTCATTTCTTTGAAATTTTCAAACAGTACAGTCTGCACCTATTGTCAAGAGAAGACCAAGTTTAGCTGAAGTTATCTTTTGTCTCTGCATTTCAGAGCTTGAATGGCAATTACTAAAATATGATTTTGTAACAAATATTTTTGCATGACTAAAAAAATTCCACCATTGTTCTTGTGTGCTGGTCATTGTGTAAGACCAACTCTACCACAGTCAGTTCATCTCATCTTTGAAATATTGTGACATTTATATGGTAAGAGCTATGTAAGTGGATCAGTGTGAGAGAAGTAGTTGGCACTTCTCAAAAAAATAAGCCAAATAAAAAGTTTCTTTTTCAAGCCTCTCCTTTGCTAAGTGAGCTGGAATATAAATACAATTCATTATAATACTAAGAAAACAAAATATGGAATACATTCCTCTCCCTTCACCCCCCAAAATCTAAATTTTCATTATCTAGCAATGTATAATGAGCTACATCTGCAAAACAGCACTGCTGCATTTGAAAATCCCAAAGGTCTAGAGCAATTCCTAACAGATGTATCACTGCTTTTACACAAAGGGGAATAACAGTTTGATCAGCTCTTCAGTCCACTAGCCATAAGAGATACATCAAGTTATATCTCTAGGGATGGTTATAACATCTGGTGATGGTATCATCTGCCAGCTTGTTTTTTCAGCGTCTTACACGGACCTAGAACTAGGTCTGGCTACAAAGCTCAGCAGAAAATTGCACTACCGTTCATTTCTTATTGCCTTTTCAGAAATACTATGGAACATTTCAATGAAATGATAATGCATTTATGAAGTCTATTATTTAATGAGCCATTTGTCATCCTTACGTCATTGCTACAAGCCAGGTATCAGATTTACAGGAAATGTCTGCTTATGATAGAGTCAAAATTGCTCTGCTGGGGCTTGATGACATGCCTGATTCTTCCAACTGAGCCCAACCTGGAGCCAAAGTGGGAGTGAGATGAGCATACTTGGATAAAAACCTAATGGGAGGAGAAGGATTAAGAAGGGTTAAGGATACATGGAGGGTGAAAAGACCAACCAACCAAAGTGGCAGAGGAGAAGGCAAGCTGAAGAGTGTATCAGAGAAGTGACAGCAGGACTAGATCTGAACAGGGATTGTCAGCTAACATAGAAATTACATAGAGCTGTAGTCTTCAAGCAACTCATGTAATTGTCAGTTATCTCAGGCATCATCTAGTCCATTGGTTTTCAGTTATCTAAAAGTTGTTACTCTTTAAAACTGATTAGTGTGTTTGTGCTAGCTTTTTGGAAGGTGCTAGTTGGAATGTGGCTGAAAATGTGCAGGTTCTTTCTAACAAAAGCACTCAGGTTTGCAGGTATGAAGGCTGGCATTGTTTCATTTACTGTCATATTGAGCTTCATCATCCTGAATCCCTTGGAATTAGCTGCATGTCACTATCACTGCCCTGGATTGCAATCAGCTGTTCTCACTTGCAAAGTAGCCAAGCCTCTGGATAAAATTGTTCTCAAGTCTGTAAATTTTCTTTGTCTTCAGTCTACGAGCATTTAATATTAGACACCACCTTGTTTCAGCCTTTCAAGTACTCCTCTGACAGTTTACAAGCCATCAAATTACAGGCAAAGCACTAAAAAAAAATAGTCTCAGTAGAATTTTAAATTGTTAGCAAGTAGCTGAAAATTAGCAATAGCATGTCTTTTCTCAGTTACATATGAAGGAAAATGTGATTTCAGAGAGATTGTCTTAAAAGAGTGGCTGAAGTATATGCTCAGTTATGTTCCTTGGAAGAAGGAATGGTGCTTTGGACCCCATGGCAAATGGACTATAAAGTCCAGACAGGATGATATTTAACACATAACCTTAGTCTCAGCGTGTCTCTTCAGATTAGTGTAGGCTCTCACTGTTCAGCATATTCTTTTGTCACACATTTTTAGTTTCTAACTTTCATTCTGCATTACAGTAAGTTTAATATCCAACACTTAGATTGCAGATGTTTTTGCAGAACATGGATACCTAAAAGATAAATATTTATTTAAAGAAGTTCTTCCATTTTAAGCCAGATACTTCTGAATATTTTCAAAGATAGCCTGTTCCTCGGTGAGTCTTTTTCAATGCCCCACTAATGGTTGCTTATCTACAGATATTTTTGTCCTGTGTTAATAAGAAATCGAAACGTTATTCTATGAGTTTATATTTTTGCAAAATAACATCAATATTGTAAAAAGAATTGCTGATGCTGCACTTTGTGAAGGCCAGTGGAGGCTACTACACAACTAATTCAAATTAGGACACTAACATTTTTTTTCATTTGGGGATGTCTTAAAAAAACATTGTTTTGTAACATGGAAATGGGAACTGTGGAAACCTCTGCATGTGATGTCTTTTATTATTAGAAAAGTAGATCAACACAGTGAGAATTCAAGCAGTTTTCAAAAAGATTAAAAAGCTGGACTGCTTCTACCTCATGTATTCTATTATAACAATACTCCACCATATGGTACTTAAATATTATTCCACCATACAGTACTTAAATATGAAATGTCCACTGAACAAAACTGGAATATCCCCCCTGGACTCTTGAATATTTTTAGACATCCCTTGCAGCAGAAGAAAACCACCACTACCACAAAAAAAAAAAACAAAAACAAAACAAACAACAACAACAACAAAACCCAAAATCAATCAACCAACCAACCAACCAACCAACACATCTTAACCTGGTCTTCTGCAACTGTAGGCTTTTCTTTCTTGCCCTCAGCACCACCTGACAAAAAAAATCTGTGATGTCAATAGAAACACACTTCAGTTCTGGCCTGAGGTTACTAGAAATATGATCTTTGTATTCAAAGCCAAGTCTGAACCAAATTGTAAAAGTACAAGAGGGTAGTGGTTAATTCCTATGTAACAACAAATTCCTGAGGTGCTCAAAGTGATGTCTTTGAAAGATTTTTGATGTTGCTATTTTTTATATCACAATAATAATATCAATGTTTTTACTGAACTGTAAGAAAACTCCTGTGCTGTCAATTTTAAAAATAAATAGAAACACACAGACATGAATTGTTAATCATGAATAGTTGTCCTTCCAGCGGAATCAGAATTGTTCTTATCCACTGCTATGATAACCCTTTCCTGTGGACCTTGAAAAACAGAAAACTTTGATTATTTGATGGAAATCTGAAAAAAACAAATTGTGAAGGTCCAGAGTGGCAAGAAAGGAAAACCTATGTGCTATTTCACTTTTCATATCAAGAGAGTTTTATCTCGTCTTTCTCTGACCATAATTTTAGTGGTATTTCCAATAAAGTAGCTATCTTCAGACAGACTTCTACTCATTGGGAAAATGCTATATTGATTCTGTGTCTACTATTGTACACAGTATTTTCTGTCAACATCATCTAGATGACTACAAGGTTGTTTTTCCTACTATAAATATATATAAAAATAAATTTATTTTTGATATTATAATACCCTGAGATTCCCTCAGTTGGTTGGAGCATGGTGCCAATGACATCAAGGTTGTGGGTTCGATCCCCATAGGGGCCATTCATTTAAGAGCTGGACTTGATGACCCTTCCAACTCAGAATATTCTGTGAAGTCTTCCTACATCAAGCAGCTAATGGTCATTCAGAAAATTTGCTGCAGTGATCACAGATCACTGGTGATTATCATATTAATATTTTAGTAAAATCTTCCAGGTAAATTTGATAAGGACTTTGAAGGCTAACAGAGAGTGAGAGTGTATCTAGGAAATGCTTTGCTTAATTCTACCTCTGCTCAATTTTTTACAGGGAAATCTCTATTTGAACTTCTTAAGGGGAATTAATACAGCTCATTCCCTTGGGAGGAAGGGAATGAAAATGCAATCCATGCCTATAAAGGTATACCTATCATCAATCAGAAGAATTTGAATTCAGAAGTGAAATAATTGTCTCTCAACCTTCATCAGGTGCATTTGTGAAAGAGGGCATCTCTACAACTTTATCAAGAAATCTGTGATGCAGAACTTGGAAGAAATAAACTTGTTCCCGAGGATAGTTAGACACTGCCTGGTTGCAGCAGCTCTAGTGTGTTGAAGACTAGTGGAAGTATGTCTTGTCTAAATCCATGTCTGCCTAGGAAATTTTGAGGGAAAGATACTAACAGGCTATGAAGTCATCATTTTCCAGATGAATTCAGGCTGAAGATTGCCTGAAAAAAACCCCAGAAATCCTGGTGAAAGGTCGGATTGAAGGCTCATTCAATACCTCGGAAAATTAAACTGATGAAAACTTAACTACCTGAGAGCAGCGCCAATATGCTTGTGTATGCCTTGTCTGTTGACAATTTCCAGTTCTCTTTGGCTCAGTGAAATTCTGGGATGTTTTATTGCTTTCAAACTATGTCAACTGACATTTTTTCTTCAGTTTATTTTCAGATGGGTAACCTGAGTTTCAAGTGATTTGAGGATTTATTTTTAGGGGCATAGGCTATCTGACAGGAATGAGATATGCATAAGTATGGTCTCACTGTTACTAATTCTTCACATAACTGATTCCATCTACATGAAAAGAAAGAAAAGAGGACACAGAATGTCACTTCTAACCCTAAATCTCCACTACAGAGCAGCTGGTAGGAAATGACAGACATTGCAAGGCCATTATCAGCCACTCGCAGATCTGAAAAACTTCTATGACAACCAGATCATCTAAGACTCAACTTCCCCTTAGGTTAAAGTTCATGAGGTTTTACATGGCAGATTTGTCTTCCTTTGGTCAATCAAACTCCTCCTCAAAATAAAGGCAAAGCTCATGAAAATGAAAAATGAACAGGGAAAGGAAATAACACATAAGAAGGAACAACAGTAAGTTTTCTCTGAAACACAACAGGCCACCAGTGAGTTTCAGAAGATTTTAAGACTTTACAGGGGCCTGCATTATTATGTCTTATTTACAGATAGGAGACAAACATTGAGAGTTTATATGAATTGCCTGAGCATGACGAAAGCTAACCCAAGAGGAAAACCGTCCTGTTTCTTATCTTCAAGGCCACTCTGCCTTCAATTAATTGTTTCAAATCTAGCCAGACAATGGTTAAGAGATGTTTTCCCCTCTTTCTGCCTTTGTCCAGAATATTTTTTATGATCAAGATGTCAAATAATGTCAATGTAGAATCCAACAACTGTGGAGACAGGAGGGTGAGCAGCTCCATTAGCCACATGTCCTTCCTAACCACCCAGCAGTCCAGATGGTTTCTTTAGAGCTCTTCTGATAAACAATTTCTACAAACATGTTGCAGGGTTGATAATATAGAGATGTTTTCGTTCTTGCAGAGCAGGCCTTACACAGAGCCAAGGCCTTTTCTGCTTTTTGTGCTGTCACGCTGGCAAAGAAATTGGGGCTGCATGGGAGGTTGGGAGAAGACATGGCTGGAACAGGTGACCCAAACTGACCAAAGGGATGTTCCATACCATACGACATCATGCTCAGTATAAAAAGTGGAGGAAAGAAGGAGGAAGGGGGGGACCTTTGGAGTAATGGCATTTGTCTTCCCAAGTAACCATTACACATGATGGGCCCTGCTCTCCTGGGCATGGCTGAACACCTCCTGCCCACGGGAAGCAGCGAAATTACCTCCTTCTTGAGCTTTGCTTGTGTGTGCAGCTTTTGCTTTCCCTATTGAATTGTCTTTACCTCGACCCACAAGTTTTCTGGCTTTTACCCTTCCAATTCTCTCCCCATCCTGCTGGTGGGGGAGTGAGCAAGTGGCTGCGTGGGGCTTGGCTGCTGGCTGGGGTGAAACCATGGCTTACTGTCATGTCAATACCATCAGCAAAGGAGTATACAGTTTAGTAACAGAGCAATAGCACCATGTCACCTTTTCAAATACAGCAGACAGTTCTTACACTTATTCCTTTCACAAAGAATGAAACTTTTTAGAAGATGATGAATAAATCAGCATAAAAATAAAAGCAGGTATGATGTGTTTAGATATACTGTAATTCTTGAAAATAAACAATTTACTATATATTTATTTTTGTGCATTTGACACTTAGTTTTGCGCAAATTTTACCATGGACTGAGCAGATGAATGCCCTCAATTTATTTGAGGGATTATTCCACACTTTGAGGAATTGAATAGAGTCACTCAATGCTCAATAACCATTCTTCTCCAGAATGGCATTCTATTTAAACCACCTCAAACAACCACTTCCTTCCATTTTTCCAGACATTTTGTTCGAAATAACTGTGAATTGTTCTCTTATTCAGACACTTCATGATGGTTGTTGAGCAAAAACTCTTTCAACTTCTTTAAAAAACCAGTCCCTGTAGTGCCATAAATGTTTTTCTCTGAGATCCATCCCCTTTGATAGAATAATTAGGGCAGGACTTTGGATCTTTTTTTTTGGTCACCAGTGTCATGTAATAAAGAGGTAAGTGAACTATAGGGGTCACTGGATAGGCATAAGAAATATCATATGCATTGTAGAAATAAGTATATGCAATCACTACAGTCACAGATGATGTTCACTCATAGTAATATATTTCATAATTAAAAGAAAATACATGTAAGAAAGGAATACCATTTTCAGTGGAAGCTTCCTTCCTGCCTACAGGAGGAAATTCATGTATTCCATGGAGATATTCTAACTAATTGGCTCTCAAGTTTACAAGACAAAAGGGGAGTATGGTTTTTCTGCCTGATTGCCAGAGATTTTATTCAGGGCCCAAGAGAGAAATGTATTTATGTAAGTCATGATCCTGTGCATGCTTCCTTGGCGTGCTGTCCAAGGCTGATGTAACAAACTCTGGGAAGCTTCACTGAAGACCAAAATGTGCTAACTGAGATCTGAGATAGCAGCCATCATCCTGACAGTCTGGCAAGCTGCCTGGGAGAATTTGCTGGATCTGCTGGGAGAGTTACACTTCTATAAAGAGTGAAGGATTTCCTGCTATCTGGCCCAAACCACAAAAGTTAGTTTTTACACGGATTCCAATTTCATTTGTAGCTCGGCACTCACAGGGATAGACCTTGTGTAATAAAAACTACATAGAAGAAAAAAGTTAAAAACTGTTTTCTAGGATCATATCAACAAGGTTTTTATTGATGGTGTCCTGTAAAAGGAATATCCTTGATGAAATCCTGTCCTTAAATTGTAGTCACATATTATGCCTAGCAATCTTAATAGGCAAGATTTGTAAATAAACTGGTTATGAGTGTTCCCTGGAATATTTCTGTTTTCAAAAGCTGCAACTTTAACTTCTCTGTTTATTCAGTTTTATTGTCAAAAGTCAGGACAGCCTGGAATATTAAAGAGGATAGGATTCCTTCCTAACAAAAATATATTGTTCAGTGCTCTCATACTGAACTGTAATATGTTGACGTTACTCAAACTGATCTCCTGATCTTGTGTCTTACCAAATTCTTTCTCCCTCTTAATACACACAATCCAGAACTACAGCAATATTATTCGGTTATTTGGGGGGAAATCCTAGCCCAACAAGTGAGCACTGACGAGGAAGTGTTGATGACATTGCCACATTGGCTTAGCAGAGACAAGATTCCAGCCCTGTCTTTTATCTCCTGTTAACAGACTTTTATGGGAAAAAAGCTACCTGTCTGGATGACAAGTGAAACAGAAAAATAATGGTTCATTTAGGGAAGCAGTTCCTACAGCACTTTTGCAAGACCATACCTTATTAAGAATTTAAATCATAAGTACCTACATTTCCTGTAATCCCATAGGAAAAGAACAGATTTTAAAACAGCTGAAATGAGCAGGCACAGTCATTGCCATGAGCTTTCTTTAGACTAGACTTCATACTACTATCTTGTTTGCTCTGCAAGAACCTGTGAAAATGAAACCATAACATTTTCTGTGAAAGATTGGGATTAACACTTTAGTTTGTATCTCATAATAAGCAGTCAACTACTCAAGGTTTGGTTTACAAAATAAATGTGTGATTGTCGTGGCATTTGCACTTTCCCCTTGTATTCTATCTCTTTTACTGTTTAAAATAGTAATTAATAAGAAAAAAATACCATGCAAGCAACTTTTTTATGCATAAATATTTTAATAGTACAAATAACAAATGTTATGGATTTTAAGGTAGCCATAGTTAAATACTACTGCTAATCTGAATGCTTCTAGAAAAAGGTAAGATGGTTTGCAGTGTTTCTAATGGAGAAGCAAAACCATTATCACTAATTCTGCACAGAACAGAGAGATACTCCTTTCCACCAGCTTGTAAACATGTAGTATCACAAAATCCAGCAAAGACTGGTACTTACTTGTAATGTTAATCTCAACAAATACACCAAAGATTGAACAAACTCAGGTCTTCATCTGTGTCTGAATAATTTTCCAGAGTTGTGACGGATTCCACGGGCACTAGGAAGTTTTCACATCTGCTAACCACGGCTGCTCCGCAGGCCAACAAGGCATTTTATTTTCCAGTGGTGCAAATCCAACACTAAAATATGTAAAATTCCTGACTACAGCTATAGCTTAATGTAGCTCAAACTCTTTAAACTTTTAATATAAACAGTTCCCCCAGCCATATTTTTCTGCTCTTTCGTAAGTGTGGGATATTCTTGCTGTAATCTAACTTAAATTAAAGACAGAACTACAGGCTGCAATATAGACAAGCTGAAAGGGAAAGACAAGATTATCACTAGGAATACACAGCCTACAAAGCATGTTACTACACTGTAAATCCAGACTTTCTTATTGAAGACTCCTCTCAAAGTGCTCACGTTTTTGAATAGCTCATCAAGAGTGAAGCAAACAGTGATGTGGGGGCAAAAGCCAGAGACAGCCACCAGGCTTTTTTTATTTATGAACATCTCATCGCAGAAGAGAAGCAGCAGCTCAGCCTTCATTTATTTATCCTTTACTTTTTAATGTCTCAAATGTGGTCAGTCATACTTGGCTGATTTTTGCTACAAGGAATCTAAGAGAAAGATTTACCTGTGGCTGCATTAGAACATCCATACCAGATTAAATAATACAGAACTTTAAGTAAATTATTTTCTCTAATGGAAATTAAAATAATCACTCATAAATCTGGCTTACTTTCTAGACTGAGTTTATCAGATTAGTGTAACACAGTTGAAGTAAAATCATTCATGGGGGAATAAAGGATGTGACTCCTAACAAAATTTGGGCCTACAAATATCTGGCTGAATGTAAATTCTTGGTGTGATGTAGTGAGGAAGAGTCATCTTAACACTCTGAATGTGTACTCATCTAAACCTTGTAGTTTAAAAAAAAAAAATCTGATCTAGTTTAAAACAGAGACTAAGAATTAGGATGAGCAGTTCAGTACCTGAATACATGCACATACACACATAAACTTGCAAGCTGAAACTTTTTGTGAGAGTAAGTAACTCCCTACTACAATTTACACAATGGTGATGCAGAAGTAACATTTTAAAGTTTCCCGTCAACACTGCATAACTTTTTAAGACATTATTCAAACACAAGACATGTTCTAATATGAGAAACACTGGATGAACTGAGTTTACTAGACAAGGCTACAGTGACTTCTCTGGGCTTTAAAAGTCTATTCATCTAAAGCAATAGGTAAGGAGCTATGGCCCTTTTTATCCTTCCTGAGGTGCAAAATCCTTTAACTCAAAAAAGTAAGGTGATATTTTCTGAATATATCTGGAGATCAAACAAAAAATATTAGGTGCTTGTGAGGTAAGATTTGGGGTAACAATAGCAGTCTACCACAGAAAAAAAAAGAAAGAACATAAGATGGTTTTAAAATCCACACTAACATTTGCCTGCAGCTGAAACAAGCTGCCATTTCTGACTGCAAGGCATCCATTGTTTGCTACTGCCTGAATTGACTGTTGTTATAAATGAAAATCCAAATAATCCCACAAAAATTTTTATATACTTTCAATATAAGAGAATAGCCTGGCAATTTGTAAGGCTGTATGTAATCATGCCAAGCAAGTTCAGCTGGAAGAAAGCATTTATTCCAGTCCTACAATGTCTCCAGTCTGCTGCACTGTCTGCTGCACTGCATTCAAGAAGGCTCTTTCTATAAAGCCTAATTAAAAAAAAAAAAAAAAAAAAAAATCATTCATTTTCCGTGACAACATTTGATTTTTTAAATAGAAGTGTAGGTTGTAAAATAACTCACTTTCACCCAGAGGGAGAGAAAATGTTTCATTAAAACAGCTTGAACATTCCTTCAGCAACTGGGATTGCTCTCTATATATGAAAACTGTCAGACTTGCCTCTCAGGTGTAGCAAGATGGCTTTATATAGAAAGAACGACTTAGGATAAGAGCAAGCCCCCAGCTTGGTGTCTTCTAGCAGAGTTCCTTGGAAGTGTGAAACCTGTGTTATTGGCATCCATAACTGACAGTGTCAAGTCTGTCACCCAAGCAGAGGCGTAGAACAAGAACCCCTTAGGGCAATGTTTCTAACTGGCTGACTCTGAACCCTCCTCTGAAGTATCCCATTCAGGCCTCTCATCCTTATTCACCAGCCAGGACCTCCCATTCTATGGCCACATGACCACCAAACCACTACACATTCTCACAGGTCAGGCTGGTGATTTGCCCCAGTAAGCATTTTGGCCTACAGTCTTGAGTTCATAGTTAAGACCCTTAACTATGAAAGCACAGAGGATGAAAAAGAAAAGGTGATCTTCACTGGAAGGGAGGCAATGCCTCAGAATGGAGGTAGAGAACTAAAAGCGGCCTTACTACCACTCTAGTAGCTGGTTCAATAAGTGGTGAAATTGATTCCCAGTGCCTGGGGTCTCTCTGTTGCAGTCTAGTATATGTGTTCCTTTGGTATCCTTAACCCATTCCTACATTACTAATGAATTGTTGTACCTGCCTGAAAAAATTCAGTCTTTGATGAACTATTTCCTTTCTACTCCCCACCAAAGCAAAGGAATAGCTTATTTTCCTTTTTCAGGACAATTCCTGATTACCTTTTTTTTTCCCCCTCTGGGTACTATTTTTCATGATAATCTCTATGAAGAGGCATGAAGCACTTAACCATTCCCACCCTTGGAATGGCTGCAAGCCAGGTTGACAACAGACAGCATCTCATAAAGATATAAGTAGGTAATGAGATCTGTTTTGGCAACTCAGAGATGTTTTTAAAGCACATGACTTGTGGGAGTGTAAAGCTGTACCACTGAGGAAGGCATCAAAGAGACACAACCATCTTTACTGAATGCAACAATTAGGTTCCTTTATCACAGGAATTGCTGTTCTGTACCATTTCTGAATCTATTAAATTCATAGCTTTTCAGCTAAACATAGCTGGCCAGATCCATATCTGATCTGTCCTCTGCCCTGTCTGTTACCAGGCAGGAATGCTGAAGCACAGTGAAAGGACTATTCATAAGACTGTCAGCTGGATAGCAAATACATCAGGCACAAAAGAAAAGGGGAAGTATATTTGAGGTTCAGAGGTTTCCTTACCATGTCACATCACGCTAAGCATGAAAAAAAGGAAAGACAAGGAACTATTGCATGGAACTAAGCAGCCAGGACAACTGCAAAACAACAGTCTGATATTGTTAGGATGCCTGTTTTAAAATAAGGTATTAAGAGACAGTGCTGCTTTTTCATGATTTAATACAATCGTTCTATTAGGTACATTATGATGCAAAAGCTAGTTGGGACAGTATTAGCATCTAGTAATTTATTTACTATTTCACAATTAATTGGTTCATATTAGTTTTAATAAGAATAATGTTTCATTCCACTGTGAGTCTGAGAAACTTTCAGCATGAACGAGATATGTGCATGTACTCATATTGGTATTTTTTGTTGATATATTCTACCTAATAAGCTTTCCCCCCCCCCACCATGTTATCAGATCTCATTTTCTCCTTTAAATAACAAAAATAAATGAATTCTGAAATATGCTTCACTGAACCCTACACTCTAGATGGGAGACCATAAGAGGACAGTAAGCGGTCTTTCTACTGGTAATTTTATAGTTGCATTACCCTGTGAATGCTTAACTTAATCTTTTTTATTAATACAATAGAATAATGCAGAAGTTTTCATAAAATTAGTCAAATATACTAGCTTTTGACACCTTACTCTAGTTTTCAAGATGAAGTTCCAACATGTCTGAAAATCTCACTGCAAAGATTACTGATTTAGTATACATTATAGGCAAAAAATATTAAACTAGTAGGGGATCCAAAAGAAAATATAAGGAGAAATCTTTTAGATCATGTAATGATATATGCTATGGCAGAAAAATATTTTACAAAATGAAGTTAGTGAATGTGGGAGGTCATTCTCTATTAAGACAACTTTAATCATATTGCAGACAAATTATTTTTAGCTGTCATCAATCAAAAAGAATAAAGTCAAATTATTTATTTCAAATATAACTGAGTCTTCCTCAAAATGTGTCAGTATCTGTCCAAGAGTTCTTTCTAAAAGTGTAGACTTTGTGATTTGGGGTTTTATAACTGTTAGCAAACTTCTTGGCAATTAACCCTGGTTATAGTCCTGTTTGGGCTAAAAAAAAAATATTAATGTTTCTGAAATGTAAAGACTTAAGTATTATTATATTAGGCTTAGAAACTTAGGAACTGACTATGTCTGCTAAACAATGCATTCATTACCCATTAAGTTACTAGAAATGTATAGCAGTACTTTGCCAAACTAATTTTATCTGAATTTGGAGAAAAAATAATTTTTAATGGATAGTGACTGAATACTACTCACCAACATTTCAGATGAGCAACAGTATATTTCATCAGCCTGCTGGAAAATACACAAATGAACACATTGCAGTTCTGCTTTTCTAGATTTGCCTTATGTAATACCCAAACTACAGCGAAGAACGGCAACCTGAAAATTATTCTTAACTTTGTCTCTTGGAGTCCATCTTTAACATCTCCGATTTCACTGTAAGGCAACTTAGAATTATATTAATTTCAATGTTTTTGTATCACAAAATTCTTTACTGCATAACATTATGAAGTAACAGACGAATTCCAGGCGGATCTGACAAAGAAACTGACCCTGGAGATCCAAACACCTCACCAAAAGATGAGAGTAACTTATTGTGTGTCCAGCAGTAATTCCTATTCTGTGAAGAAGAAACAAGATGAGGTAAACAAGATCTCTTTTGCACAGGAGGCTCATTTTGACCTGAGACTACATGAATTTTGTGAAATCTGTGAAATTATGTGAATAATGAATGAACATAGAATCAAGTGCTTGGAAAGGCAAGTCATGACCGGAGCTATTTCAAGAGATGAGGAAGTCCAGAAACTGTGTAAGAACAGGCTGAAGTATGTATGCATTTATATGCAACTACTATGACATTCCCATAAAAAATAGGAAAAAATGTTCAGCACTAAGAGTTTTCAAAGACACATTTTTGCTAAGAAGTAAGTGCATTTTTAAATATCCTTGCATTTTTAAAATATCGTATCTGAGCTTATGGTACCTTTCTCACCCTACCTAGAAGAAAACAGCAAATAGATACTTTAATTTGATGTGCCGTAATATTACAGAACTTACTGAATCTAAATGACTCATTAGCACATTGCTTAGTTCTCAAAAGCACACAACAATCCTGCTTAAGATAAGTAATATGGTTCTTTGATAAAAGCCTATACACTGGAACCTTCAGCAAATAATTTAAACAATACATGTATGAGAAGAAATCACTTGAAATTTACTTGGAAATGTGGCCCATTTTATTTTAACTGAAAAGCATTCATTATACAGTGCAAACAGTTCTTTGGTAAATTTACTGATTAAAATAACAACAACACTGACTTTGTTTTAGGTAACATTAAAAAAAAAGAAAATAAATATGTAAAATTTGCAACATATTACAGCAATATTCTCACAGTGGATACTGAGGAAATGGTCATCTAGCCATTGGCCACTGTTTCAGAAATGTTAAAATCAACGCTGATTCTACAGACACTGCAATAAAACAGAACTAGTACAATCCATGACTGATTACATTTTAAACTGTGGATAAAAACCTGTTTTTCCTGGTTTATAAACAGATGGATGGCAGAAAATAACTCAATATTACACTTGTTACACTTGTTTAAGCATATCCATGCCCCTAAGCCCATTTTACATACCATATGAATAAACAGTGAACAACGAAGAAAACCTCCCACTTTACTCTGGAGGCTGGAGGAAAGAAACAATCAGATATAAGGTACTATTTTATAATGGATAAATGGAAACTCTCTTCTCCTATTAGCGGAAATCTTGAGAAAGTTTATTTAATAAAAAATTGGAAAAAAAGAATGCAAGTAGTAACCTGCTGATGTATTACTGCCTTACTTAACTGTTTAGACAGTTAAATTATATTTGGGTTAGCTCTGCAATCCTTCCCCTTTGAGGAATTTCTGCTATAGGTCAATGGGAGTTTCATCTGAGTTGGAATTACAGGACGAGACATGTGGTTTGGACTCTCAACAAAAGTCAACAAAATACCAGAGTATCAAAGAAATACAGGAATGACAACCTCTAGGAACCATATGATACTCAAACATGCTCGCCACACACAATTTCTAGATGTATGAACATAGCGAATTACATAAATCAAAACACTGTATATAAAATCAATTAAAATATTCTTAAAAATATAAATTGTAGTTCCATGTGTACCACACACCTTTAACACAGCACTCACATGTACATATTGCTTCTACCATAGCATGAAACAAGTTTCTGTAGTAAGCCTTAAAGATACACCAAAGTTTGAATGTGTGTCATGATAACAGTTATTCAAATTAGAAATTATTAATGTTAGTAATCAGAAAAATTATGTGCCAAAATATGATAGTGGATTTCACATTGCTGTCCTAGGTTAGTTATTAGACATGTTCTGCCATGTAATAATTAATAATTCAGTCTGTTTGCATAATCTGAAATGTTAAATATATGAATGTTTAATTTTGTGCAGATTTCTTTGATACCCAAATCTCTGTCCCCTAAATTTGAAAACTAAACTCAGAAGTCAGTGAACCCTATAACTAAAGAGCAGCCCTGGTTCTAGCTAGTCCTGATTTAGGACTAAATGACAGAGCCGTAGACTCTAACAAATTAAGTATTCAGGGAAAGGATCAATTTTGAATAAACACAAAAAAAAAAAAAAAAAAGCTGTAAAATGAGGTATGATAGTTGTCCTTCACTCAATATAATTCCTGGTCAAAAATATGAAGTTTGCCTTCTGAAAAGTACACAACTTTGAAATGCTAGTGTAGACATATACTCTATAACATGAAACATTTATTAAATGGGAAATAAAGTCCATTGGCAGACCATTTTTAACATGAAAGATAAAAATATTGAGGTAAAAATATATATGCATTAGATGAAACTGGAAAAAAATTAAAACTCAAATATGTTGTCAGAAAAGTAGTCAATCCACAATTAATCATGCTCCTTGATTTTGATTTTTCTTTTTTTCAACAAACAGTGCCACAATATAATCAGGAACATATGTCTATTGACAATACGCACAATGAATCAGTAGGAATCTTTGTACAGGAAATGGCATGTGACATCTTTTCACATTTTCAAAACAGGGCCATACAATTACGTGAGCTGATCTGAGATCAAAAGAAGCATGCTGGACTGGATGGTTTTGTTACAATGATTTAAAATAAATGAAACAAAACAAAAAAAAAATCTTGCCAAGCAATTACATATGCTTGGGCAAAAAAGGATTATATTTATTTTTAAGATCAAATGCTACTCTGTCATGTATGTTTCCCTAGAATGAGGAACACTGTTGATTACATCTGTAATACACATTCAGTTGCTTTGTATCTTCCAATTACACTTATTCCTACTTCCTTGCTATTTCTACTTTTTTTACTCTAAAAATTTTGCTTAATTTTGCTCCCTGAATTAAGAAAATTATGTGAAAGGTATCATGTAGTTTTCTTTTTTTCCTTGCTGGTCCAGGTGCAGAAATGATAGTGTGATTAAACTGAATTCCCATGCATTGATGTTTGCAGAAACTGGCCCAATACAGCACTGCTTCGGAGACAGTTTTCTCCTGTTTTCCTGTTCTCTGCATCTAAGTAACAACAAAGAGCTAAAGATCAATTCAGACTGGTACTAGAAAGGGACATTAAACTTCTAATGTTGCTAATTAAAGATAGGAAACAAAGTGTTTCATTTTAGAGTAAGTCCGAAGGCCAGTCCTTTTGGGTACCTAAAACTATGTGACAGTGTTCTTTTAAAGTAGCACCAGTTTGTGTTTGTCTAACCTGAGAAGTATAACACACAATTAACCTTGACCTGTTTGCTAATTTCCCTTTCGTTAATTTTTGCATTGTGATTTACCTTCATGGGCAGAAAATAAAATGATACATTATGTTATACCATTACAGCACCATTAAAATATTGTAAATCTTCATTTCTTGCCGTTGTTAAGACTTGTTACCTGTTTTTGCCATCAGCAGGCATTGATATGAATTGAGGAGTATGCCCCCTAGACTTTTAAAAAGCAGATTTATGGCTTCTTTTTATTAATGTTTTGTTGTAAGCAGACTGGGCAGCAATCTCCTTTAACCTTCACAGGTGCTTCGCAGTCAGCTGGCGGGCAGGATTCCACAAAACAGGTAATCTGACCAACCTGTGTCAGGAAAAATAACAAATCCAAAACACACTTAGCTACATGTTCCAAACAAGCAATGCTCTTTTTGCATTACTATTCTCTCTTAAGATCCTGACTATTATGATTAACTCCACATAATTTATTTCAGCATAAACTTCTACTAAGGAGTCAGAGGTGCTTTCTGTATTACTGTATCTTTGTAATGAAGCAGAATATACCCTTTTATCTAATGTTCAGGTGCTACTGGGGTACCAAGCACTAACATAGTTCTTTGATTAAATTTTTAAAAATTTCATTATGATAAAAGAAAATTAAAACATAGCACTAAGTCAGATGGGCTTTTACTGATTTTTATGCATTTTAGTAGATTTTTCAGGAAATGTCTCACTTGGCAGTTAATTTTACCCATATAACTATGCATTAATACAAGTGGAAATACAATGAAGGTAGATAAAGGCTGGATTGAGAAACAGTGTTGAGGGCAGGGATACTTGAACAACATAATTTTCTGTACAAAATAACTGAAGATCCATAAAAACCCCCCAGAAATTATGAGGCACAAAATTGAGACTGCTGTTCTAGGAGCAGAAATTAACATAATTTTTATCTCAAAATTAATTTCCACATACTTACTTTGCATTCACACACAGTACAAGGGTCCCTTTTCCAGGTTTCATTGCTGGAATATGATTTACCCTCTTCATCAGTGCAATCAGAATGACTGAGGCGTGATTCAAGTTTTTTTATCTGAAAACATCAAAAAAAATTAATAACTGAATCAAAGAAAGGTTTTTATTTGTTAAAAGTATTCTGTCCTTTCCTTTATGCTACACAATCCACGTTTAATATTTGTCTGGGTTTTATTTCTCACTACTTAGTTTTCATAATGCTAAAAGACTAGACAAAAGTAATACCTGTGGAATCAGTCTTTCAAAGGAAATCTAACAGAAAATGTATCTTTCCTAACACTGGAATATTCATCTAGAGCACACAAAGAGAAGCAAACTACAAGTGTCATATATGGAAAATTTAAACTGTCAAAATGTTTTGAAAAGGAGGTGAATTTCAAAAAAAAAAAAGTAAAAATGCTTGCTTGGATTTTTGACTATCTCCTGTATTGTGAACATTTAAAAAATGGGATTCCACCGTGGCTTAATAAAGAATTTACTTGCAACATTGTAAAAGTCTTCTCTAAGTGTTCTGGATCTTAACTATCCTTACAGCTGTAGTCTGGCGTATTGCTTCTTATGAAGGCTACATTTTAATCATAGCTTTACATAAATTCTATACATTTCAAATAGGAAAAAAGATTTTATTAACACTACACACAAATTTTTAGAGAAAGACTAATTCCATGTTTAGCATACAATGGTTACACAAGGCTTCAGATTCAAAAGTCAAGAGTATCTAGTTGTAGAGTATTTTGGAATGGTTTCAAAAGAACATAGAAATAAAGAATAACACACCATGTTCTGAGTTGGTTTTTGTTTGAGATATTATGTGGTGGGTTTTGGCTGCAGGGGATTTTTAAATATTAAAAACATACAAGTGAAGTTAGGAAAATATTATGAATTAAATCTACAATTAGACTGTTTATTATAGCATCTTACCTGATTTCTGAGGCTTGAAATAGTTTTTTGCATTTCCAAAATGAATTCTTTGAAGTCATTCACTGCAGGCGCATTTCTATTTTCATTAGATGCTGACGTGGCATTACGAAAATATTTACTCTGTTTCACAGAACTGCAACAAATGAATGCCAAATCAGGATATTCATCTAGTTCATTTTTATTTGGCTAGATCTTTTAGGACACTTAGCAAAAATGTGAAAGAATAGGAACCGACAAATGCAGGAACAGTATGAACCACAAAGGCATTCAAGATTCACTGGTGCTGAAGACAGACTCAGGACAGGTGAGCTCTGGATTATTGTCAATATCACCAGCAACAGGGAATTTCTTCTACTTAGAAAAATTATGTATTTCATACAGGGGTACACACAAAGTTGTTATCAGTGACACTGTAGAGCATCACCTCAAATTCACTCTTGAGCCTCCAAATATGAAAGCAGACAAAAGTGAGTCTTAAAAACTGTCCCCCTATGAAATTAATGTTTCACATTTTGAACCATAGTTTCTTCCTCTATATGTTCACTAGGAAAACATGTATTTAAGGACATACGACTTTAAAAAAGAAAAAGTTGGTTTTCATAAATAAATGAGAAGTACTTTGAGATATAAACATACTCTTGGTGTCTCATTTTAACTAACATTTGAAATCAATACTGATTATAGTACATAAAATATAAAATCTTTTGTCTCTAGCACTTTCCAGCCGATAGTTCCTAACAGATGTACAAACCAAAATGTTGTTAATCAACTATAATTGTTGATGAGAAAGAGTAGTCAAAGGAACTATCTGTGATTAGTATTATCTAGCACCACTTAACAAAACATACGTTCGAAAACAAGGTTAACACTAGTTTTTAAGTCACTCATTACATTAAAATTCTTGAATCCATACAAGCATTCCTATTTTGTTAGCATGTCATCTCCAGTGCTAAGGGATACCCCAAAGAATGAACTGGCAAAGAAATCCTCATATAACAGGGTTCATGATTTATAATCTTTCTGCATAAATTTAAACAGCACTTACTGGCAGGGGTTCAAGCTACTTAGTTTCCCATAGTTTTTCATCTAAATTAAAGTACTCTAAACAATGTAACATGCCAAAATTCAACTAAACCAGCTGTTATTGTATAAGAAAATGTTTAATCTTGCCCACCTGCTGAAGTTATTGAAAATGCTAAGGAAAAAAAGAAAGGAGAAAAAAAATCTACTCACCACACATGCATTTTAAATACAATGAGCATGAGAACTGATGAGAATCTGATGAGCAACTGAGGTTGCTTTAGCTTTATTTATGCTACAAATAAATTACTGCAAATTTACTATTTTGTATTCCTAATTAGTAATTGGACTGTTGTAGATTTCTGAAACACAAAGAGCAAGCTAACAAAACCAAGCTGCTGCTCAGATATTATTTTTTCTTGTTTCATTTTTATTTAATGTAACTCTTTTACAGCTTTAGAACTATGGAACTAGCATCCTTAAAGAGTGAACTGCTATTTTGTAACTTTTAGAACTTCTACCAGTTCACTTACAAAGACAGACAAGCATTCTTCTTCAAGGATTACTTCAAAGGAACCTTCCTTTTCATACTATCTACAAGCCAGCTTATACTTAGCTGTCTTCTCTTGTCTAAAATCTTAAACACCTAAAGGCTCTCTTACTTCAGTACAGATTCCTATCCATTAAGTGAAATATAATGGTGATGTTTCTTCAAGTGCTATAACACCTGCAGGAATATTTGACATTTCTGAAATACAATGCCTGTGCATCTGTCTAGATGCTCTCCTTGCCACAGTAGGTAGACTCTGCCTGGTCATCATCATCAGTCAAGTACATAATTTTATTTGCTAAAAAAAAGCATGCTAAATAGAAAGAACTATAATTCAAAAGAGCTGCAAACTTGCTCATCATGAAGGATCTCCACAAGAAGTGCTTGGTCTGAGCAGAACTCATTTCATGTCACTAATTCATAGGCAAGTTTTGATCCCCTGGAAAGGGCAGGGTCCCTGTGCAGCAGACAATTTTTGACTGATGCTGTGATTTACTTCCTTACTACAGTATTTTGAGGATTAGGGAGTTATAAACAATATTGTCTGTAGCACTACTGTTCTCCATTTCTGCTCTGAGTATTTTGGTACCAGAAGCCCTTCCTACCATTATCACAAATTTTTATGCCAGTGTAATCAAGACTTGGTTTCCTCCT
>JAWWMO010000121.1:96751984-96837782 GCA_035047845.1 Dendrocincla fuliginosa
CTCCAAAGAGAAAATGAAATAATTTAATTTGGTTACTGCTGGCACAGTAGGAATGAGGGATTTCAAATCCCCAAATTATGTTTCATTACTGAGTTTTTTCATGAAAAGCACAGGAAGAACAAAAGCACTCACAAACAAACTTACACAAATTATTATTAGCAGATATGCAAAAGCGTCAGAATGAAACACATCTATCACAAACTTGAGAAAGCAGACACTGGGAAAAAATGGTATGCACTTAGAAAGAAATCATTTGGTTTCAATCCATCTTGAAAACAAATGGGTTTTTATGCTTCTTAAAAAACAATTTAAAAAAATCTCACCTTACTGTTTTGGACATTTTCATTTTCTTCAGGGGCTTGTCCTCCTGAAAGCTGTAGTCAAGAGAACGTCTTCCCCGGAAGTGGTATGAAAATGCATTAAACTGTCCTCTAGTTCTACAGTCTGAAATTAGACAAGAGATTACACATTATGAACTACAGTATATTTAAGTGGTTATAGCATCAATATGGTTTTGCAGTGTCTTCTGAGTTGGTATAGGCAAGTCATATGTTCAGGCTGATCCCTCTGGAATCAGTTGATGGCAGATGAATATGTCTCAGTGTTACAAAATTTAAGCTAGCTGGATGCAGAGAATTTGATTATTCACAGACAACCTTTTAAGTGGGAAACAAAGGAATAAACACTATTTTCACCAACCTATCTAGTGCTACTTTAACTATTCTTTTCACTTCTGAAATTTCCACGATCTTGGCTTTTAGTTATTTTCTGCTTTTCAAAAGGGGCAGTTGCATATGAAGAAGAAAAATTACAGCAAAACCACCCTTTAGCTTCCTCGTCTATCCCAGGCATTATTATTTGTTATTTTTGGCATCTGAAAGAGAATTTTTAATTAAATCCTGGAGAACATTTGCAGACATGCTTTATAGGTTGACCAGCCCTATTTCCAAAGTGGAGGAATTGGAAGGCATCACTAGACCCTAAAACTCTTTCCACCGCAGAGTGAAAATCTCAAGCCTGAGAATAATCTGTGACAGAAATCTTCTCCTAATACCCTAAAAGGATGTCTTGACAGGATGAAGTATGTCTTTCCTTCAGTTCACTTTATTTAGCCTTCCAAATACTAGGAGTATTTGGAAAGAATCCCATTTAAAAAAGAAAAAGAAAACAAAGTAAAACCGCAACAGCCCTTTGGAGAAGAGACAATGAGAAAATAGAAGTTTTCATTCCTGTTCACAGAAGCTTTAAAGCTAAAAGTCTCAATTGGCCAAGGTGAAGCAGGAACCAACAGCACAATCGACTGTTAAAAGCAGAATCTGCTAAAACAGAAGGGAGAGCTGAAATACAGGATGCCAAGGACATATCCCAGCTAAGTCTGGTATCAGTGGAACAAGGCATGAAAGCAACTGAACACGGGAAGGAGCAATTTTCCATAATGTTTCTCTGAATTTGTAAAAAAAACCCAACAAACTAATTCAGAAAGTCAATAACTGTATTTATAAAGTCCTTTCTGAGTTTTGAATACTTAAAGTATTAACACAAATTATTGCAAAGTTATTGTAAAAGCTTCAAGTGAATAAACAAGCCTCTAAACACTGTTGAACTGAAAAATTTGACAAACAAATGTAAAGTTGCTGATTATACAAAAATAAGTATCTTGGACTCCTTTTAATTGTCCTGGACTATTACAATTTCCCTGTTAGGAAAAACTTAAGCTTGTCCATGACTGAATATCCCTTAGGACAAGGAAAAAAAAAAAATATGAAAAAAAAAAAGTACAGATTGGTTTTCAGATCAAAAATAATACCTACAAAAGTTATCCACAATCTTCCTTCCCTTTTCGTTCCTTATACTTTGTCCCATTCTTTAAAAAATACATTCCCTTCCTGCTATAATAACAGAACTACCAAAGAACTCGATGGTATTTACTGCAGACATATTGTTCATTCTTTCTGTGTGTTCTGCTGTTTCTTACATAAATCTCCTTGGTGCCCACTCAGAAAGTAAGCTCTTTCAGACCAATGTGTCTGTAAGACGCTTCACATGAAGGTATTCTGGAACATCCTTATACATTCCTATATTTAGTACGGTGAGAAAAAAGGTCACACTTTGAAGGGAGTTTTGGTCAGGGGAATTTTTTCTTAAAGCAATGCTTAAAGCTTTCCTGAGTGTCACTAAACCTTTAGTTTCTCTTGGAAGCAATATGAGAAAGATTTCTGCTATCCTCCTTTGTTAAATAACTGCCAAGGTCAGCTTGCATAATATAGATAATTTTTTTTTTATACAATACACAATGGTCCATTGCTTTTTTTATTCCTAGGTTGTTTTTTAGAAACAAAGATCTGAAATCCTGTGAAGGTTTAATCACCTTAGGCCAGTAAATATGAGAACCATATGTTCAGTGACAGCTTTAAGTACACAGAACTGGCTTTCTGTGTTTTTAAAAGACTCATATATGTCAACTTGCTAAATTAACAACTCTTATTCTTGGATTCTGTTTCAGGTACAACAAAGAGAATTGCCACTGCTGAAAGGTGCAGAACAGAATGTTTTAGCTTTCAGAAAGCCTAAACCGAGAAATTTATCTCTTAAACCATTTTTTTCTTTTAGTTTTAATGAAGAATACCTTAGTAATAGCAATAAATAAGAAAAATAAATCAAATTTAATTTTGTTTTTCAGCCTACCTAAAATGCCCCCAGATTAGCAATACCTATTCCAATTTATTTCCTGCAAAAAAAGTGAATGTTTAAAAGTAATGTAAGATTTTTTTTTCCTCTGTGGACATTTTTTTTTCTTCCAGAAGCTAGGTATTGTTACACTGCAAGTGTCAAGATGATCCATTTACAGAATCACACAACTGCAGAATCATTGAGGTTGGAAAACACCTCTGAAATCACTGGGCCCAATCTTTGACTGAACTCCGCTTTGTCAACTAGACCATGACACTAAGTGCCACGTCCAGTTGTTTCTTGAACACCTGCAGGGATGGTGACTCCACCACCTCCCTCAGCAGTCCATTTCAATGTTTAACAACCTTTCCGCAAAGAAACTGGCATGTCCATTTTTATATGGAAGCCATGTCCACATCTTCAGAAAATCCCATTTCCCATAAGGTTTTAAAAATGCACCTAAAATGTAAATTGGATAATAAAACCCCTGACATTCAGCATCACTGAACACTCTTAAATTCCCAGCTAATCACTTCTCAAAATCTGGGCATGGAGAATTAGTTTAACCATAGATTTTAACTAAACAACTTGAGAGACTACGGAAATGTGAAGAAAAGCATATATAAATATCTATTTGAAAATAGCTCGATTCTCTGAGATTTATCATAGTGAATTAAGTTGCTGTTACTGTAAGCATTTGTATATATCTAAGAACTTGTAGTCATGTCAGTGAGAGCAGTAAAAAAGAGAAACACTGAAAATGGCTGATGTAAAATTACATGTTTTCATAAAGCAGCTACTGAAAAACTGCACAACCTAGGAAAATTACTTTTCACATGAAATGAAGCTCTAACTCAAAATAGCTGGTTTTGTTATTGCTAAACAGACCACATCCCTTCACATTGCCCCACATCTCTTAATTCCTTCTGTTGAATAAGACTTTCTAACAAATTATAAATTAAACAGCAGCAAAAAATGTAATGTGGTGGTCTAAAATCCAAGAGTAATCTGCTCAGATTGGAACAGATGTATTTTGTATAAACATTCTTGAACATCTCAGGAAAAATCGGTATAGAAGGTAAAAGGTAAACTGACAACCCAGACTGTCATCTGCCAGCTGATATACTGGGGAATTCTAATAATAAAGATATTCCCTATAGCTGACCACAATGCTCAAAGACTGCTACCAGACCTAGTAGATTCAGACATTGTTGGGAAAGCAAATGTCCAGATAATTTACAGAACATGATGATATAAATTGATAGTATATGGCTAATGATAGGCAGAAGGCATTCAAAAACAGATCATGCTTTTGCGATCTGAATAGATTTTGAATGATCTTCAGGAAGATAAAAGAGAAACATTAGGTTGTGGACACCAAACCAAGTAAATACACCTTCTCCAGTGGAAAAATTAATAAGAGGTTATGCAGATCAAAAACATGCCACCTAAATATCAAAAATCAGGAAGTAAAAGTAATTTTAGCCAGACTGAAAATCTACAGAAATTATTAAAACAAGGACTCTAAGAACCATCCTGCCCACTAGACTGTGAAGGCAACAATGTCTTTCTGCAGCAACAGCCTACAGGGAAGAAGGAAATCCTTCAGCTGCCTGGATTTGTAGAAATCACTGAAACACTTCAGTAAGGATGCTTTCCTACCCATGTTGTTTTTATCTCTCAACAAAATTTGAAATCATGCAGAAATGGTGAGCTCTATTACATGTACTTTCAGTCAAATATAAAAAGGATGCAATCCTTAAAATTATAGATCCTGGAACTTTATTTTAGATGTCTGGCATAGATTGAATTGTTATTAAGCTATCAGACACTGTCTTTAAATGTAAATTTAAATGTAAAAAGATACATTTTGAATGTAGAAAGCAAAAATAAATATGACCTGACCAAAGCAAACAAGATCTCTGTAAAGAGAAAACATTTTCAGGCATAAATTGCATCCTTTTGGTATTTTGAGTTCTTGGCGAACAATTTCCATTGTCACAGAAGAACTTGCAGTCTCACACCGAGAGTGCTGTTAACATTGTCAAATGTTATTTCCACTGTATTCCACTGAATTTAGCGCTTAGCCCAGTGTTGTTTAGTATTTTCATAGAGGATGAAAGGGCATAATAAAAAGTGCATAATTAGCGTTTAAGGCAGTCAGAGAAGCAATAGCATAATTGCTGGTCTGATTTTAAAATACAGGAGTTCATAAATATATAGGCCTAATCACGTATAAATGTGTTCAGATGAAGAATGTATCAACTCTTCTAAAGAAATTCAGTGGGATTTAAACATATTTAATCAGAATTTGTATCGGGCCGTATTCCTGTATTAAACAAAACCAAAAAAAGAACAATAACTGATAGAGGAGATATATTGCTTGCTAACTGAGAAACTGTTTAGATAAACCATCTTCCTAAAACAGTTCACACTGATGAGGATGACTTGAATCACCTCCTCTGGGGTCATTTTCCATTGTCCTCCTGGGTCTGTGTCAAACCTCATACATTTTGACATAAAACAAAAGGATAAAGAAATTTTTCAATTCAACTTCTAAAAAAACACCCCAAAAAGTGTGAAACTTTTAAAGACTCTAAACTGAGTAACCATGAAAGAGAACACTGAGTATTAAAAAAAAAATCAAAATACACTTTTTGTATAAGAGCCTGAAAAAAAGCACCAAAAGTTTTTTGTTTGGAAAGTCTGAAGTTCGAACACTCTTTGCTCAAACAAAGAACTACAGCAAATCCAGCAATTACTCATCATCTCTGACAAGACAAAGAAATGTAAAAAGTGAAAGAAAACAGAGGAAAACTTGTGTACTTCAGTGGAACCCCTATTTTTGCCATTAAAAACTAGTTGTTCCATTGTAGGATTTGTTAACTGAAATCTAAAGCTAATCTGGTTTTGTTATTATGAAGAGGAATAATGCTTTCCTTTATAAGAAATATATACAAGCTTTACTTAAGAAATCCACAAGGCAGCTTTTTGTAACTAAGAAGTTTTTCTATTCTTCATATGGAAAAGTATTTTGACTTTAACAAAACAGGAAGGATAACAAAACCAGATGTGTTTCAAACCAGGCTGGAACAGTTGAACATATGGGTCACTTACGAAACATACGTAAAGTGCAAGGAACAGCATTCTGTACGTGAAACTTTAACAGGATAATGTTAATTATAAAAGCATTTATGAGTATTTTAAATATGGAGAATGGTTTAACTTTTTTTCTTTTAAATAATAAACAATGACAAATTCAAAGAAACAAATTCCCACAATGTATTCAACTCAAAGTAAGTGCCATTCCTGAGCGCATGCCTCCCACCTCAGAGCAGTGGTGAGAGTCCCCAGTGCCATGGAAGGAAAGAAATTTTTTAAATTAGTTGCTTAAACTGGATTCCCACAGAAAATGTCACAGTCATTCATCCATGCAAGAGAGTCGTTTAAGCTATGCATAGTTTGCTTTTTCTTCATTAACCTCTGCAAGGCTTCAGGAGTTCAGAAGCGGGAGACAAACACAGGCAATTTTTTAAAGAACACTAATTATTTACCCTTTCTTTGGCTTGGCAGTTGTCTGAATGTACTGCATCCAGTACTACTCCCTGATAGCAACATTCCTGAATGAAAATACAAGCTAGGTTGTTGAATGGATGAACTCTCTAAAGACTTTCCAAAGATAACATCTGCTCCAAAGGGCTCAGTGATAACGTAACATTGAGAGTATCAACATATAACTTTTCAGAACAGCTTTACTATCTTTCCAAATCAGTATAAATAATGCATTTGTGAAACTGTCTGTCAAGCTTCATGGGCCATGACAAAGTGAACTTATCCTGAACTGGCAAAATGGATTTTATTTATGGTAAAGCACTTGAAGAGTGATAATTGATTTTCTCTCAGTTCTGGCATGTGTCAGGGATTTTTTTAAGAGATTCTGGAAGACTTTTTATTAAAATTGCAAGGTGTTGATCTATCAAGATTTTTATACATTACCATTAATCTGGGAATGGCAAACTTGGTAAGTATTGTTTAAAGAAATCTGAAATGCCTATTAAAAAAAAGCTGCAAAAATTACAGTAAGGACTGAAAGAAAGCATATCTGGGGGACGCTATACAAGATTTCATTGAAATTTAAAGAATTTATTTCTTATGTTTTGAACTGAGTCTTTCAAGGAAGAATTTTTTTCAGAGTTGTTATACATTTAAAGTCCATGCTTGAATTTTCCCATTGCCACTATGCGAGGGCACTCACCAACAAGAAAAAAGCACAGAGCACCCAGCATACCCCTCCTCACTGCCACCTCCCCCAGAGGCTGGGGGCCACTGCTTTAAGGTGTGTGCCACCGTGGGACAGGGGGTGGCAGGGATCAGAATATCAGATCCCACGTGAACGAATACAAGAAGGGAAGGATTAAAATGGAGAGCTGTGCCCACCATAGCTCCCTCGCTCTCTGGCACAGACACGCTGCTGAAGTTTCCCCAGCTCTCTGCTGCTTGGAACCGTCGTGTGTCAACCACTGTGGTGGCCTTTTGTTCTCCTGCCTGGCTTTACAACAAGGAGCTGCCTGCAGGGATTCAGGAAACCTCTGCCTGGCTTCCACAGCCCCCACATAGGTGTGCTGTCATGGATCCAGCTGTGGTTGCCACTGTCCTGAACCTACCACTGCAGTGATGGCTTTGGCAGCTCTGGTGCAGCTCTGCCGCTTCCTGCTTGCTGTAGCCATCTGCCTTGCATGGCACTGCCTCACCATCCTGACCTGCTGGTTTCCCACACTCACAGGACCCGTACTGACACTCCATACAACCCCCACATACACCTGCCCACAGCCACAGAAGTTGCCAGAGCTGCTTGGAGTGCCCACTGCCACCACGCACCAGCTCCTGCAGATGCTGGAGCACCTGCCACTGTCGGGAAAACCCTACAGTGCCATATTCTCTCCATGGCTGCAAGCGCACTGAAGGAAAGCAAAAGTGTGCAGAAAGCAGAAAGTGGGCAAAGTGTTTTTTTCTGGTTTATATTCTTTCTTTGTGTGTTTGTTGTTTCATTTTTAGTTTTGCCTTTTGTTTGTTTTCTTTTTAGCAAAAATTGTTACTTTTGTTTCTACTTCCTCCCTTGTTGAGTCTCAATTGATTTTCAAATTTACATTAAATCCAAGAAAAAGCGGGCTCTCTATGCCATCTAAGGTCCTTCTTCCCTGGAAATACCATCCTTAACATGAGACAATAACTGGCGCCCAATGTGTAGCTCAAAAGGAAAAGTAGAGACAAAATAACAGTTCTGAGCAATTTATTTGTGCATTGGATATAGAATCTGATATGCATAATGCTACTCAATTTATTCATGTTCTTTTGGTATATATTCATGCACAAGTGTATGCTGTTCATACACGTTTTTCTTGACCTGGGTCCTAAAACCAGGATAGCTGTGGCTATTGTTGAGTTCATGATTTGGATTCATAGAGTTGTGAATTCAATGCCTATAGGTCTCATTTGGAAATGTGTTTTCAAGGTTGTCTTCCTGCCCCAGCCTAAGCTTTTACCTCTGGGGGTTTAGAAGTAATGGAACCCAGTCTGGGGGGAAATGCAGTGGAGTGTTTTTGTTCAAACTTTCACTTATTTTCCCTTCAGGTTCACTATAACAGCTTTTGGGAAGTTTAAATTCTCTCTAGATGACAGAGATATCTTACTCTTTGTGCTACATCTACAAGTTTGCATCGTTATAGCCTATCTCATGTATTAGGCTGGGGCCAGGATCCTTCAAGGACATGTCCAGAAGCCTGTCCCGGGGTAGAAAGCCTTGAGTGGCAGGGGTTGTAGGGGGACATGGGTAGGCTCTTGGAAAATTGTTCTGCTCAAAAGACATGGAAGTTCATCCTTGAACAACTCCAGGATCCCATGAAAGTAGTGAGATCTGTGAGGGACAGATGCCATGGTAGATCTATGGAGAGGCACCTCATAGTTGCACACGGGGCTTTGGCCACTGCCTACTGAAAGCTGCTCGGTATGGTGCAGCACCTCCAGGGCAAAGAGAGTAAAATGCCTGATGTCATGGTGACTCAGGGTGTAACTAACCCAGAAAAACAGTCCAAGCCCATAGAAGTTGCCTCTTTCCAAAAAAAGAATTTTAAGACTAAATCAGTTCATCCAGTGACGGTGGGGAGGCGGCACCCTCAGAGCCACAGATAGCCACTGAATCCCTATCATTTGATAATCTCCACAATTAGTGGAAGGACATTACTGGATGCCTGAGCCAGCCTATTTTAACCTGGTTGATCTGAGTTTGAGATCTTATGGATGAAGGAGTGCAAAGGTATCAAAGCAAGGTTTTCAAGATCTCTGGCCCAGGATGTGGGTATGGAGCAGGCGTTCATGAGGGAGTCACAACCCCTTTATCTCTGGGCACAGCTTCTAACAAGTGCGAGAGAGAGGTTTGTTTACAGGCATGACTTGCAGGAGCATCATCATAAAAAGGCCTGGGAGACCATGGAGGAAGGTATTCAATGCCTGAGAGAAATGGCACTGTTGGAGGTACTTTCCAGAAGGGATGGGTGACCCCGACCAGGTCAGGTGCACATCATGGATGTGGTGGACCCTTGGACACCAGGGGCCATTTGTATACTCCAGTTTCCTGGTGTCAATGCATTTTGAGGAAAACCAAGAGACAGTGGGCTCTATAATGAGTAAACTCAGGACATATAATAACACTGTCCATGGCCTGGGGCCCATATGTCCATGGGTCTGTATCTCTACTGTAGAGACTTTGGTTAAGAGTCTCAAGGCCCTGACTAGAGGCAGAAGACAGAGAAAAAAAACTCAGAGAGGAGATTAAAGAGAGCATTGCCCATGTCTTACCAGTGCAATCTAGAGTCACTGCCATCTGGAACAAGCATACCCACCTAGGGAAAGGGGGTATACCACAAGGATGAACCTGTGGTTCTCTCTACATGAGCATCAGGAAGACATGAAGTGGGATGGAAAACCCACGTATGTTTCACCAGCATGGGTTTAAAAGAAAAAATTACTAGAGAAAATTCCACGAGGATGGATGTACCTCCAGTTTCTTGTGGGCAAGTCCCTAGACAGGCCTGGAAGGGCAACAACATGCCTGCTCCACCAGAAGGCACCTCCCGCATGGATTCACAGGAAGAAAGCTGTGATTGCCAACACCAATAGTAGAGGGGTCCTTCCTCTAGCTAAGCAGAGGCACGGGACAATTGTGTCTATTGAACAGTGTGGATTTGATGGCCTGGCATGTCTGACCCACAAGAATATAAGGCTTTGGTTGAAACTGGTGCACAATGCACTCTAATGCCATCAGGGTGTATCGGTGTGGAATCTATTTCAATTGCTGGGGTGACAGGGGGTTCCCAAGAGCTGACAGTGGTGAAAGCTGAAGAGAGTTTGACTGAGAAGGACTGGCAGAAACATCCCACTGTGACTGGTCCAGATGCCCCATGTATCCTGGGTATCAGAAACAGGTACTTCAAAGACCCAAAAGGACACTGATGGGCTTTTGGGCCAGCTGCTGTGGAGACAGAAAGGATTAAACAGTTACTGTTTAAATTTAAATACTGTTTAAAGGATTAAAAGCATTACTGACGTCTCAGACAGTCCCTCTGCTATGGGACTGCTGAAGGCTGAGGAACAGCAGGTGCCAGCTGCCACCACAACAGTGCACTATTGGCAATACCAAACAAATTATGACTCTGTCATCCCCACCCATAAGATGATCCACAAACTGGAGAGCCAAGGGGTGGTCAGCAAGACCCAGTCACCCTTCAACAGCCCCATCTGGCCTGTACATAAATCTGAGGGAGAATGGAGATTGACTGTGGACTATCATGGCTTGAAGGAAGTTACCCCATCACTGAGTGCTCCTGTGCTGGACATGCTGGAGCTTCAGTATGAACTGGAATCCAAGGCAGCAAAGTGGTATGCCACTGTTGACGTTGCAAACGAATTTTTCTCCTTTCCTTTAGTGGCAGAGTACAGGCCACAGTTTGCTTTCACCTGGAGGGCTGTGTCACTACACCTGCCACTGTCAGGCAAACCCTCCAGAGCCATTCTCTGGCTGCGGCTGTAACTGCACTGAAGAAAAGCCAATTACTGGCTCAACAACACAGAAATGGACGAAGTGGTTTTTTTCTGGGTGATATTCTTTTCTTGTTATTGTGTGTTTGTTGTTTCATTTTTGGTTTTGCTTTTTGTTTGTTTTCTTTTTAGCAAATATTGTTACTTTTGTTTCTACTTCCTCCTTTGTGAATTGCAAATGATTTTCAAATTTGTGTTAAATCCAAAAAAAAGGGGTTCCCTATGCTATCTAAGGTTCCACTTCCCTGGCAATATTACCTTTAACATGAGACAAGAAGGATTTATTTTGGAAAGACTTGTTTACCTTACAAGACAATACAGTAGTCAGTTTAAAAGTTAAAGCTAAGATGTGTGATACTTTGAACAGTAATTCTCTATGCTTTTTTTTTTGGTTTTTGTTTTAGTGATATCTGAGTTTGTTCTTATGTAACAGATTGCAAGGACATCCTCCATCAGTTGAACTTTTACCTTTTGCCTTAAATTCTGAGCTGCATTCTGAGCTCTTTGTCATTGGGGACAATTATATCTTATCAAAAGAGTTAAGTAGACATTAGTGGAAGATTGTGACTTCTCTCAAAAATGCAATCCACCAATTCTTTATTCATGCATATCTTTAAACAGAATATTGTATAGCCTATTCAGCAGTAGCACACTCAAGAGAATCAGCAGTAGAAAAGACGAAGAACACAGATCCGGATACCTTTCATCAGCAAATCGACAAGATATTGATATTGAAAGCTATTCATATACGTATATGCTAATTATAAGATTCTATTGATCATAAACTAAAAGTACCATTATCTTTTCAAATAAGAGTAAGATTTTTCCAATTAGTATTTTGTCTGACAGCAATTTCTGTATAGTCACAGTTCAACAGCTAAGGTCCCAAACTTCCTGAATATACTTTTACAGACTGGACATGCCATTCAAGTTTTGTGAAAAGAAAATGATAACAACATTGTCCAGGAGATCCCAATAAAGAGAGGTCATTGTCCTCTGAAGTATTTTGTTGTTGATGCTACTGAAAACCATTCTGCATAGTCCAGAAGATTCTCTTGGGACGGGATTTTAACTGTGTTACAGACACTGTGAAGTCTGATGTGATGCTAGCCTAAGAGAGGCCATGCAAAAAATCTGTATGAGACAGAAGCCAACATGCAAGCCACAACGCAGTGTCCTGTGCTTTATGCAGCTAAGTAAACGCCATTTCAGAAGAAAAAAGCTTATTTTTGAGGAAAAACAAATCACCCTACTCTCCTAACTTTTGAAGGAGATGGCAATGTACAAGAATATTCATCAGCAAAAAGACAGAAAACAAGAAAATAGTTATCTACACCATGTAATGCTCAAATCTCTGCTTTTTGTTACACTGTGTCTATTTAACACAAAATACGGAATGACTGCCCACTTACAGGGGCTATGCTCCAGATTTGAATTTGTAATGTCCTAACAAAACCCAAACAACAGTAAAATATACTCTTAAATTAAAAGGGGCACTTAACATACTGCACACACATTAACGCCCCCAAATCCACCTGTATACAGACCTTCACAGCAATCTTGCCACATTCTGAGGTCCAGTTTAGGAATATCTTCACAGCTACTATATCCATGCGGGAATTCAGCCACCTTAAAGACATCATGTTGCACTCTGGTTATGTTGTCACCATTATCACACAAAACTCTGGCAAGAGATGTCTGTTTGATCTGAGTGAGCTGAGCAGGCGTGAACACACCCGGGTTCTCATACCATAACCTGTAATCTCAAAGAGAAGACAAGTTTGATGGTGAAAAAAATCAAAACACGCAGTTTTCCAAAGATACTTCAATACTGTGTTCAGGACAAAATAATTATTTTATTAATGATGTTCTCAACTTCTCAACAATCCAGATGCCAAAATATAAGTGCCTGGTATCACTCCAGCCCTAGTGTCATGCTGACAGTCTAAAAGGGTTGAAATCTTCAACAAATTCTTTGATATCTCATCTAGTCTAACTTCAATGTCTTGGGTATCTTTGGACATCTAAAATGGCACTAGACTATCACGTTCAGGGTTCTTTTAAGGTAGACACTTAAATGATGATAATTTCTTTCTTTGGGCAACTTTCCCATAGGTATACAAATATTTTGATGGAATTGCTAAGATTAGAAGAATGGTTAATCTACACCTAGTTTATTATCAATATAAGTGAGATGATTTAATTTACTAATGAAATTTTTTTCTGTTAAAACTATTTTCATGACTATACTGATTCAGGGACTTTCTAACATATGCTCAGTTAATTCATTATATTCAAGGAGGAAACACTATGCTTTCAAATTATTTTTTTTATACAGAAAGGGCTAAAAGCCTGTTATCAATAGCAAATATAAATAATATATTACTATGAAAAGCAAGCCCTCCATGGAAAAGAAAATGTTGTTTACTGTCCAACATTTGAAAACATTTTACACTATTCTAACATATAAAGACTGCTCACTGTGATATTGTTTCTGCCTCAGAAAACTGTAGAGAATTCGGTATTGATACTTTTTTCCCCACCTATTTCAAACATTAAAAAGAGGCTCTTTATGAAAAATCAAAACCAATTTTATCGTAAACTTAGAAGAATAGTCCACAAATTTCATTTTACCTACTTAGTGTATAATTTTCATAAGGCATTGGATAGTGGCCAATGAATTTCCAAGTACTAGCATTAGATTCTGAAATTTCCATCTTGACATGAAATTAGGCTCCCTTCAAACATCACTCCTTTTCCATGCATAGTCTTGTCACCTTTGATCCTGTGCCCATTGTAAAGGCTTTTCAAAGAAGTGAAAGTTGCTTTCATTATGTCTAATAATATTTTATTATTTGCTGGCATGTTGCTTCAAAACATTTGTAGTCCTTGGACAGCGGAATTCCATTTCCTAGATATTCAATGTTTTCCTATAGTTTCTAAATGTTGTTTTAGAAAAAAATTGCAAACCAAACAAAAACAAACCAAACCAAACCAAAAAAAACCCTCAACATAACCAGTAAGAAGTGTTTTTGCTGAAAAAATGCAAATAGATACACACACACATAAAAAAAACCCCAAAACCACAAAAACCCCTACCAAACCACAAAAGCAGTATCAATATCTTGTTGTGACACAAATAGGTACTTGTCACCAGCAAGCAGGAGCCCCACATCGCATGTATGTCTCCCTCTATTCTCTGTGCCTTCAGGTTCGAGAGGTCTATGCTTCACAGCTTAATTTTTAAACAGATTTTGAATAAGAAAGTTTGGGGTTTCTTTTTAAAAAGCACACAAAAAGGTTTGGGTTATTGACTACAGAGATAAAAAGCCTTTATAATATCCTAAACAGCAATTTGATAACATAAAGAAAATAACGTTAAATAAAGGGAGTCAAATCTAATTTCCTAATTTTTCCTCTATTTCCTTTTCATTAGGATGGGATTAATCAGGCTAAGTCTTTCTACACCCATGCCATGAAAAAAAAAAAAAAGCACTCTAGGTCACAAATTACATTAAAATGAAGGAAATGTTAATTTTCAAATACCAAACAAGTGTGCTGAAAGTGTGTAAAGGAGATGTGACTGCTGTGACAATAGCAATGAATATTCTCTTATTTTACGTACTCTAGAAACAGAAAATGAGAAATTGCTTATAATGTGAATGTAATTAAAAAAAATTATCAAATTGTATTCTTTGGGATAACCTGTCTGTTTTTAACACTCTTTTGGTGCACTGACTGCTCGTATTGAAGTATGAATAGGGATTATATAACAAGTGATACTTTTCCAACCTATGCTTAAGTAACAGATGGTGAAAGCACCTCAACAACCACAATTTCTTTGCCAATAAAATAACTAAACATCAATGAAAGGAGATAAGTATTTTCCACTTTTCAAAAAGGTAAGTGACTTGAATATCAGGTAAATGGAAATTCAGCATGTGTTGGCTGTTATGCTTTTGGGGGGGACAGTATGACATATTCATAAAAAGTAACAGATTTAAAAAATAATCACGGCTTCTAACAATGCTTTCAATTTGTACTCTTCATCTCTTCAACTATATTTTAAAATCATGAATGAAAATAAAATGGAGTTTCATTCAGAAAAATGACAGTGAAACTGTTATTAAGCAGCCTTAATTTAAAATTAATTTTGGTTTCCATGGCCTTTCAATTTACCTGTCTCCATCCCGAATACGCCTAAACTGTGTGCTTAACAGACACATCAAAGTCGGCCCCAGTCGGCTCCCCGGAACTAAGTCTTCTACCATTAGAGCAGGAAATAGGTCTATGTTCAGTGGGGAACCATACAACCTAGAAATTGAAAAACACAAATATTGAATAACAAATATTTTACACTTACAAAATAATCAGTATGTGATGACGTTAAAGGCAAGAGATAAAAATGAATCACAGTAAAAATGCCAGTGATAGGGCTTCATCATTTATAAACAAAGGGTGGGTGTATATGCAAGAAATCCTGCAATGTAGATTGTATATGTGTGTAAGACCATGGGAGTCTGCAAGTCTACCCCACAATCTCCCCTTTCTCCTAGTAGCTCTCTCCTGATTTCTTGGAATTGTTTCTTTTTTATAGCTTCTACTTCCTGACCCTCTGTACACACTTTTACTGTAGCTGAGACTAATTTTCCGTCTTTGATTTTGTGCAGATAAGTTAGGGTGGCAGGTAGTTGAAGACTTATTTTCAAACACTGAAGCTCTAAAAAAGAACAGATTACTGGTAGTGAAGGATGTCCACATGACACTACAGTGAACGATACTGTACTCCGTTTTATTGTAAGGAATGAATGGAACTGAATATACTTGCATGAGACTGGCATTAAACTGAAATAGTACTCACACTTAACAGCATTTACAAAACCAGGCATTTCAAATTTATAATCTCATGAATACATACTGTATCTATTGTCTTCATATAGTTCACAGAGATGTAGAAGTGGAGAAATTATCTGCCTGTGGAAATTTTTAACATCTATTTCCTAGTACTGATAGAAGTTCCTTAAAATACCCCCTTAAGTCTTTCTTAAGAAATATCTTTTTCTAGTTAAGACAATCAGCTATAATTTTGCATGCACATTTAGACAATTGACTGTTTTTCTTCACCTCAGGCTCACCTGCTAAGTTTCTCCCTGATTTCAGGATTCTTAATTTCATTTTTCAGATCTTCAAAAGTCTGAGCTGAAGAAAGATTACAGTAAACTCTAAAATCATGGTAGGGAGGAATTCCATGATCTCTGCCTCTCTGAATATTCATAGCTGCCAGATCTAAAGCCACAGTACGTGCCATGGAGAAGAGTCTTTCTGTTAATTCTGTATTGAGTAATTGTGACGGGACACGCATCTTACCAGCAACACCAAAAAATCCCCTTAGAAGCGGATCAATGCCTCCTTCATTTACAATCCGAAATGGAGAGAAGAATGCCTTATGAAGAGGTAGATGGCCTTGTGGAATAGGTTCAAAGTTTTCATCCAGTCGATACAGAAAAGGATTAATGAGTGTGTGACCAAACCTAAAAGCGGCAGTTGCAAACTCATTAGTTATGCCAGAATTAACACTGGGATCATAACCCTTATATTCGCCAAGCATCTTCATGCCTACCTCTCCAAAGATCTTAGGGAGCCAGTGGCTAAATGTTATGTGTTGCATTTCTGCACCAACAATTTTGCGTGTTTCATGATATATTGTGTCACCATCCCAATGTGGATTGAGTTTCAGTAGCTCTGTGGCAATTCTGTTGTGTTCTCTAAACCACAATGTGTGGATGCTGGTAAGACCCAACTGTTCATTAGAGCGCTGATCACCAGCTAAGAAGCAGGGTATTGGGCTCTCATTTTCATCTCTCATACATTCTGTTGGTGGGCCAGTGGCAAATGGAAGAAGGGGCTTGCCAGATCTCTGTACGATGCCCTGTCTCAGAAGACCCCTTTGACTCGCCAAGTCTCTGATTTCTAGTGCTTCATGGTCCGAACTGCCATACACATTGGATGCATCAATGTATGAAGTCAGCTGGTTGATCTGTTCTCGTGGGTACACAGAATTCATTAGGAGAGATGTCATGCCACTTCCACAGACTGGACTGGAGCGTACAAAAAACATGCAGCGTGCACCATTTCGAACTCTGGGATCATTTGGTGGTATCATGATCGAAAAGCATGGAGGATCATTTGTACAAACAGAACTGCAATGCTGACCATCTGAAAACCTGGCCTCACTTAGGGCAGCCACAGTGAGGTCAAGGTCATGGTCAAGAAACTGACCCCACTGCATGAGCATGTGAGTGTACTGGTCATCAGGAGTTACTGTTTCTGTCCCGATCAGAGTAGTTGAAACCAAGCGAGGCATTGGGAGTGGGTAACCATTAGACAACCTCCTGGGTTCAATCCCCCGAGGTAAATTAAATCCATTTTCGTAGACTGACTTTAACAGACGTTCAAAAGCTGTCAGAGAAGCACCCCACATGGGATGTTGAAGGTTGTTGCATGTTCCATCATGTGTCCTGTACTTCTGGTGGAAACACATATCTGAGCAGTTGTTCACTCGTCGATGGGCTGTACAACCTGAGAGATTAGCTATGAGATTCAAGTACTGTGGAGATACAAGGTCATTATAGTGATAACCTGAAACCAGAAAAGAGAAAAAGAGAAAAATCAAAGACTTTATAGATTCACCATCCCCACAGACCACAAATCTATTTTAAATACTATTTTATTTTATTACACTTCCCACCATATTAAACAACCCTATTTTTAAAAAAGGAACAGTAATAATAATATATGTATCTATAAAGTTATATCATATAACTTTCTAAAATGCCAATTAAAGTACAATTTTTACAAAATTATCACAAAAGGAATTCATTAGTTGTTTGGTCACTTAAGAGAGCAGAGATACTTTCAGAAATAAAAGCTTTATATGGAGACAAATGGAACATTTCCCCCACGTTAGTAAAAGCATTTTTAAAACTGTCAATAACACTTACGTGGACTTTATCTTTTGAGACTTGATAATTCACTAAACATTACTACTTTGTTTTGCTTTATTACAGCAAAAGTTGCAGAATTTTCAGGGGAAAAAAATCAATAAAAACTACTGAAGAAAATAACCACCATCAATACAGTCAAATGTGGAGGGATCGCTAGGACAAGTGTGTATAGTAAATCATATTTGCATTACCCAGGACTAGTTTCTAAATAAAACTGCTGTCTGTGTAGCACTTTGCACAGGTTTCCTCTGCACTTAACACCATTCACCTTTGGGACTAAAACATACTCACAGTTTTCCTGCATTTTTTCTCAGTTCATAGCAAAATAATATCTACAAAATATATACTGTAATTCATTAGAACTATGTGTTTAGAACCACAAATAAAGGCTGTGTTGCATGATCTCTGTTGTGGCATGACAGCATGTGGAAGGACTGAAGATCACAGGGCCTCCCAGTATAGTGTTGTGTGACTGCAAGTAGTAGAAAAGTCAGGCTTGTCCTTGCTGCGCATCAGGGATCATTCTAAAAGTGATTTTTACTTAGTAACATTTGGATTTAATTTCAGGAAAAACAAAAGTCATAAATTATGGCTATTTTGGCTACACCTACGCTATCAGCTTTAGAGTAGACCACCATAAATGTGTCTGTAAAGTGAAAATTTTGCTGCTGAAAAAGACATGCCTACCGTATCCATTGTGGAATAAGAACAGGTTTCCTTCAGAAGATCTTTACTTTGTTTTTCTGGACTGAATGTTGCACTGGACCTGATCTTTTGTTTCAGTTCAAAAGCATTCACCCTCTTCAAGACCATATCAGAAATCTCACCAAAGCACCGTCAGCGCGGACAACGGGGAGATTCACTTCAAAAGGGAGCTGCTTATCCAAAGCAAAAGCCATACCTTGAGGGACTAATGGATATACAGTGTGGATGAATAAGGTTCCAGGATCCATGGAGTCCGGAAGGTGGAATATTTGGCAGTGCAGGTGTATGTTTAACTAACTAAAAATCATCATACACCACCATGGATCTTAATCCGGAAAGCCTACAGTCAGGAATAAAACTGAACAAGCAGTATATAGGTAAAAGGAAAAAAGTAAATGAGTGCACAGTGGTACTGTGTTCCCACACGCTCAAGGGGTTCCCAGCATGATGGCAATCACTCAAGAATATGAACTGAATGCAGTTTTGCAAGAGGTCTTGCCGGCTAATTGCACACAGTCAGGAAATGTTACTTTTAGTCCTGAGCTCAGTCCCAGTGTGCCTGCAAAGACACTGGGCTTCATCTAAATTCGCCACATAAATGTGTGTTAGGCATGCTGGCTCTCTGCCAAATTCCACAATGCAGGGCAATTGCAAACGAACCACCTAAAGCCCCACTTTGTCTTTGCTTCCAAAGGGACTGCATTGCTCCTAGCTGCCCAGGTGGGACAGGACCTCTGCTCAGCTAGGGGAGCTATGTTTTCTCAGCCTCAGGCTATGAGTACTCCACATGGTTTACAAGTCAAAGCAAAGACATCAGACACCTAGTCCTTGCATTAGGCAAAACTAACATGCTCATGTAGACATACAGAAATTATTTTATGGAATATTCCAGACTAGAAGAAAAAAAAAAAAAGCGCCACAGAGCCAAAGCAGTGAGTGCCACTGGGTAATGCAGAAAAATACGTTCTTTGAGTATATTAATGATTGCATATGCTGGCTACCAGGGCAGTTTTATTCTAAAACTACACCCAGAAAATGTATCTTCATTATAATAACACTCCTGTTTAAATTATTGTCATTCATCATGGAGTTCTTTCCTTAAGACCATTTTTCATTCAAATAAACATTTGTCTGCTGTGGTTATCCTGGTTGCCACCCCCATTTCTGAAACCAAGCTGTGAATCTTTCGGATGGAATGACCTTCAGTACCAATTTAAAATAAAAGGCTTAGCTTCTCCTTTTAGAATTTCAAGTTCAAGTGGAATGCAATGTCTCATTATGGATTAGATTTGATGGCTTTCTTATGCCAGTCTCTAATCCTTAATTACCCTTCACATTGTAGGCACTGACTTTATCTCTGCTTTTTAAAAGGCTGTGTGCTGAGCATTTCCAGTCCTTAGAAGCTGGCTAGCTTAATTCACATAATTTGAGCTTTTTTTTTTTCCCAAACTGCAAGGAAGATGTTTCATAGAGCCAGAGAGATATGGATTAGAAGGAACCTCTTATTCAGACCAAGCTCCTGCTTAAAGCAAGTTTGTCTTCAGCATTAGATCAGCTCAGCTGGATACCTGTCAAGCAGACTTGAAAAGCTCAGCGTTTCTGGGTAAGTTGTTCCAGTGCTGCACTGGTCTTCTGGTAAGAAACTGTTTCCTAAGATCCAATCTGAACCTCCAAAGCAGCAATTTGTGGCCATTCCCCTTGTTATACAGTCTGGCACTGCAGAGGAGAATTTGGCTCCATAGTCTTTCCTTGGGATATTCCAAGGTTTTACATTAAAAAAAGTCTCTGAATTGGAAATTGTCAAGTTTCTCAACTGTTCCCAATGCAAAAGTGCTAAATAACACCTTTTATTGAGCTCTCCATTTTGAATTAAAATGAAATAAGAACAAAAATTATTATTAAAAATCTGAGTATTAGGCTATTCAAATGAGAACAGATTTATTTTACTATTCAAGTTGCCCTAAAAGCCAGGTTTCTGTGGATTCTATAGGCCTGAAAAGCATGCTCTGATTGTGAACAGAATTTCCAGTATCACAGAAAGTTGCCTGATTTTGTGTTCATTAATTTCTATCCATGGCTTTCATGACAATTTTTGGTAAACTTTAGATGTTTCACTATTAGAAATCCTAGTGAAAAGTATTCAACCAATTCTCACACATCATATTTCATATATTGCTAGCATTGTATTCAATATGCTTGCATATGCATCTAATCAGAGAACTAAATCAAATTGGGTTGCTCTTATAAAACGTCAGCCTTCAAAGAATTTTAGAAAAAGTTTCTGTGGTAAACAATTCATCACAAATTACTAACTCAACCTTTAACAATAAGTAACAAGCTTCTTTTACTAGCAAATGTTACAGCACTCCACAAAGCTTGTGGTCTTTGGCCTAGCTGCACTTTGAGCTTGCCTAGTTCATGGTCAAAGTTAAAGTTTTCAGAAGTTACAATAAATACTCAATTATAAACATCAAAAAGAATATAATACGTATTTTCTCTAGATTTTCAATGTAGTTTTTGTCTCTGTCTCAAGTCTCAAAAGCTCTCCTAAAACTATCATTATTTTCAAATTCTTCAGTCCTATGTTTCAAGCCTATCCACACATATATCCACACACATTAGCTGTTTATGCTCCAGTTGGACTTCATTAACTTGAACTCCAATACCTAAAAGGCAGAAATTAAACCTCACCTTTTTTTTTTTGCTATTTTTAAAAAGCAACCAGAACTGCATTTCTCAATACATCAGGTTAGTGTTAAATGAAACAATTAGCTCAGTTTGACGTGTATGTATAGAATAAGTAGCAAATAATTCTTTGAATACTATTGTGGTACATGCAGAAACCTAGGTTTATAAAGTATACAGATCCTTGTTATATCATTTTTTCCCTGCCAAGGCATGTTGATATTAAATGTTTTTTCTTAAAGAAACAGAAACAAACTACTGCTTATTTTAGCACACAACAGAAAGGTCTGTTCTACTATGAGACAATGGCCCTCATAAATTAACACACAGGGCGTTAACACTGAGGATGCATTATGCACTTCCATCATACTAATTTTGACCAGTAGAAGAATCTGAATCCGAACTTTTGCTTAATATGTTAATGTGAGAAAAAATAAAAACATTATAGTTGGAGAGCTCAAAGAGAGTTACATCATAATCAACAATGTGCAAACCAAGGACTGAATTTGATAAGGTTTTGTAAAGTCAAATACTTCACTGATTTCAATGCAATGGTTCTGCAGCTGGGACCAAAACTCACAAAATAAATGATTCCTGAAGTATAATGAATTAAGAAGGCAAATACACTTCCAACATAGAAAAATAAGGAAAGAGTACTGACTTGTTCCATTCAGGTCAACCATTAGACCATCTTGTACATGATCTTGAATAAGCTGTAATGTCCTTTCAAATATTTCCCCAGCTCTTGCTTGCTCAACAGTGTATGGGTCTCTTGGGTATCGAAATAAGGCTAGCAAGTCATTTGGAGAACGAGGACGACTGATAGATAATTTGGAAAAAAGTAGTAAGTGTACACAGGAGTTACAAAACAACAGTACTACATAAATCATGTAAATGTTCAGCAACATGATTAGTACATACCTTTGTTATCCATCTCAAAATGGAAGGCAAACCAAAAAGAAAAAAAAATTTAATAAAATAATAGAACATTAAATATTTAGTGGCAATGAAATATTTAGTAGCATTTTAATGCATATCATCTCAGCAGATATATGCAGTGAATAGAGATCTCAGCAAGAGTGTATAAACAATAGGATTCCTTATGTGTTAAACTGTTAGTATTCTCAGAACTAATCAGATGTTAACAATGTCTTTAAATAATAAAATGATTTCTTGTTTAATAAATCTTCCATTCTTTCTAGTATATAGAAAATTAATTTGGACTTGTCAATACAAAAAAACCCAAAGGAGATACCTGTCAAACAGATGTGTACGTGTTGAATTAATTGCTCTGTCAACAGTTGCAATTGCTTCCACAATTGATGTTTGTACAAAAGGATCTCCATTTCGGCTGACATTAGGAACTACAGAAAAAGGAATTCACATGTTATTGCAAAAAATGGCCACACACAAAAAGGTACTTCTATAAAACAGAGTCTAGACACGACATCATTTTGGTTGTACAAAATAAACCCTTGTTCATTAAGCGTTAGTTCATCCAAATACAAAATTCTTAACCATTTTGCAATTCTATCAAAGCATATTACAGTAGAACAAAATTCATTTAAAAAAGAAGTTAATATAAAAGTTACCTTGCTTATAACTCTAAAGCAAAATAAAGATAAATTCACACAGTGTTTAACTGTCCATTAACTTGACCCACAATATCAAGTACAGATGATTAAAGGAAAAATGAATTATTACAAAGGGGTTTTTCTGATGTGGTGTATTCAGGTATTGGTATCAAAAGTCTGACCTATATCCACTGAAATCAATGCAGATTTCCCCTTTGATTCAACTAGTACTGAATTAGTATTGATTCAATGTAAGAATTTAAAGGTCTTACAAGTGTTACAAGTTACATATGTTACAACTGGTACATAACAAACATAATTTACCATACCTATTTGGTACCGTAAATTAACATCCCTCTTCTCCCGAGCATAGCGTAATAAGCACCACACAATAATTTTAAAGGGTAGTAAATATTTATTTTGATAACTACTTCATTTTCTACTTTAAAAGATTCTTTCTAATACTACGTTGAAAATTGCATGCTCAAAAGATACTAACAACTCTACATCATACTGGCAACTCATTAATTCAGTGCTCAGTTGAAGCTGGATGTTTGTACAACCTATCTAGGACTAATAACCTTCCTTTCAATCTGAATGAAGAGCTACCAGATCCAGGGACAACAGCTAACAATTTCCAGCGGGTGTTTAGAATGGACAAGTCACACAGGAAGAAGGGTAAAATAGGGAAAAAGTCCAAAGCCATTATACTGGAATAAAATCAGCACATGTACAAAATCAGCTGACATAAAAACTTCTGTTTGCAAGCTTTTCATAATTTTATTTGCTCTTCTAGGCAGCTTTTCATTATTCCTTTATAAATGGCAGCTCAAACTGTGTCTATGTGAGTTTCATAGTCTAGGTCCAGGCAATCAAACTTAACCATCTATACCATCAAATAAAACAGTCCCTTATAGCTGTAGATGAGGCCCCTTTCTGTGCCCTGAGGCCAGCCTCGGGCTCCTGACAATCTACTCCCAGCATTCAAAATGAGCTGACCCTTTTCCACAGTGCCCGAGGGCAAGTGGTCTCTGATCTGTGCTAATTACCAACTGTCCTTGCTTGCCAGCTTCATTTTCAGAGCAACCATACAGAAACATTACCAGATAATACAATTTACAGGTTCACTACTCTCATTTCAGTTGTTTCAGAGAGTATTTGTGTGCCACAAACGAGGCAGATAGTGCAACACTGCCGACTGTAAAAATAAAAAGGCTGGTTACCTTCCCTAGTGCTGTATACATGAGATGCAAGCTTAGTGTTCACATGTAGAGCTGCTTTTCTGAGTAGTGGTACACCTGGACTGAATTATAAACTTTGGTCAGATGTTAACTATATCTCACTTGATTTTTGTTTAGACTACTTATTGCTAGGAGTTCTCCTTCTAGACTGAGAAATATTAAAAGTTAAAGCTCCTTGCAAGACTTTCACACATTATATTTTTTTAATTTAGTGGGGGAGGGGGAATGATTTTTACAAAACAACAGAAAAGGACAGAAGAAAACAGCAATAGAAAAGCCTCTTCAAAATATTAGCCAACATGGCCAACAAAAATGTCCATTCCTGTTTCTATACATTTGTACTTATTCTGTCTCAATATTAAGAAAATATTTGAATGCTTTAGCAACATTGAAAAAACATTACCCTGTTTGAAAGAAAAATTGTCATGCAAGTTTTTAGGCATTTCTGGCTATGCCATTATTATTTTCCACGTAGCAATTATTCAAGACTTATAATCTGTCCACTTGTCCTCCTTACTTCTCTGACAGATTCATTTTTTAAAGCAACCACAGAGAAACAATATCTGATAACCCACTAATTTTAAGAAGAAACATTACTTATGGTTTCAGACTGAACGCAGATTAATCAGATTAATCAAGTTTCACTAGTTTTAGGTTTATTTATGATGTTGTTAACAAGACATAAACCACATTACAAATAATTACTGCAGATCAGCTAGCAACAAGTTTTGTAATTTGTCAATTTCAGCAGATAAGAATGATCACCGTTGACACCTGCACTATGTGAATGAAACTCATTTCCACTTGAGTTTTAGTTAAATGAATGGCTTAATTTTTCAGACCTCTTATTGATTTGAGAACTGGCTAATCTTTCCTAAACAAAAGGAATTTTTTTCTATGCATCTCCAGAGTAACCAAGATTAACTCATTTTTATGGACTTCCTTTCCTTTGTAGACTTAACATACACAGATGTAAATTTACTGACAAATGATTTCTAGCCCTACAATTTTTCTCTCCCCAATCACCTTCACAGATTAAAGAAATATTATTTTTTTACAGAGGAAAGCCTAGACTAAGTCTATTAAAGGCAACTTAAGCCAGAGAACGTAATAGTTTTATTGGTACCATGTGATTGATATCATGGCAATCAATAATTAGAAAAAATCACTGATATGTATTTATTAATAGTAAACAAAATGCGGAATATCAGAAATTACACTGGGAAACAGTATCCAATATGCTGAAGAAATCACAGCTATATACTAATTTTTCAAAGATACAAAAATATTGTCTCATATTTTCTGCTCAAAGACAGAAATCACAGTTTTATTTTCCATCAAAATTAATCTGAAAAATCAGCAGCTTTAGTCAATAAGTCAGAAAAGTAGTATGATCAATCTTTGTAACAAAGATATTTCCTTAGCCTCTTTGGATGTTTTATTTATTTATCAAATATTTCCCCTTTCTTTCTGCTTTCTCTTTTAGTGTCTTAAAGTCTGTATGACTTTTTGCAATTCTTTCACAATGACTGCAGCCCAATTTTTAATCAAGTGCTATATGTGCCCCTTTGAAGATGACAGAAAACTTTTTGTCAGGTTATCCCTAAAGATTAGATTGTGTATTTGACTAGCAAATTCTAATTGGTTTGAATAATATCTCAAGAAGAAAGTTGAAAGAAACTTGAGCCCAAAGCATAGTTTGTTTTGAAACTTAACTCCTAGAGACATTCCTATTCTGACATACTCCCATTTTATTCACACTTGTTAAGATTAATGATGAAAAAAAAAAAAGAGAGAATTATCAGAGAAAAAATATGAAAAGAACAAATTCAATATTTTGTTAACTGTTTTTCATCTTACACATTAAGCAAGTAGAACAAAACTAATAATCTAACTCATACCTCTCAATCAGATATCTTACCATTTACACTAAGCACCATACTAACAGAGGAGTATCCTATGGTATTCCGGGCAACACATTCATATCGACCTTCATCAGCTGTTCCAACATCGCGAATGGTAAGAAATCCCTCTGGACTAACATGAAATTTTCCACTCTCAGTTACTTGTACTCCATCCTGCAGGAAAGCCCAAAAGTTTAGTTATTCTAAATACACTTATTTTCATACATGAATGTTTGTCATCTTTTTCTCTTCTACTTTTACTTTTTATTTTGTATTTCTATTTTGTATTCCAAGATCACAGCCAGAGCGATTTAGATAAGCTTATACAGAAAAATCACATGCAATTCTAAATTGTACAGTGTATTTCTTTAGTTTTAAAAGTACTCATTATTATAAAACAAAGTATTTTAATAGTTATAGGCTCTCACCAAATAAAATCTCTGATGCAAAAATAAGATAGCACCACGTAAGACCATAAATATTTAATTTTTCTCAAAATTAACCCACTGAAATAGATCTCAAAAGCTTTAAGTGTATCAGTTCTTCATCTGCTATGCATTTAAAAGCTATTCAAGGTTCACAAAATACATTTTATAGTGCTCAGTAATTCAAGAGAAGAAGATAATCAGAAAAACTGAAGATCAATAATCGCACTCATTAATTCACTGGTAATTCTGCTAATAACTATAGTTTGATATAGCAATTATTACAACAATGGAAATCAAAGCCACAGTGAGTTACCAGTTACCAAAGCCTGTCCTGGTTGAAGTGTCAACCTAACAGTGTCAAAGGGCTCAGCAATACAGTATTTTTTATTGGTTTGTATCAATAATGTCATTGATAGTGTGAACACTAATGGGATGTTTGCACAGAACTGTCACTAAATACACAGACCTTTTATGGCATATATTATGAATTTTAGCTGGTCTGTATAATTATTTGCATAAATGTATATTTATCCATATAAAATTCAGGTTCAGTATCTATACACATTCTCTGTATTAAAGACTTACTGATTGAACTTCAGGTAATGTTTTCAGACACCAGAGAAAGCAATAATTTGACAATGTGCACTTTAGATAGCTAATTATGAAGAGATAAGAAGGTTACAGCCTTTCTGCAATAACTGAAGATCTAGTACCTTATTCCATGTAATGACGGGCTCTGGCTCTCCTTGAGCACTGCATGGGATCTGCACGTTTGTGCCAACCTCCACCGTCATGTCACTGGGAACACTGGCAAATACAGGAGTCACTAAAAAAAACAAACAATATATTGATAAGGTAGAAAATACAACTTGTGCAAAAGATGATCTAAAAAGAGGTCAGCACTCTTATCAGTTACTGAACATTTCTTAATCTTTAACACTATTCTCTCTGCAAGTTTGTAGTTACTTATAACTTTATCTTAGAGATTAAATTCCTTTCTCCTGGAGAAACTGGCTTCCCAGGTGTGAATGAGTGTATTCTTTGTTGAGTTAGAAACTGGCTAGATGGCCAAGCCCAGAGAGTGGTGGGGAATGGAGTTACATCCAGTTGGTGGCCAGTCACAAGTGGTGCTCCCCAAGGTACAGCATACTGAGCCCAGCCCTGTTTAATATCTTCATGGATAACCTGGATGAGGGGATTGATGGTACACTAAGTGAATTCTCAGACAACACCAAGTCAGGTGGGAGTGTTGATCTGCTGGAGGGCAGGAAGGCTCTGCAGAGGGATCTGGACAGGCTGGATTGATAGACTGAAGCCAATTGTATGAGGTTCAGTAAGGTCAAGAGCCAGGTCCTGTCAGGGAACAACCAAAGGACTATACAGACTGGAGGAGACAAAAAAGAGGAATTTGGAAAAAGGGACAAAACAAGACCGGTGACTAATGAAAAGAGAACACCGCTCCAAAGAAACCCGGACTGACGAGTTTTAAAAGTTTTTTACTGTTGAAGTAGCTTATACAGAGATTTCATTGTTAGAATAGTAATAATTACATTTCAATTGTGTGAATGTTCTGATTGGTTGTTTTACCCCCGTTCTCCCATTGGTCAGCCTGTGGTGCACTGCACCACTTCCTTATATGGCTGGCCACTCCCAAATTTTCCCTTGTATGTCGCAGTTGCCACCCCTTTATCCCTTATGTGTTGTGTTCTGCCCTAACTCCACCCTGAACTCCTCCCTAGTTCTAGAACCCTCCACCCTGAACCTATATAAGTTCCACGCGCCCCTAATAAATTGGTCATTCCTGCCTCAACCCTAACCTTGGAGTGGCTCATCCTTTCATCCCTCGGCGGAATGCGGCAAGGTCCTGCCCTTGGGTCACAATACCACCATGCAGCACTACAGGCTGGGGACAGAGTGGCTGGAAAGCAGCCCAGTGCAAAAAAACCTGGGTGTACTGGTCGACAGCGGCTGAACATGAGGCAGCAGTGTGCCCAGGTGGTCACAAAAGCCAATGGCATCCTGACTTGTATCAGAAACAGAGTGGCCAGCAGGAGCAGATTGTCCCCCTGTTCTCAGCACTGGTGAGGCCACACCTCAAATCCTGTGTTTAGTGTTGGGCCCCTTACTACAAGGTCATTGATGTACTGGAGAATGTCCACAGAAGGGCTGATAACAAGTGACAGAACAAGAGGAAACACCCTTAAGTTGCACCAGAGAAGGTTTAGATTAGATATTAGGAAAAAATTTTGCCTAAGAAGGGTTTGTCAAGCACTAAAACAGACTGTTCAGAAAAGTGGCCAGTCACCATCCCTGGAAGTGTTCAAAAAATATGTGGATATGGCACTCAATGGCATGGTTTAACAGCGAACATAGTGGTGGTGATACACTGACAGCTGGACTTGATGATCTTAAAGGTCTTTTCCAACCTGAATGATTCTGTGACTATTTTCCAGCTGTCTGCTTCAGGATTATTTTAAAGTACTCTTAACTTCTAACATAAGAGGCTAGCACTTGTCAAAATCACTTGAGTTCCATGAATTTAGAGCTCTAAAATAATTTCTGTTAATAGTTACATCTGTGCAAAGTCATCAGAAAGAACATGCCATTAACTTCTGTCATCCACTTTTAAGTTTTAGTTTTTTACGTTGCAACAACAACAATTTCTTAGATGATAAAAGCAAAACCTTCCACAACTCATTCAACTGTGATTCACCCAGCCTGACTTGCCGAGGCACTAAGTCAACAGGGAACACAGAGTTCCTACCTCCCTGACACCAATGAGCCTTAGGCCTTAAACCATCAAAAAACCACCCCCAATTCTAAAGACAGAGTACACTGTTAACTAAATCCAGTGTAAGAAAATTAATTTATTTTTTAATTCTAATTTTCTTCAAATCCAGATTAACACCTGGCACTCAGATATCATCATAAGAAGTACCTACAAGATTATAAAGATATTAAGAATAGTGTTTCTGCTGCAGTGTGTCAGTATTTGGGGGGGAGTGGGAGGGACACAGGGCTGTGCTCTTACAGAGAAATATTTGGCCACACAGAATACGTTCATACTGCTAGCCAAATCTGGCCCTGCTGTTAAACTGCATGTAAGCAAATGGCCATCAAGGACCAAAACCCATTGCAAATAAGGCATCCAGAGGCAAGTGTCCAGCAGTGGGAGGTCAGAGAGTCTGGCTCTATGGACGTGAGCCACATCCTATCACCATTAAGCTGTACTCATTAACACAGACTTAGCCACAGTGACCACTGACTAGACATTCCTCAGATGAACAGTCCTTTTGTTAGAAACTCAGAATTCAAAGTGTTCTCTTCTTGCACAATCAAAAACAGCAATGCAATTAATCTATGGAGAGCTTCAGTTTCAGGCTGTATATTCAGCCTTCAATCTTGTATTTACTATCTTCTAGTGACTGGATTTTGCAATCTGAGTTCATAAAAAGAGTTTTATTAAACTTTACTCAAGTTCAGTGAAGCTTAATAGAGCTAGAAAGCTATAAAACTTTTTAAAACTGAGATTTGCTTTACATAATTTTAATCAATTTTATATAGGTAAAAAAAAAATCTCAATTTGGACAAATCCACCTCCTAGTAGTAGTTAACTAAGAAAAAATCAGTGGAAATTTTTTCTGACAAATTTCTATGCTCAAGAAGACAGCTGAGCTCCTCCTGCTAAAATACAGTTTATAATTAGGTCACTAAAAATAAATGTTTTGAATTAAATGGTTAATCTCAAATTTAGTTAAACATCAAATTACCTAAATAAATTATCAATGTTAATATGATCAAAGTTTATCCTAGTGGTAGTTTACTTAGAATTTACTTAAAGAGAAGCATTAAAAAAGAGAGTTTGGGGTTAGTCTTTTTCAGGGGATTTTTGGTTTTGTTTTTGGGTTTTTTTGGAGGAGGGTGTTTTTTGTGTCAGTTTAAGTATAAGGAATTACTCTTCTTTGTGAAATTCATTCTGCTGCTGTAAAATAAAGTGTTCTGTTCATGGAGATAAAACATTACGTGAATAACACTATTTAATTAACAGCATAGAGCCTTAAGAGAAACTAGACTTTCCACAAAGCATTTTCCCAAGCATTGGAATACTGGCATTCTCAAAGCAAACCTCCACTCTTTACCAAAAATAAAAGTAAGTAAGATAAACCTCTTTCTCAGAAGACCAACTGTTCTAAAGAAACAAATGTACAAATATCGGTAAGTATCCATACATGTTATTTACTAAAAACCACCTGGGATCTAAAAACAGATATACTCAGAAACAATCGCACAGTGCACTGTGTATCTCAGTGTAAGCTTCAGTATTTCTTTCTTTTTTTCCCCCCCCAGCAGCTGTACAGTGAGAGCATACCTCTAGGCTGTACAGTCAGGTATACAACAATTCGTTGAGATCCAATAATGTTGACAGCTTGGCATTCATACTGTCCCTGGTCATGCAGAGCAACCCTGGAAATCCTTAGGGTTCCAGAGGATAGAACTAAGTGTCTTCTGTCAACAGACAACTGGCCTCCTGGAACACACAACAACAGCATTTCCTGTTTAGAGCAACAAAGTCTCTTTGTGTCAGAAAAAGAGAAACACAGAAGATTTTAAATTTGATAAAAAATTGGAAAAAAATAATGTTTCTTAAAAAAAAAAAAAAAAACACAAGCAAAACCAAACCAAAAACCAACAAAAGAAAACCAAAAACATTTTAAACCTTTACTTCTCAGATGATAAACATGAAAAGTAAACAAATTATACATGTGCACACAATCATAATCCTGATCTTTTCTCTGTCTGTGGTAGAAATAAGTACTTGCATTTAAGGATCATGATAAAGCATCCAAATGAGAAGGCATAAGAACATCAACATGTGTTACTGCTCATTTCATATTATTGCCATGTGTGTAAGACACAATTCATCTCATGTGCCTAAGCCATGTAGGCAATCCATAGAAAAATACATATGGCCCTGAAAAAATTGAATATAACCAAAATGAACACACATCAGTGTTTGTATCCTTTGTTTCTGGACATTTAATTTGATTGGAGCAGTCTCAGTACAGGGAGAAACAGGGACATAATCAGCATCAAAATGATCATCAGTTTGTGAAGAATCTGCTTTACCTACCATAATCAAGAATTTCCTAAGAGTTGTTTTACCTCCTAGAGTTATTTCAATTGAATCAATGGGAATATTTGCTTTCTGATAAAACATCCATTACAGTATTTCTTCCTGCTGGATTTGACTCTATGCCGTTAGAACCATAACTTGATAAAACAGCCAACAGAGTGCACCCCAGTGCTCCTGTCAACACGCATTAAGTGACAGAGATGTTCATATACTGATGCCAGTTACAGGCTGGACTGTTCTGGTTTCTGAAGTGAGCACTTCCCACCTAATTTCAGATCTCCAGTTAATGACAGCCACCTCTATTTCTTCTGGCATACACCAGCAGTGATAGGTACTGCCACATGTGGTTTGCCCCGTATTTCTTAAAAATTTATTACTAGGAATCTATTATGGATACATATATTTTAGTGACTCTTTTTCACTGAATAATGAAATCTGCTTGGGCAGCTAGCTTCTCTGGGACACCCTGTCTTTTCCAGCTAAATGAGAAAACTATGAGCTCCACTTCCTTCAGAGACTGAAGCATCTAAACAAATATATGCAACTCCTTCCAATACATGAGTGATTCCAATACAACAACTAAACTATTCCAGCAGTTTAAAAGTAAGAACAGAACACACTTACCTCCTTTAGTCCAGGCAATAACAGGCTGGGGATAACCTTGTGCTTCACAAGGGAAGTCAACAGTTTGTCCCTCAATCACCGTTTTGTCTTGAGGAGTGACAGTAAACTGAGGTAGAGCTACAGAAGGGAAAATAAAGCCAGTTTTAAAACAAACAAACAAAAAAACCCAAACAAACAAAACTGTCTGAAATTATGTACCATTTCCTGTGTGAGTTGAATAAGTCATGTTGGTGGGAAGAGAGATGCTAGTGGGACTCTTACATTGTGACCATCATAGAGAGGAGAGTTAGGGCAGCCACTTGTGCAAAGGGACATCTCTCTGGCATCACTGAAGTTGTGTGGGATCTACTGTCATAGATCCAAAATAAGAGGTATGATAAGACTTGTAGAATCAAACACAGAGTGTTCCCTGGATTAAAAATATCTTCTCTTTGTCCCAAAACTCCTCAGCTAAGTTGTGAAGAAAATGGAATATAATCAAAACTATCCTGAGCTGCTTGCTTTCTTCTACGCACCGAAGGAAAGCAGTGAGTGGCGTGTGGGCCAGTTTCTGCAGTAACACTGTGCACTACCAGTGTGAGAAGTGATTTATTCAGCTTTCAAAATGCAATTATCTGTTGCTGTATAACAAAAGAACAAACCCCAGAGATAAGTTGCTCTGTATAGCTTTTGAACTCATTAAGAAGGCATTTGTAACTTAAACTGTTTGCCTAGAGATTTTACCATGAGAACAGAAGCAAACTTAAAGGTTACTCAAAGTATTTTATAAATAAAACTTCCAGCATGAAAGTATTCGCCAAAAATATTATCTATATACACAGGAGACTTTTGATAGATTGTTCTCAAATACTTTACAATCACAGTAATGACATATAATACCAAAATTATTGCAATCAGAGTAACTTTAGAGTACTTTGACTTTCGCTTTGCAAAAAAACTATGCTAATGCCTCAGCTGGCAGAATGACAGTTTCTATCAAACTCAGCAGAAAATGTTCCCACAGTCACCAAAGTGTCCACAAAGAAAATCAGCACAGATATTTATTCCAAACTCTACTTTCAGTACTTTGCTGTTTCATTAAAGAAGTTAATCCTCCAAAAATTTGACACTGCTTGTTTGTTCCTCCATGCAAACAAAACATAAGAAGAAATAAACATTTCAAAACATCAAACTTCTGATAATAATCAATGAAACAACTTTCGGGGAAATAGTATACAGTATCTTACTCTGTGTGAAATGTATAGCAACTTTTCTATGGACTATGATAGTGCAATTAAAAGTAAAAGCTGTCGTGTTTTTAGTTTGGCTCTGTCAATGCAGGAAAAAAGACAAACCCACACAATTTCAAGTCATACATCACTCGTGGTTTAACGTTACTGACCTTGGACTATGATGTACGCAGTCGCATGGATATTATCTATGCTGTTGGTTGCAAAACAGGTATACTCTCCACTGTCCTCCTGCTTTACATTTTGTATATAAAGTCCTCCTGATGGAGTTATTGTGATGCGAGGGTCATTTGGCAAAGGTGTTCTGTCACCTTTGGTCCAGGTAATTCGTGGCTGAGGGTGCCCGGTCGCACTGCACTCCAAGGTAACACTCTCTCCAACCAGCACTTCAGTATTTTGTGGGTGAATTACAAAACTTGGCCGGGCTGTGAGAAAACAGCAAGGCCTAAATAAGACTTTTAGATCACTTGGAACTAATTTAGCCAAATATTGGAATAGTTTGGGACATCTAGGGGCGTTTTTAATAGCTCTGTTCCAACACATTTCTAATCTTGGCGCAGTCTGCCTTGCTTTAAGTCTAGTCTAAGCTGACATTTACAAACATCAATAGATAAAAGCAAAAGATCATCATTGCAGTGGTGTTTTTCCTTACCTTCCATTAAAACAATTTTCAAACATTTTGTTCCCCTTTGCTGATCTTTATAAAGGTCTCTTCATAGGCAAAGACACTGAGGCTCAGAAAACAAACTGGCTAAAAACTGCCGTAAAACTAAACAGATTAAGAAACATTTTAGTAACTTCTCCCAAGTACATGAGTACTTGTCATTCCAGTGACATTTTCAGTTTACCTGATGCTATGTATCAAAACAAAATGTTCTCACGGCAGAGTTTATGTTTTAAAAACATTGCAGTTCTGGACAGGAATTCTGTGCCTGCAAACATGAGGCACTGGCTAGACAGAGGATAAAAGCTCTTGAGCAAGAATGGCTGCACAGGGTGTGCCGAAGTTTCCATGAGTGGCCTGTTCAGAAGACTGTGGTTTTCAGGTATCCAGAGAGAACATTATTACACTGACCAATGTTGCAATGCAACAGCCGCTTTTCTCAACCCTTCTACAGCCTACAAGGCTATGCATTCTACAATAAACATATTAATTAACTACCTGATTTGCATTTTTGTTCTAGGACTAATATAGCTTCTGGATCTAATTCTTAAGATGCCCAAGCACAACAAATCTATATGTCAGGAACATACAAGAGCCAAAGCACTTTATCTTTTAACAATCTTATTATCAAAACAATTCTCTACTTGAATGCAAAATTCAGACTTGATGCTCTTTACCTGGTGACTCAAAGTATCTAAGAGTAACTTCCTGAGTTTTCACTTCTCCAGCTACATTTTTTGCCATGCACTGGTAAATGCCTTGGTCTGTTTCCTTAGTATTCTGAATCATCAATGTGCCATCATCTAGCAAGTTTAGACGGGAATCTTCTTTCATACTGAGCTCATTACTGTGAAGAAAACAATCTGTTGGAGTTAAACCTTTAAATCACAAGCACAGAAAACTGCCAAATAATAAACCCCAACAAATAAATTACCCAAAATAACTTGAGGGGAAAAAAAAAATTAATTTGCTAAGTTAAATAACAGAACTTTAAATTTTCTCCTAAGGAGAAGAAGAGCAAAAACAAAAAAAATGAAACAATTTTGCATATGTAAGTATTACATCTTCAAAATAAAAAGCAAAAATACTTTTATAAGTAAAAGCTTACAGGGGACAAAAGTAAACAAAATACACATACCTGGTCTCATTTTTCTTTAAGGTTGTTCTATAGCTGGCAAAACAATTTAAACCATTTCCACTGGAAGTATATCATGTAAGTTCACCATTCAAGACACTTTCTACTAGGAGAGAGGTGAGTTGCTATAAACCCACTTTTGTGCTAACCTCTGCCTGGATAGTTCAAGGAGCAGCAATGAACCTGATTATAATTTGTACTGGTTTAATATAAGTTCAGATCAGGTCTTCGGGTTGTGTCATGGATGTATTCTGTCACATTAACTATGAAGTCTTAAGGGGTTTTATTAAAGGAACTGTTTCTCAGTGCGCTCTTCACTACATGATGAATAAAGCACAGAGGAGGGATGAGATCTCACCTCCTATGTACAAATCCAGTTTGTGGATCTATTCAGCATTTTGGTCAACAGGTCAATGGCTTTTGACTGAAATCTTGATATATTCAGCTACCTTGCAAAGAGCTTTGCTCTCATTCATGCAGCCAGGAAACAAGCCAGAGTCAATAATCCCTCACCCCAAGCTCAAATTTCTTCTTAAAACTCTTTCATATGTGTATTCTGAATACATGTTTTCTTTGTTTATGATAAAAAGTACATGAGCCAAAGAAAATTTTAATGAAATAATTATATCATCCAAGTTCAAGTCTCTGTTCTTGACATACTCCATAAATCCTGAATCCTCACTGCACGTGGGGTTCTCACTGACATCAGCAAAAAGCTACAGAACCAGGAGTCTCCATCATTCCATTTTAGCTGCAACTAACAAATTAAAATGGTTTATATAAAATGTGAGAAAATTTATGTTCCAGATCAGGTTCTCCATTTGTGTAAGAGCATTACTAAGCCAAAGTCTGATTAGCTAGTGGTGAACTCACAGTTCACGTGTCCATCACAAACTCACACCAGTTTAAGGAAGGCGATGTGCCACCACCGACTGGTTCAGCTGTGCAGGGAGCCCAGCTCTGGGCACAGCTTGAGCAGCCACTCTGCAACAGGCTCGCCCTTGTGCTGCTGAAAGACAGTCATCCTTTATGGGACATTTTTCCATTCCCTAATCAGTGAGGAGAAGCGATGGAGCAAGTTACCCAGACAGCTTGTGCCACCTCCATCCTTAGAAGCTTTTAAGACCCGTCTGGATAAAGCAACTTGGTATAATCCTGCTTTGAACAGAAGGCTGCACTGGATACTTCCTCCAACCTGAATTACCCTACAATCCTATGTTATAAGTACTTGCCTACCCTCCATGTACCAGGCTGATGAGCCTGGAAATTGATCTCTCTCTCCTCTCCTGAAATGGAGCTGCACCTTGGAGGAAAGCTACCTCCAAGGAGTTGGGGCTCAAGGAAGACCTCTGAAACTCAACTCTTATCCAGCTGGAGTCTTATAAAAAAGTAACTTCTGCTCTGCCTCAAAATGTGTGCAAATGCTAAGTAATCCCCAGACTGTATGTGCAACATGTACACATTGGATTGCCCGGTACTTATTTATAAATGATTTAGTATTACAGGTGTGAGCAGCTTTGTGGGTATGCCTAGAACTGAACACCCTACAAATAGCATTAAAAGTAATTAAACATTATTTTCTGAAGCTATCAGCTTTTAAGTGTTTAGATCTCTTAATAAAAAAAGATACAGGTCATTATTACTTCATATGCTTATTTTAAGATGCTTCTGCAGTAACAATTCCTCCAGTATGTAGACATGCACCCAGCTATGTACAAGCACACACACAGAGGCAAACACACTTACATCGAGTTTCTCTCTTCCTCTTTTAAACTTACTTGTTTCGAAGCCAGATAATTTCTGGTTTAGGATTGCCTTCAGCCCTACAAGTGAAGTACACTGTATTCCCTGAGGTAACATCCACATCCTGAGGCTCTGATGTAATTCTTGGCCTCTCTGTATCAACAATAAAATGTACAAGAAACTCTTACTTGCTTTAAAACTATTAAAAAACAGTAAATAAAAAGATTTCCACACACCTTGTAAAAAATATTTTTCACAAATGTTTTAACTAAAAATATGTATATGCTTAATCAGGATGAAATGCTCTTTTCTGGATGCAAAAGTGACTGCGGGATTTCTGACCTCCACCATTGTTCCTCAGGACCTTTAGCAGACTGAAAATAGATTGTGCACACTGTATCAGGTTCTAAAGTGGCTGTTTTATTTATTTTAACAGAGACCAAATTTGCCTATGAAGGAAAAACTTGAAAGCAGCAAGCACAAGTGCCATTTAAAATAACTTCCTAAAGATAAATATCAGTGCCTAACCTGCCTCTGACAGAATATGTTGTTCAGCTTGCTTCCTGCAATTTCCATATTCAGGCTCCTTAGATGTGCAGAGATCTGGTAGGATGCCATGTGAATTACTCTTGCACCAAATCCCCTTTGTACTATCTATTTCAGGACCCTTGTAGATGCTCATAGTCATAATTCTCATGATCAGAATTATATCCAACACATAACCAAAAGGACAATTTAGTTATTTTATACTTTGGCTTCATTAGGTGGCTGGGCAGGCGAATGCCCACAACTTCGTGAGAAATCACAGAATCACAGAATATGCTGAGTTGGAAGAGACCCACAAGGATCATCAAGTCCAAGTCTTAGCCCTGCAGAGGACCATCCCCAAGAGTCACACCATGTGCCTGAGGGTATCATCCAAATGCTTCTTGAACTCTGTCAGGCTTGGTGCTTTGACCACTTCCCTGGGAAGCCTGTGCCAGTGCCCAACCACCCTCTGGGGGAAGAACTTTTTTTTCTAATATCAAATCTAAACCTTCCCTGACACAACTCCGGGCCATTCCCTCAGGTCTTGTGACTGGTCACCACAGAGAAGAGATCAGTGCCTGCCTCTCCTCTTCTCCCTCACAAGTTAGTTGTAACTACAATGAGGTGTCCCCTTAATCTCCTCTTCTCCAGGCTGAACAGACCAAGTGACCTCAGCTGCTCCTCATACGGCTTCCCCGCAAGGCCCTTCACCATCTTTGTTGCTCTGCTTGGACACTTTCTAACAGCTTAATATCTTTCTTTTATTGTGGTGTCCAAAACTGCACACAATATTCAAGGTGAGGCCACCCCAATGCAGAGCAGAGCGAGACAATCCCCTCCCTCAACCAGCTGGTGATGCTTTGCCTGATGCCCCCCAGGACATGGTTGGTCCTCCTGGCTGCCAGGATGCTGCTGACTCATATTCAACTTGCCATCGACCAGGACAACCAGGTCTTTTTCCATGGCACTGCTTTCCAGCATCTCATTTCCCACTCTGTACATACATCCAGGACTGCCCCATCCCAGGTGCAGAATTTGGCACTTCCCCTGTTGAACTTCCTAGGGTTGGTGATTGTCCAGTCCTCTGATTTGCTGAGGTCTTTCTGCAGGGGTCTGTCTGCCTTTGCACGAGTCAACACCTCCTCCCAGTTTTGTGTTGTCTGCAAAATTACTTGGTATCCCTTCCAGTCCTATGTCCATGTCATTCATGAAGATGTTGAAGAGCACAGGGCCTAAGATGGAGCTCTGTGGAACCCCATTAGTGACAGGTCACCAGTCTGATGTCACTCCATTCACTATTGCCCTCTGTGCTCGATCCCTGAGCCAATGGCTCACCCAGCACACGATGTGTTTATCCAGCTGTGTGCTGGACATTTTGTCCAGAAGGATACTGTGAGAGACAGTATCAAAAGCTTTAATGGAATCCAAATCTGCATTTTGATTTCAGAACACAAGAGGTTCTGGACTGAGGCCCAGGGTGCCCATGGGGCCAAGCTTTTGCACCCCTAAGATGAAGGGATACAGACAAACAAAAGGATTACAAAGGTGCTTATCCATTAATCCTCAGTGACAGAGGATTTCAGTGCCTGTGTGGGATACCCCTTGTAATTATAGCTAAGTGAAAATCAGTGACCCAAACCCAATTTCAACAATATCAATAAAATTATAATAGTAAGAACTGTCATAAGGAGCAGTTCAGTAAAGCTTCTTTCTTCCTCTTCCCTTATATACAAGGGAATAAAGGACAACAAACAATACTAACACAACACCAAAGACCCTAGTTAACAATCCTGTTATGATCAAAACTGAAACGTTTCGATCACAAAGGAAAAATAAACTCCTTAAGGATAATCACATTTAGTTCCTCAAAGAGAAGTTTCAAACATGGCTGTATTTGTTTAATTAAAGACAGGTTGAAGGGTAAAAGCAATCAATTCTGTCAGAAGCACATAAAAATGGAGAAGAAACACAGGGATATTTCTGGAAATAACCAGTATTAACCAGAGGTGGTCAGCATTATCAAATAGAACAGAACAATAAATCCTAACCAAAACAAATACAGTTTAGATACATGTAACTCATTAAAGAAGCCATCAGCAAGTGGCAAACTCACCACAGTTCAGTTCTTCTGGTGTTATCGTGGCCACTGATCTTCCCTGGATCCTTCGTGGATACTCACAGGTAGCTGCTGCTTGAGCATTACCCGACTCTGCGTATGTCTTCAGCAGCTCCGCCAGCCACAGGATTTCACAGTCACAGTGAAGAGCGTTTGAATCCAAACGCCTGCACAAAACAAGCAGCAGCCACAACTCTGTTAGCAAGCTTCACTCTTTTGCTAGGATCAACATGGTTTGCAAATGGAGCAAGGCCTTTATCTGTGAACACAGACAATGGGCAAAATGCAATACAGGTGATGGCTACTTGCTTATAGGCATTCTGGTAGCCTCTATTAGAAAAAAGGTGTATTATTTTTACTGCACAGGCAGTAAAAAGCATAGAATGCATCTAAATATCACAGTAAGCATCTAAACAATGTCACTTTTTTATCCCCAGCATTTAGGGAATATATCAGGTTTCATTTAGATGTTACACAAATTTTGCTTAAATAAGGAACTTATCCCATTCTCCATACATTTTTTCTGTTTCATACTTATTATTGCAGCAACTTCATAGCTCCCCTGGCATTTTTACAACTTCTCATTTTGCTGATCAGGCAAATGAGACAAAGCATTAAGCTCTCATTGAGTTCAGTGGGTCAGTAACTTTGTAAAACATTTGCCTATTGCAGATAATCAGAACCTATAAATTCCATTGACTTTCTTTCCAGTACTGAAGTGCTCTGTTACTACATTGAGCACTGCACTTTCTGGTAGAGGGCCCTGTAGGAAAAAAAGCAGTAAGTAGAGAAATCTGTACTAATCTAAATATCTTTATCTGGGTTAGAAATAAAATTGCATGGCACAACAACCTCAGTTTGGCTTATCTTTGGGGGCAGCAAACTTTTTGATTATTCTGTCTTTTAGTATTTTTCTTAACCTCTCGCACAAATGCCAACATATAATTTCGTCTCTGTTCTCGTATGAAAATCACACAAGAACAAATAAAACTATTTTAAAAGTCACTGCACTAATGTCTCCCAGTATATCAGATGTTAACTGGCAGAATTTAATCTGGAACACAAAAGTCAGGATACTTTCAGGAATAAGTTGTCCCAGGCCAGAGGACCCCAGGTCAGTCTAGCCCAGTGTACTCTTCCACTAGTAGACACTATTAAATCTCCTCTTAACCTAGGAATTACATGAAGAACCCTCCCTTTCTGCTTCACTTGAAGTCTGGAAGAATCTAAGGCAGGTATGAGTGGAGCAGCTCCTACTGGAAGGTGCATACATTATCAAGATTTACTCTACTCTGATTCTCACAGTTGGTGGTATGATTTCAAAACTATACTAAACCAACAGAACCACCTTCCTATTACATCCCTTGCTATCTCTTTTCCCAGAAGAGCTTGTGCTGCAACTCACTTCACAGCAGAGCCTCAGCAGTCCTCAAAGAAAGGTGGGTATGAATGCATGGCTGCCTGTCTCAATATGACAGTCTTGGATAATTTAAAGAATGTTTATCCTAGACCAGTGGAGATCCAAAGTGAAGGACAGAAAGCTCCCTGAAAGTCATCTTACATCTTATATCAGATAAGTACAAGTAAACCAAAAGAAAATACCAAAATAATCAAATATTGAAAGACACCATAGAAGGATCACCCAGTAAAACACAGTCGAGAAGGCAAAAAAAACACAAAACAAAGCCCAAAGAACAATCCATATATTAATTAGTCTACAAAACAAGACCACATGATTACAAATAATCCCAACACAGGAAATAAATTTTAGTCACTAAAGACAGTAAGATATGAAGCAATGGTCCCAATCTATGCATGTAAACAACTGGAGCACGGCTTAGGAAAAAAGTTATTTAATATTTAAACAATTAAAGCATGAACAGCATTCAAACAGAAGATAAATATTGCAAGAGGAGATACAGTCTAATTGGGTTACTTATATTCTCTTTAGTTCAATAATAACTGAATTTACTTACAGTCTCTTCATAGATTCTAAGTGACTAAATGTTCCAGGAATCAAATGAGCTATTCTGTTGTTATGCAAAAATCTGTTAAAAACACAGAAATATGCATGTAATAATTGAGATTTTGAGATGTGCTCACTTCATTTACATTCTTTTAGAAGTTTTTTGAGAGAAAGCAGTCTTAGAAAATTGGGAAAAAAAGACCAAACTCAAACAACTTTTTCAGCATCTCATTGCCTAGTGTTTTATTAAGTGGCTTCCAAAGTGAACTGTGACCATATGGGGAAAAAGAAGCCATAAGTAACCAAGAGGAAGGGAGTCCATAAGCATTCAAGTGAGATAATTAAAAAAGTCTTATAGTTCTTCATTCATAACATATATTTTAAGCCAAGTAATGGTCGCAGCTCTTTGGGAAATCGTTTTGCAACACCACATGCAATGCTCACTTACACATGCCTCTAAGGTCAGCCTCACCAAAGTGTTCTTGGCAAAGCCTATGCAGTAGTTACAGTATAAATTTCAGATTAAAAATAATCCATGGCTATGATAAAAATACTATTTTTCAGAGTCAGATACTTGATTTAATTCAAACAAAGGAGCAAGCTTGCTTCTGAATCTTACTACCCCAAGAAAAACAAACTTACAGCCTTTCAAGTTTTGGAAGATGCGTAAAAGATTCAGGTTCCAGCGTTTCTATTTGATTAAAGTGCAGATACCTGAAAGTATGTTGAACAAAAAGAAAAATATTGTAACAATTTTCTTAATGGAAATCACATATTTTAAAGAATTTGTTATTGTTTACACACTGTTTACAGATCTAAATGGCCATAGTGATGTAGCAGCTTCACTTTTTTCTGTTACCATCTGAATCCTGTACTTGAATCTGAGAAATACAAGACATGACAAACCAAAAAGACCACTATATAGAGAGTGTGTTTGTGTGCATGTGTGTGTATACACATATATGAGCAATAAAAAAATTGGTTTAGAAATTTTGGAGATAATATTTTGAAAACTCTTTCGTCAACTGTGATTTTCATTAGGATGCATACTTGAAAAAATGCACTGAAAAAAGAAAATTATTAATTTTTTACAGGAAAAATGTTGCAGACTGTTAGAAAACATTTACAGTATCCAACTGAATAACATTTTTAGTAGACAACTGTTTTCATTTCAGCGAGTTAAAATTTCAAAATATGCTGAGAAGTAACCTTCTCTAGTCCATGAACACTAGCATTTAAAGCTGTGAACGGTCTCAAAAGCCACATTTGTAATATAAACCCCAAGTTTGACTAATTTGACTTGAGATAAAGGGCTTTCCAGCAATTGAGGTACAATTGCCCATCGCAGCTGTGCTGTTTGATGCTCTATTGATGCTTATGTAAGCTATTAATATTACACAGTAACAAATATTACACAGTTGTTAATCCTGTAAAACTGAAAGTTAACAAGTTAATTAACCGCATTATTAATCTGTAACTGTTGTGAAAACGGACTGCAAATGCAGGATCATTCAAGAATTGACTATGTTGTGGAAGTACTGCATAAAGTTGCAGATGAGAATACAAGATGTAACAGATAAGACTGGCACAAGGAACTGTGAAAATGATTTATAGGCTTTGGATCCTGATTATATCCAAATGTATTCAAAACTCCCAGAGTTTCCTATTTGACCTCTGACAAACTCAGGAACATCTGGAGAACGTGAGAGAATGAGAAATCACTGTGGTCTGGAGAATGAAAAAGCCCATTATTTAAAAACAAAGAGAACAGCTCTGAGCCCAGCATCTCCTGAAAAATCAATCCTTCAGCATGAAAAGGTCAAGGACATGGGAATTCGCCTGTGCCGAAACACGGCATGTGCTCTACTCCCCGAGCTGAGCCAAACAGTCGCTGCAGAGAGAGGAAAGCGAGAAGAAGCGGCGATTTGGGCAGAGTCCTTGCAGCGAGCTCTGGAAGGCGTGTGCAGCAGGGAAGCCAGGCACGTGCCTGGCAGCCTCCCAGACCCCCGCCAGCAGCAGCACGGCCAAGCGCGAGCCAGCGAGCAATGCCAGGGAGCAGTGAATGGGGACCACAGAAAAAGCCAATAAATCAGCACGGATGTGATCAGGCACATCAGAGTGTCAAGTCTGCTTACTGCCAGTGCAATGCGTGACCATGTAGTGTGTTGAGCATAGAGTATGATATTGTTTGCATAAGGAAACAGGAAGTCCATCACCATGCTGTGACTGCCAGTTTTCACCTCCCTTTTGAAAATACTGGCCAATTTCTTCTAAATTAAACAGACATATCACATAGGCAGATATTTCCTGCGAGGTTCAACTGAATTGCCAGCAGAGGGAAAAGAAACCTCAGCCAGGTGCAGCCCTGAGGAAGGACCAGCAGAACGAGGCCAGTATCTGCCCCACTGGCAGGGCTGTGAGGTGGGTAGGCACAGCTTGCCAGGAGCCAGGGCTCAGCTCATCCACCTCCCCTGCATCAGCAGCATTTGGGAAGGGGGCAAGGCAAGGTTGGGATCACTGCAGTCAAAGACAAAGGGAAAAACCAGTCATAACTATAGGGTTTGTTACTTCTGACGCAGCTTTGATTCTGGAAAAACTTACACACACTACTTCCTATGCAGGCAACAGAGATTTTTTCCTTTCAAACTTTGTTAATTCTCCTTGCATTTCTACGTTTTGTGAGCACCTTGCAAACTTGTATCTTTATATTCCAAATAAATTCATTTCTTGTACTTCTTCGGCATTGATAACGCAAGATATGTAGGTACAAGTAACACCTCTTATTAGAAAAAGAAATAATGTTGGTAAAAGCAGACACATGGAGACACAAAACCCCTTCCTTCAGGGCCATGAATCAAAGGTGAAATTAGCAAAGAGAGGAAAAAACACCCTTCTCAGATGGTTTAAGTGATGCATACATCACTAAACTCAGAGCAACAGCTCATAATAGCTGTTTAGTACTCAAGACTACTGCAATTACAAATGTAATGAATACTTTATGTGACTGAAAACTCACCTTGTTTTTCCAACCAAATTAAAAAAAATATTTCTGCTACAAACCTTGCCTTATTTACAACCTCAAATCATCACAGATATCAATACAATAATTCAGGTGCTGAAGCACATTATAACATTTTACCTCATCAGATATCATGCTGTCTAAAGTAGCTAAAAAATCAAATCATGAAGTCCAGCTGGAAAATACTCTTAACCGCTTCATATTAGTTGGGCTACACAAGTTAGTTGGGTTTTGCAGGTCTTTAAATTATGACCTCAAGAAGTCCCGAGTAAATTGTCATTAACAGAACTTATGAACAGAAAAATTTGTTAAATAACTGCACAAAATAATTTGCAACAACTGTAATTCAAATTAAAGAGATGTAGAAACTAGACTGCGTTTTAAGCCTACAATAAAAAGAATTAAAAGAATAACAAAAGAATAACAAAAGAAATAAACAATAACAAAAGAATAAAAGAATAACAAAAGAATTAAAACAAAAGAATTAAAAAAATACTTTGCATTATGTCCTACACTTTAATCATATTTTATCACTTAGATTTATTACTTTCACTATTTTCTTCCAAGCACCACATTAATGTTTTCAAAAGAATATTTTAATTCTTGGATTTGAAATTCACTTTAAAGGTAATCATATTTGGTAAACAACCTCACACTAACATATCTTTATAGGCATCTTTTATGTTCAGATTACAAAATGCTCTAAAAATAGTAGTATCATGTAATGAATTTTATACTAAAAATACTTTCAGAATGGAAAAATTCAAAGAAACAGCATGCAAGAGTGATTTTTAAATACACCCATGTCTTTCTACTTTCATTCTAAATTCACTATCAAGAATGAAACACAAGAAAAGGAAATACTTAGAGGGAAAAAAAAGTCCCAACCAAACACATCAAGATAATGATTTTATCAAATAAACATGTTATAGATTTTCTCTTTCTTATTATTAATCTTGGAGAATGTAAATTTACAATAAAATTAAGTCCCAGTGGCATTTTTCACAGCACTAAATTTAGGATTATATCTTCTGTAGGTTTGTATTTTTGTGGGGGAGTACTTTTGTCTTATATGCCAATTGTTCATTTCTAATAGCATTGTCACATCTTTGGGGAAGTACTTACCAACCCATTAGTCAAATATAATCCATGTTCTGAATATTTAAGCAGCACGTTTGCCATTTTGATTACTTGAAAGAGAATGAACAAACATATATTTCCCACATTTATCAAAGAGCTTTCCCTGCCCAGGGACAAGAAGTAGCAGCTTTAAACCACAAGGAAAGAGATTTAAATGTATGTTATGGGAATGATACAAAATATTGGAACAGCATACATAGGGAGATTATGGAATCCTCTCTTTGAAGACTTTTAAAATAAGGCTAGACAAATATCTGTTTCCAGTTTGTTGTCCCCAGATGATCTTATTCTGGAATAATAAGGATGTAATTCTCAAGGCCCCTCTCATACCTTTTGGCTTTGTTTCTTTATTAATTCTCTGTCATTACTCTTTACCATAGGTATTTGTAGCAGCAACTTTACACAGGCTTCACTGTGTTAAATGTGCATAACTGCTGACATAGTTATGCAAAAATTAGGAACTCTTTGTAGCATAAAATTAAAAAAAATAAATAGAAACATTTCAAAGCTGAAAATTGAATCGAGGGAAAAAATTAATTTAATAAGCTGCATCACTATATGTTATTGCTTTTGTCTACTAATTTCCCCCCAATATATTTTAATGTATACACAAACTAGAGCATAATTCTAATAACAGCTTATAAGAAGCAAAATTAGTATGTTAATATGAAAGTCAAAAGAAAACGCATAACTAGTATTCCACTAAGATTAGGTAAAAAGATTTAAATAATTGCATTAGTTTTTTGGGATCCCACTAGTCAAGGACTGCAGAGTACCCTTTTTTGCCCTGATACATACAACTCTTAAGCTGAGATCTCAAAAAATATGACAGATATTTGGAAGAAAAGCAGTGTGTGCATATCTGGAAAGGGATTGCATTTAGAGCTAGATCTTGGGATCCAGATGCGTGACTTTGCAAGCCAGGGTTTTGTGACATTTCAGGTGGGATTCAGTTGTCTAAGTCCAGGCATACAGAGGCATATAGGAGCTGCCTAAGCACCAGCATATAGAGGCAGCCTTCTCTGCTTTTTGGGTGCTCTGTGCCTTCCGGTTGCTGCTCTGAAAAAATGTAAGTTTCCTGCAGCTTTGTGCTGCGTTTGCCAGACCCAGACATATGTCTTGCAGATTTAACAGTGTCTAAACTGGTACTAAGAGGCTACTTTTCATCAGCTGGCTTTCTTCCTTCATGCCCAGCCATGACTGAAAAGTTAGGTGATGAAATATGTATGGCTCAGTGTGTTCAAGTATCTAAAACTGCCAATTTTTTCAGAATTTACTCTAGCACAAACAAGTTTCAGGATCTGATTCAAAGATCTTATTCCCTTGGCAGAAATTTCCAAAGGAAAAGCTATTTTGACTACATCAGCAGCTAAGAATTCCGCCGCAGAGGTTTAAGGAGGAACTTGCTGGCTGCAGTAAATACTGGGGGGTTTTTTGTCCCTTATACATGCAACAGGGCTCCTAAATCTAACTGCATTTATTTTCTGTCAAAGCACAACAATCACCACAAATGTGTTTGCTTTGCTGTTCAGACTCTTTTTGAAAAACAACTATCAGTTTCATCCTGCTTCATTGGAGTAGAAGAAATCATTATGAAACAAATCTTTCCATGAAATGTGGACCACAGCATCTACTTCTGAGAACTCCGCTGAGCACTGAGAAGAGCATTTGGCTGAGTCAACACAACCAGTAGCAAAATGTGTTTGACAACTTAAGGCCACAGAGGCCTCAAATGCAGGAACACTGACTTCGTAGTTAGTTGATACAGTCTGAAACTGAAGTTAGGACACTTGGGAACTTGTTTGTCAAGAGTAACTCTTGTCTTGTCAACAGTCTTTTTCCAAAGGTAATGTGATAAAACAGACCCTATAGAGCCAGAACCTATTTTTATGCTAAAGATGCCTAAATGACAAATCTCTTATAAACTAAAAATTTCATTGACTACTTTCAATTAAATTTATTTCCACACCTGTCACTGGCTTTATGTGTTTGTTCCCATTTTCCCACCTGGCAAACCTTCCATCTCGAATCTGCCCAGGACAAGGGCTCTAAACAGCAGTGAGCTCTCTGACATACACCCAGTGCCGCCCCGGCAGCGCACCAGACCAGCTGCAGGTGCTGCCATAACACAAGTGACTGGGCCAGGCTCCATTTGCACACTTCTCAGCTAGAGATGAGACTCAGACCCTGCTTAAAATTTAATTTCAAATGGAATAATATTGATGTCTCAAAAGTTTGAGCTTAAGATGGTATAGTGTGATATCACTGCAGGCAGAGAGGCTTAACAGCAACCTAGTGGAAAAATACATTCTGAAGGTGTTAATATTTCTAAGTGATTTATGCTTTCCAGTCATAACTTAGAAATAACAAGAAATAGAGCAAAAGAAAAAAAGCAACAAATGTTACCACTTGCAGCATATCAGGCTTGTGTCATGAGGAAGAACATTATTTTGGAAACATTATTAAATCAATAAATGGGCCTCAGTATTTCAAATTCTATGCAGAAATTAAGAATTGCTGTTAGCATGCAAGGAAGCCCTACCTATTGCTGTCAATATGCTGCAGTAATCATCTCTAGAGTAAAACGAGGAGGAAAAGAAAGGCATTAAAGAAACAAATTATGTATTTATATATGTTTTATAATTAAAACTTTTGTTTTATATAGAAGGTTTTTCTTCAAGGCATCTATTGCCCTCTAAAATCAGTGTGTATAATTTTGTACCCATAGAAACTGTCATTTTATTTCAGATACACTCTGTGTCCACTAATATCCATTAGAGATCTATAATAACAAGGAAACTGGTACTTATAGAAAACTTGCAATACACTGATATCTTTGAAGAGTTTAAGAATTTACATTCAGCCTCCCAAATTTATACACTACAAAACTCATCAGTCTACTACTGTTATTTGACAGTCAAACTGTGAAACAGCTATGCATTTATAGCTCTTTGAATGTATAGCAATGCCTTTTGATCAGAGAATCCTTAAGGCTGGAACAGACCTTTAAAATCATTAATTAACCATCAACTTAGCACCACCACCATGTTCACCATTAAACCATGTCCTAAAAGTGCCATATCCAGTCATTTCCTGAACACTTCCAGGGATGGTGATTCCACTACTTCCATGGGCAACCTGTTCTAATGCCTTACATCCCTTTCTGTAGATTTTTTTCCTAATATCCAATCTAAATCTCCCCTGGTGCAACTTGAGACCCTTTCCTCATGTTCTGTCACTCGTTACCTGGGAAAAGAGCCCAATCCCCAACTTGCTACAGCCTTCTTTCAGGGAGTTATACAGAGTAATAAGGTCCCCACTGAGACTCATTTTCTCCAAAGTAAAGAACTCCCGTTCCCTCAGTTGCTCCTCATAGGACTTATGCTCCAGACCCTTCACCAAGTTCACTGCCCTTCACTGGACACCTCAGTATCTTCCTTGTAGTGATTGTAAAACAAAAGATAGTTGAATTTTATGGAATCAATACAAAATGGGTTTTGTCATGCTAAGGGCTACATTTTTTATTCTTTTTCAATAGAAATTATTCTTCAGTCATTATACAGGAAAAGAACTATGATTTCAATCAATCTTTCTAGAGGACATTACTGAAACATCTACATTACAAATGATGAACTTTCTTACTTTTTAAACATCTGTATATAGCAATGATTAACAAATAAATAATAGTAATGTTTTAATTTTAAAATCTATTCTTGTTTTAAAATATAACAAAACTGGGTTAAACTTCAAGAGCCTAATTCAGCTTTAGTTATGCTGCAAAAAACAAAGTAACTGTTGCAGTCAAAGGAATTGTGATATTATAAAACAGGAACTCTCTCTAAGCAATACACATTAGTTTTGAATATATTCCACAATGATGCTTCACCTTTGTCAAAACCATGTAATAATCTATAGGGACACCAGGAATGCAAATCACAAATAAAAGACAAACATAGAAATGAGGAATTTGACACAGAGATCAACTGTGGGTTTTTCCATGCAAATGATTATGGGGCTCTCTGCCCGACAACCCAGGGAGTGCAAGACATGCAGAGCATGCGGGTGGGATGTACGGATCAAGGCGTGCACTTTTTCTCTGTAGGGGAACCATGGAGATGACAGCACAGAAGAGAAAAGGCACTTACAGTTGTTCTAGAGAGGCAAGTCCTTTAAATGCTTGCCTGTCAATTGACTGGATTTCATTCTTGTACAAATAGCTGAAACAAGAAACAATCAGTAATATTAGTACACAAACAAGAGCTAAATGAAGGTGGAAAAGAAGAATTAAGTTGACACATGAAGACAGTTTTTCAACTGCATATTAGGAAAAAAACACAAAACAAAAATTAAAAACATTAGAATACTCTGTTCTTGAGACTTCATCCCAAATGTCTGCCAGGAAAAAAAAAGTCTGGGGCCTTGAAGGCCCTGAGGCTGTCACACGGCCAGTCTTGGGCTTCCCAGTGCTCATGGTATTAACTTACTGGTTTTTTGTCCCTCATTTTCTTGATTCACTTGCCAAAAGTCAAAATAAATTCAACTTAATGGGATAGAATTGCATCAGAAGTGCCTTTACCAGAACACACTGCAGATGCCACTAGCTTCTTGTTTTCTTTACAACATCTCATCTGAATACTGGTACAAATATTCAGATCATGATGATGATATTATGATTATGATTACGTATTTTTACTGAAGAACAAACAGTGAGAATTTCTGTAACTTCACCTGTGTCACCTTTTGAATATTTAAAAAAAACCCAGTTAGAATACTGCTATTGCATCCATAAAGCAGCACTGTATATTTGTTTTATCACTGTCTGGAAGATGGACATCAGGTCCCCATTGATACTCTATAATACAAACAGAATAAACACATGCAGAGTACCAGTATGATCACATGTGTTGTCTATACCTCTTGACAGAATGAAAATAAATCAGGATGGATCAGCGTATATGCTCACTTTCACCATGCTCTGAACAGCAAGGATGGTTTAGTCAGGGTGTATTGGAGAAAAATCACACAGTTCAACTGAGGACTGCAGTTTCTGCATGGAGGCAACAAATGAAAATACTCAGGGGGTTCGGTGTCAGTCACTCTTTGTGTTAGGATAGGAACAGGTTTATGGTTACAAACTTTCTCACAATTACTTGACGAATGATTTGAAACTCAGTTAATCAGGCATGGATTTCTATGAAAAGGGCATGAAGAGACTTTGCACCACAAATGACTTTATTAGCAGGCATCTTATTAGTAGTGGTTTTGGCTTTTCTATTATTACAGTTTTCAGTAACTTATGGGAAATATTTCAAACTTCTTGGATGCAACAGAAAAAATACTGGTCCTGCTGGAGTTGGTGGCAGTTTTTACACTTATGTGACAATGGACAACATTTACAATAGGCCCTAACAGGGAAAGAACTTGTAGGTATTTGATATTCAACTAATGACAAGTTTGGAGGACAATCCAACACATTAATATACAGAGACTCGTGTGTGCTTCATTATGCATCTGAATAAAAAGCAGTGTTCCTCCAAGAACAGATAACAAGAAAGTAAAAATTTTGAAGGTTTTCAAAATGCTCAAAATTATGAACAAATTAAACCAGAACAAAAATTACTGTCATGTGAAATTACTATAAAAACTTTGAAAATAATTTGAAAATAGTGAGAATAGATGTATTGCACATTTTGTATGTGAAGCTGGGGTTTATTCTATTTGAAAAAGAAAATTATTTCATCATTATTCAAATATTTGACTCAGATTTACCAATTCATTTGAGGATCATAGTCATTACGATTTTGTCTCTCCTTAATTTTCCTCTTTGTATGATACTAAATTCCTATCTTATTTTCCTGCGAGAATTTTAAATGCATCATTTCTTCTCTTTCCTTAAAAAATTTTGATTGAACATCTAAAGTGTTATTTATCTTTCTTAGTACACTCCACTTAGAAGTATGGAAATTCCTCTTATTCCTGAGTACTAAATTTCTGATCAGACCAGAGAACTGAAGTGGGCTTAGACAAGTTTTCATAACCAGCCTCAGCTAAGTATCTCTCATGGGCATTTCAGTAACTTTATTAAAAGAAACCTGAACAAATTCAATTTTTTAAAAAGTTTTACCAGAATCACTCATGTAACTTTTATTTACTCTCTCCAGACAAAAGAAAGTAGAGAGTGAACATCAGAGGTAGGTTAGAGGAAGACTGGGATAATCACATTGTAGTATTGCAGGCTTTCACGGCCATACTGCAGGGAAGGGAGCAGCCTTTCATGTCACCTTCTGGAGCTCTTACCAAACCACTGCGGTGGGGTTTTATTTGGGATTCAGCTTTGAACTGCAGCTTTTTCTGTTCTGCTCAGAAACCCCTCAGCTGCAGGACACCCAACCAACCTCAGTCCACCATGTCCTCCCTGAGCAGAGAAAACCCAGTAAACCCAGGGCTATAACAACATATGTCCTATGACAGATGTGTTAACCAGACTTCCATTTCATCGTGTAGCTATTTCTCTAAGGATGTTAACAGAGAGAAAAATATATAAATATTTGCCTAATGGAGAGCAAGATGACAGAATACAAAGTACAAATAAGTATCACTCACAAAAAATATTTATATCTCTCTACAATGCTACTGTGCACATATTGGAACTTTGTAAACACTGTGCTAACCTTGAACAAAAAAACTTATCCCAGTTACATTATCAGAAAATGAATTTAGAGTATAATTAGGGGAAAAGTAATTTATAATTTAATTTACCTAAAAGCTCTCTTACAGAATTGAATCATTAGAATTTTACAAAGGATCAGTAAACAGTGAATTAAGATGACAAAGGGATATATTCTAGGCATAGGCATTAGGGCATTAAATTATTTCCTGGCAATTGCTAATAACTATTTTCAGAAGTATTAAAAAAAAAAAGGATATAAATAAAAAGGAAGAGCATTTTTTTTCCAGAAATGCAAGCAAGGTTGATATACTTAGGTATATCCTAAGGTCATATACTTAAGAAAAGAACAAACACATAACCAGTTATCAGAAAAATAGGAAAAAAACAGTTGTAATTAAAAAGTTTGCTAGATCCCCTATGAGGATTTTTTTTTAATGGACCATATTAAAAATTGTAATTCAAGGAAAGTAAGATACAGATGTATCTGTTTGGAACTGGAGGGGGGAAAAAAGGTAAAAAGTAACAGCAGTATAAGGCATTGTAGAGTTAAACCTGACAAATAAACACAGAAAAGAAATATTTATATAGAAACATGAAGAAGGCAGTGGACCTAGCAACACAAATCGCAGAGTCAAGGGATCTGGAATCACTGGAGGTGTTCAAAGGACAAAGTCACATGACCATGACAGCAACAGGGGCAGAAGGCACAGAAGGAAATGTGACCTAATCTCATCCTGGAAGGGTGAGCTCAGCACCCTTCTACCACTATTCCTTAATTCACCAGACACAAAACAGACCCTGCATGCTCCCTTTTAGTATTTCCAGAACTGATACATTTCATACAGTCTTTGTCACCATTTACCATACGATCATGGCAATACTTTCATGTCTGATTCCTCATCTGTCCATTTCATATTAAGTGAACAGGTGTCAACGTTGGTGACAAAGTTAATTTCATTCTCAGTTTCTATTTCTTTCACTTACTTTACACTATTTCCTAGTTCACTGCTCTGCAATTACCAAGTACTCTGTCTTTATTTGGAGAGATTTGTTTAATTGCTTATCTATGTTATATAATTTTCCACATCTCCCTCCTAATTTTTTTTTTTAACTTAGCTTCATAGTTTTCCACTTCTGATTCCAAATCTTCTAGTATTCTACATGCTGAAGTGGTAGTATGTGATTACATTTCATTGACAATAATCTTCTCTCTCTGAAGAATAAACTGTTGACTTTCTGGGTCAGCAAGGACTATCCTACCAAGTCTCCATAAATCTAACTGCATCTATATTATAAGGTTGGGAAGCTTACTAAACAACCATATTTCCAAGACTAAGGTATATGAAATAAGACAGGTGGGCAGAAAGCAGAAGAGCAGAAAAAAAATAGTACCCTGTTGGTTTCACAGCAAAACAATAATAATTACTTTTTTATTTTTTTCAAATTTTAGTATATGTATCTAAAACCAAATTATTACCACAAACAGCACAGCAAAATCATGCAAATCCACTTTTAGAACTACCAAAATTTTAATTACATAAGGAACTTGATAACAAAAAAATTCTAAAGAATAAGATTAAAAATCATATGTGCATAATTTTATTTTTATAATGTAAAGACTAAGTTTTACAGTGATGAGTATTTTTAATGCATAAAAAAATTGAAAAAAAAAATCATTGCTCTTCGTCAAAATGTGTCCTTCAGACAGGTAATTCTGAAAGCATATATTGCTCATAAAACTCTACGCTCAGTTTCAGAAAGAAAGAGTACAAAGAAGCATTTGAAAATTCCAGGGTGCTGATGAAAAAACTTTTGTCCGAAAGCAAAAACCACCTCCAGCAGACATACAGGAATGGGTCTTTACACCTATCACTCAGAAACTGGCTTTTAAATAAACAAATATACTGCATTATATTTTATACTTACATATTTTTATATATACCTATAGTTGCAAATATTTTACACATAGTTATATATTCATGTTTACTAGTTGTTATAGATTTTATATTTATATATACTCACATTTTGCTAAATCAGGGCCACTAAGAAATGACACGTTTTCTAGAATTAGTTAGTGAATTATACATTTTCAGAACTATAAGCAATCAAGTACACAAATTCTCATAAGAACCCAAGCAACACCATGGACCAATGACCTCATTTCATGAAACATTACAGTACAAGCAAAATTTGCAAATATCCACAGGATCAGACCATACCAAACCTCAATTATTCCAGATGATTTGACTTTATAATAATACATTCTGAGCAGTATTCCTAACTTTTGAACAGTCCTATTGGGAAGATATGTTCTATTATGTTCCCTTTGTTCCACAGAATACAGTTAGCGTGTACTTACTCAGCTGAAACTTTCAGTGCTGAACAGTATTGATTTGCTACATTTAAGCCTTCCGTAATGATAATTTGACCAGTACCAGCAGTTTTGTAACTTTAAGGCTGGACAGTTTACACATTTATATCATAGCCATTGAAATAGGCAAAAAAATCTTAGTTTGTTTTGCAAAACAAGGGATGGCTGTAAAGAGCTCTTTGGAGTTGAATAAACTATCACATTGAACTGTATGTTCAAATTTTCCAGGGAAGAACGGGAAAATAAAAAGATCTTCCTCTTAACAATACAGATAGTGATAACCATTTCTACATATATATGAAAACAGATCAGAGCTCAGTTTTCTCTTTTTGCTCTTTCATTGAACTGAACACACTGCATAGTTGAGTTTTATTTCAGTTTTCCCACAGCTAAGCAAAGGCAAGCATGTGAAAACAAAGAGCTAGTATAAGCCAAGAAGAATCTTTGCATAGTTGGTGACTATGGAAAGAAGCTTAGCCATCCTCAATTAGTAAACCTTATGTACTACACTACCAGCTCCACTATACAAACACATCTTGTAACAAATACAATAATCATGGATTTTAATCATTCACTGGCAACACATCTGGTCAATATTCTTTTACCTCCTACTGTGTGTAGATTACACGGTTTTATTACTGAAAGACAATACATATAAAAATGAGAACAGGAAATGTAATCAAACACATCTTGGAAAAACAGGTTATGCGTCTCCACAAATTTATGTGATTCTCTCCTGCCTCCTTAGAGCTCTTCAGGCTGCATTCTTGAAAACTACATGGAAAAAATTAAGCTTCTGAATTGTTTCCAGAGCAATAAAATCTCCATGTGACCATTTTTTTCTGTACATTATTCAAGTAACAATCAATCAATACTCCAAAACAATGGAGTGAAACTTTCCTAAATGACATGACATAAGGTGGACTCCAGAGACCAGAGCTGAGGATCCATGACAACTTACTATGTAGCTTTAGCCTATTATACGGATAAAATAACATTTTTGATGCTTTTTACTTATTCAGATAATCAATACATTTGGTAGGTTTGTTTAAAAATGGGAGAAGTTAGTCTTACAATATACAGGGCGACAGAAGACAGAACTTACAGCAAATCATATACATACTCTTGTATTTCAGGTTTGACTGAATTTTGCACTTACAAATTTTTTCTGCATTCAGTGAACAATTTAGGAGTAGTTAAAAAGCTTCTGTAAGTTACAAGTTTCTGCAGACACAAGTCTTGGAGAAGCTGCTTTTAAACCACTTTTCAAAACACAAACTTAAAAAGTACCTTGAGTGAAGATTTCAGTGAAACTTTAACAAAGCGGTTTCCTAAATATTTCAACATATCCCTTTTTAAATTATCTTTTAAGTTACATATAGTAAAAACCAACTCCCTAGAGAAACACAGTTGCCCTCCCCTAAATTAATTTCACAGATTTTTCAATGTTATCACCCAATTAGTGAGTCAGATAAAAATCACAATCTCAGATCGAGACACTTTCCCACTGAAGAAGCTCAGTTACATATTGATGCAGAAAGTGACATTCATTTAACTTACAGATATTTCAGATTTTCAAGGTCTTCAAATGCCCCACTAGGTATTCTTTTGATTTGATTGTTGTTTAGAAGCCTACAAAAAGAAATGAACAGACATTTATTATAACATAGAGAAACACCAGTGAAAAAAGTGTAAAAGCAGGTGCAATGTAGCACTAAATGGACAATGCTTTCTCCCCTCCCCCCCAACACTAACTATTAGAGGAAATAGTTATTTGCTTAGAGCTGCTCAGCCACTATCTTGCAGGTGAAAACTGAAAAAAATTAGACACAACTTTTTAAAAAAAAGTTAAAACAAAAAAACCCCACCACAACATAAAAATATCAAAACAAGCAAACAAGCAAAAAATCCAAAAAACAAAACAAACAAAGAAAACAAACCACCCATAGCTGAAATAATGTGGCTTTCTGCAGGCATCTGAGATGCAGATGAAGGGGGAAAAAACTGGTCTCAAGTGTCTACATCAGTTTGAAACTGATAAAAATTACATTGACAAAGATTTGTCATTAACAGGTGCACTAAAGTGACTTTTCCGAGATGCTTCTTATCAATATTCCATGTACTGGCCTCTTTACATACTACAGGAACAGATGCACAGATTTGCACTCATCCCTTATGCAGTGGTTTTATGAAGAGAAGGGAATTCAAACTTAATGTATTCTCTCTTTATTTGGGATTTGCAGATCTCAGATCAGTGATTTGAACAGCTAAAACTTGATGCTGGATATCTTACAGATAAAGGGTGTTGGGCAGATGAAAATTGCAGCCACAGAAGAGCAGAGTGAGAGTGTGTGGACATCTCTGCAGGCACCAAGGTCAGTGCAGAATGAGGCTCAGAAGGTGCTCCAGGCACCAGAGCTGAGGTTCCCCTGAAGCCCGTGGTGCAGACCTGGGTGGAGCAGCTGTGCCCCTGCAGCCCATGTTGGACCACGGCAGTGCTGAGATCCACTAGCAGCCCATGGAGGAGACCCACACTGGAGCAGGTGGATGCCCAAAGGAGGCTGCGACCCCATGGGAGACCCATGATGAAGCAGGATCCTGGCAGGGACCTGCAGCCCGTGAAGAGAGAAGCCCACACTGGAGCAGGTTTTCCTGGCAGGACTTGTGGCCCTTTGGGGGACCCACATTGGAGCAGCCTGTGCCTGAAGGACTGTACCCTGTGGAAAAGCGACCCACATTGCAGCAGTTTCTGAAGAACTGCTGCCTGTGGGAAGGACTCACACTGGAGAAGTTCATGAAGGACTGTCTCGCGTGGGAGGGACCCCGTGGGGAGCAAGGGAAGAACTCCTCTCCCTAAGCAGCATCAGAAAACAATCTGGGATGAACTGACAGTAACCCCCATTCCCCATCTCCCTGCGCTGCTGGATGTGGGAGAAGGTAGAACTCGGGAAGGAGGGGAGGGGTGGTGTTTTTTAAGATTTATTTTACTTCTCATTATCCTGCTCAGATCCTGTTAGAAATAAATTTAATTAATGTTCCCATTTCGAGTTTGCTTTTGCCCGAGACAATAATCAGTGAGTGATCTCTCCCAGTCCTATCTCAACCCATGAACGCTTCATTATATTCTCTCTCCTCTGTCCAGCTGCAGAGGGGAGTGATAGCATCCAGCCAGGGTCAACCCACCAAATGGTCCTAAGCCCCACTTCTCTCACCTGTATAAATACTAAAGCTCAGATTTATGAGACTACTTACCTGTGATAAGTGAGCAAATATGACACATTAACAAATTAATCATATTAAATCAAAAGGGGAAAGGGTCTTAGGATTGAAAAAGAACTTACAATGTGTTCAGGTTTTTAAGTCGTCTAAACTCTCCAGGCTGGATTTCTTTAATCCTATTAAATCTTAGGTCTCTGTAGAAAAAAAAAAAAAATGTTATTAAAAAACTATGTATTTTTTCATAGGAAAAACTGAACTAAGCACCAGTCCTTTGTTATGACTATGACCAGCCTCTATCCATAAACCACAGCTTTTGACCAAAGCAAAACAAATCCAAACGATGTTTGACAAATTTAAGCAGAGGACTGACCAAATCCAGTCTCAGCAGTCAATGTTGAAAGCTGTATCTAAGTTAAACCTGTGGTCATGAAATCTGTTCTCTTGCACAGTGAAGCAACTTGTAATGGGCTGTTGAGCTGTATTTCACTAAAGTGAATTGTCTCCATATTTTAAAAGCTGCTTTTAAGCAACACAGTAAATAAAAATGCTTATAAATAAACAGATGTAGAAAAATTTGGATCAGAAAAGAACCTAGCAAAAAAAAAAAAAAAAAAGTCACAGCTCTCAAGACTTTTAAGCTACTCCTTTCTTTAGTTTTGAATAAGGAGGCTTAAGTGCCTTATGCTGTCCTGCTTTTAAAACCTGTAAATCCAGCTGCCTGAAGCTAGATAATCCTCATTTAATTTTCCTTTCTATTAGCTTTTAAAATGCTTTTCCATCTTCAGTTTCCCATTAGGTCGATAGCTTAATGACAACTTCTCCAAGAAGAAGGAAACCGATTTCTGAAGCCAGGTGCTGTGGAGTGAGCAGGGCCTGGGAGTGAGGTGACAGCGGTGCAGGGATGTGGGGAAACACCACAGCTGTGCCAGTCTCACTCCTGTCTTCAGCTGAGAGCAGGCAGCAGCGCTTTCCATCTCTGCCCACCTCCTGTTCTCCCATGACTCCACATCTGGCTGTTGTATTCCCAACAGATGATAAACTGATTTAACCAACATGGCAGGACCATCAACAAACCCACGCAAAAACTCCCAGGAAAAAAGTTTCTGCAAAATCAACAGGCTTCCTGGGAGAGCACCCAGGTGAGAGAGGGACTATAGGACCAAGGGAAAGGAAACAGGGCAACAGGTCTGTCCTCTTCCCTAGCAGCAGATCAAGGACACTGGGACCTTAGTCTCTGGCAAGCAAATAGAGGGAAAGCAAATGGAAAGTAAGTAAAATCTAAAAGACTGTGATCACACTCGCCTTCCTAAAACATTTGCTTATCAATTGCTTTCAAAAAGTAGGATAATAAACATGTCATAACTTCAATCTTTGCACCAAACCTGGTGTCAATTAAAAGATAAATATGAGCTTCATTTTAACAGATAATATCCTAACAAGAAGTCTGTCTGGAATTTGGTACTTAGTCAAAGGAAATACAGAAAAGCAGACAAAATGTCAGCTACATACTAATCCCACATAACCCCCCCTAGCTGAGGCTGTATATAATGGGAGGTAGACTTGCCTGAAGACTTTTGCAAAGAGCAAACTTAAGCATCATTCATCATGAATCCATCTATCAGGGAATATTCAGCTCTGGAATAATGGCCTCAGATCATCTTTTTCTACATAAATGGTTCAGGATGTGGACTACTGTTCATTATAAGGAAAGGATGTGATTCTGTTTGCATTACACTCCACCAAAATGCTTGATAAGTGACTGGAATAAATGAGGGATGCCGACTGCTACCCCTAATTTAGATGTGTTGCCTGTAGACACTCCAAACAGCTCCCTTACTCAATAATCAGCTGAACTGAGATTTCCAAATTTAGAAATACATTTTCCTACCTCAAATTTGTTCTTCACAAAAGCACCTTCTTTAGTCACTGCTAAGCACTATGTTTTGTTCATCACTCACAAAAGAAAAATGTATAACACATGCATGTCCCTGATGAGAATAAGATGCTGTCTCTGAGTCACTGAATCTCAGGTGCCAAGATATTCTAAAAAAGCATGGAATGTCATATCCTGCACTGAGAGAAGATGTAGCAGATCTCTCTGTAAGATTCATTGGACATGACATTCTACTTTATTGAGAGCTTTTTCTAAATTATCTGAAAGTTTTTTGTGTTCTAAGGCAGCATTTTAGTTTGGATTAAAATAGTCTAAAGTGCAAAAATTCAATATTCAAGAACGGAATACTGGACACTGAGTATTTTTCAAAAACCTCACACTGCCATTACAACTAGCAATATCTAGCTTCTAAACTTCTCAAACTGATTTTTTTTTTAAAGTTCCCCAATTAAAAATAAATCTGAATGCAAAGACTGAATGCAAAATGTCTTTTTAGAGACAAAATAATACACATTCATCCATACGAAAAACAAGTCTACAGTGAAGCAAAGCCAATAAATAAGAATGTAACTGTCCTGAGTGCAAAGAAGAAGCCAGTCCTCTGGGTCAGCATCAAAACGAGCACTCTTTTGATGTGTCCAATTCTAAGACTTCAGGCTCGCACTCTGAGCTCATTGAAGGAGTTTTACTTTAAAAATATACAAGGCACCAAAAGTCCACTCGACGGATCTATTAAAAAGGCCTCCAGTTCTTTTAATACCTCAAGAGAGTGTACGGGAAAAGACACTACACATGTTTCTCAGGAGGCCAAATAACACACTTCTACTGGCAAACTTTAGAAAATAAGGGAACTTGGCAAAAGTTTAAAGGCCAACATTAAACCAAAATAAAGCATTCCACAAAGCACTGACTTAGCACACGCTAACCCACACAACTTAGCAAAATCCAACCCATCCGGCTTTAAGTTACCCGAATATAAATAAAGGAGATTGGGAGAAGAAGTAAAGAAAGAGAGAGAGAGAAAAAGAGAGGATTATAGCTACCAGCCCAGATCCAACAGAGATCCTCCTACGAAGAGCCCAGGAAAGGGCAGGGTCATGACGTGATGGCCACGTGGTGTTGGTTTTATCTGCTCTGGACCGCTGTGGCTGCCCCCCAGGTGGGGCTCCTGGTGTGACAGCCAGTCTGGGGCTGCGGTAGGGGCTCCAGGTCATGTCCTGTGGGGGAGTGTTTCCAGTGTGCCACTGACTGACAGCTGCTCTGGGGCTGGCCAAGGAGGCTCCAAGGGGCTGGCGTATGGAACAGGGCACTACTTCAGCTTTGACCTGTCCCTTCCCTCAGCCCCCACAGTTGAGGTGATCCGAGCCAATAATTAATACAATAATCCAGTGTCTCACATCAATCAACTCTGCAGAAACTCACTAGGATAACTAGGGATTAGCAACAACCGAAGCAATTTATATTATTTTACTATTGCTGCATATAGTGGTATTTATCACAACTCCTGGCACTTCTGTCTTTTTCATATGAAGTTGTTAAAACTAAATAACACATCCTGTTTGAAACTCTACCCATTTATTCTCATTCTACACAAAGGTATCGAAAAAAGGAGCCATAACGAAACACATCACACAAATTCCCTAGATCACAGTACACTTGGTATCTGTAAGTAAAATTAACTATAAAAATTAGTTATATGATTTTTTTAAAGTTAATATTACAATTACATTAAAATTAGAGAAAAACCTCTATGTTAATCTTACTAAAATGTACAGTTATGATGCTGGTGCATTCTTTCAAAAAGGAGATTCTTCTTCAAAGGAAATATGATTTCTAAGTGTTCACTCAAAGTATTTTTGTTAATTTCTCATTAATTCCAAAATAAAGAGTGAGGCAGCTCACAAATTAAGAATGCACAATCTCTTTTGTTCTCTGAATTAATATAATTATACTTCATGAGGTATTTCTTGTACACAGAACATAAAAGTTGTTAGGACATAACCACTGTAGACTTCTTAAGAAAAAATTCTGCCAAACTGCCTAATTACCTTACACAATAAGAAATAAGTGGATAAAAGAAATAGAGTTTATATTGCATACATTAGTTTAAAGGGTTTAATACACGCCATTCACATAAACAAACCACAGAAATAGAGTTTAGAGGAAATTTCTGTAAAGTAAGTGTTTAACTTCTAGGGGAAAAGATAGGCAAAGACTAGTTATTGAACTGAAAGGTTGGATCAAATAGAATTGAGCATATATCTGCCTTAAGTTATTAAATATTTTAAGACAAGGTTGGTAGAAGAAAAATAAGCTTATCAGTTTGAAATGTCTGCAAATATTCTAATGTTTGGGATTATAAACAAGCCTGAAGTTATAAATCCTTGAGAAGTGTGAATAATTAACTGTACAACAATATGATAGGGAAGAAGACAGAGCCACCAATTCTTTTGAAGCCAATTAAAGTTTCACTGGAAGAGAGGGAAAAAAAAGGCAAAAAAACTCAGAAAAACCTCAGTTACCACTGCCATACCATAGGAAAAAACCCTCTACACATTCCACACTAAACAGGAGCACCATTTTTCAGGCTTGGAATGTCATTCTTCCACGGCATAGACACCATAACCAGTCACGATCAGAAGAGCCTGGAGCAAAAGCCCAACAGCAATCAGAAACATGTCCTTGGAGAGTGAATGGCAGGAATGAGGATTGTGTTAGGCTGAAAAATGAGTACGAGTAGCTCAAGCAGGCCATTATAGTGCAGATCTTCAAACACCCTTTGTGTTGCTGAAATAATGTATGGTCAATCAGCATAATGAGGTTTCTTGACCCTTTTTTTCTGACTGGTTTGTGCCCATACTGCCACAAACTGTGGCATATGCTGCCACATGACTCAGTCACAAAAGCCTGTTCTGCACCCATTTATTCCTCTCTCATCTTTTTCGTTGTTCCCCATTTCACTCTTACAAATTGACTGCATCCTGGTTGTATCTGTTCTTTGGGGCTCAGCGAGCCTGACTCCCACGGACCAGTCAGAGTGCCCCAAGAGGTTAAAACAGGAGACCACGGGAGTCCACACCAGTTGCTGACTCTCATTTTTTCCCTTCCTAACCTCTAAACAGTAAATGAAACTGCATTAATGAAATTAATGAATGAAATGCAAACACTTGTGATGATGGCATGGGGCTTTAGGGTATATAACAATTGTTATTGTTTTTCAGAACAATCCAAAGCTAAATATCATGTATTTGATATTTAAAAAATCTAACACCTAACTCCTAATTCAGATTGTCTCCTTTATTATGTGTTTCAAAGTGAAAATATTTAGTCCTTAGAGTTAGACATCATAATTCAAGTTGAAAAATGCACTTCAGCCATACAGACTTCCATAGAAGCTAATCCCATCACTCTGAAGTATTACATGTTCCCTGAATAACACAAACATAACATGTCCATGATAACTAGTAAACTGAACACTCTCAGGATTATTTTTCTGGCTCCATGGCATCTCCTCTGTGCTAATCCATGGAGCATGACCAGGAAATGTTCGGCAGAGCGCAAGGCTGTGTGGGCCAAGAACGTGCCAGGGAGCATGCGGTCAATTTAGCAACTGGATGCCCCTGAGATTCACATTCCAGTGCCCTGGAATGGCTGGGGTCCCACAGCACTGCAAACAGCCCTGGGTCAGGACATGTGCCAAGCAAACACAGCAAACAGGGCGTGCACACACAGCTGCTTTGCAGGCTTCGTACATGCCGTTATGTGAACAAGGTTGTATGAAAATCTGTAAGATGTAGATGTGCAGCATATAAATAAATACAGTAGTTGTATATTTTCTTTTCTGCCACAAAGCAAATGAGAACTGTGCTGCAGACACTTTTTGTCTGCATAAAAATTAATTCTGTTCCTAATAAATTCCTTATTTGAACTAATTTGTCTGCCCTCCTTGGAATGCCCATTCTTAACTATTTTCAATTTAGCATGAAAAATTGAATTTTAACAATAATTTTACCAAATTAAACACAGTGAAAACTTCTAAATAGATAGACATTAAAAACCTTTATGCAGCTATTACCGTCCCATAAGAGCCAATGCTCCCATGGCCACTCCTGGCACTCCAGGACACCCTGTTGAAAGCTTGCATTTCAAAGTGCACAATCATGAAAGATGTAGGTTCTCTGTTAACACATCCTGATGGGGTAAGGCAACGTTAGGGCATATGAATTTATTGCAAGTTTACGAAATAATACAAAATAAGTGAGTGAACACTTACAAAATAAAAACTGAAGGCCATAATAAATATTTGGAATCTGACAATCACACAAGGTACACAGCAAACAATACAACTTTCAAACACATTGACCTTAAACATCAAGCAACTTACAAGAAAAGTCAATTAAAGAAGCTTCATATCACACTCTTTGAAATACAGAAATCCCTTTGGGAGAAGGGATTGCTTTCCCTTAGATCAAATCATGCACTGAAATTAAAGCCGTAACTTTTTTATATAAAATGCCTTAAGTGAAGTTTTCCTTTATTCTTTTGTTTTCTAATTATTGCAAAACAACACAGGGAGGAAAGGTAAGGGTTTTCATTTCATTACTTTTATAAAAGATTAGACTTTGTGTATTTTTATAATGCTAATTCAGATTCTTTTTTGCATATGTTTGACTTTCGAAGATTCTGTTGCTCCACCAAACTCAGAAAAATCATGAATTGTCCTAAATCAAATGGATTTAAAGTGGGGCTACCAAGACAACATTGTGTGCCCTTGCCATGCACCTCAAAAGGCTGCCTTTGCATCACATCATGGATACTCAACACCCGAACTGGTCACACTCAGTCATCATCCCACTGACAAGGAGCACTCCTTTGTCAGCAGCTACTACAAAAGGTCTTGTCCTAAGCAGGGCAAATGGGAAAAGTCCTTATGAAGAAGTGCTGGAGCAGCAGCAGGAAAACACCAGGGCTTCTCTGCTTGCTCTGCTCCAGACACATCCTTCCCATCTCTGTCTGCAGACTGGGCACTCTGCCACTTGGAAGATATCCCTGAGATCCCTCCATTGCTTGAGAGAGTACATAAAAAAGGGCTTTCATTTTTTTCAATTTCAATCTCTGTCAGAAAAAAATAAATCATGACACAAACCCATTCTATTAAGATCTTTAATAAAAAAAAGGAAAAACAAAATACCTGTTAAGCCACTTCCTGTTCCACAGTCATGTCTCTCCATATATACACATACTTAGTCAATTGTAACATGGATGTAGAAACACTGTAAAAAACATTTATCTTGGAAAACTGTAAGAATGCAAAGCCACTGGCAGGGCATTCACAAAAAACTCTCTCTACATGTCACACTCACATCTGACAGAAATGCTGCAGTAACAGCGTTTTCAAATCTAGTACCACAACCACACCTAGTCTTGCCATTTTAAAGGCTATACAAGTTTTTTATTATACACAGTCTTCTATAAATTAATTCTAGTGCACTTAAATCCAATTGCAAAAGCTTTCGGAACATTAAATAAAGTATTTCATAAGATCAAAGACACCGGAAAGTATTCAGAATTTTAGTTATCCATTTCCATCTTCCCGGCCACAGGATGGAAATGAAAGCAAAAATATAACTAATTTTATTTAAGGCTCATTTGTAACAATAAGATTTACAAAATGTAATATGAGGTAGGAGTTTCCAACTCTAGCAGTCAGAATCATCAACATACCTCCAAAATCTTAGACTAAAGTAAGGAAGATAATTTGGTTTGCTTTGGACACTTTTTTTTTCTGTTATTGAGAGGAGAACTCTATATGCAAAAGGAAAATTTTAGGCAAAATGTCATCTTTTTGTAGCCCTCCTGATATTCACAGAGATCAATGTAAAAATAGACTATAGATCCTATTTCCTTCTCACATTAAAGAGTAATTTTTTCATAATATATTTGTTACTGTTTTCACTCTCAAGGCTGAGGAGGACATACAGCCAGTCTAGTCAAGCATTCATTACTTGTACTAGCCCCAAACAATTCTTTGACATAAAACTGTCTTCCTTAGTACTTTTTGAGTAGACTTACTATTTCACATCACCTGTACTTCCCAACTTCAGAAGTTCCCTTTAATCATTCATTAATCTCCCAGCACCTGTCATAAACTGTTCTTGTCCAAAAATGAAAATATTCTCTTACTTTGCCTTAGTTAGATGCAAACAAAACAGCCTAAATACCATGTTACACTTAGACTTGTTAGATTTGCTCTGGGGACTATTTACCAACATATTGCTTTCAGGTATCATAGGTTAAAAATCACATTGCACATTCATGCTAAGAAATACTATATGAGAAGGAGAGCAAGTGAAAGAAAAATAATTTTTAAAAACCCCTGGGATTTCCAAGGGTCTCCAAAACCAGTATCTGTCAGTACAGAATAAAGCCATGTATTCTGGCAAATTGGAACAATGCATTTAAACTCAAGTTTAGATCATCTGCATTTGTATTAGCCTATCATATTAAAAGCATCTAATTCATATTTTAAATTGAAAATATTTATGTATCTGTCAGCTTTGGACATGAAAGAGCCAACGTGCATGAAATTAGCTTAGTCGTGTATTACACTGATGATTCAAACATGATATTGATGCATTAATGACTTCTCTTATCAATCTTTATTTAAAAGCAAAATACTAAAGCATTTACCAATGAAATCAAAACCCAATCTTTATTGGATGTGAAGGTAAGTATCTCATTGCTGTTTCAAGGACTGAGCAGTACTTCAGCATTGACTTAGGGCATGAATGAACTTAAATTCAGAGATACTTCCTCAGCTAAGCAAAATCACCACAGCAGCAAACTGGAAATATCTTAAAGGACATGGCTGTCTTAAGTACCGTAAAAACTGACAGGTTCTCAATCCCCGCCCAATCCCTGCTCAAAAGAAGGGACTTTTAAAAGGTCCAGTGGAAACTATTTAAAGCTAAACCTTTTCTTCTACATGTGATCGAAAAGCATACGATAATATAACATTCATTAATTTGACAAATTAAAAGTAGGCGGTGGCAAAAATAACAAACTACGTTAAAATGATTGATTTCTTATTGTTGTAACTTTGTGATACTGAGAGATATAAACAGTTTGAAAAAGATGTTTATGTGAAAGACAATGCAGTCTATTTACCGTATTCATCTGTAAGATTAATTATGAAATGCTGATTGGCAACAAGAAGTGACAAAATGGAAAAATATCAATTCCTTCAGCTGTGTGATACATACTGAATCTGGGGAAAAAAAGTGCAAACTAGCTAATCTCATTTTCCTTAAAAAAAAAAAAAATGGAAGGGAGCAATTTAATACATAAATATTAGATTGGTAGATCTATTAGATTTAATAGGTTAAATTAATATTTTAGTTAAAGAATGGCCATTGTTTGTCTCTTCAGATGTTTTAATGAGGTAGAAATTGTCATAACTGGACCACTTTACCATTGCTAAATTCAAAAGAACAAAATAAAACCTACCTTTTTTTCTAACCATTGAAGATTATTTACTACCCAGCAGAAATAATCTATACCATAAACACCAAACTGCTATGTTTCTCAACACAGAACAAAAGATGTGCAAATGCCAGCAAGACTACACTGCTTATGTCTACTTTATTCTTATTCTTTTTTTATTCAAGGTCATCCCAGCAGGAAATGAAAAACAGCCATCAGCATAGTAAAAACATTCAAACAGAGCAGAGCATGAAAATTGCACAAAAGAGGTTATATAATCAAGTCAGTGGAGTAACTGGATGATGTCAATGGCACTTTAATGCTGCTTTAACTACTGCCCTGTAAAAAATGTGTCACTTTATTGAACAAAGAAAGACAGTCACCACTTTAAAAAAAAATAACCAAACCCCACTTGCAGCTATAGCACTACTTACAGTAATCCTCACTGCTAGCACTGAAACATGTTAGAATACCAGAGTAACCAAGATTTTTTTTTTTTTGGTCTGGTTTGAAGATTTAGTCCTAATGCTTCCTTTACAAACAAAATTATATCATTCTCCATTCTCTTGCAACTCATTTTCTGGATTAATTTTCCCTCAGTCTAATTACTAGATACAATACGTGATTTTCTCTAAGTTACATTGAGATTGCTTTTATTATCTGCACATCAGCATGCAGCACATAAAGCCACTGCGTTTTCAGAGAGAAACTAAAACATTATTCTTACATGGTAGGAGGGTGTCATAGTCAATAATATTTAGTATACTGTAATTTCAGTAACAAACGTAAATGGGAAAAAATATTGAAATCTGTAGAACTGGATGCAGAACACTTGGTAGTACTCATCTTCCTTACAAAACCATGAAAATGGTTGCAATGAGAAAACTAAGAAAATATAAAGTCTGGATAATCTATCAATTTTCAAATTACAATAATACCTGATTTGCACAAATATCTAAGATTTCATGAAAGGGACTTTGAGTTTACAAGACTTAAAAACTGTATTTTATCAAGTACAGCCTTGGTGAATGGAGAGCTTATGATACATCCTCCTCCAAGACCTAAGTATTTGTTTTAATGAACATTTATTTTGCCATTAGAGTTGAAAGGAAAACATTTAAATGTGACCTCAATGAAATGCAATATTGTCTTACTAAGTCAGTAGATCCCTCTGCTGTTGCCAATTTTTCCAACCAGGTATGCAGTGCCATTAACAGGACTCAAGTGGGATTTGCTGGTTTCAAGTTTTAGGCCTGTAGGCTTACTTGTCAAGAATTATATATGGAAATTTTACCCTGGCATGACCATGGCTCTTTGTCTCACTCATCTTCAGAGTTCACTAAAATTAAAGAAAATACATAATCCTCCAAAATCCTTAGAGAAACACTGTATTTCAAAATTAGAAATTGTATTTTATAATTATTTCCCATGCGATCTTAACACCCCCCCCCCAAACAACAAAACAAACCCCAAAACACACAACCAAACCCCCTTCCTTTTAACATTAATAGAATTCAAAGAAATTAAAAGAAATGCTGTTTCTGCAGTCTGAGAAATAACAAGAAAAGGCAAAATCTGTCTATCCCTCTCAGGGGGATCTATTGCTAAAACCAAACAATTAAAAGGTTGTTGGCAGCACAGCCATATGTTTCATTACCAATTATTTTTCACAAAAGTATCCTTGGGAAAGGGTTGTCTTCTTATTCTGTGTTTGTGCCATGCCCAATAAAATAGAGCACAACAGCTGAGTCTGAGTGCTGTCCTAACACAAATACATGATGGTCAAAGTCTTGGATCAAGCAAAGCTTGAACTAATGGTTGGCACAGTCTGTACTGTAAAGGTATAAAATATAAAATATTTCTAGAGGATTAGTGACAGTTGGAGGTCCAACCTTTTCTTGGTTTCCTTCTTAATATTTACTTTTTCAACTGCACTTTTAAGTAAAAAAATTAGTTTCTCCTCCACAGTAGGCTAAAGAAGACACTAAAAAGGGAAGCTGACCAGTTTATGGCATACCATGAACTATTGAAACAAATGCACCAGCAGTTTTGTTTGGTTTTGAAGTTAACAGGCCTGTGAATTACAACTGTGAAAAAATCTCACAGAAATTCTGCTTTTATGCTACAGTCAAAAATTAGTCCTTTTTTCCTCCCATCCATCACTTTGCAAAATAAATAATGCTTCTGCACTTCTTTGTCTCAGAGGGATGCTTAAGTCTAAACTCCATATCCATGAAATACTGATATTCTCAGAGGAAAGAACTGAAAGCCAGAAAGAAACTTTATCATCCCTGACCTCTCACACATGACAAGTCACACAACAATAGAGAAATTCCTGTCTTAAAGCAATTATTGCTGTCAGAGCTCGACTATCCCTTTGAGAAAAATATAAAACTGGGATTCAAAAGACCATTAATCAAGCAAAACTTAATGGCTTGCTAGTCATTCTAGTAGTTAACTATATTCACTGTTAAAAATGGGATAGTCTCACATTGCTTCCAGCTTGAGCTTCAGTTTCTGCTCACTAGAAATAAACAGCTTTAAGTGAGGAATAGCACTGACCACTGAAGTTCACCATACTTTTTTTCTTTTTTGCAGCAGCAGCAGCTCTTAAAAGATGTAAAAATAAATAAGTCAATCATAAAACTACAAACACAGGTGGGCATGAAAGCATAATCACAACTCTGTTATTATTCTTATTTTGTTCTACAGCAATTAGCCCCTTCTCTCTTTACTCCAGGGAAGTGGATGCAGGGGCAATGCAAGGAAAATAAGTGTGCATATTCACAATGGAAAATATGCACTGATACAGAAGAATCACCTGTGCTTTACCAGAGTGCCTTAAGCTTCCTTCTAGCTCTGACACATCAGCATCTCTCTCACAGGAGTGTCCAGCTGGGTACCCTCTATGCTGGGTGAGTGTCAGTGGAGAGCTTAGGGCAATCATCTCTCAACAACATATCCTACAGCTGAAAATAGGGATGAGAGTGAGGGCTGGGAAAGAAGTAACAAGCTGGGCAGTAAACTGATATCCTAGTATATAAATCTGGTTTCCCTGTCAGTGCAGTTTTAGGGGCTTTTCTTTCCTCGGGGCAGGCAGCCTCATTGATGCAGTGCATGTAAGCTTGCATTATATTTATTATACCAATAAACAACACCCACTATCTACAATGTCAATGACCTTACTGGAGAATGCCTGTTTTGTCTCCTTCAATTCAAAAAGAAGTCTTGCAATACAGGATTAACAACAAGCCAAAGGATGTGGAAAATTGGAGGAATTACTGCATCTAAAAATAACATCTTAATTTAACTCAAAAGCCTTTATTCACTGTAAATCTATGCATCACTCTTCCCCCTACGCTAGGCAGATTTTGTCGGAATGTATTTCCAGCCATTATGCAATGCTCAGTTATTTCCAAAACAGTGATAGTCATATTAGATTCAAACAGACTTAGAGGTGGTGGTAGAATTTATCTGGATAGTTGTTCTTGTAGAACGCTGAGGACATTTTATGGTTAATATGGAAAGCACTATTGGCTTGCTTAGAGTAACAACAAAAATTCAGGTAGTCTATCACTTGGCTGCAGAATGACTTCCTGGTTTCAGACAAAGCGACAGCTCTTCCGTCCACTTCATGGGAAAATCCCAGGTCATCCCCTGAAAAAGCCACAGCTCTTGGAATCGTATTTTCTGCTGCCTGAGGTTAATGACAGGCTGCAAGACCAGAGAAGTTAACTAGTTTCTTACTCTGCCTCCAGCTCCTCCTGGAACTCAGAAGAACAGGGAGTGACAGGGTTATGATAGGAGTCCTCTGATATTTATCTCCTCATTCCTCAGGAGTGCAGACAGCCTCAGGGCGGGCCACTGGGCGTTCCTGTCTCTTGGGAAAAGTTGTTTTCCCCCTATGAAGAGCAACAGAAGTGGCTAATAGAAAACATTCCACCCTAAAGCACCCAACTGAATGACATTCAGGGCACCTCTGGGAACAGAGATTATTCCTTCTCTTATGATATAAATATCAAAATTATAAACAAAAAGTAATTTTGGAGCTACTACTCATTAGGGAGCAAGTTACCTTATAGAATGCACAAGTGACCTTACAGAATGCATCAAGAGAGTAATAAAGGATTAATGATACACATGCTTTATGCATTTTTATTATATTCTGTAACTGGAGTCAATCAACACCCACCTCCTTTTACCTCACATTGGAAAAGTAGAACTGAACTAAGGAACATGCCTACAACTTCTTCCCCTGCATGTTTCTTTTCTTCATTCTCTACCTATATTAAATTGATTAACCAGCTTAAAAAAAAAAAGGCTTGTAAAACTGGATTGCTGCAAATTATGGATGTGTCTGAAATTTCCAAGTAAGTGTTACTAGTCTTGTGTTTCCTAGTGGTTTTAAATTCCACTGGCCTCAAAAGAACACATATTTAGCTCTAAATCAGGCACCCTTTTCCCAGTGGTTCTAATATTGGCAGCATTAACTCAACAATCAATAAGAAAGCACACATTTTACATATTACTTATCTCTGTAATAATTTCTTCATATTGACAAAATACTAAAGGTACCAGACAAAAAAAGTATGAAACACTTGTAGACAGAAAAATGTTTTCACACACTTGTATATTGTTCTTAAGGCAAAAAAGTTCACTTCTGAACAAAAGCAAAGACAGTTCTGTACTACTTCAGTCTTCACAGTTTAATGCCATTTTAAAGGTTATAATTCAATCTGATTTTTCCACTTTGATCACATTTCAACTTGCATCCTTGCTTTCACCACCCCATACAAACTAGCTGTGACTCAGGCCATATATGTACCATTTGGGCCATGTGGAGAGCAAGTTCACATGCTGCTCAGTAACACATCATAGCTAATGGGCACTTTCAAGGGCTCTTTGCTAGTGCTCAAACAGAAAGAACTACACTTTCAACCAGGTGTGTAGGTAAAAAAAGGGGAAAAGTTCAAACACTTGATTACTTTTGCCAAAGTAGAACGAAAATAGTAGAATTATCTCTAAAATAATTAAATTAAGTACAAACCTGCCTTTCAGGACTGTCAGATGGTCTAAAGTATCCACATAATAAATACCTGGCAAGACAACTCAACAGAGGGGACATTAGTTAAAAATGAATTTGTGAAAACTAAAATTGCAAACATTTTTCAAACTGGCTCAGTGGGTGGGTGGAGCAGCAGGCCCAGGGAAGTGTGGAGCAGGGGCTGGTGGTGCCTGCATCCCTGGCAAGGAATGAAAATAGAAGGGGGCGGCTTCTGCAAGGAGGTCTCAGCAGGAGCATTTACAGCTCTCTGTGTGCTCAAACCTGCCCCTTCAAGCTTATTTTTATGGTTTCCTCTGAGGGCAGGTCTGGTTTGGCCCCAGGGGCAGGTTAGCAGGTCCCTCTCCTGCTGCCTGCCAGGCCACCCTCTGTCACCAGGACTGACAAAGGTGGCCACAGACATCACCCGCCATGAAATCAGGGAAATGATTCAGAGTGAAACCAAATGTTTTCCCCTTGTTTATTTTTCAGCTAATTCTGAGAACTGATGGAGAAGACCAAGGACAGGAACGAGCAGCTAGTGTTGGCACCCAGCAGCCAAAAGAAAGCCAGGTACTACTCACAGGGTGTTTCTGAGTCGTTTTTCTTTAACTGCAAAGGGGTACAAACTCTGTTTTGTAAATTAAAAAAAGAAAATTGAAACAAAACTAATAGGTATATACTCATATTAATATACTAAGTTGATCAGCTACTGAAATATATTAGACTTACTATTTTCTTTTAACATCAGTCTAAATAAATAAAAAGGTTTGAGTACTATTTACAGCCAAATTTCTTTTTTTTAAATCTTGGTTTCAATAAGCAGATATATCAACTAATTACTTTTCAGCTTTGAATAAAATATGCTTAGAATGTTTCTGCTACTCAAAAATACATATCTACATGTCTTGGAAATGTATAAATTAGTAGCACTTCACTTGACTAAGACTGCTGCTACATATGCCATATATATGCCTTAAAATCCAGTGAAAAGATTCCCACAAATATTAATCACCAAATTTTAAGTTCAACTGTAAAAGACTCCTCTGGACCTACAGCCAAACTACAATTGCTGTAAGACTGGTCAGAAGTACAAATACACCCTCTGATCCAAAGACATAAAAATGCCAATTTATGACTGGGATTTCCACAAATACTTTAAGAAGAATTTAAGAGGCTGAAGAGTGCAAGCCATAACCCCAGCACTTAGCCCCTTAAGTGCAAAAATTTCTACTGGCAAAGTTTCTTCAAGTATCAGATGTTGTGCTACTACAGCAGTGCTATGGCTGAAATCTCTCCTGAGAGATTATACACTTGCTCTGAGCTCTGGAGGGACAAGTCCTTCCCATGTCCAAACCATATAGCTAAAGGAGAAGCTCAATGGACATTTTATTTCCCACTCACTGAAGCTTTATCACCATGCAGCTAAAAGCAACAGATTTACTGAACTAAAGAAGCACCAAACAAAAAAAAAAAACCAAACAAACAAAAAACAAACCAAAAAGGCAAAAAAAACCAGAACAAAAAACACCACAAATTTTAATTCCACAAAGGCAGTCAAGAAATTTTTCAAACTCTGATGCTATCAAAAAGTTCTTATATATGAGTCCAGATCTTAAAACCAATGTATTTTATGGGCATCTACCATCATGTCCAATTATCTCCCAAGTTCAAAGTTAAAAAATAAAATATATTACTTCCACTTTAATCACCAGCTTGTTTTAAAAGCAATGTTTTGTTTACACAGTCCAGAAGATTGACTCCTGGAAAAAATGAAATATCCTTTCAGAGAAATAAGGATAATTTCAAAGTGAAGTCAGCCTGCAAAAGTCAGTAAGTAATTAAAAGATATTTAAAAAAAACCAGCCAACCAAACAGGATACAAATTCTGTCATAGATAATGTCTGACATGCAAAACAGGCACTTGCTGTATGCTAGCACTATTACAAAACAACTCCTTGTGGATATCCACAGGAGAAAAAAGAAAAGCTAAGGAAAGGTAATGAAAAACTCTTACCTAAAGAACCTGGGATGCACAGATATTACTGTGTCCTATGCATTGTGGAAATTCAAAATTTTAACAATCTTGAAATGACAAAACTAGTTTGCATTCACCTTGATATTGTTGAATGGTGATTGCTAAACCACAACTAGTTCTTATTTCTTTCTCTGATGAATAAGGGATTATAAACATGTGCCATGAAGTTATAAAACCGGCCTATATAATATAGCTGAGTGTGGCCCACATCTTTTATCTGTTCTCTAAGTGTTGTTCACACTGCAAAGTTCATCAAAACTGGAAAATTTCCCCTGTATCATCTGAGATGTTTTGGCAATCCCACAGTTTTTTTCAAAAGATAGTTCTATCTTACACCTATTGATGGATATATATCTTATATACAGATATGACCAGTATAAAGATTGACATAGAATGCTGGGGGTTTGGTTGTTTTGGTTTTTCTTAATAAAACTTGCTTATGTCACTTAATTGCTCTGCCAAACTGTTCACTTGGAAATCTCTAATGAATACTGTGTTTCAGACTGTTTTTACAGATTTCTTCTCTTTCTAAATGTTTCATTCAATTATTCACATGCAAGATGTATCCAAAATGTTTAAGTAAAACAGAGGATGTCAAAAAGAAAACATTTACTCCAGAAAGAACACAAAGTTTACACAGTATAAAACATATAAAAATATTCTCATATCGCAGTGGAAGGATTAGAGGATTTTCTGGCTTAGTTTTCAAGACTGTTCTTTACTGAATCAAAAAAGATAATATGTATCAAAATTTAAAAATTTTAAGTGATTTAGCTTATTAATAGAGCACTGAGGGAAAAAAAAATATCCTGTGTTTAAAAAATTGGTTTTAATAAAGTGTAGTACGAAAGTAGTAGTTAGAATTTACAGACCTTTAATAATTGTCTGGTAGCAATTATTTACACTCCTGACAACTATGTCTTCAATCTACAAATAAAACATGCTTTAGCTATACATAAAAGTCTAACTAGCAAACATTATAATTGATTCTACCCCCTACATGGATGCTATTGCATTTACTTAATCTTTTCCCAGGGCAATAAAATTAACTCACAAAGTTAATTACTTGAATCTGGCCAGAGCAAACCACCTAGTCACATCAAACTGCTCTCACTGCTCTTGCAGCCTTGTCAGAGCTCTGCCATTCTTTTTGTCTGATGGAAGTTTCTCCTTTTACTGGCACTTTAAATCAAATGCCTAGGCCCTTTTTATTGGAGACTGAGAATGTTACCCAAGTCAAAGATCTGAATTTTTTTATCTTGTTTATGTCTATAAAAAAATAAAGCGAATACTCCCACTTCTCAAATTTCATGGAATTTATCAAAATACCAACAAACAAAAACTTTTTTCTTGAACCCACATTAGTTATTACCCCAAAGCATGACAAGATATCTCTTAAAAGGCATCCTCCTTTGACAGGCAGCTTGCCAGCAGCAGATCAGTGGCTGTGTACTTTTTTATACACATATGCCACACCGTCATACTGCTGCTCCAGCTTTTGATATTATCGTAGCAGAGACAATGTAATGTGTCATTTATTTGTATTTATTATGAGTTTTGAATGACTCGCTAGACTGATCTATGCACCAGAACACACAGTGCTCTACATATTTTCAAAATATTTTTGAAAAATTGGGAAAAAAAGGTTTCTCACCATTAAAACACTACAAGACATTCATTCACGCACTTTAAAGTTTTGAATATTGGTGACTGATTTAATCTGATTATCATTATAATCAACCATTAAATAGAAGCCACCATGAGATATCAAACAGTAAAATTTTATATTAAAATGGCCAACCAAAGCCTTGTAAAAATGAAATATTTATCTCCTGTAGAGCATGGTGGACCTTGGACAGAGGCTATAAATCTCTGAAATTAACTCTTTTGAGAAGTCTGCACTAAATTTCATGCTGCTGTGAGCAGTCACGATGCTCACACTGCCTAGAGGTAAGTCAAGCATGCATGGACTCATTTATTCCCCAATTTTTCTCCAACAAAGGAAACTAGCAACAACATGGCTAATAAAATGCTATTAAATCCATCAGTCTGCCTAACACATTGCAAAGACTTTGACACTCAGCAGTCATCATCCTGCTTACCAAAAACAGTCATTAGTGAAGGTCATTAGTTAAGGTAACACTGTGTACCAAGTAATATTTTTCCTTTTTTAGACCAGCCAGGCAATGAACGGTCTGTTGTAATAAGTGATTTAAGGGGAAAGAATGCTGGAAGAAAACGTTTCCGAAAGATCCGGGGAGTGGCAACTGGAAAGTGAATAAAAAAATCTGAAAGTCAGAACAGAAAAGGGAGCAGTGTCACAGACATTAAAACTAATTTGGAGTTAAATACACTTGCTCATTGTTTTGCTTAGTAAAACTTAAAAAACAACTCAGAAAAAAAGCAAGAGAGAACACTACATGGGACAAAAATTCACACTTTTCATTCTGTGAACTTTCAGATGGTTCAAGAAGCTGTGCTAGGCATGGCACAAACTCTTTAATGTCCTATCTTTCCTTATCTTTGTGAATAGAGATTAAACAAAAAGACATGAAGCTAGAGCCCACATCAGTCTCTCCCTCACGTGTCTTTCTTAAGAGTCTGAGAATCTTTGTTTGCAATATACATTTTCTGTTTAAAAGAATCACTTGACTCTCATTAGCAGCATTAATAATGCCATACCAAAAACAAATCAAATTTGGCAGCCTGATAAGCAAGGGAAGGAAAAGGAAATATTTGAGTCATTCCGTTCCAGCTCAGTCAGCTCTCATTGCACCATCTCTATGGATTGTCTTGAAACCCTGCCCACATTTGCAATAATAAAGCCTTTAAAGCTATTTTTGTTTTGGTTTGTTTGGTTTTGGGGGGTTGGGTTTTTTTCATCAAATCCAAATGGAACAAATGATAAAGACAATTTGGCTCAGTTGTTTCCCTTCTACTGTATATATATGTATACACAACATATATATTACATGTGTATATATAAGTAGGTAGACACAAACATATACACACGTATTTAAAATACTGACTTCTTTTTATACGTAAACTTCTCCAAAAAGACAAGTAACTATAAATATTTAGATTGTGTGATGTAGATTTTAAATGTCACCTTCATAAATGAAACTTTTCTATAAGTGAAGAATTATCCCATAAAACTGTAAACACTCTAGTTTGCTAGAAAGAGCCTCAGCAGACGTCCAAGTCCAGGGAGAATCAGAAGCCTGGGGATTAGTCATGTATACAAAGTTATGCATAAGTTCACATTTGCAAGATGAGACCTAGACTATACAAAATATTCCATCACAAAATAATGTATGAAGTGGAAAAAATTCTGTAAAGAAACTACAATAAACTTTGAACGTCTCAGAAATAAACAGAAATAATTGAAAAAATACCATTTTGAGAGATGAATCAAGATGGATGAAAATTTAGTTTGTTTTTCAATTGTTCAAAATAGAATTGGAGTCTCAAAACATTAATCTAGCATTTTCATTTCCTCCATTATACACAGGAAACTATTCCTGTAAAAGGCCATTTTGTAATTTAAAAAATAAAGTATTATGCAATTTTACACATAATGCACTATTTCTCTTCTTCTTTTGTTATTTTCTGAATAGTCTGCTATTTTTTCATGTAATAATAGCAATATCAGTTTCTTTTATTATGTTGATCTTTCTACAGTTTTCTTCTGTCTTCATGCCAAACTCTGTTCGCTTCTTTACTGGCTGTACTTCCTATTTTTCTTTTCTGCTAGACTTTTGACCTTTTAATTTAAACCTAGTTTATTTCCAAGCCAGTCCATAAGCACATGTGAGCAGCCTAACCTTTATTTAATATCTAAATGATCAAGTTTTCCGCTGGCTAATGACATGCCATGTCATCTCTTACTGAGCTCTGACCTCACCTGGGAGGGAAGTCAGTAAGAGCTACTCAGGAAATGGAGGAGGTTGGAATATTTATTAATCATTTTTTTCTCTTTGGCATGTGTTTACCACAATTTTAGGTGAGACACTCCTCTCCCTGTGTATCAGATCCAGACCCTTCTGATGTTGCAAGGCATAGGCATCTCCCTGTTATTTTTCCACCAGCTGCCTTTGGGAGTTAGGAGAGGAGTGTATTTACTTCTGTCCAAACATCCATTTCTTATTCTTTCCAGTGAGTAATCCCATGTTTGTCTTCACTACACTAAAATTTCTTATTCAGTCTCCCTCATGCCCCTAAATTCCCTAATGTAATGATGAAAACTCATTTAACTCATCATTTTTTAGTTCTGTTGTTGTTTGCAAAAACTGAGTAACAGCACAGGCACTGAAGCTATCTGTTAACAGAATCAAGAAGTCAGGAAAATGTTTAAAACTGTGATTTTGATCGGGGGATGTAGACAACAATACTGAACTGTATAATCTTTATGGCTTTCTAAAATGTTTCAGTAGAACAACCGAAAAAATCTTGTGCTGACGACAGTCCAAACTCTCAAAGTTTTGGGAGTTGAAGACAAACTTTTGAAACATCTCTAAAGCAAATACCCTACATTGTCCAGATGAGCATATGAAGAGAGGTTGGTAGCAAATGGTGAATCTTCCTAGCTGGTGAAGGTCACCAGTAGAGTTTCACAGAGAACTGTGCTGAGTTCTGCATTGTTCAATTTATTTCTAAGTGGAACGGTGACAAACAACAGAAAGAATAAAATTTTGGTCATGATATTCATCTATTTTAATGAAGTCTGACTAGGAGGAACAGCAGAAGAACCTGTCAACAGTCCATGAATGGCTATTAAAATGCAGACCTAATGCATGTATTAATATAAAGTAATATGGAGAAATCCAAACTTTACAAATAAAAGGACAGGCCTGGAATTGATCATTACTACTTATACACAAGACCTTAAGCTATCCTTGATTAGGCAATGAAAAAAAAAAAAAATTCAAGAGAAAGATATATCTTGTTGGGGACTATTAGAAAAGGAACATAAAACAAAAACACAGACCACCCTAATGCTGCTCTATAAATCCCCAGCTAGCCCACATACCAGATCTGTCCATGCAAATACTGGGGAAAGTTATGATTCCCTCAGCTCAAAACACAGCAGAGTGGGGAAGCAGCAGTCCAGATGAGAGATTAAGAACATTGACCTTTCACTGAGAAGACTCCAACTTTAAAAAAATGAATGGAGAAGTTTAGGATCAAAAATCATAAAATCATGTCCAGCACTGAGATGATAGAGAGGGATCAAGTATTCACTGTCTCTTCCAACAGAAGAAATGGGGGACACTAAGTGAAGCTACCAATGTGCAGGCTTCAAACAGAAGGCCCTTTACACCATGTAGTTTGTGTATTACTCCTTGTCACTGAAAGCTGTGAGTGTAAGTTAACAGCTAAATTTCTCAGAAACAAAGAGGTTAAACAATTTGTGGAGGAGTGATCCATCAAGATTTACATATGATATGGAAATACCTTTAGCTCAGAAAATCTCTATCTGCAAATCATAGGGATAAACAAAACACGCTGCTCCATACTGTCTACTTGTTTATAAGATGCCCTTTCAGTCACCCTCAAAGAACAGATATCAGGTCAAATGGAGCTTTGATTTTATTCATTATGGATATCTTTCTGTAAATAAACACATATTTAGCATTTTAACACTCAAATGATAAGTATTTACTGGTCAAAAGAACATTTTAGTAAAAAAAAGATGAAAACCAGAACTTATATTTATTAACTGTAACATATGACAATGTATTCCTCTGATGACAGTGTGTTGAATATACAGTAAGATACTTGCAAGAAATGTTGGGTATGATTTTGTTCCATATGTTTCCCATTGTCCAACAAAGAATTTGATGAGGGCTAACATCCTGCCGAAAAATATTTTCCCACTAGTGGATCCAGTGACTTGAAGTGAAGACTCATTTGGGCCTTCTGCTGCAGCCCTCAGCAGCTTTCCCTAACGTCTCCCAGTAAATGTCAAACACTATCAGTGCTGTGCCCTTCTGCCCCCTGCTAACGACCAAGCACATTCTGCAAGCTCGGCAAATGTCTCCTTAACACACTCATGCCTTGGTCCTGGCTCATTCCATCAGCAACACAGTCAGACTGCCTGGCAATGGTTTTAGCAGGGTTCACATCCTACACACCCTACACAGCTGTTTTGTTGGGGAGGATCGGTATCTTCTGCAGTGCCCACTTGATTTGCTGGGACTCAGAAGATGGGGTTTACTAGAGGGAAAATACTCTCCTTTTAGCAACTTACATACTTTAAAAGCTATTTTTTGCTATTGTTTATGACTCCTTAGTCTGCTTTTTGCAAGTAGGTTTTTTTTCTCTTGAAAACTCTAGGAAAACATTCTCTTCTGAAAATACTTTAAGCTTTTGTTTAGACAAATAAATGTTAACATACTGATATTTAAACTCCTTTTATTGTCAATAGAGTACTAGCGGAGATACTCATGCTGGAGAAGACACAAATAAATTAACAAGCTGCCCAAACCAGTAGCAGCTTAATTCAGTTGTTCAAGCAGTGTCTCAGGCTATCTGAACCATCTCTTAAGAGCAAGCAGATATGGCACAGGCCCAATGGGCACCTGAGTCCTCTTGGGGAAAGTAGCCAAAATTATTATCCTGAATGAAGGTGTCCCCTTTTAAGCGAGCTGAATCTGCTCCAGGCACTATGAACTGTACTGGATAAGCTGTTACTCATTAGAAGGGAAGTTCAGAAACCAAATATGGTAGTAGACTCTTATGGATAGAGGTATTTTGTAGGTGCTTTAATCTCAAATTGAATTCTGCATTGGTTCATAAAATTTCTATGAAGGAAGACCTAAGATAATTTCAATAAAAATTATCTTGTGCTTCCCCCCCTCTTCTGTGTCATTCAAGCAAACCATCACTAGCAAATGGCACTTATTTGCAGTTTGTTGCCCAGCCAAGAGTCTCTCAAGATCCGTGTCAGTATTCAGTTACTTTGAAACCCTTCAAATAAACCTTCAGTATCTGTTCTTTTTTAACACTAAGTACGTACCAATCTCTGACTTGAATAAATCTTATACCAGTGCCACATCTCTTGACTAACTCCTATTTGCAAATTGGAGTTCAGCAGTGATCAAGCTTACTCACAGTCCAGATTTGAGACTGCAATCCTTTGTCCTTCACAGTGCTGACGTGTGTTTATTTACTGTCTTAATTTTTCTAAAAGTTTTTCAAAGATCTGATCAAAAGCAAGGATTCTGTATTTTTAGATGAAAATGGGATGGTTGTTTGCTGACTGATAATCTGTAATTTCAAACAGCCCATCTGCAAGCAGCATGCAGTAAGATTTCTCCTATGATAGCCCAGAGACTCCTGAACTGACAGACTCCATACATATCACCCATTTCATTTTCCTAAATGTCTCTGTTAAGAGGCATAATGTTATCACAAATCAACACTGAAATGCGAAATGTCATTACATTTCCATTACCCCTACCTCTTTAGTAATTCATGTACTCTCCAAACAGATGTGTGATTTGTGTAATTCAGTGTTAGGGGGCTTTAATTGTATTAAGATAAATGCTCTCAAGAAGCACCAATAATGCTTTTCACTGGCATTATGAATGTACATTAGATTCCACAAAAAATTCTCATGAAGATAAGAAAAAAATGTAAGTACTTCTTAGTCAGATACCTAGAAAGTCACCAAAGAACTAAAAAACTCTTTCCCCTATCCCTTTGACATTTACACTGCAAACCAGAAAGTAAAATACATGGATAAATAAATAAAAAGGTATACACCCTAAACTGTCCAATGTTTAGAATATGTTGGAATCACATAACAAAAGCAGTAACAAGCCACACAGACTGTTGCCTTCAATTTCATTTCACTGACCACCTTCAAAAGCTACTCACCTGGAATGATTGCAACTTAAAAAGTTCTATTAAGGTTTGATCACTTAAGATTATACCCATGTATTGAAAATGTGGTTTGTTCATAACAGACATGCAGCCAAATAATTACCCATAAATAATACTTTCTTCTCAATAATTTGCATGCCATTCTTAGTGTAAATCAGGTCCACTTTCTTTTGTGACAACTATTTTTGTCAATTTTTACCTTTTCTGCTAATAACAGAACATTAGTTTCTTTCCTTGTTCAGTCTGTTAGACCCAAATGCAGTGAATACAATTCTGCCTGTACAGCTAGCAAAACATAAGAGAGCAACAAGGTCCTGCCAAGAAAAACTGCAAACAAATTACAGTATTGGTCTAACTATGTGTAACTAGTCCTGTAGATGGGCTTGGATTTGGGTCATGTTTAGGCAAGATATGAATAGTAACATATTGCATCAATATTCAAAGGGCTCCTGTCAGAATTACCAACACTATATACTAGAAAATGCTGTAGAACACAGAAATTCCCTATATAAGATAGGATACAATTATGGGAAGAAGGGAGAGCAATAGTACCATACCCAGGATTTTACATTCCTCAACTGTTTAAAGGGTCTAATATAAATATGTTTCAGCAATTTCTGCAAATACATGAGCACTGTATATTTAGTCAGAGATGAAAGGAAATTTCCACAAGCATACTTATGGCATGAAGTGGTTTTTCAAACCGCTTTGGAGGTGGGTCTCTGTTCATAAGGAAAGTCAGCACAGGACCTTCTGGCTGGGATGCTGGCCATAGTCCTACAAAAAGTCCAGGTAACAATCTCGTCTTGGGTGAAACCACATGCTCATGCAAAGCTCCATGCATTTTTTCAAAGCTGGCAGAATCCACCTTGAGGAAGCAATCTAAACCATGGATCCCAGCTTCTAGCAGGGAAGAGGGAAGTGCCAGAAAATGGGGGAAGCAGGAGAGAGTGAGAAAATGTACAGCCAGAAGTAGCACTGGCAAGGTCAGCAACTAGTAATGTTATGAACAGTTTTCAAAAGAGAGCCTGAAATTAGGAGTAGACATTTTTTATATGTGGGGAAAAACATTTGGCTGTACCATTGGTCTGGGCCCCATGCTGTTTTAATCCATGTAACAAATTATATGTGAAGTAGAGCAAAGTCAAGTCGGCTTCCAAAACGGGACATTTTTCAGAACCAGTGCTCAGCAAAATACTTATAAACGAGGAAAAACTTATGGTGGTGTTTTTTTACAAAATTACTTTGCACAGTCAATCTGTGTCGTAAGGAAGAAATAAAACAGATGAGAGTGTGGAATTTATCAATGCCAGTAAAAATAGACTTAACGCATCAGCAACATACTTTGCAGGATTTCCTAAGTTTGTGCTTTAAGGGGGAAAGCGGTTAATTTAAATTATTTAATTATTTTTAATTATCTAACTATCAACACTGTTACTAAAGAAAATACATTTAATATACAGGCTCTGCATGAAAGACAAACTGTGAGAGTCAAACCAGAGACGAAAAATGAAACAGCCTCTTATTTTAATGCTTACAAAAGTAACTATTCTTGAGTGTAGAAAGCCCTTTGTGGGTGATGGGCTACCTCTGTGAAGCGTAACATCCCTATATAAAACTGCAGATCAGTATAGGAGGTAAATAAAAAAAAAAAATGAGTGGTAAACTGTCTGGTAATTCTATTAATGCCTCAGACATGTAATAATTATTCTGAAAATACATCCTACAGCCAAAAGTAGGCAATTCATATACAACAGGTAAGCTATCTATAATTGGGACCAAACTACTGATTACTAAAAAATTTGTATCATTGTTCTTTGTCCCAGGGACTCATATTGTCTGACTATCTTTTGACCCATCTCCTTCCCATTTACAACAGCAGGAGTGGTTGAGTATTTACAGATGTAATACTACCTATTTTATTTATAACAGCTCCCTAGTCACTTGTCAAGAAAGGGTAATACCCATTACTAGATGACAAGTAAGGCCACCATTAAGTTTTGAAGAATGCTGGTCATCCACAGGCGTATTTTAATTACTGTTCTTTGTCAAGCTCAAAATATGTTTTTAACTTCTTTCGCATTACTTTTGCAGAATCATAGCTTGCATTGTAAAGGAATGATAATTCAGATTTGGGATACTAGACAATTTGATGTATTAGTGGGGTTAGATGAGTATAATGAATGCATTGTTCACACATTCTCCTCTGACTCACTGCAAGATTATAAATACCCACCATAAGGCGAGCTCCATGTTGGCGAAGTTTAATCTAATAGTTTCTGCTGTTGCAGACCATTCTCCCTTTAACATGAAACCAAGCCGTCAAGACTTGACTCCACAATCTGATTTATTTTTTATTTTTACATTTAAGATGATTCACAAAACTAGCTTTACACGGTTTCCTGTAATCTCAAGGCAAAAGGTGTTCTGCAAATGTACTTTGTTTCAAATGTAAGAAACATTAACCACCCACTTCCTGTACTGTTCCCTAAAAGGTTTACAAGTACTGCAGCACTAATCTCATTCTGCCAAAAGCCTGTGCTTCTTGCCAAAGAGGGACTCGATTAATGGTAAATGACTGTACTCTTCACGTTAAATAATACTTGGAAGCTGAAACACAGAAAGGCTTTATAGATCTCTTTTGAAAATATCTGACCAAGTCACAAGTTAATTTATTACAGGAGGCCCTGCAGAAAATTCCCAGGGCCAAGCTCTGCTCAGCTTCCACGGCTGCGTGTGTGTAAGGAAAGGGCAGGGCTGGTGCCAAGAGCTTTCTGAGCCCAAGTAACATATAAGCAGGTCAGTGGAACAAATCTGTTCCTCTTAGTAAGCCACGAAACAAAATAGCGTGTGATGTTCATTTGGAACTTTGCCTTTATTACAGGGCAATATGGCTGGAAAGGTAACTATTTCAGTAAAATCAATGTGAACTAAATATCAGTCATTGTCAATACTGAATTTTATTACCAATATAATCCCGCCAAAACAGTGACCAGACCCTAGAGAGGAACCATCGGGCACGTCAGCTGACATACTTGTGCCTGAATTTAAAAGGACATTAAATAATGTTCACAAGTCTCTGCAGGAACTTGAACCGGGTTACTTTTCAGCAAGCCCAGGGTCTGGCTCCCGATTTGCTCGTACATCCCCACCATGTCTCAGAACGGAGCAGAAGTGCCACCTATATCTATGTCAATCCCCCTGCCGACTGACTGTGCTCTCAAGTAGAATACTAAGGAAGCAGTGAAATCCTTCTAGGGACGGCTGGGACCCAACGCCGGCAGGCTAAACCAGAACATCCCGCTCCGGCAGCCAAACCGGGGGCACCGCTCAGACCCGACCGACCCCGCCACGCCGGGCGGGGCTGGGGCGTGCCGGGGCCGGGGGCGAGCCCAGCACAACCCACACAGCACAGCCCATACAGCCCAGCACAACCCGCACAGCACAGCCCATACAGCCCAGCACAACCCGCACAGCACAGCCCATACAGCCCAACGCAGCACAGCCCAGCCCGGCACAGCCCATACAGCCCAACCTATACAGCCCATACAGCCCAACCTATACAGCCCATACAGCCCAACCTATACAGCCCA
>JAWWMO010000121.1:96846810-96849310 GCA_035047845.1 Dendrocincla fuliginosa
TCTGGGAGGAGAACACCTGGACAGATCCACGTGAAAGCCAGCTTAGGACCTTGCCACAGTCAGATTTCACAGTCATGCTTATTAGAGTCATAGTTACCCTTGACTGCAGTGAGGTTTGGAGGGAGTGCACTTGGAACATCTAGGACAGATCATTTGATAGATGAATATTTTAGGTAGCAAATATATAAAATATATATATGCTGCTATATATTGGTTTATAGTATTATAGGCAGTATATATATTTTACCTTTTTACTTTTACCTTTTATCTATGTTTTTTCTATATTTAATATTTTTATTTTGCATTTTATTTATGGATGTTTGTAATCAGCATTTAACTGTGTATTGGATTTTGTCTGGAATAGTGGTTGAATTCAAAGTGGAATTTGAAAAATCAGGTTATTCAGAATTTTCAAAGTGAAGCATGTAAGAACAATGATTTCCCAAGATGTTGAGCACCCCTGTTCAGACAGCTGCTGATCATGTGTAGACAAGATGCACCATGGGATGGTTTTCGTGATCCCTATCTGCAGATGAGATCACCTCCCATGCAGTGCTAGCAGTCTCACCTGAATCAGCAAGTCCAATGCGAGATGCAACCTTTGCCACCAATATTGCTATCACTTCTAACTTATTTATCCACCTACCCATAAAGATTCTCTTTTTATGCCACTCAGTTTAAAATGGCTTAAAATTATAGTCATGTAAGTTCTGTCTACAAAAACTCAGCATTTGAGCTGATTATGTAGTATGTGTTTTTAGACATACCACATTTTGATCTTAATTTTTTTTCATCAGCTATCCTACAGTAAATGCAACTGCTTAAAAAGATCACTCCCTTCTCTTTCCTGGAATGGATTATTCTTCCAGACAGTGTATTCCAGACCTGCCTCCTGGGATGGAAATTCAGCTTAAATAATTTTCAGAAATTGCCCTCAAATGTATTGCAATAACCATAGATGGTGCAAATGAGAAAGAGTGAAATAAATGGAAGGGAATTTCAGAAGATTATTTTTTTTTGGAGGGGGGAGGGGTGTGAGAGAAGCATATAACTAAGCAGGTGAGAATAAGAGAAATTGGAACGTGACAAAAATGAGTTCCTCCTGAATAGGCTTGAATTGGTTAAATTTGCTGCTATTACTGTTGCCATGCCATTTTCCTGGGTGGAGCAGCAATACAAGGTTTTACTGTGAACTTTTCTTTTTGCAGTTTACTGAAAGTGTTAGTGAAATGTGAGCTAGTAAAGTTCTTTCTTGGTCCAAGAGGCATACCACAGAAAGGCTTTCCATCTTTTCTTAGAAAACACAGTTTTGGGGTATCAGCATTTTTAATCAGAGATTAACTCTAAAAATGTGTCTGGGTACATAGACATGAGAGGTAAATAGGCATCATGTCATATATTTAGCAATAAAGGTTACATATTACTCACATTGGAGCAAGACTTTACTTCTACCTAGGCCTAAACATGTTGGTGGAGGTGTTAACATTGATCTGATTCAACAAGAAAGTGGCTCACACATCTTGGGCAGCCATCTGGGCAGAGTCTGAGGACTCCAGGGCCTCCAGGGCCATGATTGTGGATTTAGTGAAGCAACACTCCTCACAATTTCAGACTATATGCTCATGTACACACACTAGGTTTTTTCTGTTGATGTTACAAGAAAAAATTAAATCTTCAGTTTCATGCATGTAGAGAATAAATCTCGTTAGGAACAATGTCTCAGGCAAGGACAATGTGGTCCATAGAGAAAAAGATTTCAATGTGTGAAAATCTGTTTTCATTTTGTTAACATCTCCTCAATGTGCAAATCCAGTAATGACTTGCATATTTCCGTTCTCTCATTATAAAAGCCATGGTCAGTGAAGAATGGAATAAAAGCAATTCCATATGTTAAGGGGGTCACTGAATAGCTCATTCTTTATAAACTGTATCATTTCCTAGCACACTATTCCGATACTATTGAATTTCACACATTTACTTATATTAATTGAAGTAACAAACCCATATAAAAATAACCACAGCCAGCTCATGATCACCACAAAAATGGAAAAAAGCATGCAGCTACTTGTATTGTTTCCATTGTAAATAATTGCTGCATATAAACTGATGCCTCATTTCATAACAAATTACCACAGAAAGGACCTAAACTAGAAGTGTTCTCTGAAATGTAATTTGAAGCAGTTAGTGCTCCTGTCTCCCCAGTGATGTCTCTGCTGCAGCTGCTGGTCTTCCCAAAGCTCCTGCTGGTATCGCTGCCCCTGGGACCACTCAGTGCCTGCAGCCTCAGAGTTACTGGTGGACAAGCAGGATGAGCATTGCCAGAGGAGCCAGAAGCAAGGGACATCTTCATGTGAGGCTGACAAAGAAAATAACTCGGCCCAAGGTTCTGTTCTTCAGGGGAATTATCATTCTTTAAGTGTCAAATGGGAAGTGGGTGCTTGAGCAAAATTACAGGTGCCCATAAATATAAGTCATGAAATGCACAAGGGTGTTTCAGGGC
>JAWWMO010000121.1:96854310-96863404 GCA_035047845.1 Dendrocincla fuliginosa
CATTACATGGCATATCACACTATGTCAGCTTATATGAAAACGTACAAAATGTGAATGTATTCAAAAAACTATTCTGCAGTTACTATCTTTAAAGCAAGACATAAAATCATTATGAAGTCTTGTAAGCATAACACTGTTTCAAACAGAAATAAATATATAACACTTTCTGGTAAATTACAGCAGCAAAAAACAAGAGGCATCCTTTTTTTAAGCAAGATTTTCATCACTATAGCAGCTGTTCAGACCTGAATTCCTCTCACAGCCTGCTTTATATTTTCCAGTAGGGCTTTATTTTCTGGACTCTGATAACGATCTTGATTTGTATACATGTCCGTCAAAGTGGTCACGTAAGCATCAAAATTTTGTTCATTGATTGGTTCCTACGAGATATTAAATAGTAGTTCATATACAACTTTTATTTTCTTAATCGTATATTCATTTAAGCATAACATATTAGCAAGGCATATTGCCACCATTTTTTATAATATTTAAAATGCCTATTTAGTTCTTACTTAATTTTACAGGATACACTGGAACAGGCCCTCCATGTCTCTTAGCAGTTAAATGTATCTTTACGGTTTCAGTGCTGTTACCACAAATATCCAACTGGTTGATGAATCATAAACATAAAAAAAGGTATCTATTGTATGAAGTGAACTGAAGATCGCCAAATTCCTTAACTTGTGCTCTCAATCACTTACCATATGCGGCAGCTGGATATTAGCTAGACTATGAATTAAAGACTGGCTTAAATTGGCCAATTCATGAAGAAGAGACTCATTTTGCTGTTCAATTACTTTGTTCTCCTCTTCTATCGTCTTCAGGTTGCTCTCCATTGTGGTAATCTAAAATGGACAAATTTGTGTACAATGTAATATAAGGCAAGCTGGTATAAAGCATGTGCTCTTTGAAGGGAGAGATAACAAATACCAGGGAAAGGAGAAAAGGTCTACTTATTCACACTTAGAAAGGTTTTGCTTGAGTCTGCAATTCTTCTAATTGTTAAGGCTTTCTTATTCTGACTCTACATTGGATAACTTTAACAGCTTGTCTTTTTAATAGTGATGATAGTGAGTGAATGAACTCAGATTTGATTCCACTCCTTTAGAGCTTTTCTTGTACAGCTGAAAAGCTTTAAGAAGGACCTTCGTTCTGCAAATTCACCCATGTGGTTAAACTCCTAACAGCTAATCTTATGGTCATTCTGCAATAAGTCAAGCTGAACAGCTGCACGTTATTGCAATGTATGTACAAATTCAAAAAGGTTTTCAATACATACAATACCCTGTAAAACTGAAGAAACTGAAGAATATTTGCAGAGTCCTGTGGCATGACTACATGTACAAGTGAAGACATCTGAGAGTGTGCTCTGCTGTGCTCCCAGGTGACCAGACACATTAGCTCTGACCTTGCATGGTGCCCTGCCTGAGCTGAAAGCATTGCTGAGAGGCAGCTTCCCCGAGCTTGTGCAGAGCACTGTGCTAATGGAGCTATAAGGATTTCAGATAAGCACTGGATTATCCAGCTCATCAAGAGCACATGCAGAGCTCACTCGCATCGGCCTGCACTTTCCTCTGTAGCCCTGTCCTTCCTTTCCACATGGGGTGACAACTCGTCACATCTGTTAGAGAGTGTACAGTGTGCTCTCTGTGTGTAGGTTAAAATGTGCATTTACAAGAGGGTGAAAAAAGATGGAAGTGAATTGGAAAAAATGCTAAAGAACACAAGGTTTTGAATTCTCAAAATGAGCTTTACCATTTCTGCACTGGCAGAAAGAGTGAACTGTGGGAAGAACTGATACAATTAGAATGCTGATGGGAAGGTCAGAGGTTTGTGCAGAAGTAGCAGGCAGAAGTGGAACAGGTTCTTAAGTGCATATTAACTTGATCATGGGTGAATAAATTTTAGGAAATTGTTGTCACAATCAGGTAGTTAGATGTCTAAACTTTTATTCTGGACCTAAAGTTTCAGTCTGCTTGTGGAAACGCAGCTCATAAGTTGATAAAGTAACTTTGAAGAGGGATGTGGCTACATAAAACAATCTTCAAGTATCTCTTACTTTGACTACAAGTGTTTGTACTGCAGTTAATCCAAGCTGTCCGTATTGTAAGGTCTTGGTTTTGTCACAATTAATTGATTCTGAGCTATTTCCACAAAATATAATAGTAGGGAAAACATTTTCTTCAGCTTTGAACCTGGACACACATTGTCCTGTCTTGATTTGCTTTCACACTTTTTATATTGGAGGGCAATGCTGTATGGAAATGCAAAACATCTTTCAAAGTTGCTTTTTTAGGAGCAGTCATGCTCGAATATTTACCCTAAAAACTACTTTTTATATTAGAGACCAAAGTGAGGAGTCGGATGCCAACGAAGGCCCAGTTCAGTATGGCTTAGTGCAGCTGCCCCACACGAGCTTCAGCAGGAGCTGACATTCTACAGATTTTCTATCTAGCTGGGCACTGCAACTTGAATAGATCTTTTTTGCTTTTTCATGAGATGCTGAGTATCTACATATACTTATATATATATACTTAATTATTGTATTCGTTTGCTTAATGGCTGAGATTTCCCTCCCTAGGTTATGTTAATACCATGATGTCACAAGGTATTTTAACTGCTGTCAGAAAGGCATAGCCTTATCAAGGGGAAATACAAAGCTGACCATGACAGGTAATGCTTTTGCCATTATTTTAAAAATACATTTTGTCAAGTCCCTTCTTTTTTTTTTTTTACTGTTGGTAAATGATGTGGAAATTGCATAATGAACATTGTTTCCTGATTTGTAAATAGCAAATCACAGATAGGTAACTTATTATATAAGAAATGTAAAAGGGAACAATATATTTCCTGTATTTCTTTTAATCAGTCATGTAGAAAAAACCAGATGAATTTAGGGCTTCATAAAACTGTTACCTGAGTTCTGAGTTTAATCATATCAGCTTCCATCTGGGAGTTGGATTCATTTAGTTCTTTGATTTCTTCATCTAATTGTTTAATTTCTTCATCGTTTTCTATACCTGTGTGACATAGAAGTAAAAGGGGTGTTAAAATAATTAAGGTTTAAATCAAAGTTCAGTGAATTAATTCCATATTTGTAAATAAATTTATTTCAAGTAAAAAAAGAAAAAGGAAGCATCCTTCAAAACTTTTATTCTGAAGTTAACACAAAATATTTTCCACAACTCTTCCTTTTAAAATTGCAGTAATTCTCCAGTGAAAGTGTTGGAAAAGCCTAGAGGATCAATAAGACCTTTAATTTTATATGCATTGATTTAACTTTATATCATAAGAAATGCACCTGCAGCAACAAAATACACTCCACTATCATATGTAACTTATTTAAAGACTGTGTCCACTTACAGATCTTCTAAAGGAAAACGGAAACTAAACTTTTGCTAATCTCTTCATACAACAGCATTGTCAATAGAATCTGTAACTAATTCAGAAGTGAAATTTTGTTGATGAACTGGGATAGACTGTGTTATTCTGCAGTTGTTTTTAATAGTTGATGAAGGCTCAGAATGGTTCATGGTTCAGAAAGGTGTTATTAAATAATGATATATAGAATAATTTGTAAAATGGAAGTGATTTAGGTTTGTGGCATAAACATTAAAATAACAATTTTAAAGGAATCTGCATTTCTAAAAATTCAGACAGGAATAAACTGTAATGGTTTAATTTATTTATCCTTTCAATTACTATAACCAAGTGTGAAATAGTCCTGGGAAGAGATAGATCTGTGTTTTCTCAAGTCAAAATCTGAACATATAAAGGTAGAGAAACTGGTGTTCTCACTCTCTTGTTCTTAGGCTACTGTGAATCTTGCACACTTTTCTCCATAGTGCCTAACTCTAATAGGAAGGATGTCATAGAATCATAGAATGGCCTGGGCTGGAAGGGACCTTAAAGAGTTTCTAGTTCCAACCCCTGTGATGTGGGCAGGGACACCTTTCACATGACTAGGTTGCTCAGAGCCCCATCCAACCTGGCCTGGAATACTTCCAGGGAGTGGGCATCCACAATTTCTTCTACTCTGATTCATTGTCTTTTTGTCAGCTCCAAAATTCAAATACCCTCTGAAGATTATTGGAGCTGAAATAGCATAAGGCCATCCCTGTCTCTCAGATGTTACAGAGCCACAACTCCAAATGAGTTCAGGGGAGCTCATGAGGAATCGCCACCTTGGAAATAAACCCTTTTCCTCTTCTGAATCCTGCAACAATATAAGACCAACTATCCATGTTTGATAAATGAAATGTGAACCAGGAAATTATAATGGTATATTCTACACTGAAACATTTTAGAGTTTCAGATTTATGTAGACATAACTCAGGCCAGCCTGACTGCTCCACTCCTGGCTGAGGTTTCCACAGCACTTCTACTGACAGTGAATTCACAACTTATACAAAGTGGATTTATACATGTAGGAAAAAAAAGCCAATAGAGTAACAATAACTTTAGTTTACAGAGAATTAGTACTTAAGAAGGTAATGATTAAAAATTTACCATTACTGGCCCGCTGCTTTATTGTTAGCATTTGTTCTCCAGACAGCTTTGCTTTCTTCATTGCTGAAGTAGCTCTGGGGCATCCTGATAAACTGTGAACAGTAAGGAGCCTGTTAATTTTGATAGGTCATTGAAAATAAATCTTTAATCCAAACCTGTAATAAAAACAGTATCAGAGACATAGTTTATCTTCACTGCCTAGCACTGAAAGAGTGTGTTAGTCTGAAAAAAAGGACTTACCAGTAGTGATTTCATAGTTTTGTTCTTTCTTCCAAATTCTTTTTGTATAGACCGCTAATATAAAATTCAGATACACAGCACAATTTTCTGAAGACACAATATTTTAATAAAACATTTTATTTTAAAAGCAGTTACTGTGTAAATACTCCCATTTGTCCCTGCTCTGAACTTTCACCCCTTTTGATTCCAATGTTAAAGCATGGAACTGAATGGTAAGAGAAGGGAACATGAGCTACCTCTCACATCCAAATGAGTAGCTCTTATAAATTGTGCTTTTTTTTGTGGATATCACCTACTGAGCTGGCTAAATTGCCCTTTTCTAAATTGTTTCTTAAAATGTTAGTTGGCTTTTTACTGGAGCCCAAGGAAAGTCATTCCCATAAAAACGACCTGGTCTTAATGGGGGATATGTATGTCTTACGCATATTTGTTACATTTATGGATGTACATTCAAGTTATCTCTTCTCTCTCAAGTTGCCAAAATATTAAGCTTTTTAATTACATTGTACAGAACAGTTTAATAGCAAATGCAGTCTTAGCAGGTTTTACTGTAAAAATAAAAATAATGATCAGACAGTGCTCACTATTTCACAAAAAATGGTATACACCAAATTACCCTGTTTTTTTCAAAATCACATCTTCAATGGATAGAAAAGACATATTCAATTTAATTTAACAATGGGAAACTATGGTCTTGTTCTGAGTAAGCTTTATCAGTGAAAGGAATTTGGAAGCTTGCTGTAAAATTCCCTGTTGCCTCAACATTTTGGTTTTAATAGCCCTGAAAACTGAGTAGTGGCATGTACTTCTCATTGCACACAGACACATTTATATTTCCTCTTCAGATCCAAAGGAAGTCTTTTTTTTAACAATTTTTAATTGTGTAAATCAGATTCAAGGCTAATACTCAACTAATTGCTCTCTAATGTGGAACAAGTTTCTGAGGAATGTGGTATCTTTGATTAAAAGCATGTATTTAAGTAAAGTCACAACCTTCTACTAAATAAAATCCTCTGATTTAAGTACAGTGTTTGATTATTATAAATGTTTCTCTGAAAAGCCTGGGCTACTATTATCAAGTGCGGCCGTACAAAAAGGGGTTTTTCCCAGAAAAAATATACCAAAAAAATCAGTGTTCAACATTTAATACAACTTTGTGACTGAGAAGATGTATAATAAAAAAGTACTAGTAATATCAAGAAACAGCATGACCTAGTAGCTTTTGACAGTAGCCTAGGTGGTAGGATGCCAAGTTACTGTTCCAAGCTCTACTGTGGATTCACTGTGTGACTGTAAAAAGCTGTCCTCTTGAAGTGTCAAAGGGAGCTTGAAGACAATAAGAAGAGGATTTACCGTTTTGGGAAAAAAACGTTGGCACAGGGAAAGAAATGAAATAATGATATATGCAAAGTTTCAGCATTATTTAACTGACTTCATTTTTGTATCCTTTCAGTTGATTTAATGATTTTCTTCATATTTTGTTCCCACTATTTTTCAGAAGTTAGCATTGCTGGGCATTATAACAACGGCGTTAGTTTACTCTCATCTTGGTCTGTAACCTTTTCCTCTCTAAGTTTTGACTGATGACAACATAGGGAATCCCTCAAAATAAAATCAGCCCTCAAACAGCCTGTAAGTTCAGCATTCAAACCCTAAACAGACCAGCAAAAAACCTGGATGCTACAACAGTGAACCTGAAAGTGCAGAAGAATAATCAAACAAAAAAGTATGTTAGAAATCTACTGTGTGTCTAAATCCAAATTTTGGTGCCAAAGGTCCATTTTGGTGCCAAAGGTTCCCAGGCCATGGTTATGTACCCCTAGTTTTCAGGACTGCCTCCTCCTGTAGATATCGTCTCAGCTTGTCTGGAAGGATCTCTCTCCTGGTATGCCCCATGTGCTCCAAGTCACGCTCTCAACCCTGAGGCCCCAGGTACAATGTCCCACATTTGCAATACTAAGCTTTACTGCTCCATAAAATAGGGTGGTCACACTCCAGCTGCCAAACAGCAACTGTTCCTGGTCCATGCTATCTCCATTGTGGAGAGCTCTATTGCCAGTGTAGGAACATATCTAGCCCCTATAGCTCTGCTGCAGTTCAGGCACCCTGGCACCAGATACCCTCTGCCTAAACTGCAACACAGATCTGGATCCTGTGCTCTATCCTTGCTGCAGGAACTGTTAGAGAGTTGTTCTGCACGGATTATCCATCTTCTTCTGGAGGTACCCAGATGAGTCATGAGTTAAGTGAGGGAAAAGGCAGAGGGCTGCTTATTTTTGCAGCATACTAGTGAGGACACAGGTTTCCACATCCTGTAGCAGACTAGTTTTGTTCTTACCCACTGGTGATCTAATAAAATATGCACAGACAGAGGAGGGCTTCGACCAAAATGGTTTTCTTCCATTCAACTGCATGCCCAAACCACGAGTTTCCATTTTTTTGTTTTCCTAAACCTTACATGTGTGGCTTTACCACAGACATCATGTACCTCTATGACTGCCTTTAGTTGGTTAGTATGTCTGTCCTTAGAAGAGGCCATGACTAAACAGAAGGTCCTACCCTAGCACTTCCAGTGGCTTAATGCAATTAAAGAAAGCTTTCAAAATTCCCGCAGAGGAAGATACCAAAGCCAGACCATGCCACTGACTTTCTCTGCAGATCTTTACTAGCAAAGCCGTCTCTCATTAATCGTATATTGTACTGTAAGCAGATTAGCTCATTTTCCTATGCCAGGCACTTTCAGTTTCAATGAAGCAGATACCAAGCTAGTAACCTAGAGTATTGAGTTTTACCACAGTTTATTTAACTTGGCTAAATTTTTCAGAAATGAGTTAGACAAAGACAGCAATATGCATCCTCTCTTCCCAGCTCTGTTCTTAAGTTACCTAAAAGTGCTTTAAATAAGTAAAAAAGTAAATTAGGACTTTAGATAAGCTTCTACTCTGCAGAGAAATTCTTTCTCTTCCATTCTGTCTTATTGACTATGTTTACTTCTACTGAGGGCAACTGCTCTTTCTCTAATTTGAGAACAACCAAAAGAAGTCAGGATATAGGGAAGGGTAAGAAGAAAAACAAGGACAAGTCAATATTGCACCAAAGGTGGGCTGTTTTACAAAGGCTGAACCCCATGGAGGTGTAAAATTAACTAAAAAGCTTGAATTGACAACCCAGTGAGACTTGAGAGTTGCTTGAGATTTCTAGAAGACTGGGGGGTAGAAGGAGACAGAAGACAGAAAGGAGTGGATGTGATTTTGTCTTCCCATGACTGGCAAACAAAAGAGCACAAGAGAAAGCTGCTTCAGTGCTTTCAGAGTTAAGAAAAATATGCTTTAAATATTTCAAAAATACAAAATGATCATGAGAAACTTCTAGCTAATAGTTTTGTTAAGGATAATACTTGTCCTCACATTAAGTATGGTATGAAGCTGTGTCAGGGAGGTTTAGGTTAGAAATAAGGAAAAGGTTCTTCATCCGGAGGGCTGTTGAGCACTGGAACAGGCTCCCCAGGGAAGTGGTCACAGCATGAATCCTGGCAGAGTTCAAGAAGCATTTGGACAATGCACTCAGGCGTGATTCTTGGGGTTGTCCTGTGTAGGGCCAGGAGCTACACCTTGATGATCCTTGTGGGTCCCTTCCAACTCAGGATATTCTATGGTTCTATGACTAAGTTTGAAGCCTTTACAGTTGATGCCTCTCACAGGTTTTCAAACTTTACACTGACTTTTACACAAACATGAAATTCTACAGCTTGTTCATTCCAGCAAAGAACTAGTAACATTAACCACAGTTATCTCACTTGCTCCTGCCATTATTCTCATACACAGGAGAAATTATGCAATGGAAATACAAACACAGTTGAGTATTCTTTCCATAATAAAAATGAGTAAGGCTTTCTAACAATGTTGCTAGTGCTCTAGTAAATACAGTCTAAATTTACCAAGCCATCATTAATCTCTGTCAGACTGTGCATGCCACAGGACTTGAAGCTCCAGCATTTTGATGGGGCTGTGAGAAGCACAAATACCCAATTCAAGTTTCCTCTGAGTTTCTGATTCAGCAGGAGCTGCAAGCTGCTGCTGCCACAGACAGGGAATTAACAACCAGATGAGCATCAGCACCTTACCTGGACTTGGCTCTCACTGAATTTCTGTTGTTGGGCTTAATATCTAATTTGGGAATGAAAAGTACTATTAAGTGATCTGTTCTAAATGTTCCAAGTGCACTCCCTCCAAACCTCACTGCAGTCAAGAGTAACTATGACTCTAATAAGAATGACTGCGAAATCTGTGGCAAGGTCCTAAGCTGGCTTTCACGTGGATCTGCCCAGGTGTTTTCTCCTCCCAGC
>JAWWMO010000121.1:96863504-96987290 GCA_035047845.1 Dendrocincla fuliginosa
ACCTTCTAATGTCCTGGGTTTTTTAATCTAAGACCCAAAACCTTTGTGGCTTGGAGAGAAAGGGCAGAAAAGCATTAAGAAGGGTGAAAAAGAAAGTTGAAAATGGAGAATTAATGACTGCGTCCTTTTAATTGTTGCCTCTGAAAAAGATACAAACTAAAATAGAAGTATGTTCTTGATATCGATGTTACAAATGAGACTGAGGTTTGTTTGGTTGCTTTTTTAAAAAAATTATAATGGATAGTTAGTTGTACTAAAATTCCAGTCAACTGCCAGCTTCCTAATAGAGATGCTTGTTAAAGAGGACAATGTCTGTTCTTGTACATCATCCTTCTCTGTACGTCATCCTTGAAAGCCACCCTCTGCCATAACATAAAAGATACTGTGAAAAATTAACTAAACTGTTAGATTAAAGTGACCTAGGGTCAGATCCTGCAAAACTCCTGTTAGGCATGTGCTAAAATTTGAGATGGTCAAATTTTGCTGGTTGGCTGGACACTTCTGACACCGTAACACATCATTTCTGTTGGACACAGGCTGGGTAGTGTTGGACACAGTGCTAAATGGAGCGGTGCACAGCTGGGACCTGGCATGCAGCTTTGCTTTGCAGGGCATGGCACTGCCCATCTCTACATGCTCTGCACTTGTAGGACTGACAGGTAGAAAAGGGTGACTGGGTTTTACACCATCCAATTTCAACATGCATTAATCAGGCTTGTTTTCACAGGAAGAGTTTATAAATGGGGGCTTGTGGAGGAAAAGTGCTAGTAGCTGTATAAAGTCTACAAAATAAGGCCCATCTATCCACACACCATCTTATCCTACTTGCCCTGAAGAGTAGTGACTGGTGGAAAGCCATCAGCTAGAAAGTATGCAAAGACTGCGTATGCACAAATTAGGAAAAGACTATACTGTGATTGTATCTGTTAGAGTTGAACATAATGTGAAAAATGAATTTTCTTTCTGCTTTAGCACTGTGGTTACATTACTGTAACCAATGCCTTGCCATATATTCAGTGTATTTAGAAAAGAGGAGGAAATTGGTTCCAAAATAAAAGGAAAATCAGCAGCAAAAAAAGTTTGAAAGGTGTATCTAGGCAGTGTTTAGGGCACGTTTACCAAGAAATTTAGCTTAAATGTAAATAAATGTGGGCTAAAATCCTGAACTGTTTCAAGAATATAATTGTACTGTCTTCAGGGATGCAAACAAGAGAGGCCACTAGAGTGGAGGATCATTGATCAAGTGGAGGATCATTGATCAAGTGGAGCAATTGTCTGGGTGACTAATTTTAGTTATCTGGGTTCCAGCTGTGCTCTGTTAAATACATTTTTTGCCTCAGCAGACAGATGTGGTTTGCACTTGGCTTGTCAAGTGAAGAAAACATTTTCCAAACAGAGAAGTAGGGTTGTGGGAAAGGAGGAGATAAAGGTCAAATAAACTGCAACTTTTATATTTGGTATGTCGAGTACTGAAGTTTAGAAAGAAAGAACAGGGTGTAAAGAAACCAGAGCCTCAACCTGGAGTACCCAAAAGGATTCTGAGGACTAACTTCATAAGTAAGTAAGATATTACAGATTCACTGCCACAGTGATTTTTCAAAAAAAAAAAAAAGAAACATTTTTCCTGTTTATTAAAAAAAACCATTGTCTGTAGACTAGAGGAAGGAACAAGTCACTTTCAAGGCACCTCTTTTAACTAGAGATACTTTCAAAACAAGCCCCAGATGTAAATCCTTTTGAAATTCAGGAAAATACAGATCACAGTGTGAACTACTGTTTTATTTTGTTAATGGCTGAAGCCTTATTTTTACGACTAAGCTCCTGAACTATTTGATAATGTTTGAAGTTCAAGTTACAAGATCAAACTTGGTGATCAAAGTAGCCCTTTCCTTGGTTTAATATTAAATCCATGAACCACTCTTTTTTTCTTTATGTTGAAGGGTATCAGCTTTAGTGATTTCCTTATTCCCGTGAGTAAATTCTGCTACACACCTTAAAGGATGAAATACTCTATGCACAACTCCAGCAGGGATAAAAGGAACGCTCCCTAACCCAGCACTCATTTTTATTTACATTCAAGGGTGACTGGCTTTTCCCCAGCTTCTTACTGAGCTGTGAAGTAAAGGGAGTCTAGGAAAGAGGTTTTGCAAACAAGCTAGTTTTGTTTGCATGGAGATTTCTGTGACTCACAGAGGAATCTCTTCTCCTCCCCACTGGCCACACAACCCCAACTGCCTTTGTGTGGTGCTGGAAAAAAATCAGCTGTTCAGCTCAATTTCTGAATTCTTCACTGGAAAAGAATGATTCTATTAAAGTGGCCCTTTTTAGGTCTAATTTCCTGGCTAAAGCTTTTCTTTTTTTGTGCATTTTCAACTCACACCTGAATGCTGTTGATAAAGAACTTCAACTTAAATTTTCAATCAGGAGGAAAATCTACATTAAAAAGACTAAAAAGCTTGACGTAATGTGTAAAGCTCGATGGAAAGTGGCAGCTCCTAATCCAAATTGCTTTCCAAAGCTTCTGAAGAAAGTAGCTGAGATTCACTCTGTTTAAATACACCTTTGCATTGGTTTCAGAACTAAGAAAAATTAAACCACTACTCAAGTGGCCATAAAATAAATAGAGCCATTGTAATTAAAACAAAATGCAAGCTTTTCAAAATTATTCTAATCATATCTGATCATTGTTTTAGAAAGATGTTCTGGAATGGACTATCTTCTTATTTTAAAGGAAGAAGTTGAATTAGCATTAAAATCTGGCCAGTTGCGCACCAAATGGTCAACAATACAGAGTGAATGGCCAAGATACCCAGAAGAAGAGAAAGTATTTGTTTTTTCAGGTGGAGATTTAAAAGGTAAGATAGTGTTATAGTTTAATCATGCCTATTCCTCACAACAAAAAACAAAGCAGTCATCAGGTAAGAAAAATAAAAATAGAAATTATGCAGAATTGTTAACACAGCCAAACTGAGAGAAAAGGCTCTGAGAGCAGAGTCAGTTTGAAAGGAATCCCCCTGGGGCATAAATATACAGCAGGAAAGGAATTAATGAATCTCGAAATGCTGGAACTGTAAGAGCACTGCCAAAGTTCCCCTTTAGCTCCACACAGTAGTCCAGTGGCAAATTTACATCATATTTAGTTAACTGAAGCTGCTTAGTCAGCAAAGACACTCTGTGGGTGGGCTTCTCACATGTGCTAATGGGCTTTGGCCTGTATCATCCCTGAACAGGAAGAGGTTTAGCTCTTTCCCAAGGATGCAACAACTGTTCAAAAAAACCTCTCCTTTTTCTTTAGTGAGTGAGGAAGCACTACAGCACATTGCATGATCTGCAGGTGGCCCCAGCACTAAGCTATTGGAAAGAAATCTGCACTTAATGGGGCACCACTGAGTGCCCCAGAATTTGAGGGTTGGCTACTGCAAAGTTTATCAGCCTCTTCTGTCCAGTGGCTGCACACAACAGGACAGATGACCTGAAGACCAGTAGATTTACTGGTCCTTTAAATCGGACACATATTGTGAAGGAGAAAATAGGCTGAGACTTTCCTGTGTATAAATAGGTAAGGTCTGTGTTTAGCTACATACCTCTAGTACTCTTTGGCAGCTCAAAATTTCAAGCGATCTATTAAGTCACCAAATCCAGCTGACCCAGGCACTTAAAATGAAGCACCGTTTCTCTAGACACTTGTATAGACAGCAAAGAGAAAAAGGTAATTCAAGGGGAAAAATCATCCCTCCTAAAATCTAAAAAGCCACCCCCTATTCTCTGCTTTTTTCTGGTCTGTCTGGAATGAGGACAAGCAGGCTTATAATCAGGGAGGTTCTGCTAAGTGCCTGAAATCAAGGAGATCTCATATTGCAAGCACCTGTGCAATGGCTGTCTGCTGTAATTTGTCAGGTCTGCTCAGTAAAATGATTTTTCTTGTTTATATTATGCAGTCTGCTTTTTCTAATATGAATTTCATACTATTTCTCTGTGACTTTCCCAAGGTAAGTAAACCTCTTAAGTCCTTTTATATTAGCTCACTGTTAGAAGCCTTCCAGCTAACAGACATCTGATTAAAATGCTATTCCATCCTTCTTGCAGCTCATAATGAAGAGCTGTTAGAACTACCCACAGTCAAAGGGCCTAACTCTTTCAACAACCAGGTTCCGCATTTAGCCACTTCTGACTTTCCTGAATTTTAACTGATCTGAATGAAATCTTCTGTAGTAACTGTTGGGCCAGGCTAATCTTTCCAAATTCATAGGAAAAAAAATTCTATTTCTCACAATATACTTCTATACCCATGTTTTAGTCCATATACCTTGTTTTGTCCCTACTGAGGGTAACAAAAATGTCCAAATAATTCAGTGAATGACTCTAATTGTCCATGAATTGGAGCAAGAAATGACATTTCATGGGGTGTTGCCCTGAGTTTGGAAATGCATTCTGCTGTCCTCATGAAAACAAATGTAGATTTGGCAGGGCTATAAACCTCTGACAGACTGTCACTTGGACACGCTCAGCTGATGTGAGTTAGTGCTTGGCTGTCAGACCCTCCATGTACTTTGTTTGAGAACTGGGAAAGCCTTCTTTGCCACCAGCCCAGTTGGGCTGGGAGAAAAGGCTGTTTGCTGGAAGAGACTGCCTGTCCTGTTCTGCCAGTGCTCAGGAGAGCTACCTGCAGGCCAGCTCCTTCAAATGCTGGGGACTGAGAAGCACAGAAGAAGAAAGCCTGAACAGGGGCCAGAGAAGGGACAGAGAAGGAAAGAGGGCCAGCATAGTACAGTAGGAGAGGAGGAGAATGGGAAGCAGAAAGTGTCGAAAAGCAATTTAGCACGACCTGGAAGACCCTTTTTCTTCAAGCTTGTGGGTCAACATAAAATTTCTAAGTAAAAAAATCCTTTGTACTGCAGGATCCACCTCACAGATTTTAGTTTAATATTTTTCTTCATTATGTATATTATTATTACATTTAATTGCCCCATTTCTTTCCTTGCCTTCTTGGAAATGTCAACACATTTGCATGCCTGTCATCTTTCAATAGTGTCATCATGATGATGCTTATCATTGTCAGTTATAGTTACTATTAAATGCAATAAGTTTGGTTAGTTCTTCTGTACTCTTAATGATGTATGATGTTCTCCTGCTGAATTACATTGTACAGCCTGTAGGAAAAAAATAAGATATGGGAAACAGCAAAATAAGTCAGTGGCAGGGAGGGGACAGGCAGGCTAAAACCAAACCAACAAACACCCTTAACAACTTTAAAAACCTACCAGAGACAAAGTGAAACAATGAGAACTAAGACTGAATTAATTCTGGCACTCTGACAACTTACCGCAGCAACAAATAAAAGAATGGACAAGAGTTTAATTGACAAGAGATTTGGATAGAAATAGATACAATCAAATACTTTGAGGCATTGCATATAAAAAGCTTCTAAGAAATCTGGAGTTTGACAATATTTAAGTGACATAAATAGAAATAAAATCTCTTCTCTGCAAAGTTTTTCCCATTTTCAGTGTTATCTTTAACACAGCATAGGAATACTTTTCGAAAGATATAATTGCTGGACACAAACTCCTCACAAATAGGAAATTTAGAGCACCTTTAAGAATGCATCGGACAGTTTGGATTCTCTGTGTTTTAAAAGATGCTTGCAATGGGCTTAACTGTGAGCTTCTGAGTCTGCTCAAAACCAAGAGAGAAGTGTACCAGAGATGGAAAAGGGGACAAATACCCATCAGGAACTATAAGGCCACTGTCAGGCTGTGCAGAGATGCTTAGAAAAGCAAAAGCTCAGCTCAAATTGAAATTGGCCAGAGATGTAAAAAACTACAAGAAATGGTTCTTCAGGTCCGTAGAAAGCAAGTGGAAACATGGAAAATACTGGCCCACTGTTAAATGGGAGAGGTGAATTAGTCACCAGCATGCAGAAAAGGCAAAGGTTCTTGACACTTCCTTCACCTCTGTCTTTACCAGCACTGTTGGGCCCAAGCCTTGGGAGCACAATTCGAGGCTGATGCAAACACAGACAGACCATCAGTGATGGAAGAGTTGGTATGTGCAACTGATGGGCGCTGACACTGTCCACCTGAGGATGTAGGAGCACTGTCTGATGTTGTTGTGAGGCTCTCCATAATCTTTCAGGAGTTGTGGAGATCAGGGGATATCCCAGAAGACTGGAAGAAAGATAATGACAACACCACCTACAAGAAGGTCTTAAAGGAAGATCTAGGAAATTACAGGCTCATCAACCTTATTTCAGTGCCTGGGAAAGTTATGGAGCGAATCCTCCTGGGGGCTATTACGAGTCAGATGAAGCACATGATTGGGAAAAACCAGCACAGATTTGCCAAGGACCAACTGAGTTTGATAAACCCGATTGCTTTTTGCAACAAATTAACCTGCTCATTTGATGGGAGCAAGCAGTGGACACTGTCTACCTGAATTTCTCCAAGGCTTTTGATATTGTTTCCCATGGCCTCCTTCTAGAGAAACAGATGTGTTATGGTCTGGACAAGTGGTCTGTGTAGTGGGTTAGGAATTGACTGAGAGGTTGCATGCAGAGGGTGGTGGTAAACAGCTCCTTTTCATGCTGGCAACCTGCCACAGGTGGGGTCTCCCAGGGATCAGTACTGGGCCCAAAGCTGTTTAACATCTTCATAAGTGATCTGGATGATGGGACCAAGTGTACCCTGATAAAGTTCACGAATGATACCTAACTGAATGTAGAAGTGAGAAGAGAAAGCCACCCTGCAAGAAGACCTGGATAGGCTGGAAGTGTGGCCTGACAAGAACCTTATGAAGTTCAACAAAGACAAGTGTAAGGTCTTGCAGCTGGGAAAACATAATCCAGGAGGGCAGAACAGGCTGGGACCTACCTGGCTGTGGAGCATCTCTGTGCAAAGGGACCTGGGTGTCCTGGTGGACAGCAAGCTCAATAGGAGTGCTGCTGCTGTTGCAAGGAATGCCAACTGGATGCTGGGTTACAACAAGGGCATCACCAGCAGAGACACAGAAGTCATTGTCCCACTCCACTCAGTGCTTGTCAGGCCACACCTGGAACACTGTTCAGTTTAGGTTTGTGCTATGCAAAAAGTATGTGCACAAGCTGGTGAGCCGTTGCCGACCTAATGGCAAGCATTCTTGTGTTTTTAAATGCTGAAATGGAGAAATGCTGCTGGCAAGAGAGAATGTGACTTCAGGCAAATACTGAAAACTCTACAACAATTTAGGAGCAAATTTGCAGCCACTAGCCCATGTTTGCAGATGCAAAGCATCTGGATTATACAGCTACTGACCCATTGGCACTATGTTGTGTGTGTTGTGTCTGGCTGAGGTGAAGTTCATTTCCCCATAGCTGCCCTCACAGTGCTGTGCTTTGCATGGTAGCTAGAAAGGTGTTGATAACACAGCAGTGTTTTGGCTACCACTGAGCAGTGCTGGCACAGCATCAGTGCTGTCTCTCAACATTCCTCCTCTCCCCAGCTGGGGGCAAGATCCTGGGAGGGGACACAACCAGCACAGCTGACCCAAACTAACCAAAGGGATATTCCATACCATATGACATCAGCTCAGATATAAAAGCTAAGGAAACAAGGAGGAAAGGAGGTATTCTTTATTTACAATGCTTGCCTTCTGAGCAACCACTACACGTGCTAAAGCCCTGCTCCCTGGGAAGTGGCCGGACACCACTTACTAATGGGAAATAGGGAATAAACCTTGTTATTTTCCTCTTCACTTGTGTGTGTGCAGATTTTTGTTTTTGCTTTAATAAACTGCCTTATCTCAAATTACGAGTAATTTTCTATCTTATTCTCTCTCCCCTCTGGCTGGGAAGAGGAGGGATAGAGTGGCTTGGTGGGCACCTGGTGTCCAGCCAAGGTCAACCCATCACAGAGTGTTAACACCCAGCCCAGATAAACCCTGGGGTGAGATGCTGTTCTATGGACACAGGTTCAAGCTGCAGGCCTGAGCACCAGGACGTTTGACTGCAGGTGGTACTCACAAACCTTCCTTTCAGGAGCTGAGATTGATCACAGAGGTTTTTTATACAGTATCTATTTCTAGCAAAGCATATTTCATGAGAAAAAGGATCTGCATATGAAAAACTACATCTCCACCCTTCTTCTCTCACATTTGTCATCTCCTGAATGCCTTGAGTGTTTTGGAACTTATTGGTCCTCTGAGGATCCGTGTGAGTGTTGGTATCGGCCAGCTTCCAGCAAGCAGCTGCAGAGGGCAGCTTCTGTCTTGAGCTTTTCGTTGGTTGTTTTGTTTTTTTTTTTAATCTTTTCCTAATATGTCTGTTCCCAGGCTTAGCAATGCAGCTGTGCAACTCAGAGCTGTGACCAACCTAGAATTTTTGGAGGAAATAACACTGGCAGTGATCCTTCACCTCAGGACATGCATGTGTGGCAATAACTGAACTGAGTGAACTACTTCCTGTGAGCTTTCTGACACCCTCACCTTCACCATTACCTAAACCTTTCTAGGAATAAAGTGGATAGCCTGAAACAAGAGTCATATGTAAACATTTCCTATAATCACCTCACAATTTATACATACATTCTTTCAGAAGGGAAAGGGCACTGAATGATGTCACACAGTCAAGGCCTTTTCTGCTTCTCACCCTCTCCACCAGTGAGTGGTCTGGGGGTGCAAAAATTGGGAACTGGGAAGGGACACAGCCAGGACAGCTGATCCCACTGACCCATGGGATATGCCAGACCATACAGTGTCATGCTCAGCCTATAAAGCTGGGGGAAGAAGAAGGAACAGGGTGACATTCGGACTGATGGCATTTGACTTCCCAAATCACTGTTATGTGTGATGGAGCCCAGATTTCCTGGGGATGGCTGAACACCTACCTGCCCACGGGAAAGTGGTGAATTAATCCTTGTTTTGCTTTGCTTGTGAGTGTGGTTTTTGCTTTACCTATTAATCTTAACCCAGAAGTTTTATCACTTTCACCTTTCAAATTCTCTTTCCCCATCCTGCTGGAAGTGAGCAAGCAACTGTGTGGGGCTGAGGTCCCTGCTGGGGCTAAACTACAACAGTGGTTTTCCATAGTAAAGGGAATTTAAAAGCTACATCACTGAGTTTGAAATGGGTGAACACTGATGTAAATAAAAGTGGGCAGGAGATGGGAGCAAGAACCTAGTTTTAGATCTGAAAAGACATTTCTGCATGTAATTTCCACTGAAGTCAGCACAGGCACATTTCCTCTTCTTTACAAAAGAGCAGGGTTGCTAAATCCAAGTATATTCTGACAAAGTACCCCACTAATCACAGTACTAGAAATTATGCTATCCAGAAAATTCTTCTTAAATCAAGTATGAGGATGTAAGGCTTGTTCAAGAGCCAAGCTACAGTATAATAAGCAATTTACATTTCTTTACAACCTATTTAATTTACCTATCTACTGACTCCATGCTTACATGCCTTCCAATTCATTTTCATATTTCTGATAGGTCACCTAATTTCACACTGGCTTCTGTTGCTAGCAGAGGCTCCTTCTGGAAACATAGGACTCTTAATCCTACTGATAACCCTCTGTTGCCATCCTTTCCTAATGCAAACTCCTTGACAAAATAAATCTATTCATAAGAATTTCTGCAAACAGGTAAGCAAAGATTAAAAAAACAGAAACCTTTGTTGGTGCCTTTGTTCATAGGATGGGATTCAAAATTTACTGAAATTTATGACTTCTTCCATTGGCTACTTATTTCTGCATAAATGTAAGAATATGCATATATTTAAATTGCAGACTACATGATACCAGTTGGAGCAGGTTTTTACTGATTTACCAGCCCTTGTGGATCATCTTCAGGGTCCATTGAAATCAGTGGAATGACACCATGTGCACAATGTCAACAGCAGCTCTAAGCATCTACCTCAGAAGCATCTCTCCTAATATATATTTAATTAATTCAACAGTTGGCATAATTTTCACAAGCCATTCTGTTGTTCATTTCCAGAGTACTACAACTGTTTGAATAATAGCATATTAACAGCTGTCTGCAAATGGCAGAATATAAAAATCTCAAAGAACACATAAAGGACAACTACACAGGCAATTAATATATATATATGCTTAGAGAAGTCCGCAGATAGAAAAATATTTGCATGGGGAATGAAAACTAGAAGAGCAGCAAGGTGTAATGGCCAAAAAGAATACTCCTGCCTGAGGAGCTTTTACTGACTCAGTTGATGGCCACAGCTCTGCTTTCTCCCCACACATGCTGAGCACAGCTCTACCTGCAAAACATCCTTTGTGAGGCATGTTCAGCTCTCTGCAGTCATAATCAAGAAATGGAGCGTCTCACAAATGTTGTTATTTTGGCCAACCCAGTATGGCCATATTGCATGCCCTAAGTACACTTAAAATGGCAAAAGTATCTATTTGTAGGCAGGGGAAATCCACTCCCTGTTGATGCTGATGATGTCACTGATGATGTCAGTGACATTTAGGGTACAGCTGATTAAAGGCAGGTGTCTACTTCACTGAGTGAACAGCTCTCCAGAACCCATTGGAGTAAATGCATCCTGCATCACCTACAGGCAGATTCTTAAGGTAGTTGAATTGTTCTGAAGTTCAGTCCTATATGCAGAGTTTGATTCAGTTATCCACATACAGCCATGAAATGCCATTTCAGAAGATACATCACTAAGGCTGATAAATATTCCACTGGATCTACCTTTCTGAGCAGCAGCTGGAGGCCATGTAAACTACCCTGAAGCATCTAAAATGGCTCCATGCTCTTTTCTTTGTGTGACAAAATGAACCAAGCATTTTTAACAGACTCTTAAGAATTGTACAAGAATTAATAATACTTTTAAAATAATATGGCTTGTTATTAATATTGCCATCACTTATAGGAGCTTCAAGAAGTTGTTAAATTCATTGCAACTTAGAATATTGGCCCTTTGTTACATCTAGGTAATTAAGTAGGATCAGTCTGCTTCAGTCAGTCTTTACAAGCAACCTTTCATCTTGTGGTGCTCTCCTCGAACAATGGGTATTTTTGCTCAAAAACTGGTCTTGTAAGTTAAGCCTTTTACATGTCTCAGTTTCTACTTAAGAATGACTAAAGAACACACAGGGATGCTGTGTAGCTAAATGTCATATTTAGGTTTCTCCATTGCAAATTTGCCCTGTAAATTGTTACATTTATATTTTTTAGAAGTTAGTTATTCTTGTTGTTGCAAGACTTTTCTCCTTAAAAATGTAAATACTATGTAATACTATGTGTACACTCCTTGCAAGCAGTCTCCCAGGAACGATATTGTACCTTTCAACTAAAGGTAAAATAATTTTTGAAATTGTTACATCATTATGAAGAAAGCTAAACTGAAATATGATCATTAATACTGATATTTTACTGAAAGTCGGAAACTTAAATCCACATGTGGTATTTGCACAAATGGTTGGAGTTTTTGAATCTGCTACTTTCTAAAGCCTATGGGACCCACAGACTGTAATAGGTTTGACCACTCAGTCAGCACCTCAGGTCACTGACCAGGATCCCTTCACGGCAGGTCCTAGACAAACACGGAGTAGAAAAACAGCTCTGAGCCTAAACAGTAAATAGGAACTACGTGCACAAAGTCTGGAGGGTTGAAGTTAAGGTAAGGTAAGGCTTCTGAGTGAAGCTATAAAGGATTGTCAAAGAAAGAATCAAAGGAAATAGGCAAGAGAAAGGAGAAGAACACTGTTCACCTCTGTATCTAGAACTGACTACGAAACAAGATCAAGTTGGCTTAGCTAACTAAAAGGTACAGAAGTTCAACTGAGGTCTGCCTGCAGAGAGTGACAAATTAGGGACATTGGCTTGACATATTTGAAGTAACAGAGTTTTATATTAATGATTATATAATAAGAAATTTGCTCTGACATTATAGTCATGTTCAGGTCAAGATTTCCACCCAGAGCTCCAAGAACACACTTGCATCTTCATAATCTAATATCTAAAATGGCAGCAAATTTTATCCCTAACAGACTGTCTGCTTTCTCTTCCTTTTAAAAGCTATGAAAAATCTAATCACTGAATTTCTCTTATTTTTGCTAAGTTTATGAAAAATTGGGCTTTGTATTTCTTTTGCCAAATATTTGTATTCCATTAGTTATAAATAATGTTCTGTATTCTTCATTTATTGCTTTAAACAAACATTTTCATTGCCAAATGAGTAAAAGTACATTGTTTTTATAAAACTTCGTTCCTTAAACTCTTCAGTTCCATGCTCTGATGTTTGAGAATCAAGAATGTATTTGACATCTCTGAAAATCAGGGGACTCAGATATGTATTATGAAGTCTGTCTTAAGGTAACTTGACTAGAATTATTCAATAAAGGAATAGGAGATTTACACTTACTGCCATGCATGTTTTTTTCCCCTAAAATTTTCTGTCTATTATACATTGAAATTCAGGTCTAACTGCAAGGGCTTGCATAAAAAATTGGTGTGCCTGGATTTCCAGTTACCTACAAATACATGTAAGCAGATTATTTCTCAAAGTGATAATGAAATTCAAAAGGAACAGAGAAATGCCATAACAAAAAGCTGTATTTCAAATCTTGCTAAACTGATTTGAATAATAAACATAAGTGAAAAATATAAGTTATAGTTACTCACCTACGATGAGTAAGAAAACTACCACTGACATGTCCTGAGCCATCACATCCTGGCGTTGGACATGACATTCCTTCCGTCTTCACTGACTTCCAGGAGAACTGTGAGCCATTTAGGTACCCATCCTTTTGCCTTTTGGCAGCTAGAGGACACCCTGATGCGCTGCGATGGGATGCGTATTTTCCAGTTATATGACCCTGACCATCACAACCAGGAACTGGACATCTGGATAGCAGACAGATGAGATAAACTTTATTGTCTTGCAATCATATACCTGGTAGCCTCTACAACAAAGTCAAAATAAACCTGACATGAAAAGAAATGAATAATCTTGTGCTGTGACCTCAAAATTAGTCAAGACACCCTGTAGTGGGTAAAATTACAAGCAGAACTTTACTAATTTGAAAAAAAAATGTTCTTTGATAAATTCTAAGGAGGCTAGCCAGTAGATGCAGTCACAGCTGCTGGCATTATCCAATTGCAACAAAAGGACTGAGATATAGATCTGAATTGCAGGTGTTTATTACAGTAAATATCACTGGAATTGAAATGTTGGCTACTGAGCTCTGCTCAGCAGAGAAATTGTCCATAAAAACCCAAAAGCATAAAATCCTGCTTAGTATAATCATTGGTACATTTTATTTATTTGCATGGAACCCAAAGAAGACTTGTCTGAAGTCATGAAAATGTCAAGCATACACAGTCCATTATGAACTGATCAGAGCACCTCATCAGAAATGCTGAGCACCTTTAACCGCTCTCTAAATAGGGGTGATTATATCAAACTATGTGCTACTGCCTAGAGAGGTCATTGAAGGCAGTTCTGTATTCATCTGATGGTTTTCCTTGCTTGGGAATCCCCCCATACACTTGCTCTGTATACTGCTAAAAAACAAATAGCCAGGGTTAGAAGGAACAGGTTAGAATCTTCAAAGTAAAATGTTTAAAGAAAATTATGGGGTGTTTTTTCATATGTTGCTACATAACACATGGCTAAACAAGACCAGCTACTTCACTCTTTGTCCTACACTAAAATATTGCTGCAACTTTTCACTGAAGATCCGGTCTTGAATGGTCTGAGCAGTTACGAAATTCAGGTTCAGCCACCAGGCTCAGTGGCCACTGATATCAGAGCACCTTGCAAGAAGAAGGGCAGGCATTTGTTTCTCTCGCGAACTGCATGAACAGTCAGATTTTTTTGCAGCGGTCTCGAATAAACACTCAATTCTCTATTCCCATAACTACTTTAATTTAGCATATATGGTTTGTCTAGTACATAAACACATCTAAGGGGCTTTTAGGAGGTAAAGATCTAAGTAATTTTTTAATTTCATGAGAAAAGAAAGAATTTTAAACTGTTTCTAAATAATAAAAGATTGTATCCTTGGTGAATACTGTATCCTTTGCTGAAAAAAATCAGCACAGATCCTAGATTCGCTCATAGAAATCTTTGTGGTCATCTGCTCTTGGATAACTATCACACATTAACATTTTTGTCTAATAAAAACCTGAAAACATATATGACCTTATGAAACACACAAAGGCCCTTTGACAATATTTGTTCTCACCTAATTGGCTCTTGGTCTTCTTTGTCTTCCTTGCTTTGTGCTATCCTGATTCCACTTTTCTTTGCTCGCGGACAGCCTGAAAGACTGTGTGAAACAAAACATTTTAGAATGCAATTTCTCATTCCTGGGTACACTCTACCAGGAATCTGCTTTCTGTCTGAGAAACTGGCAGAATAAGCAATCCTGTCCAGTTTCCAAAATCAAAGCTCAAGTGAGTTTAACGAGGAGAGGTGCAGCAGCCACCACGAGGGGGAATCCGTGCATCTGGGTTTGTGATGCTGGACAGCACTGCCAGCACTGTGCAGACCACACACACAGGCGGGTCCCTGAGAAGCCAGGGAAAGCAGCTCTTCAACCCTCCACCTAACAATACCTTCAGCTGACTCAGCAGCAGCAGTGGCATCTTTAAAAGGAACAGCAGCCAGTGATTCAGGGCTGAGAGACATTACGTCCTCTATGTCTGAGAGAGATGGAAGAATAGAAAAAACAGGACTATCTATCTTGGGAGCACATTAGAAACACTATCAAACCTTCTCAGACATCACATAACAATCCTACAGAATGGTTGAATAAAAACACAGAAGAGCTCAGAGCTTTCACCGCCTTCCAGAGGAGTTTGAGTGCTCAGAACTCACCCAGACGAAAAGATTTGGTAGAGACAAAGCTATATGTCAGGCTAACCAATGTTACATTTAGCTAGACACTGAGAATGTAATTTTCAACTTCACAACCTCAGCTTTCCTTTGTATATAAAGAATTCCTTAGAGAAACTATTTAATAGACTTGAAAATTACTTTAATAGATATTTTAAGATTTTTTTAAGTAGCTGATACCTGAGGATACAAATACATCTATCAAAAAAATCGCACTTTGTCCTCTATATAAATGTTATTTCCATCTTAATTGTCAACATTAAAAAGAAATCCATCAGTAGAACACCATCAAAAGTGTTGATATGAGAGACAAAGAAGTGTCACCAAAGAAAAATTTCCATAGAGAAAGAAACAAAATAGAAGACTAAATTTTTGTTTTCAGCATGACAAAAGGTACTTCAGTGTTGCATAGTAGGTCCTGTCTTCAGGAAGAAGACACAGAAACAGTGGTAGCAAAATTTAAAGTTATTTTGTCTTATCAAAACCAGTGAGGATAAGAGGAAGAAGCAGAGAAAAGGGTGATGCAATCACAGACAGAATTCTGTGTTAGAAAATGGAAAATAGAGAAAAGCAAAGTTTACATGCTGCAAAGTCATAAGTTCATTAAAGAAAGGGAGGAATACTGGCACAAGAAGATACTGGACATAGCATATTACTTAGAAACTTTCAGTGAAATGGCATGGCTACATCTATAGTGAGAAAGAGAAGGGACCTAGAACTTTTGCTTTGACACAAGACCATCAAGCTCACATTTGTACAGCTAAGCTCTCTATCTCTGTAAAACATGACAGCTACACCCACATTGCTTGTAGAGAATGATCTGGACCCCTGCTGAGCTGCAAATCATATCTTAGAATTGCCTTAGAGAGTTTCAGTGGTCCAGGGTCAGTACCATGCCAGGGGTCATGTTAGCAATTTAATAGTGTAGGTATCTGTGCTCTGATGCATGGACCTGTGCTCTCATCCCATTTCATCTCTGGTTTGGATGTAGCTGACTATTTTCCTTTTGAAAGTAATTTGCATAGTGGATACCAAAGTACCATAGTTCCATGCATACAAACTAACCCTCAGAAAGCTGTGCCAATTAAGACTAGTTTTCTTAAAAAATAATAATACTATCTGTACAAAGACAGAGGCAGGAGGAGGAGAGTCTGAGGTATTCAGAATAAGAGGAAGCTGGCTCTGGGGCAAGGGAACTGTTCAGGAACAGGTTGGTTCACTGCCCCCATACAACCTGGACTGAAGACAGTGAAGGGAAAGGGACAGGAGTTGAAAAGATCCCTATATCTCTGAGACTAGTCGTACCCAATGTGTAAGAGTAATCTGGATTTGCATCTGAAAACTAAACAGTTAATAGAAATTTCTCAGAAAGCAAGACTTTTTTTAGTAGGTGTACAGATGGGTATGCTTGTGGAGGATGACATTTTCATAACAAAATCTGAACGAAGAATTTCTGCCTTGACTAATGATTTAAAGGTTTTTATGTGTTAAATCAATTTAATTATCACCTACTTATTGGTATTTTGGTGCATCATTTTTCTGTAATAGATCTGTCTATTCTGGCACTATGATTTATTAGAAAATTCTAAGACCTTTCAGGTCCTCTAAACAGACATTCCAACAGACAGCTTCTGAGATTATGATTAATTCATTTTTTCTCTGACAGTGGATTCACTGAGAAAACATCTCTCTAGGATGAGCTTTTGCTTTAATTTTTTTTATCCTATAATAACAAAAAGCTATTACAAGGTAAGCATACTACTTAATTTTTACATCAGTTTAATTCCTCATATATGAAGATAAAAGAGAATGAGGGAAATTCAACACTGGTACATGCTGATACAACTTCTGGTATAGATTGAATGGGTGCAGAGATATGGCAGAGTTAAATGTGCCTCTATGTGTGCTTGCTGTTGAGCAGCCATTTTAAATACAGATGATACCCAGGCATCTCAGCAGCCATTCAGGAGAGAAGTCTGTCATTCTTTTCCTTCTGAAACTGAGTGTTGTAGCTGATGGTATCAAATACAAACAAAAATGTTAACTCAGATGCAAGTAGAGCTAAATTATAATTTTCAGTGTGGCAATTAGAAAGCTCAACTGAGAACGTGCTGAGAGGTCCTTCACATTCAACAGCATCAGATTTAGGTTACTGGTTTGTGCCCTTTAAAAGAGCATTCATTTTGCCAGCTTCACCATCTCAGAAATGGCCTTGACAGATAGCATGGCCTGAACAGTGTAGGACTGGCTCTGTGTAAATGTGACAGGTCTCCTGGGGACATCAGTGGTTTTAAGCAAACAAGACATTACTTCCTCTGTGTCAGCTCTGCTGTTCCCGCAGGCAGCCAAAGACCTGGGGCTGCCAGAGGCCTTTTTGGAAGAGAAATTAAGGAGTTATGTGGTCAGTATAGATATGGTGGCATTTCAAAAGGTTGAATGTGTTAAATCTCAATGAACTGGACAAATTCCAGACCCCTTAGTTTTGCAGAATTACTTTTTATATCTTTAGGTGTACTTCAGTATGCTGCAGAAACAAAGGAAAACTTGGTCCAGCACTCATCTGCAAAAATATAAGAACGTAAGAATTTACAGACAGAAGTAGGTAACACCATCCAGCTCATGGCCCAGTCCTACAGTGGCCAGGAGGCGACGCTCAGGAAAGGGGTTTAAAAAATGAGTCAACATTCGGTGATTCTCACTTGCCAACCTTGCCAGCTCTTAGGTTTCTTGTTAGTAACACTTTCCTTCTGCATCTTCACTCTCCTGCCTGTTTCTGGTTAAACAGATGATCAAACACATAAATAGCTTCCTGAAACAGCAAAGTTGGGCAGAGCTGTACCAAGCATAATACTGGTAGAGTGTGATAAATCCACATATAGTTAAATAAAGTTCTACATTTGACCTTAAATCCCTTTGAAAGTGTGATTTAATCTCCTGCGTCATGTAAGTGCTTTTAAAATGTTTATATCTTCTCCTTTATACTGTTATTTGTACTTTTGATGTTTAACACTGCATAACAGAAATTGATATTGTGATCTTTCATTTCTACAACGTGTAAAAATATGGCACGTTCCCAATTTCTATGTTATTAATGTTTTGACTTTGCACTGTTTGTTGCTTTTACTAGGAATATATTTAAACTGGGAATTGTGTATTGTGTATTGACTAATACAGCCAACTGTAAAACTACGAGACTTAGGGAGGCAAGCAAATATCCAGACTCGACAGTACTAGTCTGCATGGGAATAAAGAGCCCTTACTAACAAAAGAGAGGTGGGCTACGCTATTATTCTTTGACTAAACAGTGGATAGATATTTACAAAATATGGTGCAGCTCTTCTTCACTGATTTACAGTCCTCAAATGGCCACGGGGAAATTGCTAATCACAGAGCACTTGCACCATTACCTCTACAGTGGTACCACCATTAACTGATGGATATTGTAACTAGTAAATGGGAAGCTTTCTTTGGCCCTTGGTAGGGATCACAGTTATAGTTTAGGCAGTTAAGGTAACGGCTTTCATCCATAAATTTCGCTGTCCATTATTCTGGCTTAACAATGTGTTGCAATTTAAGGACAAGCCAAACTTTATTCTGAAATGTACTAACAAGACTGATGCATATTAGATGAAAGAGATACTTTTTCCCTCTGATTACAGCTGGTGAGGCTTCAGCTGGGAGAGGAGATAAAGAACAGGGTCAAATTTTGCATTTCAAGGAATATGGAGGGAATCTGGAAAAGACTGACAGGAACAATCAGGAAATAAAATTTGTGGGGAAAAGATGCAGGAGTAGGATTTGAGTCCAGACTGTGAAGAGAAGAGTTAAGTCATTCAGAATATAATGCAACAGAAACTTATGAATGTTGAATTTGCTTCCTTGGGCTAACAGAGAAGGTAGAAAAACTGAATTTATTTTGTATGAAGATTTTGCTAGATATTAACAAAAATCTTCCTACCTATTTGGGCAGCGAACCACGCTGAAGCAGAAAAATGTTATTCATTGGTGATAAATAGAATGATTTAGACCAGCCCATGTCTATGTGCAGCACTCAATCCTACCTCAGTACTGAGAGAGGGAAGTGAGGTCGGCTGAGGTCCCTTCTAGACCTTCAGTTATTTGATTTAAATAACAGAGCCTTCTCTTTACATACCTTCGATGTGAAGCATAATTTCCAGTAATATGCCCAGAGCCATCACACCCAGGGGTGGGACACCTAGAATAATAATGAAAGAGATACAGAGCAGTTACTGACAGGAAAAATACAACTGCCCATTTAAAAATATCCATTGGCTCAGTCCTTGTTTCCTCAGGTGCCAGCCCTGGGAACCTCTAACCACTGCTAAACCTGAGCTTAATTCCACACCAGGGACAAACATACTTTTTCCTTCATAAAACGTTTTTGTTTGCTACTCCTCAGCTACCCACTCAAATGCTTTCTGGGTATCTCAAGTACTGACAAATTAGTGAGATTTCCAGCAGCAGCCCAACATTCCTATGCCACCAGGAATGAGTAGGATTGACAGCAAATGGAATATTCCCATGGTATATGCTTAGATGATGGCTAACATTGCAGTGAGTCCTTTTGTTTCCTACTGGAGCTATTCCTCCAATCCCACCACACAGTGCCATGGGGTCACACCACGGAGAGACCCCTTCACCTCTCCATGAAGTGAAGGAAACACCTAAGAAAAAGGAAATGTGTAGACAGGGAAGCAATGCTGGCTTCTTGCAGAGAAATGGTAACCCTCTCAAACAGCAACCAGACACAGAAGTCACTGATGGTACAGCCTTCAGTGGAATTTCTAATATTAGAACAACATCAGAGTCGTCAAAGAAAATGGATGTTTTTTTCTGCATTGCAAAGATGATTGCGATCATCACAGAAAAAGCTACATTATAATGCTAAGTAAAATCATTAGCTGGTATTTGAACTGCTACACTAAATCACAGAAAAGACAAAGAAAGAATTAATTTATATTCATTTTTCGGAACAGACAAATGCTACATGAATTCCAAAAAGTCACTTTTCTTGAGACTGAGTTTTGAAATTTAGCCATACTTTTTAAAGCTTGATTTGAAGAAAGCATTCAAATTCAAAAAAGCTTGCACATAAATTCAGATGTTGCATTCTGAAACATCAGATTACCATAACACTGAATTTTCCCACCATTTGAATTCAGAGTTCATGCAGACTTTGGCATTCACCCTTTAGTTACACATATGCTTTTGCATGCTTTCCTCAAAGTTGTTCCATACTGGTAAACTTCTGTTTCACAAAGGTTTCTGCAGGGACTTGAACATTTCTTAAAATCAGGAATTAAGCAGCCCAGAATTCAGTGCAATGGGGTTGTCATGTTCCATTAAGCTGAATTTTACTCTTTTAAGCTAGTAAACATTGCCTACTTTGAGGAGCTCATCAGGGCCAAACTTCAAAAACTATTAATGCTACCTTGAAAGACATAAACTAAACTGGAACGCATTAAATGGAGTTCTCATACGATCTTCATCTGGACCAGTTCAGTTATTCTATAGAAAACACTATAATATGGTAGCAGTTCCAAGACATGAGCTGGTAAAACTTCTGGGGTTCACTACATCACTGAAGTTTCTCTTCTCTATAACAGTCTGTGCACTTTGGACAAGTCTGCACAACATCCTTAAAGACAATTCTCATCCTCTCTTGTTTTATGTCTTTGCACAGGACCAAATATATGGCCATGATCTTTACCAGAAGGTGTGTTACTGTGGCTCTTAATATCTTAAACACCAATATAGAGGTTGACATCACACATCAATCTTTCTGCTTATAGAAAGATAAACCCCATAATTTCTGCAGAGATTCTTCACATAAAAATTAGCTGAAAATATGACCCTTGATAAAGAAGTCATAGCTCAGTCCATATGGCTCTTACCCTTTGTTCTTTGCTGTGGTTGCACATGGCTAGCATAAATTTCGGTGATTTCTTTAAATTGCAAAATAAGTGGTCAGGGCATCTTACATGAAGGGTCTTAGAATTTAAATACTATGTATCTAAATATTTAGATGTTCTCATTATTTATTTTCATTTTTGAGATTTACAGAGAGACACTCTTTTGCTTCATGTGTTTTTTGATACTAGGTAGATTCAGTGATCCATGATGCCTCCTTCCATCAAGACTAGCTGCATCACTGAAGAGCCTGACCAAAGCCTTTAAAATGTTGAAACAAAAGATATAGGAATAAGAATTAATTAAAAGAATTGACTGAACTTTGAGTCTAAATGTCCATGGCATTGAAATGAATAAAGGAGAATCAGGAGCCATGGGACTGTTCCTGTGCAGTCTGCCTGCCGTACTACAAGGAGTCCTTTAGGAACCCATGATGTGAAGCCACCATTTTCCTCTCCAGACTTTTCAACCTTTCTGAGAATAAGCTATTAGCAAAACTGAACAATGTTTTTTCTCATATTTTACAAGATTTTTATTGCAGGCAGCATGATTAATAGTGTCTTAACAAATAGGATTTATAAGACGCACCAGTAAATCCCATCAAGTCTTAAAATAAGACGATTATACCTCAACCATTTAGACAGTCTTACACAATTTAAAAACTAGCTTATTTTTGTGTCCTTTTAAAAAAATTTAGCAACTGAAGCTAAAGAAGAAATCATCCAGCTGTAAGTTCATTTGGGTACCTTCACAAAGGGCTCTGCACAGTTCACATCAGTTTAAAATCATACTTTTGATTAAACCAGAAGAGATCTTTATGTAGGTCAGGATTTCAGAAAGACTTTTTTGATTTTGACACTATAATATTTGTTTTCAAATCTCACAGGCTTATATTTACCTAAATGTAACAGAGGAAATGACAGTTTAATGCAGTTGGTAGGAACATTTCAAAACCCTGGTACATTTATATTTCTTGCTGTTTCCATTCTATGGGAAATACTTCTAACACTGTGAAACATAGGATGCAGATATGCACCAGTCTGTTTCAACTATGAAGTTGTTACAGTATTTATTTGCTATCCTAAGTAGATGAGATAAGGAGACAACCACAAGTCCTTGTGCTATTGGAATTGGGAGTCTGTATTTTCAGAATGTCTGATCATACGTAGGATTTGTATATACCTTATTACTTTAGTATCGATTACTACCTATACATGTTTGAGTCAATCAATCATATGTACCTGCAACAATGTCAGAAAAATGTATGCATGGGTGCTTGTAAGAGGCAGGTGATGTGAAACCCTTTGAAAAGGAGCATCAGAGTATGTGGAAAAAGATATAGTTTTCCCCACTTACTCAAAGTGAATGTAATTTGTCAGGATCAGAAATTTATTTGTAGACTCTACCTAACAGCTTATTGCCACAAAAGAAATACTTAGTATTGTAACAAGGGAGGTGACAAGAGGAACTGACCCTGTGAAGAGTGAAGTTCAGGATATAAAACACTACCACTTCACTGTAAGTTCAGGCATCCAGTAAAAGAAAGGGCTTGTCAGTGAAGGGGAATGCATTTAGGACTGCCTTTGTGTCCCATTCATTTCACAAGACCATCCCAGAGAAGTGTTTTTAGGAACATAAGCAGAAGCAGAAAACAGGGCAGGCAGCAGAACAGCAACATCTGTGGCAGCTGGATTCAGTATTGGGCTTAGATTCAATAGCAGGAATGAAAAAAAAGGTGAGAGTCATATGGGGGAAAATACACTGAAGCCCCGCTAGTGACTCTTTACCATGGAAAGGACTGAAGGCATGCATCAATTAAAACAGGCTTTTGGCAGCTTGAAGAACTCAGGGAGACTGGGGAGGAAATGTATGCAATGCCCAAATGGACCCTGGGAGGGTTTTTCCAAATGACAATGATTAAAAATCTTGTTGAGACCTCAGCTCACAAAAAGAAGACACACTTCTTCATCATAGAGCATTACAAATAAGACCCATATTTATACCTATATTCCTAGGCTGTTATCTAGGTCTACAGAAGTGAGATAAGCTTACATGTAGCTTTCATATTTAGATTTATAGCTCAACTAGCATGAGAGCAAATAGGATTTTACACAAAGGTGCAAAGCCAGAACTGCAGTAGTTTTGTCCTTAATATTGTGTATGACTTTGGTTGACTTACTTTTGCAAATTATTTTAAAACATAAATTACCTCCAATACATACTGATAAAACAAAAATATAGAAACTGCTTCAACTTTTTTTTTTCCCTTTGTGCTGAGGATATCTGCTCTCATGGAAAAGAAGAAAACCATTATTATCTGTCACACTGGCCAGTTTTAATGAGTTCCTACAAAATACCTCTCATGACCTGTCATTAGTAAGATGGTGTTTCAGCACTGAAGACTGATGTTACCTTTACTGCTTCGTTTACAGTACTTAGTACCTCCTACACTGCGCATCCAATCTTCCCTTGAGAAGTAAGTGAACACACATGTCAATAATACAGTCTACCAGAGAGAATATCCTATAAATTACTAATTAAATATTTAAAACAGATGTAGTTAGCAACCCAATAGAAAAATCATACTAAATTGAGAAGGAGAATAAATCAGGAAGTTGTGCAAAAAATTTGGAATGGTTTCTCAGAGTGTTCCACACTGCAAAAGAACTGGGATTTAATAGAAAATTGTATCTTTCCCATAGTTTAATTTTTGCCATGCTGTCAATCTCTGTAATAGAGGTGTGATATTCTGTTGAAGGATCAGAAAGGCTAGAAAAATATAATTGTTTCCTGTGGGATTTTTTTTCATAGCAGAATGAAAAAATTTTTTATTGTCTGGTGGTTTCCATCTATTTGAAATTCTGTTTTATTTGACTGAATCACCAGGAATGGAATTCATAGGTTAGGAGGCTGTAAGACAGACACAATAATACTTGCACTTCTATCTTTCATTTGAAGATCTGAGAGGATTTTACAAACATTAAGGGATAAAACCTCACAATACTGCTTTGAAAAAGGGAAGAATTTGGCAGTGAAACATTTGGGCATAGAGGCTAAATGACTTTACATAGAAGAAGAAAACAGGCTAGAAGTACAGATTCCTATTCACTGCTCTGTTTGCAGCTTTAAAGTCATAAGTCTTCTGAAATTACACGTAGATTCATAAACAATATACCGAGGGTTTCTTTTTTTTTTTTATTTTTCTAGTGAGGTAGTCCTGAAACAAAATTAAAACTGTAAAGATTTTGTGCTTGCAGTTCCCTGAATTGAATATGTGGGAAAGGAGGAAAAAAAAGGGAGAGGGCAACAAAGGGAAGGGATGAGAAGAAGCCTTGTCAAACTAAAAACTGGAATTTCTTGTAAGGTGTAGTAAGTTTATTGTTTGTCTATCCCTCCACGAACTTGAGGGCTTGTCAAAAACAATAGACTTGCAGCTTTTCACAAACCAGTTGTCCTTTAAACTAGTTAAGAGGTCAAAGGAGAGAGCAAGTTTTCCTCCAGTTCCTTCCTGTGCCACTCACCACAATCCTGCAGGGAGCACACCAGGGCTGGTCCACAGCAGAGACTTTTGGCCACAGGTGTGCCACTAAGAGGCAGTGTTGTGGTTATTGTTATGAAAACACCTATTTAGCAGGAACTGGACGGAAACCAGCAACTCATTTTGTCTTTACGTTTCTGAGTAATCAGAGCAATGCCTCCCAGCCATTACTGCTTTAGCCAGCTCTGTGAAAGCGATCTGGATGTGTAAAGCTCTACAATCTTATTTTCACTCTCAAGTATTTTGGTAGATTGTCAAGCTCTAATTAAGCATGTGAAGTGGGAACACTGCTGATTCTTTTCCTCATGAAAACACAGAAAAGCCGTTTTCTGTTCTAATTCCAGCAGGAACACAGATGATTTTCCACTTTGATCCTGTTGTCTTTTATTGTCTATTTTTTGCCATACCGTTTGGTTTCTGAATTCCTGCGATGATTTCTTTTGATGCCTAGACAAAACCCCTCTACCTACACAACCTATCTATGAATTTGCAATGAAAGACTGTTTTGTTAAGATGAATTTATTTTCCCCTAATTTCCCTCAGTGATGTTCAACATCTACATACTTCTTCACTTTTCATTTTACTCTTTCTTTCCTGGTGCCTCTTTCACCCTATTTTCAAACTTTTATCTGTTTTCTCCAGTGAAGCAAGACTCTCCATTTGCTTATGCCCTATGGTTTGCTTTCCATCCAAATTTTTCTTCAGCTCTTCTCTTCCATATTCTACTTTTTTCCTTTTCCAAATCCTTTTTCTTCCTCATTCTCTTTTCTTGCTCCTTCAAAATTTTTTCTCTCTCCCTTTTGCTTCTTTTTTCCTCTGTCCCCTTTGGCTGATGTCTTCAATCTCTGTTCCTCCCTCATCCCTTTCTCCTTTCATGATCTCTAATAACCTTGAAGGTGACAGTTCTTTCTTCTTTCCTCCTCTTTGTTGCTTTTTTCCATTATCTTTTCTTTCATCATCCTTGTTGGCCTCCTGCTCTTTTCTCCCAGCTGATTTTATCATCCCTGCAGTCTGCATTGCTTGTGGTCCTCTCACGTTGCTGAGATGACCGGGTATACACTGTGCCCTTGTGTCAGGGGGAAAGTGCTGTGTGTTGTGAAACCTTAACACAGAATTTATTGGCTGCCAAGGCCCACTGAATCATTTTAAATATCTTGAACTCTTTTATTTTCATTAAAGTCCTTGTAAGCTTTACCACTGACTTCAAAAGGAGCAGAATCAGTCTTCAACTGAGCACTTCTGAAAATTGCATTCAGAGCTCATTTGAATTGATTCAAGAGGCGACATAAACTCTGTGGGACAGGCATGTGGAAAATGAATATTTCAGAGGATCTTATGTCTATGGTTTCATGTTCAAGGCTAAACTTATGTTCTAATCCCCACAAATGCACCTACAAAACCATGAGAAGTCAGACCCTTATAAATATCAAAGGTTCAAAAAGATGCATTGTCAGCCAAAAATAAAAAAAAAAAGAAGTTAAATTTAGATTCATATGTTAATTATTCCGGCTAGAAAGAGTACTTAATCATATAAATTTGTTTTTAGCAAAGGTGCTAAATGTTACTTTTTCAGATGTAAAATACTGCTAACAGTTCTTGCTTAGCAGTATGCTACTGACAGGACAGGCCTCAATGAAGGTAAAGGAAAATTTAAAACCCCAACCTACAGCAGATATAAAAGAAGAGTATTTCAGGAAATAACACAAGCCAGCAAAACCAAAAAATTATAGTGGAAGGGCAAATCGGTGAATTTAGAAAAAATGTTTTTCTCTCTTCTCAGTTGCTTTTTGACATTGGATACAATGCAGTTCCAGTTGGAATGGGCAGATCAGGGGATCCAAACAAGGATCCCTCCTGGCAGGGCACTACTGAGCCCTCTCAGAACACACTGGGAGAAGGGCAGATTGGAGATTGGAAAGAAGTGTAGAATGGAAAGCTTTGTTGTTGCCACTTTCACTATATAGTCTTTCTATCTGTGAGGGAATGATGCCAGGCTAATGGAGCTAGTCCAGGCATGAGACTAAAATAATTTTGGCTCAGAGGCTTCATGGAGTAACTTTAGTCTCTTCTATTTCTGCAGAGAGATTGCCCTGTCTCTCTCTCTTTGCCTCGAGAAATCCCCAGCAACTGAATGGTTCTGAACTGCATACTCTTCTCTGCAGGTAAAATTTAATTAATTCCCTGACTTTCTGCATGTACAATTTTTCTGTCCTTAGCTGCTGCTACTATCTGTATTGCATTCCTGCATTTTTCGAACTGTGTGTGGGTGAGAAAGAACATGATATGTTTTTTGATTACACTGAAATCCGTTTTCCTATATGCGGTCTAAAATGCATCATGCTGGCATTTTAAATATTGCTCTGCACTCGAATGCACAGATACACACGATGAGTTTAAATTAATTATATTGCCTTAGAAAAAATATTCCTGTGCCTTCCATTACCACCTCTGCATGCTGCCTGTTCTGCTAGCAGTCAGGACTTCCCAGCTTCCCAGCAGCAAGTGCCATGACGTGCTGCCCGCTGTTCGCACATCTAGCACCAGCACATACCACCTAACATGCCAGTTGCCAAAGGCAGGGTATGTGCCTAATGTGAAATAGCTTCTGTGCACCACCCAGGGGGTGCTCCGTGCTCAGAGGCTGCCAGGGGGAAGCTGTGAATCAGTTCTCTCCCCGGGCACCTTGCCCACGCTTTCTCTCCTGCCAGCATCGCCTGCCTTGGAAGCAGCACCGGCCAGCTGCAGATCCCCTCCCTGCAGCAGAGAGCACTTCCTGGCACCAGGGATGAATCAGTTCCAACATATGCAAATTCAAATGTTCATTTCCAAACAGCTCAGCCTTTGGGGGAAAAAAAAAAAAAGCCTTCATTTTTATGTGAAGGAATAACATAAAATGATTGAGGCACAGAGAAAAAATCAGGAGAAAATAGCCTTAAGAGAACATGCCCTACAACTAGGAACAAAGCCATGCAAATTCTCGGTCTCCTAATAGCATTGCCGTAAGCCTGTGCTCAAAAAAACCCCACAAACAAACCCCACATGGGCTTTTTTTTCCGTAAATTTGTGTAGACACATTTATTTCTGAAGAAGAATGTCCTATTCCTGATTGGTCTATTAATATGAGAACTGCTAAGCCTCTTGAAAATATCTGCCACTCAGTCACTGCACAGCAAGGTTGGTCCAGGTGTGCAGAACAGCCAAGTGACATGATGTCCCAAGTTCCCTGTATGTGACAATGGGTTCAAGAGAAGCACTCGAAGACAGCAGCACGGGTATAGCACTTTTGTATCCTTCACCTTAAAAGATATCTTCAAAAGCTCGTCCAACTGACCTGTCTTTTCTGTTTATGATGTAAATGGAAGTTTTAGTTCAAAATTGAATTAAAATTAGACCGAATGCAGAGCGCTTTGAAAATGCACAGTTTGAACCAGGTAATTTTCCCCCTGATAAGATATGGACACTTACACTATGGTGTGTAGCCTGCTGGTTACCTTGAACACCATAAAATTATCAATAGTGTAATTCTTGAATTGTCATGTCTGTGCTGCTGCTTCTCCCATGCTCTGCTCTTCTGCAGTTTGTATATATTTTCCTAGGTGAAGTAATCACCAAAGGGTCTGGTGGGCACAGCAATGTGATCTTGAATCTGTCACTTCCTGAGAGTTTCCTAGAGGTTTGGAATGACTTCAAAATCTATGAATCTGGAATACTCAAAAAGGTCAGCATCGTTGCAAGAAATGCTGAGAAAAGCTACCAGTTCGGGATTGCTGAGAGCAGAGGAAAAAAAAATTAACAGCTTTCATGTCATCTGTGACCTCAACCATCCACTAAAGTTGTTGGTGAGAGATTGGGCCCAAGCCAGCATTGGCCATTCCTTAGCTATTCTGTTTATCTGCTTCTTGTTTGAACAGAACTGTTCAACTTGTGCAGGCACAATCAAGGAAAGGATTCTAGAAGATCACAGGAAAGGAGGCAGTTGGATCAAATGTATGGGGGGAAGAAAAGGCTGAGTGGGAAGGAAGGAAAGAACAAGAGCATGAAGAAAGTCCAATTTATATGTCCTTCTTCAAAATAGTGTATCTAATATTGGTATGAAAGATCAAGCCTACAAATATTTCTAGGCTTATATCATTAAGAAAGAAGCAGAAGTCTTGCCTCTAATGAGAGTTTCCTTAGTCTAGCATTATGGTAAAGCCATAAATAAATAGGCTTGCAAACTTTTGTGAGCTATCTGGGAAATATATCATGGGCAGCATGACGGCTAAGACAGTTGCAAAAAAAAAACCAAACCAACCCCAAACCCATTAATATAATCCAAGTGACAGAAAATGTAACGGGACGGAATTTTCTTCACTATTAACAACTTGTTTCTTACTCTGTTGCAATTTCAAAAGAGCAATTAAAAACATGATTTTCAGTGCACATTCAGAAAAGTAAGATAAGGTAAGCATAATAGTTTGCTGTAAAATGTGTTTAGGTGCCTAATCACATCTTAAGGCTGAGGGGTATGTTTTGCTCCATATGCAGTTGCTGCACTGTGCTCATTAGTAACCTCGAGAAGCGCTATCGTAGCATGAAGCTCAATACTGCATGGACTTTCACATGTCTTCTGCATGTCTATGTTTCCAGCTGGAAACACATGCCATCCAATAAGAGCAACAGGTTAACATTTGGATAAAGGGAGCAAATTCTCAGGGGTTTGGCTTTCTCAGACAGATAAAGCAGAGATAATACTTTTTGTTTTGGGGTGAAAAGTCTACTGCAAAAGAGTAAAATCCTCCAGTTTTCATTTTATGAAAACAAGCATCTTTTTGCCTCTAGGCCTGAAAACATTTGTCAGAAGCCTAAGTGGGGAGATGTGAAAATACTGAGCGTGAATTACATCAGACTGTGAGAGGCAGTCTGGTCTAGTAAGAAGGCTAATGAACAGTGCAGCTAAGGGAAATCCAGTTTTATTACTGATTTTCTGTGTGACTTTTTACTAATTTTTGAAACCTTCTCAGACTTGCTCTAATTTTTCAAGTGATTGACTTAAGACTCATGCTCCATCTACAGTGTCTTTTAAGCCCAACCTCACTGTTGAGCCCTAATTTACCTCAGGTATGCAATCTTAAGCATGACTTAATTCACAGTGAAGGGAATAATCCTTAGTGAGAGTCTAGTTATGAACCTATCCAAAAGGAGGGCAGGTTTGGCATTACGACAGCTGTGCCCACCCCTACAAGTACTCCATCCTACTGCCTCAACATAGACACTGGGCAGACAAATCAGACATAATGAAGTAAGGCTTAGGAGGGGACAATATTTTTTGTTTTCTTCCCAGCGCTCTGAGAACCAGAAACACCGAGCTGCAAGTCTGCATTGCTGCAAGATGCTGCTGGATGGTTATGGGCCTGAAGCACTCAATATCCGAGGCTGGGAAGGCTTGCTTGCTCATTCTTGTAAAGAAAAGTGTAAGGACATCGCACTGCTGTCTACTAATACCTAGCAGGATGGTACGGTGAAGGCACAACAAAAGTGTTCTCAGAGCTGCACAGCTGATGGAGAGGCAACAAGGGGACAGAGTTCAGCATGGGAAAGCCAATTTATTATAAATGAAGAAAAAAAAATGCCATCAGTCTGGTCAAACACTGGAATAGTTGTGAGAATTCTAACCTTGGCAATACTATCAATTTGACTGGACAAGGTCCTGAGCAACCTGTTCCAACTGGACTTGTTTTGAGCAGGAGGTTATACTAGGTAACATTTAGATAGCCCTGGCTACATGATTTTATAATTCTGTAATACATCTCAAAAGCTGTATCAGAGACCATACTGTCTGGCCTCCTAGTGGCAGTACAGATGCAGCTTTTCCTTACAGACTATTCCATCATAGAATAAGATCATGCACTCTCATTCTACTTGATTTCAGTCCTTTCTGGATAGTTCAAGTTCAACCATTAGCCAATTTATCTGTATAGCTGTGTATATTCAAAATATTTGTGCATTTCTCCATATTTGTATATATTCTTCTCAACAATAGAAAATGGTGATTTTGAAGTCCAGCTTGCAAAGTTAATGAATGCTCAGGAATTCTCAGTGAGGTAGATGAAGTAGATCACACCAAACATCCTGATCAGTGAGAGGACTCTGTATCTGAGATACTACTCCCAGATTCTATTCTGGGCATCCACCTGCCTCTGCTTTGGAGTTTTCTGTCTGCCCTGAAAGGATGTTGCAGCTGTCTGGGTAGCAGTAAAAGAAGAAACAGAACCTTTACTACCTCATTCAATAACCTGAAATTGATGTCATTTCACCATAACCTGTCAGAGTGGATGAGGCAGTTTGCACATTATTTGAACAAAGGAGGCATCCCTTCAGTGAGGGCAGGAAGTGCTGGTAAGACCATTAAAACTATTCCAAGCCAAACTATTCTTTCTTCTGTTGGAATCTGCGGCTGTATTCAACAGCCCTTTTAGTAATAATTCCAGCTTCATAAGAATGTTCCAAGGTATCATTAAGTAGAGCACTTGAGAATGAATTGTGCTTTTTATTGTCATGGGATTTGCTCTGGTGTCTTTTCTTACTTTGGTGCTCCTTACTTTCTCCTTAAAGTTAACAAAGGCAGAAAGCCCATGCTTTTGTACAATTTCCCCTTCTGCAACTCCCATACGATAAGGCAGTGCAAGCTTGGTTTACACTGTAAACATCTCACAAAGGAGCTACCTTAAGTTCACAGTCTAAGAGCTGCAGGAATACTTTCCTAAACAGCTGCACAGAGTGCCAGGGCAGTTGGATATAGCCAGGGATAAATAATCATGCAGCACAATGGCTCATGCTCTCTTGTACCTTAGGGCCCAGAGCTCCCATGCACTGCAGAATTAGAAAAGCAGCTCTGAGTGAGAGGCTAACTTTGCCTTACATGATTTTTTACAAGAAGAAGGGTTTTTTAAGCAATACACGTCTTTTCCAAAACCACTTCCTGCTTAGTGTGCCTATGGCCAAATAACCCTAAGCTGCTCCTTACTTGATTTCTAATTGACTTGGTTAGTGTTGATATAAAACTTGTCTAAACTTTGATTAATACTTTTCTCTTTCCAGGCGGTGAAGACAAACCATAATTTTCTATTTTCAGAATGAAGGTTTACATCTTCTATTCAAACTCTGCCAAAATATTTTTAAAAATTAACTATCCTTACAAACATTCCTGCTAATTAAAAGTCCCCTGACAGAGATTTGGAAGAATATTATACGGAGTAGGAACACAATTTCTCTGTTTTGATTAGCTCAGAGTTTGGGATCCTCAGCTACACATGACGTGGAAGAAGAACATCTTATTAACCCTCTGGCATAAGTAGTTGCAATTCTACTCTGCACCCTTTCAGCCATAGGAAAACCACTAATTTCATGATGAGTATAGCATTACAGGAAGGTCAACTGACTGACTGTGGAATAAGTTACCCAGCAAACTACACCTTACAGATACACTGTCACTTGTTGTCAACCACATCACTTGCACATGATGAAATTCATTGGCAGTGTCTTTAGAAACTGCTGAGTTCCCCTTTTCATGGTGAGAGAAATCTATAAGAAAAAGTACCTTTTGGATAAATACCTTATTCATTACATTTACTTTACCTTTGAATGGGAAGTATCTTCATTGACATGAACGGACTAAAAAAAGCTTTTCTAAGTTTTAAGGACAATCCCACTAGCTTGAAACAATGGCTTTTAAACTTTAAGATGGAATAAAATTACTTTTGACATTGTGCTTGATTATATAGGACTTCATATGAAGAGATAAAAGACACCTGGTCTGTGGTATGTTAACATTCACAAGAATTATGCAAAAATTAGAGATATGTGGTCCTGACATGTTTACTTATCACCATTTGTGAATCAGCAGCATTTACTCTGGGTTCAGTAGAGTTAATACCAAAATTTGTTAAAATGGAATTAAAATCAGGTAAACCGTTATTAAACATGGTACCCTGGATACAAATTTTGCATACAAACTAGAAAATTACCTTTCATAAGCATTCAATATTAATATTTTTTAATTTAAAGAGGTTTATTGCATCAAATAGAATTCAAACAAAAGTTAAAGAATTTCCCTACCAATACTTGACTAATTAAAGTTTAAAAATACTCTTTTTCTAAAACAAGTTATAATACGACTCTGCCTATGACAGTATCAACCTGAAACTGGTTTTGGCAATTGTAAGAAGTGCAAATTCTGCATGGAATTTGGCCCTGTAATATTATTCTCACTCCATTAAAAACATGATGGTCAGGTAAACCTTTTCACAGTTACAGAACATAATCTCAGATCCAAAGCCAGCTAAAGACAGTAGGAAGTTTTACACTGACATGGTTGCCCAGAGAAGCTGTGGATGCTCCATCCTGGCAGTGTTCAAGGTCAGGTTGGATGGGGCCCTTAGCAACTTGATCTAGTGAAAGGTGTCCCTGTCCATGGCAGGGTGGTTGGAACTGGATGATCTTTCAGGTCCCTTCCAACCCAAACTTTTCTGTGATTCTCTGATTCTATGACTTAAAATGACTTTGGATCAAGTCTCACTAAAGAATTAGAACAATTGAAGGACTTTTCCTGTGAATGGGAGTGTTGAGGATTAAACCATAGATGGTCCAAAAAAGAAAGGAAAAAAAAATCATAATAATTTAATTATTTCAGATTCACTGAAGGCATAGAAATTGTATTGGGGGTCATTCAAAGGCAAGGCTCTTGCCCCACGATCATTATACCTATACTTGTGGAAAATACTTACGCTTTCCTGACAGATGTTTCTTGATTAGAGCATCAAACAAATCACCACCTACAATGGTTCCTGGAGAAGCCTTGAGGAGAAACTCATAATCTATCATTTTGAAAAATTATTAAGTTATTTTCAGATAAATTGTTATGATTTCTCTGGGGTTTTAGTCTGTAATTTGTTTACAACCCTTATTCATGGGGAACAAAACCAGTGATTTATCTCTGCAGTGTCCAGCATAATCAACATTTTCAGCTTTTAAATTAAAACTTATTTGTGAAATGGCCAGCAGTTACTGAATTCACTCCCCTTTGAGAATAACTCTGGTATTTAAAAGAAAAATATACAAATATTTGTGAGAAATAATGAAGGTATTTTTACTTTTATACCTATTGTCTGACATAATGTCTAATTCATGGTAGAAATAGAGATTCAGGTCAGAGAGTCAAAAACAAACTTTTTTACCTATTAAACTCTGAATTCGACATTCAGAAGGCTGCGTTTAATGCAGGGTCATTTTCTTTCTTTTAGCTATCATCAGTTTATACAAGAGAACAAAAAATCCCTAAGCTTACAGTTTTACAGGAAAAATGGGTAAGTTGTGATTTTGTAAGTCTTCTCTGGAATATTTTTTGTGCGCATGATGTGTTCAAGAAAAGTGCCAGACTGACCAGTCTGGAAAAAATAGTTCTCTACCTGTAAGAAAGAAAAGAAAGTCTATGACTTGGTTCTCTTATAAACTGCATCTGTATGTTTTGATTTCTTTCCTACTTAATATAGAAGAAAAGTGCTTCAATTTCTAATCTCTTTTGAATAAAATTATTTTATTATTTATACTTATAACTCTTTCAACTGATCATGTGCTTTCGTAATGATGTCCCCATAATGTGCAGTCTGAAAATTTGGAAACTAGGCTCCGTTCATCTACTTTACAGTTCATCATTTGAATGAAACTATGTAAATAGTGTAATTCTGGAAACTGCACCTTAAATATAACTTATTTAGACTTAATCTTTTTGAAGAGTTTGTCTTTTTTCCTTTTTTACCACAGTCCAAAAAACAATACCTAACAATAGTAATGTGCTTATACCTCAGTCCTCCTCTGCCTCCTTATTGCACAAAACATATACTGCTGATGCTGAGTGCAGTGGAAGCACAGTCAAGCATACAAAAATAATTAATGACGGCCAGTGTTAAAGTAGTCCTCAAAATCTAAGGTTGTTTCACACAGTGTACACCAAATGAGCCCATGCTGAAAGAGCACAGTGTTGTTATCTGTGGAAGGAGAGAAACCAGCAGACTTTGAAGCAGTGGAAATTCTGTGTGTGTTAGGGTAGAAGAGTAGTTTTTACATGCAGATGAGCAAATATAAACTTCACTTACTGGGAATACAAAAATATTGTAAAAGAAGATTATGATGAGGTGTTTATGAAGGATATGGGATATTTCAGAGATATAAAACATTGATACAGATACTACAGTGCTGCAAAAAATGTGTGCCACAAAGTCTCAATTGCACTGAGATAAAAGTAAAGGGATGAACTTAACTGCATGGCAAAAATCAGATGTTACTGTGCAGATACAGACACCACATAATTGAGTTACCAACTGGCCATTTTAAGAAAACAAACAATGCAAGGAATTTTATAACTTCAAAAGGTTTAAATAAGGCAATCAAACATGAATGCTAACCCAAGAGAGCGGCTGAGGGCATCTGCCCAGATCATCACTGTTGTATCTTAGCGTAACTCCACGGAAGGCAACAGAGCTATGCTAATTTACACCAACTGAGGATCCAGACCATCATGTTCAGGACTTCAAGTGACAAAATTACTTTTATTTTAGCGTATATATTAAAGAGTTTTGGCAAGTCTGACCAAACACAGAAAGTGCAAAATGCTGCATTTTTAATTCCCCTTTTAGTAACTGTATAGTTTATGCAACTTCCCACGGGGATTGCCTCAGCACTTGGGATATACCACAGCATCATGTTGCAGATCTTTGCGGATCTGAATGGAATGAGCAATTGGATATGATCTATTGATTTGTAGCAAAAATGATCAACATCACAATGGGAGTTTGCACAATAACCAAACCGTGCCAAAGAAAAGACCCTTGAATTGATTACAAGCAAATGCTAGGCTGAATGAGATTATGTAGGACATGTTCAATGACAGAGAACTATGATCAAACCTAAACAAGACAGAGAAAGCTGTACAAATGGAAAAACTCCAAGACAAGAAGACCTTGGAGAGATTCATTGGGCATATTAACATATCTAAACAAAATTGATTGATAATTAAACACAATTAAGTGCTCCTCTCAGAACAGTTGCTTAGAAACTGCATAGAATGGCACTGGAATGACTGACAAGAGAAAAGCTTTGAAAATTAAAATAAACTGTCAAATAAACATTCACACTGAAATATTCGGTGATTAGTGAAGAGCTAGGAACTAAGGACTGTATCTTTGAAACTGCCTCAGTTGTTATTGCAGACACTGAATTCCACTTTCAAAGTTAGGCATATAGAAGTTGCAGGGATGTGGATATCCAGCACTTATATTCCTTCTAAAAACAAAGTTTAGACTCTTGAGTCTAATGTTCATCTGAATTGAGACTATTTTGGGTAATAACTGAGTGGCAAATGGTTTTAAATACTTATTAAAATCCAAACAGTAAAAAAGTACAGCTACTGCTATCTTTTGTTTTAAATAATGAAGCACATAAATAAGGAGGCCATAAACTATTAAGCTATAGTAGATACCACTATGCAAACAAAGCCTCTAATTTCAGGGCATTTCATAGTACTGACAACTTACTAAGGCTCTGATTCTGCAATGCGCTTCATGCAAACAATTTTGTGCCTGCATGGAACATTTCACAGGATCAGAGGCAGCAATAAGAATATAGTAGATTTTTAGAGAGTAAATACTTTTAAGACTATCTCAGTAAAGAAAACAAAAATGAAGGCTCTTATGTAAACAAAAATCAAGTGTTTTCTGTTTTGGAGACAAAAGTTGACAAAATTAAGTGAGAAAAATGGAATGAGTCAACCTTACCAGAGCCTGAATGAGTTACTCTAACAGAGAAAAAGCCCAGCCACTTCCATATGTAAAACTTATTGCGACTACAGAGATGAGGTTGCTGCAGATGATGGGTTTCTATACAAAGGACATTATCATAACACCACACAACATGAGGTTGGAAATGCTAGGTATAACCTACAGTGCCCATTTGAGTATTGAGAAGTGCAGGAACAGAGCCCAAGGTGTTCTGTTCTGGCCAGGCATGCATGCTGCCATCAAAGATAAGGTATCCAAGTGGAAATCTGCAATAAATACAGGAAACAAAAATGCAAAAAAAACCCACTGAAACCACATGAGATTCCTAATTTCACTTGGCCCAAGGATCTAGCTGAACAAAATGGGAAAGATTATTCCTTATAGGTGAACTAATAATTGGGGATCTATGTTCCTTGGTTTTGTTTTTAATAATTTAAGAGTTGCACACTAACTTGCAATGTAAGAACACATTAAAAACTACAGTTTGTTCAGTTTGTTTTACCACAACACGGCATATAAGTTAATAAAACACTATCATTTACAAAAGCCTCACTCTAGCAGTTTTAAACATTTCTCCAAACACATCACATCTGCTCTTTGAAATCACATTTTCTATACAAAAGTTAGCTAAAGCATCAAGGAATTTCAAAAAGTGGCTGCAGATTCAAAGGATACATACTTAGCATCAAAGGAGTATTTCAGCATAACACAAGGTCACTTACTAGGCTCAACAACCTAAGTATTCAAGAAAAACTGTAATAAAAACTTCTATTAAGTTTTCCATGCAGACAAAAAAGGCATAAACAACTGGGGTAAAAAAGTGATAATAAGAATGGAAATGGTTATTTCTCTTGCAACAAAGAGCAATTTTCCAAGATAAAAGTGAGTGAAAACTATAGAATGGATCTCAGTCTTGCTATGTTCTAACAGGAGGACAAATGTAATCTCAGCAGGAAAAGTGAAGGGAAGGGTAGGAAACAGAAGGCAAGGCAAGAGTAGGCAAGGGATAAGACTTCCGTGCAGATGAAGCAACAAATGTACACCCAGAAACACCTCAAGTGGAAAACACAGGATGTAGGTGAACAAATCACTTTGGCAGCTAAACATATTTCTGCAGAAATAACTGGTTTGAGTACATAAAGTGACTGTATATTGGGAGAGCTATCAAGGTTTAAAAGAGTATAGGTACTGATCAATGTCCAAGAATAATGTGGTTACCTATCTAACATGGGAAATGTGTCTATGGTGTTTTACTAATATATCCTATGAATTTTTGTTTCAGCATTTTAGATTTGGTTTTGGAGAAGGCCTATTACTTGCCAGATGACTAGGGCAAGGAGGAAAATACTACTTTTTTTTTCCAGTAATATTTTATTTTATATATTCATGAGAACAAAAACAAATCCCATTTCTGGGCGGGTATCCCTTCTTCCCTGTTCTTGCCAAGCAGATTGCAATAAAATCACATCAGTAAGAATAAATAATAGAGATTATAGTAATATGGTAGAGTTTCCCTAAAAGTAGGAGTTATGGATATCCTTTCTGTCCAGAAAAAATATGTATTGCATGGACTAGTTTTTCCTAAAAGAGTTGTGGCTAGCAGGGAGAGTTTCAGAGAACTTCACTCTTCCATCTGAACACTGCTAGGATGACACATCTGGGAACAGGGGGACAGGATGAAAGAAAATTAAGAGAAAGAGTAGAAGATGATCACCAAGAATATGGAAATTAAGGCAGAGTGACACGGAAAAAAGATGGAAGCACAGAAATTCCAACTCATTTAATTGTGGAGAACATGCAAAAATAGACTGAACTCCTCACTTCGACTTAAGAAGAGATGTGGAACACAAAAGCTTTCAGGTTTCATTGTAGTGAGGGAAAGAAGACCAGACTCTTCCCTGTAAGTGCCACAGGGAAATACGAAAAGACATCCAGCACAGGAAACAAAATCCACACAGGTGCTTTGGAACTGAAGGACTGGGCATATTGCAACAGTGTCAGAGAAGTATCCAAACTTGCAGGCACCTGCTTGAACTGCAAATCTTTCTGAGATTCAGATTCTTTCATATAAGCACTAATGGGATTTTCCGGCAGAAATATGACCCAGAGAAATAAGGGTAAATGTTGACAATGTGATATTTAGTTCCATGGTAAAACCAAGCTAATAGTTACCTATGGCATTTGAAAAATTGTGATTATTTTTACATCAAAGTAGCATTAAGTAGAACTAATTTTCTGTGAGTCTCTGGTACCCGCGTTCTCTGGTTCCCATGTTGGAGGACACTGAGTAGGAATGTTCTCAGTCAGTATGCTGCATTTTGGCTGGGATTGATTGATTGATGATCAAAATTCGTCCCTTTAAAAACAATAAATAATTTTAGCTTTGGATTGTTGTTTGTTTGTTTTTTTTTTGTCTTAGTTTTTGGTGTTTTTTTGTTTGTTTGTTTGGGTTTGGTTTGTTTGTTTGTTTAATTTGGTTTTGAATAAGATTTAAAGTGCTTCAAAATGTTGCCTTTTAATAGCATTTATAATTCCACAATGGGATTACAGTTTTGAAGTAATTATGTTAGAAAAATCTGTTGTGATAAGGAATAGATAAGGAAAACTGATTAAGAAAAAGTCCCTGGTTAAGATTAAACTGGATTTAATCTCTGAATATTTTAATATTGGTAGCAGTCACTGGGTGGGCTGTTAATTGCTTTCCTATCATAGTTAGGTTTACTCATCAATATAGTGTCCCTAGGTCCTTTAAAAATTAGTTGCTTTTCACAAGTACTATAAACCAAAATCTTAATACTGGATCCTTGCCAGACGCTCTTTCTTCAGAGAGCTTTAAATCTGTTGATCTCCCTTTTTTTTTCCCCTCTTTTTGTCAGCAGCAGTAACTGAGAATTAAAGGAGAAGAAATTCTGTTATGTGGAGATCACGGACAAGGGCGTGTAACTGCTTTAGCCTGCTGATAAACTATGCACAAAGACTTTTGTGTTTCCACTGGAGTTTTGGGTGAAAATGGAAAACCAGACAATCTGCATGGTAAACCTGAGCCAGAACCCTTACAGATGAGAGCATGGGTGGTAAGGAATAATTATCCTGAGCCTGAAACAATTTCACTGAAAGGTGCAAGATTATTTTTCTGGGAGCCAGGAAATATGAGTGATGGAATCCTGGAGCCACAACTACCAAAAGGCAATACCGTAAGGATAACTGCTAAATGAAATAAACTTCTCTCTAACCTTTTCAGATTCTCTATATTATTTTGATTATGAATGTTATCTGACTGATATTATTGATGAATATTATTTGAAATGTATGCTATTTTATATTTCAGTTGGGGCATAAAAAGAATCAGTGTGTTAGCAAAATTCCAGTTAGGAAGAAGCTGCATTATACATTACTGGTGTGTATTGTACAACACACACAAGGAGATCACGTATTGGTAAAATGTGATATAAAGGCTTTAACAGCACATATGTGATATTTGCTACATGGCAAAGCCATAGAAGTACTAAATCCTTCCAAACTTTGCAGTCCAGGAATATGATCTCTATGCTTCACTATCAATTCTTCTACTGCACTATCACTTGTTTTCTGTACCCCACATATTAAGCAAGTATTCACCAGAAATTTTATAGAGATTGAAATCTTTATGGAGGACTGGAAACAACTACATTGAAAACCTGAAAAAGCAATAAAAGATGAAGAGATGAGAACAGTACAGATTGGAAGGGACAGGACAGAAGGGATCTCAGCTTGGGATATAGGCAAAAAATGTGTATACCTTTCCCTCTACAGCCTGGATCAGAAGCCAAGGTTACTGATTCTCACTACTCTTCTGCTGTCAGCAAATATGTATGAAACATACCAGCAATGTTCCCCACCTCCTCCTGGTGCCAGTCCACGCAGACCACTAAACCTTCTACTGCTGTTCGCTATGACAGGTGACCTGTATAGCAGATGCCAAAAGTTCCAATGGTGGCTGGTGGCCTGACAGAGAGCCAGCAGTATCCCTTATTATGGAATGGCTTCTTTTCATCTTGCTCTTTTTAGAAACAAGGAAATTATACTCCCAGACCTCACACACAGAAATATAACAGATGTAAATGAAGTACTTCACAGTTCAAAAATTTCAAAATCAAATTCGCTTATGTAGCTTTGGTTTAGCTGCTTTGTGCATATACATTGCATTTACATGATCACATCTTCTTCCATCTTAAGCGGAGAACAAGAGCATAAATGAGAGCTTTATAAAGGATGCTACTTCCATAGGACTCCTACTTCCCTGCTTTCAAATATATGTGAGAAATGCTAAGATGCTTTATTTCTGTCTCTGTACCAGCTTCACAGGATGTAGAGACAGAGAACAATAAAATTATAAACGTGATGGAGGCCAGAGATGGGCTGACCAGACAAGGAGCTTGAGACAGGGAACAATGCAGCAAAATGAAGCAGATAAACAGGACAGAGCAAATGGGCCATGTGGAAACTGATCAGATTCAGGATAGTAGAATGGACAGTCTGACTGTTCTGAAACATTGGACTCTGCCCCACTTCTGAGGAGGAGCTCATCCCTTTTCACAAAGGGTCAATCACTCATCATGCAGATCTGCTGAATTCTCACAGCTCCAAGCAAATTCAAGGGTACTTGGTTTTCACCCTATACAGTTCTCTACCAAGTGAAGAACTCTGACAAATTGAGTCCTAGAAGTATCCAACTGAGCAATCAAAATTATATGCCTAATTTTTCTGGCTTCAAAATGGGGATAATATCAACACTGACTTACTTCAGAGTATAACTGAAGATGAAAATAAATTCATCTATAACTGAAATAAATTAATTAGGAAACACTCAGATGCAATGGTAGTGATAAATGTGTGAGCAAATTAGTGGTTACATCTTCAGAGTGCAGTTTGAGAAAACTGCAGTAAATAACAGACAGGGCCTCCCATGGGATAATGAGGAAAAGAGAAGAAATTCATTAGTTGCTTATGCAGTGATTACTGTCTGCCCTGTGCAATGATTTACTCTGTTATCCTGTGGAAAAACATATGAATAGAAAATGAAGGCTTGCCATATAATGCAATGCAAAAGAGAACTGAGTTAAGTAAGTCTGCTTAAAATTCTGGCATTTTCAAACTCAACCGAGTTTTATGTGTTCAAAAGGTATAAATGATAACTGCTAAATTAATAATTTATGCTAAATGCTAATAAAGAATAGATGTCAAACATAAAAATAAAACATTAAATTAATCTTGTTCTCTTTGCTTAGGCAAAACTTGAAATAGGTAGAGAGGATGGCATGAGACAAAGTAGGTCTCAAATTTAAGTGTTTTATTTTTCTTCCAGGTCTCTACTACATAGGCTTGACTGCAGATGTTTGAGAAAGGCAGAGGAGATGGGGTAATTCAGAAACACCTTCCTAAGATAAGGAGAAACTTTATAAAGGGTTAAAGCAGCAAGATGTATGTCTAAAATATTCATGCTGCCTCAAGAGTCTTATCTGTGTTTTGCTTATTTACATTTCCTCAAACTTCTACCACTTGACCCATCACAACCCAAAATCCAGGTCCAAATCAGAGTTTCTCTGGGGTGTGCATATCTTTCTCTGCTTATACTAAATGTTTTCCCCGATCTCATTTACATCCCCTTTTGCATATCACATAGCCACCTGGCAGCATATACCAGCATGACCTAAGCTAATTGTTTCAAATATTATTTTTGACTGTCTGTGAAATAAACTAGATTTCACACCTATTGTTTACATCTAGCAACTAGAGTAGCTAAGACTAGAAAGCAATCTTACTCTAGCAGGTTTCTCATGCTTGCTTTCTTATTCTTCCCATGGTTTACATCAAGATTTGTTTGTTTTTTTTAATCAGGGTACGTACTGAACTCAAGAAATGTTACCTAAGGCACTCATGTATTGTAAAGACATAATACTGCTTAGCATGGCAGCATGAGCTATCCTTTCATACTTTCCCTACCTAATTTTCCTCATTTCTTGTGAAAATCTTTCAATGTTAACCAAAGTACCAACTCAAGAGTACCACTGTCTCATAGCACTAACAAATGCTATAGTTCTTCCACACAGAGAGTTGCAGTAGAGCATACAGTGCAGGAAGACAGAACAAAGCTAAGTCTCACGATTCTCTGATGTTCCTTGTTCCCAACTGTTACTTCAAAATAACTGAAAGGAATTGTAAAGAATTAATTTTAAGTAGGGGAATAACTAAGTAAACACTAAAAAACAGTCAAATGAGAAAATGCATTAGACTGATAACAATGAAACAAACCTGGGGAAAATTATGCAAGCGTTTGGAAAAAACAAATTGTTTTCTCTTCCCTCCAATCTGCGTCTGAGAAACTACAGCACTTCACTGCCTGTGTAATCAGAAGTGTTTCATCAGCCTAATTGTAGGAGTATTTTTTGTTCTAACTAGCAAATTAAAGTTAGAAAAAAATAGAATAAAAAATTGAACATTTACATGAAATTCCAGAAGATCAGACTTTTCTTCATACCTATACCTAGCAAACAGACAAAAGGAAATGTTTCGTCAACTGACTTATGTATAGAGCCCCCCTGTATGGAATTTCTCTAGAGACTTCAATGCATGTTCCAAGAAGGATCAGCCTTGTCTGCAGCACCTGTCCAGACAGTGTTTCTAATTTCTGATACAACTCTACACAACATTCAGGTAAATAAATATAAAGAAAATATTTGTTCTTTATATCTTACTTGAGTTCTTGTGAGCTTGTGGCCAGCATACTTCGAATGCTTTTGTCAGCCAAGGGACAGCCAGATAAACTGTAAGACATGGCAGGACATACAAATATGTTAATCTTCTCATTAACTGAACACTCCCAAACAAACACAACATAAAAATTAAAAAGTAAAAGTTTGTAATGCAGAAAAGCGATGGGGCAAGTGCTGTAATATTGAATTCTGTAATATAGTTAACCCTCTGAATATATTTAGTTATCAACATTACTTCCAAAATTACATACTGTAAATGTTCTTGTTTGTTTGTTTGTTTCTCTATGAACTAGAAAAATATAACAAAAAATATTTGAGATTCCTGGGTTAACTACTTAAATGCTTAAGAATACTTTGGAAATTTTAGTAATCTATTTAAAAATAAAAGACGTTTATACAACACACAAATTAGCATGCTTTTAAGATCAACATATATTACTCAAAGGGTTAACACATAGTTCAACGTTTTACTTTGACAGCATTGTTGAGGTAAGCTGAAAACAATAAATTGAAAAGACAGAATCCACCATGAAAAAAATGAAGTCACACCTTCTATGTGAGGCGTAATTACCAGTCACATGACCACTCCCATCACACCCTGGTGTTGGACATCTGCCACCAAACAAAAACAAAAACAGCCAAAATAGTAAGTATGTTTAAAAAAAAAACTTTTAAAAGTTTCATTGTTTCCAGTTTAGCTGCAATGACTGCAAGGGGTTTTAAGCATCCTAATCGAAAAGCTGCAAAATGAACCGGTTTAAATGAAAATGGCGTCTCAATACAATATAGCATCATTAAGAACAAGCAAATACACATTAGCTTATCACTTTACTTAACTGGCAGTTTGAAACATTTATATGCTGCAAATGTTGCATGCTCATACTGCAAGGCGTATATGTATTCGTTGGTTTAAAAAAAGACAAAGAGAGAAAAGGTTAAAAGGAGAAAAATAATTTCACCTCACATTATGCTTACGTTATTAAATCCTTTTTGCTCTCTTTGCATTGAGGATATTTGGGTTTAGGACTTGGGATTGTAACTTCACCAGGATACCTTCTTTCTTCAAGTGCCTCTTGGAAAGGATCCAAATCTTCCGGCTACAGGCAAATATAGACACATTAATTTCAGCTAGATGAGGCTACAACTTACATAAAATAATGCAAAGCAGACTCATCAGATGGTATCTCCTTCTTATCCTATGCTGACAGAGAAAATTAATGAAATTATTTTATATTATTTCACCCATCAAACTTTTTAATAATATTTGAATATTTTGAGGAAGACTTCACAATACATGAAATATATAGTTTATTTAACTAGAAAAGAAAATATGAGGACAGACCCAAGCTTTTTTATAGCTGTCAGTGTATTATTTTCCTCTAAAAGACTGGTTTTTTCCCTAAAGTCACTACAAAACAGTGGAAAGGCAAAAAAGATGACTAAATAGGCATAAAAAAGCCACCTTAAATAACATTTTTAAGGATTTAGATAATCACAAAGATGAAGGAGAATCAATCTTAACATTTACACACAATCTCAGTCTGGGACAAATCTCAATGGATCTGTCTTGCAAAACAGAACGATGTAATTTGTAATTAACTTTACTGATGTATTCAGAAATTCAAACCCAACTATTTCAGGAACGTAGTGACTGAATGCAGGGATTCAGCGATTCCTGCAGATGGTGCTGTAAACACCACAGCAGAGGGAGGGAGTTCTCCTTGCTCTGAAAGAACCCACTGCTTTACCTCACATTTCCCTGACAGTGAGAAATTTCCTGCCAACTTCAATCAAATTAATAGGAAACCTGTAAGAATCACCAAGGCTAGAGTGCCTTCAGCGTATCTAGTGAAAATACCACTTTGTTATGTGTTTCAAAGATAGTTAAAATAGTTTTATGCTCTAATTAAAACCGGAAGGAGATGTGAAACACACAAACGATTAGCCTAATTCTCTGTTATAAGTGAAGAAAAATCAATCTGTAGAAGTCTTCTAACAGCTAAATTGAACTGAGTGCAGGATTTTAAGGTGTACAATGGATAAGGGTTAAAACCTGATGGAGAATAGCAGTGGTATTGAACCTTGTCAGCAGACCTCTTCAGTGTCCTGTCTATATTACATTTTGAAAAGTAATACAAATTCACTAAGGTATTTTCTTTATTTGCCTCTTCTGTTTCAAGGGGTTTACTGTTGTCTTGGTATTATGAATAGAAAAGTAACACTGATTTCTAATATCCCTTCAGTGTATTCTTGAAAGAACTTATTTCATTACTACAGGCCCTTACACACAGAGGTATCAAGAACATGTAAGTAACCTAGAAGATTAGCTGAAAGGGTTGAAAATTTACATTATACTCTGCTGCTTTTGTTTAAATTGATTTCTAAGTAATACATGCTTTCAAACACTCAGCACATCATTTATGGTTTTCAAATTCAGGAGAATATCTTGTCTTCAGAGTTGATGATCCCAGTACTGCTTGGTTTTGTCAACTTGCTTATACAGAGTAAGGTAATCTGGATACAGCAAAACATTTTTACTGCAGCAAATATTTGTTAACAAGATGATGCTGTTAGAAAACATGATTCACATTCATGGTTCAAATGTTGTCTTATGGAACTTAGTCACAGATCAGATGTGTGCCAGCATGATACAGTCCTAAAGATTAACCAGCAGAAAGTCCTTTTTGTAGAAAACCACCAGTTTTATCACGTATTATTTCCTATTTCTCTCCAAATTTTAGAAAATTAATTAATTACCAAAATTAGACTGCAACAAGAACTAATAGATGAAAAAGACATACATTAATCTCTTTGGAATCATCTTCATCTATCCTACTTGGCTTCATTTTAGTGTAGTCCACTGGCAAGTCCCAGCAGTCACCCTCGTTCAGTTGATAACACCGGTTATTCATCACGGCTTGCCGTTGTGGGGACATTGGCTCCAGTGGTGTCAAAATGGTACAGCAACCATCTCGCTGCCTCTGCTTGTTCATGCTCAGATCCAATGTCCCATTTTCATCGACTTCCATATCAGGATTCTGTCAAAATAAGAAAAATATCGTTAATTCGGCTTCACACTAGCAAACTGCTACCTCTTCTTCAATCTGACTGCCTAGCAGAGTGATAAAATGCTTTTCCATTCTTGTATAGATTGTAAGCATTGAGCCCCCTCCTACACATAGCATGATGCTGTTACACAACATTAATGCTGTTAAAGTAGATTCCTTTCTGACTGGCTAATGAGATGTTTTGGGGGAAAATGGGAGTCTTCAGCACCCCTCCTGCCACCCAGCACATAGGTGCAAAATGTGGTCTGTAAAGGAGAAATCTTAAAGATATTCTCTTGCTGTTCTGTTTATGTTCTTGATTTATTCTGTGACAGGTGAGTACCTATGAGGTAACATCTGCATAATTCTTGTTTTCAGTCCTGACAGCTCCCTGGGTGACTGGAGTAACAAAAACCAGCTAGCATCAAATCATCTTTGTTTCTTTGTTTATTTAACAATATCAAACAATGCTTGAATAGATAGTGTCAGAAAATTAAACAGGGAGGTAGGGTACCAAAAGAAGTCCTTTTGGACATCTTTTGTCAATGAGGAAATGCATTCAAATTTCACAGCTCTTCCCCTGTAGATGAACATGTACTAACATTTCATATATCTATCTTGATAATAATTCGTGCCAATTTCTGTGACAACTGAGTTACTGTGAAATATGGGGCAAGTATGGACGCTGACTTTTTCTTTTGCAGAAACAAACAAGGGTTGTCTATTATATTAGATGAGGAGAAATAAGATATCTTACAATGAACACAATATGAACAAAATTAAGGACAGATAAAATAAAAATGTCAACAAAGAATCCCTCATCTTTCCAAAAATTAAATGTTCCATGAGAAATTTGGTTTCAAAATTAACATGAATGTGACCGACTCCTCACATGTCTGGTGACTTTCTCTCCTCTTGAGTAATAACAAAGCTGCAGGAAAGCACAGTGAATGCAAATCTCTCTTTCTGAATTACTGCCTTTTGTCAGAGCTTATAACTAATTGCTGCTATCTTGCTAATTTAATTTAGAAGATACTTGTTTATCTTCTCAGATTCATTCCTTCAGTCTCAATATAAAGTGACACATTAGGAAAAAGGCCTTTTCTGCTTTAGACACAAAAGATTTTTAGCATTTTAGTCCAACTTCTCCCATCATGTTGCTATAGAAAACAATTGCATTTATTTACATGTCAGAAAGGTATTTCTCTCTTGAACTGTATTAAATAAATTAATATAAAAACCAGCTTTTGAAAACAAAGATGCTAGCCATTCTGACTTAAATGATGATTATTACTAATACCTACTGCTACGGGTTTAGTTTGTTATGAATAATTGAAGGGCTTTGCAGGATAAGGGGAGAACCTTTGCTATATGTGGAAGAACAGAACATGTCTGCCAGCTCAAAAGCTGTCTATAAGCACAATAAAAATGTTTCCTCTGCACTGCATCTGTCTGCTCAGCCATCTAGTGGTCTCCTTCAGGCAGCACTGCACTGTTTGCTTGTGCATGTTAAATACTCATTTCTGCACAGCTATCAGAGTCAAAACTTAGAGAAGTTTATAATGAAAAAAAATTATTCTCCTAAATCTTTAATTAATGTTAATAGAGCACTGTTTTCTTCATAATACAGAAAGCTTAGTGATAATAGCTTTTATTTGTATCTGTATAACCATTTTATAATATACTGAGGCTCTATGAACATACAGAACATCAGTAACTCTGCAATACTGTTAAGAACATTTAAAGTCACCTGTACTAGAGGATTTGTTCATTTCAAATGTATTATGCAGTGACTTTAAGAACTGTGACATCACAGACAGGCAAGAAATTGTAACATACAGTAGCATAGATTTCTTTCTACTAAATCTTACAAGCTTAGGTCCCATTGGTGACTTTAAAATGAAAATACAGAGTTAAACCTTAATCTTTTCACGAAGTGTATGAATCAAACTGTGTTTAGCAAAAAGAAAAAGAAATCAGTAGTGCAATTAATACCACTTGAGAAATCCAAACACCTTTTATAATTATATTAAGAGACATTAAAAAAAGGAATACATGCTATCAGTATCATCCATTTATAAAATCACTGGGATTTCCTGGGATACTTGTGAGCAATTTATATATGTCTTTTTTTTTTTTCCTCCTTGCTTTAGCAGAGCCACCAAATTATGTTAATTTTGAGGGGAAAAAGAAAGGCAAGATGCAGTAAAGCTATTCTTCTCTCTAGCAGGGCCACCGAGCACGTACAGTTAAGAGAAATCTTCATCAACAAACAGAATTACTAATTTTTACCCTCGCACAGAGATCCTGAGGCTTAGTGGAGAGGTTCTGAGGCATCTCCCTGCAGCGAGTGGAGAGATTCAGAATAGCAGTAGCAGCCATGTGCGCTGCCTCCATGTCATGAGTATAGTCAAAGCTGCTCTTGCTGCAGGTACTGCTGGCACTGCTGCCTCCACCACAACTCATATTGCTGCTGCTGCTAGGGGCATAACTGCTTGTTGTGCTGCTGGTTGGACTTGAATTCTTACAGTAGCGTTTAGCTGTGGGAAGAAATATGACAAGGATGACTCAAAAGAAGGAGTATTCTGCATAAGTGAAGAGAAAAACAAACTGCTGGAGGTGAAAGTTATAATGAGGAACAGTAACCGATGCCAAAAAAAAAAAGCCCGCAATAAGAATGATGGCTGTATTTCTTGATTTCTGTCTGTGAGTTTTATATGCTACATGTGTGAATTTGTATGAAATAACCTCCTGCAAAAATCTACATGATGTGATCATGAATCGTTCTGACAAACAGGCTGGATTTAGAAAAAATAAAAAACACAGAAACACTGCTTTTACCCCACATATATAGTCAAGACAGAAGGTACAATCTGCTCGGCTCATTCATTTTTATTAATGACATGCAATGTAACACTGCAGGACCTTTTCCTATTTACATGAAAAAACTGTTAATTTACGGCCTCAACTCCCCAGAGCTGTCAGAGATCAAGCCCACCATAAGGCTGACGGGCTTGGCCTCTGGGCCACAGTGCCACCCATATGTCCTCGAACACCCCATGCTTCCTAAAAGCTTTCTTCTTCCTACACCACAGGCAAATATTATGGCATTGGTCATCACAAAGGAAAGGAGCACAATAGAAGAAAAAAAGGTGGTTGTCACGTGTTTTACCATGACTTGCGCAAAGGAAGAAGCAGTGGTTTTTTAAATGGCAACAGATACAAATGAAACGTCACCCCCTTCAAACAACCCAAGCACCTACAACTCTTCATAAAAACAGTAAGGGTCAAGACACCCCTGCCTGCTCACACCAAGGACAGTGATGCCCAGCTGTACTCTGACCAGCAGAAGCTGCAGGTGGTCACAGGAGAGCCAAGGCACTGACAGTGCTCCTGTCCAGCCTATTAAATACAAGGCAGTACTGCTGCTGCTTTTACGTAATGCTCCTTGCAGCCATAGGTATTATAGCAATAATGGAAAACAGCCCTATTAGCCCACTTACTTCCTCACCCCTCTTCCCAAATGAACTGTTTTAAAAGTGTTTATAAAAAATGCAAGAAAGTATGAGCTATCCTCTGAAATCTAAAAGTTTATGTATTTTCATAAAAAAATAAAAGTCAAGGTCAGAGGATACATACATGCATATTAAAACAACTATTTCCCCTTAAGATGTAAATGTATACTGCAGAGATCGTACCTTATAGCACAGTGTAACAATAACCCACTAGCATGCTGATTAGAGAGCTATACAAAAAAGGTCAGGCCTTAGCTAGAGCTCTTCCGCGATGGGCTCCATTTAAATGCCAGGCTCTTCAGTTGCATTTGTTGGAGCAGACATACATATAATAATCTACTCCCATGAGCACAGCCCATTTGTGAACCACAGGCTGCTTTGGTAGGCAGGCAGGGTTCAAAAGAAGAATCTGAAAGCAAAATATCTCTGCTAGAGCTTATGTCACCCTCCTTTCTCTAAAAAACTGAAAAAAACCCGTGGCGTTATTTTTACTGCAAAGGGAATAGTATTTCACTTAAATCATAACAGATGGAGTTTTCTCAGGAAAGCCACATAATGCACAGGGTGAGATTTTTTTTTTCAATGAAGTGAATGCTAAACACTCATCACATTTCTTTGTTTTGAACACATAGTATCACTACTCTAGCAGCATATCCACTAATAATTAATTTGTTAACTGTTTCTCAAGACTTTCATTATTAATATAGTAAGTAGTCAATGGTGATCATTAAAAAAATCAGCACTTATCCATTGTTACTTTATTATAGTATGCAAGCAACATGAGAATTTTCCTATAGTTAAGGAAGGAAATAATTGAATAACTCTGTTTCTACTGTGTTAACACAGCAAGCACCCTGTACCACTGAACTTGTCAAATTAGAAGTATCTTTCAAACTACGTATGAACAAATAAGACTTTTGTCATTTGCAAAAAATGTTAGTCTTGTAGGTCACATTTAGACAGACGAGACATGCTAAATGGGAACTTATATATATATATGAGAATGTGTGCTAAAGAAAGGGAGGGAAAGAGGCAGCTTTATACATAGAACTAACCATCAAAAACTCATACAGGCTCTGATATGGACTCCTCTGTGGCCTTGGTCAAACTATATTATCCCTCAAATTCATTTTCCCTATAAATAGAAATTTGCTTCTAAAATTTAGCTGTGTTGTGATTTGCTTGCAAAACACTTTGAAGATGTAATATGCTATAAGCATGCTACACAATAATCAGCTTTCAGATTACCAATAATTTAAGCAAAACTTAAGAGAGAAATGGCCATAGTTATTTTAACTTTACTGTAGTTGTACATTTGAAGATGTCACATAACCCAGACTGTTCAGTTCACATTAACTTTTCAGAAGAAACAAAGATCATCAACTTGTAATTAACTAAATCATGCTGTTCGCTAATAAAGGGAAAGCTGTTTTGTTTCATTAACAGATAATTCTGCTTGATACACTGCCCATCCCTGTGGCACCAGGTTTTGGAAACTCTGCAGTCCACCTATGCTTTGTGATCCAAGTGAAACCAAATGTGGATAACACACCTTTCCCATTAATTAACAGACACAGGTCTAACCAGCTGCATAGCCAAACCAGTCCTCCATCAGACATGCCTGGGGGTTGATTGCAAAGAACCTCTAAAAGTCTACAGGTTTCTTTTACTAATTAACAATGGAGGAGTGGGAGAGATCACAAACACATAAAATACCAAAGGAAGGTGTTTGGAGTGGAATTCAATTCTGCCCAGGCACCTTCATCCCCAATATTGTCTAAATACTGAATGTATTATTTAAATTAATTAGTTTCATCACTTTTTCTGACTTGCACAGTAGAAGATTCATCCCTCCTACCTTCAGATATGTGACCTAGTCATTATAGGCTTCCTATACAGGCAGTGGAAAAAAATAGGAACTTTCAGGCAATGATTCACCTGACTAGTTTTATATGAGCACTTCAGAAGGAGATGAATTGAATCAGAGACGCACCTACCCTTCTCCTTTAATCTGAAAGGGGTGCCAAGATGTAGGTGCTGACATTATAAAAGTCTAGATATGGTCAGATGAATCCCACTCCTAACATCTTTTCAGTGTTTTGATAGAAGGACCCAGGCCTACTGGTGGAATGAGAGAACTCCTGCCATCACCTGAGCAACTGAGAGTGTTGCTGTCACCTTTGTTGTGTACAGCTGTTCTTATCTTTACTGCTGTATACCATAAGCCAAACATCCAATACATTGTGAAACTGGTTTCAAAGGAAAAACAAGCCCACAAATACAAGATTTCTCAAGATTTATCAGATCATCCTACTCAACAATACAAAGTATACATTTTCTGTTTGTTTTCAGTAAAGTTTACTGGAAAAAAAATAACAAGGAAACAATCCAAAGGAGCTATTTATCTTCGTGTCACTCACAGCCATACACTTATTGAACATATAATCCCTTTCTCTGAGGATGAAAATACAGTACTAGCTGACAATTAAAAAAGGACTGAGACATGAAACTACTGATTTTTCATATCCTTGGACTATTTGTCTCATATAGTCAGAACTAAAGCACTGCTTACCTGCACACTCCCCCCAAAACCTTAGACTTACTTTCAGGTTTTTCAGGATGACTTTTCAGAATTAAATCTCCTTTTATATAAATATGTTTTGCTGACCTACGTAATAGGTGTGCATTCTGTACCTCCAAAATGGTTATAGTAGCAATATTTTTTTTTTAATATGTATACACACAAATATAAAATCACCTAAAAATACTGTAAAGTTTCTCAAGGAAAAGTGGCTCTTTTAAGTGAAGAGAGTCTTCCTGAAATCTCCTTCATATTTAGTTATTTACAATAAGTGCCAGCAAAACGCTTGTTCCATTGAAAGTCAGGGACAAAACTCTGATCAGCTTCAGTGTGCCCAGGATTTAATTTCATGATTCTGAGGATTCAGCTGATTTTCCTGAGGCAATTTAAGCCAAATATGATGGAGTACTTATGAAATTTCAGGGAGACCTGAATCCTAAAGGTTTGATGAAAATCACTAATAATGTACAAAGAAAATTCAAATTAGGCTCCATCTCTGGGAGCCTGTTGGCAGGTCTGTCTGCCCAAACCACACACATCACTTGGAACCAGGTACAGTGTGTGCTGCCTTCTGCAGAGCCAGGAGTATGGAACAAATCCATATGGAATTGGCCTTTGTTTAGTAAGCAACCTGCTCCAGCTTTAATGGGCTTCAGTTGTTCTGAGTACTCAAGAGCCCCTACACTTGCTATACGAGCGTGAATCACATGTATGCGGTGTCCTTCAGTCCTCTCTAGCTCACATTACTGAGCACTGAAGGAACCTAGTCCCAGTCTTACAGCCACGTGAAATTCCTATTTATATAAAAGGAAGATGAGTGTGCATAAAGACAGTGACCCCTATCCCTGAAGGCTTTTATTATTTAAGGCCACTGCTAAACTTGTGCTTATTGTTACAGTATTTTCAAATCCTGGCAATTTCAGAAAAAAAGTGGAGTTTGTTATTTTTTGCTGAAAAAGATAAAAGATAAAAGGCTTAAATGAGAAAATTATGGATAATTTGCTTAAACATCAGTAATTTGAAAATCAGCTTTTTCACAGGATCCCCAGAAACACTCTCATTCTTTCCTTTCTATAAGAGTAGACAGAATATATACATGGCAGTTAACATCTCATTTACCTTATAGTAATGTACACTCATTACCTTCCTAACCACAGTCAAAATAAGTGCTTTACCTTTAATCCCCTTCAAGTCCTTATGATACAGACAAGTAGGATGAAGATATGAGAAAATAAAAAGGTATTTTTACTAAAAAATAGGTTGCCTTTCATGAGCCTTCTCCTTTCTGCTGTAGTGTAAGAACATGGAACATGCCTGTTGATTCTATGAGAAAGTAAAATATCCAGAACATCAGAGATATGAAGGCAATAGGTATAGCAATTTTCCCTTTCTCCATTTAACCACTTTTGAATGTCAAAGTCTGTGTTCAGGCAACAACATAAATTGTTGTGTATAGTATATCTTTCTGTGTTCCTAAACAAAAATCTGACACCTGCTTGAAATTTCTTAAGGCAATCAGTGAGAAGTATCAAATATTGTAACAAAAAAAAAATAAACTGCTAGCATTCAAAAGAAAAAAAAGGGCACAGTTTTATATATATATAAACATATATATAATATATATGTGTATATAAATGTATTGCTTGAAAAATTTCTGAAGTCCTCAAAAGCTACAACTCAAATCCTCCTTCTTTGTCCTGCTGTTCATTTTTCTCCCCTAATAAAAATCTTCTTCCCTGACTGGCCCCATCCACTGTCTTCTCTTGAACTGAAGCCAATTTCAGCCTACTCCTAAACATGTTACTCATGTTAGGTTTTCCAGTGGATTCAACCAGTGTATTTATGCGGACAAAATAAGCAGAAATGCCTCATTAAGTAAGTAGCTGTGATTTCTGAAGTGCAATGAGACCCAGGTGTTCTACTTCCATATCCCCACAGAGTGAGTATGTTTTCTTTATGGGTTACCTGATCTACTGTACAGAGGTGAGAATCCTGATGTGACCCTTGAGGCCAGGTCTCCCAGATAGCAACATAAGGACTATCTCTATTACATAGCTTTAATTGCCATCTCGTTACATCCCAGAAGCTTAATAGCTGGAGATGTTCTTTTGCCAGTGCAACAATCCTGAAGCAAGCACCGTATAAAACACCACTTTTTTAAAAAGGCCTTTAAAATAACTTATACATGACAGCATTCCTCATAATACTGTATGAACATGAAAACATGTCTTATTTGTATGATGTTTACATATACAACAACATGATTAACTGCAAACTTGTCTCTCATGTATAAGAGTGTGCACCTCCTACCATCATATCCTTTGGGGGATATATCCCTGGATTGCACCTTGGGAGCTATGGCTCTCTTGCCATAGGCATGGTTGTCATAACTGTTATATTCAAACGAAGTCTTAGAGTATTTCTCTAGTTCCTTGGCCAAGTTGGAGCGGGGTGTGGTGGTGGGGACATTGTTTCTGTAGCCATACTGAGGGATCTCCAACTGCTTAACAAAGCACATGGGCCTAGAAATTAAAGATATGTACAGTTTGTTAGATGCAGTTCAGTTTACTATGTCTGTGCATAATTTATAGTTCAGATTAGAAAGTCTTAGTTATTTCTTGTACTCAAGAGACAGCAATATATTATTGCATTTCCTTAGTTTGGTTATTTTCAGCAGACAAACAATATATATTTTCTTGAACAAAGCCTAAACAAAATTAATTCCAATATCACTAAATGTATCCTGCAGCTAAATGTATTTTAAAATTCTGTTTTAAAATACTTCAGGGTTTCCCGTTCCCCATGTCATTGCATCACACAGAAAACATTTTTATTTTGGGAGATGAATGAAAGAGGGGCAAGCAGACGGACAGAAGAAGTTTGGACAAATTCCTTTAAATGTCAAAAAGAAAAAATAGAACTGGAAGCTCCACTTAATTAATGGGGTTTCCTCTGAATTTCTTTCAACAGTTGTACGCTTTCTTGTGTGCTTTCAAAAGGAACTAGTTCTGTTTCATCCCTCAATATACAAATCCATGCTTATCTTGAGAAATACACAGGATTGTCTCACAAACTCTGTTGACTCTGAGCAGCTGCCTTGCAGGTCCTGCTCACCCTTAAATGCAAGGTTCTGGCAGGAGCTGCGATCCCTGATGCACAGATGCACACTGCAAGGAAGGTCCTGAGAATGAATACAGAATAAAGCTGTTTCAGCTTAATATTTCTTTCATTTAGGACAGGCAGGAAAAGCCCTCACTGATGTCATTCAGCCATTGGAGGAACTCAGGGAAAGAAATCTGTAGTGAACTCCACTGGCACCCTTCTTCTGCATGTGGACACAGAAGTCATCAGCTCTCAGAGCAGGCAAATGAAGGTCAGATAAGAAAATGTTACATGACTGGGTCATAAGAAGCAACTGATACACAGTGCTGCATGTCTACCTACTGCATTTAGTAGGTGAGGGTGATGAACAGTACACCTGAGGTGCTTCTGCAGAAATCAAGAATCATATAATCAAGTATTTTTTTTTCCTTTACTGCATTTATAACAGTCATAGGAACATAAATTCAGTTGAGACCAGAAGTATCATCACGCTGACTGACAAAATGAAATGTGATAAATAGCAAGAAATAGGTTTTGAATATTATATCATGTTTTTTGTGAAAGAATTCATTTTCATAGAATTTAGTCAGGATATTTATGTAAAGATCACCCAAGAAATCATATTAGTCATACTACTCCCTTTGATTTATGTATGCTCATTCCTTTAGACACTTCTTCCTCGCAAAATACAGTGGGCTTATTTATACAATGAGCTGATATGAATAATAGTTTGATCCTGTCTCAAGATAATCTACATTTAGCTAAAAGACCTGCAATTCAGATCCTGTACATTCAATGCAAATCCAAAATTTCAGCGGAACAGAAGTCCCACGAATGTGATTTCTTTTCAAGTAAGAACTTTCAAATGCAGGTGGGATGGAAACTGGGATGAGGACAAATATTCAAGATTTACTCTTAAAATATCTCTGTCTGCCCATCAGTTGCCTGCATGCAAATATTATAAATAGCTGCCAAGTTCTTCATCTTAAATACTTCAATGACTTCAAGGTAAAAGGGAAGCAGGAGGCAAGATGAAAGCTTTATTTGCGTTGCCTATAAAACCTGAAACACAAGGCAGCTCATAAGCAAAGTTAAGATTGCAGAACAACTTCCTAGGGAGCTTACCGGCAAACCGGATGCTGCTTTTGAGCAATTGACTTCTTTCTATGTCAACTGACTTCAGTGGCTTCCCTGTAATGAGCAGTGGTAAAAGCCACTGCATTTTTGATCTGTCTTTTTCCGTCAAGTGAGGAACTGTTCTATTGCCTCAAAGAGTGGTTTGGTGGGTTTTTTTTTAATTAATGGGATTTGAAGAACCCTTGTCTAAGAAACCTGTCTGGGACGCTGAATGCCAAGTTGTACAAAGTGAATTAGGGGCAGTTAAGATAAAGCCCATCAAAAACAATCTGAGGAAGGAAAGCAAAGTCAACAGGAATGACGAAAAGTCCTTTGTAGATGTGAACCATAATTCTATGTTCTCAGCCCTATGGAAACATTGGTTTTTGAAAAGATCACCGAGGTTAGATGAACTTTTAAGACAACACTCAAAGAAAGATGTTGATAATACAGTAGAAAACTTTCTTTTTAAGCAGCTCTATCAGTTTTAAATCTAGAAGACAGCTAAATACTAAGAAACCTATGGGATAAAAATGAAATTTTGGGAACTAAAGCTGCAGCACTTCCTCCACGCTCTGAGGCAGCTGGGAGGGATGTACCTATCCCAGCCCACAGATATTGCAGTATCCATGGAGAAATTCTGCAGCTCTTGGGGCATCATCAGCATAAGGCTGGTACAATCATGTGGAAGTTTAGTTCCTTTACATGTGTCTTTCACACTTCAGCTTCTTAGAAATAGTATTTTTTCCACCTATGTATCGCAAAAGAGGAGACAATAGTGCAAAGCTGAATACAGCTTTGGCTAAATGAAGAATCATATATAGATGAAGAAAAGGAATATAATCACATAAAATTGATTCAAGGTCCTTCCCATATGAAAATTGAGGACAATTTTTCTCTCTTTCTGTCCATCCTGGCAGAGAGTGGGGAACAGAGACGAAGAACTAAGCCTGATGTTATTCTGGAATCTACGCTATACCTGGCATTTTTCCAAGGGTCCTGCCAAAAGGTGTACTACCAGTTTGGTAATGTGCATAGGGCTTCTGGTTTAATTTAAACTGATATTTACTAGTAAAAGCCTGCTGAAAAAACCAAGACTTACCGGTAAATATTAGTTTATTCCCAAAAGATACCAACTTTTTTCACACTGTTCTTAGACTTTGCACTCCAGCAGTCATCTTTACACCAAACAATGCCTAAGACAAAAATGAGCTTTTCAGCTTTACATGTATTTGCCAAAATAATTACCAACCCTCCCCCATGAAAATCGAGTGGGAAAAATACACTGTGAGAATTGGATCCAGAAGCCCTAATTCTAACTCTTCTTTAAAGGAGATATATATGTATATACAACGTATATAAATATAAATTCTCAGATTAGGTGAATGTGTGATGAATTCTGCATAATAATAAGTATTATAGTGATTTCTAATACCTTAAAACCCGATCTGATGCCTGGTTTGATTTTGACACATCACAGTTCTGATGCTTCTCTTGAGCTTTAGCCAGTTTCTCTGCTGCAGCAATAGGACATCCAGAGAGGCTGCAATTACAGAAAGGAAATTTAATTGTCTTGTCCTGCATAGTTTCACATTATAGCACTGATCCAATTACTCCTTCTCCTCCTTAGCCAGCATCAGGAAGAATCTGAAGGAAAAGGATTTCCAAAAGTGTTTTGGTCATGTGTATTTTCTCTAGAATAGACTTCCTTTCTTCTGCTTTCAAAGTTGCATGGTAGATCTTACATCTGCTCTTCTTCTCTGACTGTACATGGGTAGATTATTCATGGATGCCAGCCAGTGAACATACCAGTAGGAGAGGAGGATATAAACTGGAATCTACTGTGCAGCTCTGTTAGCAGACTTGTGCCCTTTATGCATCACCAAATGTTGCCAATGAAACGGCTCCTGAACACGATTAAATGACAACACCATATAGGCCAAATCTTATGCTGCTTCACACCTCATTCAGTTCCACAATCTTTTTGCTAGGCATATAAATTTGGGCTTGGATCTCTAAATCTACATGTCAGCTACGTTGCACTTAGTGTTTCTTCATAAATTTCAGCCACTAAAGTATGCTTTCTAAGACTAGATGATGTAACATGAAAAGCAGTTCTGCACTGGAAATTCAATTAAATTTGCAAATGCTGAACTATTCTTGAAGTGGCAATAATAAGCCTGATTCTTCTGGAAAAGATTTAGAACAGGGAAAAATAAATATACTGATGCCAGCAGATGGTGCTCTTAGTGAAGCTGTAAAACCTTGTGACCTGAAAATGGAGGGGGTCCTTTCCTTGTCATAGTCTATTGCGTGCTTATGTGACCGCAGCTCTCTGCGCTCTACACAGGAAAAGAAATTAAAATGAAAAGCAAATCAGTGCATTCCCAGATGTTCCCTTCTTTACATGAAATAAGTGGGGGGGCAAAGAAAAAAAAAGGGAAGAAAACCAGTGAAATAGGGAAAAATGCCCCAAAAGCTGCAGAAAGAGGAGAGCACAGACTGCAGACTGCTCCCCCAAGCCTGCCCTTGCTGCCCTAGTTCTGCAGAGGGGTGAGGGGGCTCTGTGTGGTTTTGGAGTCATGCCAGAGGGCAGCTGTGCTCCACTGACATGCTCTTCCTCAGACACCTCAAATATTCTAGCAGATATTCAACCAGAAGTGAATGCTGCTTCAAGCAGCAGTAATTCCCACAAAGCCTTCTCAGAGGTTTTTGCTGCATCTACTGGCAGCATCACTGCAGAGAAGAAAGAGGTTACCAGAGCTTATTGCAGACAGACTGGTACCCACAAGAGTCTTCTGGGAGACATGCAGCTAATAAGAGGAGCTGTAACCCAGAGCTCAGTAAGACTGAATGTCCAGTACCTGTGTGGTCCCTTAAGTCTTCATGCCACAATTAACAGTAAAAAGGATTTCGATAACAGGAACTTTGCATAATTCCTTCTACCCTCTTACCCACATTTCCTGGATTTTTTCTTTAATTGTAAAGAAATAAGCAAGATTTTTTTATTGTTCTGTGGGAAAATTATGCTGTGAGAAGAAATATTTTGATAATTTTCTAATGTGTCTGACAGAATTTAATAGGCAGTAGCATCCCTTCCCTAAGAGTCTAATACTAACCTTAGGAAACTACAGAAAAGTTGCTTTTTTTCCTTGATTTTTTTTTTTTTTTTGTCTAGAATACTTACTTCTAATAATTCTGGTTTCTGATTACATTTTCCTGGTGTTTCTTAAACTGACAAAATTCTCATTCAGTTTTAGCTGATTAAGGACTTTGGGGCTGAGACTGTAGTCAGTAAGAGAACTAACACAATGTATGTGTACTTAAAATGCTGCTTCTCATGTATTAAAAAAAAATTTTACAATTAGAGTGGATTTTTTTCATGCACTGTAAAATAATCCCTGAAGAGAGTGAAGTGTGAGAACTCTGTCCTAGTCCTGATGAGGTTGACAGACTCTTCCTTCTCTCTGCTACACACCCATGAAGAGCCACACCATTTGTTTTGTACCACTGCTGTTCAGCAAATATCAAAACAAAAAGGAAAAAAAAATCCACTCAAAAAGCTAAGGATGCTTATAATGTCTTCTGTGGACCAATTCAACCATACTAGAGCAATGCACACTCCTCCTCCTCAGAAAATACATGAATAAATGTTACTCTTTAAAATGGATAAAGCACACGAAGCACCATCTGTCAGTCTTCAGAACAAAACAACGACACACACACTCACTCCCCCCCGCCAGTGGACTGCTAGAAGGGCTGCAGTTCGGAGGCACTGTTCCCTCTAGATTGGTGTCCAGCGACGCCATCCTTACCTTCGGTGGGAATTCCTGTTGCTATTTACGTGGCCCCGGCCTGTGCAGCCTGGTGTAGGACACTTAAGAACATTTTCATGCATGGCAAGAACTTGACAAGGAGAGTAAGAGAAAACAGCAGAGTATGAAAACAAGAAAAAAAAAATCAAATCCCAGTATATATGAAACCATTTTAAAACAAAGCAGGATTCATTAACAACCAGCATTCCTCAAAATACACGTGACACACATAGCCAATAAAGCCTGATGAGGGAAGTAAGAATTGTGACCCTATGCTTATTAACACAGGGCAACAGTGGAAGTTATGGAGGTTACAGAACCTATAAACAAATGCATCTCTGGTGCAGCAGTGAAGCAGAAGACGCCCAACATCTTCTTTGTACAAAACTACTGAGCAAAGATCAGCTCAACAGTAAAGGGTGAGCTAGCAACTGTACAATACAAAATTACAGACTAGAAAAATTCTTTCAGGAAATGTATGTATTCGTAATACATAGCTTTAGAAGCACAGTATCAAACTCAAGAGCTGAAAATCTGCTCTCAAATCATACTGGTAGAACACTGAATTATTTGAAACACACCTCAGTACAACCCTGAAAGGAATTTGACCCTAACTATAAGGCAACCCAATTGACCTAGGGGCCAGTTCTGCCCACATCCACATAGATATATCACTCATATCTATATGATGAGCAGAATGGGTCCTTTAATTTTTTACCTGCATTTTCTACAAATGTGAAAATTGTAATAGACAGATTTTTTTTTTTTAAGAACCAAAAATAAGCACTTAAAAATTGAGGGATGGCAGAAAAAAAAGTATGTGAAAAAGAAATAAGTGGTACAAGCTTAAGCAAGGAAACTGATTTACATCTGCACCCACTGCAAGCTGGATGGAAAACTTACTCCAAGTCTCCTCAGAGCAGTACTCCTCTAAATCATAAAGCTCATGCTATGAAGCGCCAAATTACCATGAACTTTTTTGGAACACTGAAGAGTTTTTTATGACATGAGACATATCTGAATCCATGTCTTGAAGTTGGATGACAATACATCACTCAATGGAAAAAGGCCATCCAGCCCTTGCAAAGTTCTGGTTTTCTCACACAAAAAGTTAGTCTGGAAGCCTGTATTTAGTTCTCACTCAAAAAAAAGATCTAATAAAATCAGTAGATACCTTGACTGAGTTAAGAACTGAATAAAAGCTGTTCAGAGACTTGAGAATTAAACGATGTATACTCATTAAAAGATAACCATCATCATCATCATCACCCCAGCATCAGTGTGCTAAAATGTGTAATAGATTCAAAAGCTTTACTCTGAAATTCCTACTATTCAAAGCTGTTCTTGAAACATGCTTCACAAGGCCAACATCACAGGAAAAAAAAAAGATGAGCTCACCTTTTTCATTTTAGTAGGTACAAGAGCATGCAAACAGTTTAAAGCTATATTCTTCTTTGATTTACAAAGTCTTCTAAAGAGCTTTTATTTACCATTTGTAAAAACGATAGAACTTTGAGCAACTGAATAAATGTTTGTGTTTCAGAAAATTATAGGGTCTTGGAAAGCAGATAAATGTCTCTAATTGTTATACTGTATTCGAAGACCAACCAAACTACAGCAGAGTTTCCTAAAGCACTTCTTCATCCCTTTACTTCTGGAATAAGCCACTGTACCATGAAAGAGGAGACTTGTTACGTCTGTCACTCTTGCAGTCCTAATATACTTCTGTATTCCTGTCCATCAGAATCTACTTTCCTTTGGAAACTTGGAACCATTTTAGTCTTGACTGTCTTTATTATATTTCCTTAAGGCTGTTGCAAATTCATTGAGGTTCAGTCTATAAGTGCTGATGGACAGTGAGAATTTTAGGTCCATATGATTCAATGGCATAATTCCATTTTAAAACTGGTGTGCAAGAGAACTGATTTTAGACACCAGTCACTTGCCTGATGTAAACCAACATACGGTAATTAGCTTCAACAATTGCTATTTGCTGATTCCACCAGCCAAGGAGGTGATTTCCAGAAATGGGCCCTCTGCCTTCAGACTGATGTCCCTGAGCTCATATGGGTGTACCTCCTACACAAGGAATTTTCTGACATGGCAGGAAGCTCCACCCATGTGACTGACAGAGGATATTTGCTCAAAATCCTGAGTTCTGTAACTAAGTAAACAGCCAAATTACTATTTTTATATACATTAGTTTAATATAGATTATGTTTCAGACACAACAATAACAAAGGAAAGGGGTTGCAATTTTTCAGGAACAATTACTCCTGTACAAGACAATAAAGACAGTTGATGTGACATCAGCACGCAGAAGTAAAAGCAGTGCACATCTTCTGGAAAACTTTTTCTCTGTTTACTGAATACATCTATTTAAAAATAACCTAGGATTCTTAAAATCAAAGAATACAGCTTTAAAAGTTGTTCTTTTAGTGTAAAGTTAGTAGAGAATGGAAATGATGAAAGGAAAAAGTATAACACAGAACAGTTGACTAAGTTGAGACAAACCATATTGAAAAATGAAATCAATTTTTTAAATAAAAGTTTAAAAAGCATGCTAGAAAAGTTTTTGTAGTTTTATTCCCACTTTCCATGAAAGAATGTGAACTTACTTTCTGGAGGGACCCTATCTTTGTGTGGGCATCCTGACAAACTGCGGTGATGGGGGTAAAGCCCCGTTACATGACCAGTTCCATCACACCCAGGGGTAGGACATTTGCTCTCTTTCTTTTCTGTTCTTGAGGGATCTATAATTTACAACAAATGTGTCAAGTGAATGAGGCTTTTCACATTTCTGTAAGAAGGTTCATTTAATCATGTCATTTACTCATTGGTAAATGTTACTATGAAAACTAAAAGAAAGAAAAAAAACCCTCTACTTCTTATCACAGTTCTGTCACTTTTAACCTGTTATCTTCTTTTCAGGCTGCAGGTCCTATGATCACAGCAATATCCATTCACAGTGATTGGAAAATGACCTTTTTATAGCAAAGCCATACCATGTCAATTAATATTCTGTTGGCAAGTATCAGCTCAAAGATGTACAGGCAGTCGGAAACTCTTTAGTTGGAGTTTGCCTTCTTTACATTCTTATTTGCCTCATGTATTAGGGTCTGCAAATATACTGTCATAGCAGTTCAATGTCCTGAGAGTAGTAAACCCAGCTCTTCAGCATAACAATTCCACGATTCAGCACAAATAAATCCCTTTTCCAAGGCTCAAGGAGGAAACGACTCTTGTTTTCTTTAAATTCCTTATGAAGTCATAAAATTAGGTAAATATTCCTTTCTCTTCAATAAATTATTGTGGAGTAAACATTGTAGTCAGAATTACTGAAAGTATCATTTGCTGTGTAAAGGTGGGCCATGGCAAACATGCATCTGTAACATTTGAATCTTCATATGCTTAAAAGGTTAATGATCTTTTAGAATGTTGTTGGATCTTCTGACTACAAATCAATGAAAAGTCTAACTAGACAGTTTTTCAACAAAATAAAGTTTTCTGCCAATCAAGTAGTGGAATGGTGGTGAGATTAACCCTGAACTAGAACTTTCTCAAGTAACTTTACCAGCTTATTTTCTCTAACAGAACATCTGTAAAACATCCTTACCCTTCCAGCCACCCACATGATACAAATTACAGGTTATCATACTGACCACAGTTGCCCGATTTTGGAGATGATTGCTGATTTTTGTATTAGTATTAAAGGAATAAAATTCAGGATCTTCAAACTGCTACTATTTTGCCTCAAGATCAACCAACATCTTTTTTAGTCCACCCTTCCTTTCCATACCCAATCTGAGCTATCCTCATTTAATTATTTTATGCTGCTCTTGTCATTTCTCTGCTTCAGCATTTATGCTTTCATCTCCAGAAAATAAGATTTTGATACTTGTTTTCCAGTAAGCCTTTTTACGTTAAATTCCATCCCAGCTTCAACAAACTGAACCCTCAGTACAATCAGTGGAAATTTCAGTACTTTCAGAACTTCACATGCAACCCATTCTTTTCAGCAGGAATCAATACAATCCAGAGTTCACATTCTGTTGTGGACTTATCTTTCCCTAATTTCCCTCTGTTAGCTTTTACATATACTTTTACTTTTCAAAAATACCTTCATTTTAGAGAAATTCTTTAGCTCATTGTAGTGACTCTTTATGTCTTAAACCCATTCTTAAATTGTAATATGATACTTAAACCTTGTCTTTTACAAAGGGAATCCCTAATTATCATGGTTTTATTTTACTTAACTTGCATGTTGACTGTAGAACACACTAGTTCATGTTTTTTAATGACAAATGCACGTATGAATCTATCTCCAATGTGCTATACAATTATCACAACACTCCCGAAAAGACCATAATCTTATATGCCACGAAATTGAAGCAAAGAGATCAAGAAGTTAAACCCAAGGCCACAGAAGGAGCAAATGTCAGAGGAGGGATTTGAATTCCTACCAGATAGGCCTGTGCTGAGACCACTAGAACAGCAAGCCCACAGCTACATACATACACAACTCTAAGCAACTCATCAAGTCAAGTACTTTGGGATGTGTAAAAGTATTAGATAAGTGAACAGGTAATGTAAATGAAATATAAAGTATGTAAATATAACAATATTCAAGGACTGCAAAAATGTAGATGAGTAATAGACCATAATGGCTTTTTAGAGACTTTAAACTAGTGAAGCTTTAGCTACTCCACATTGTCAGAACTCCACGAAGGTCAACAAAGGTATTGTAATTTAGAGCAGGTGAGGATCTGGACACTTACATCCTACAGTGTCAAGCAAATCCTCCTCTGTATTCAAGTCTACGCTATAAAGTTATAGCACATATCAGATCCGTACGAGCCTTTATGGTCTAATGAGTCAGAAAAGATGCTGTATACTACTCTTAATGATTTCAAAACTTGCATAAGATTGCATTTGCACAATTTCCCATTGCTTTTAATGGAAGGCATTTGAGTAAACTTTTCACAACTTTATACAAAACACTCGATACTGTTTTGTAAATCCTCTTCTGTTATTTGGGAGAAATATTGCAGTTACTTAACTCCGTAACCTTTCCTCACTCCTCACCACAATGGAAGTATTCCCTGAGTGAAAGTTGTCAGAGGACTTTAAAAGGTTTTAAAATTCATAAATTTCAGAAGAAAGCCTGTTCAGAAAGATTTAAATGGCAGGGGGGAAATGGTTAATCATCCCTTAACAGTTGTTTCAGTGACCTTTGAAAACAGAATTCCTGAAGCCAAAAGGTAGTTCTCACTGCAAACCTGTGTACCCAAAAAGTTTCCAGTTTACCATATCATACATCTTTGTAGGTATCTCTTCCAGGAGTATTTGGAAGATAATGTGTGAGTGGAGAACAAATGATATAAGCAATTGTCTTAAAGCTTCCTCTCTCAATAACTACCAGAATGGTTCCTTGCTTTTTTAAAGGGAATAATATTTTCCTTCTTCCTTTATTAAAAAGGTGAAGAACTATCCACTCCACAAAGTTCTTTGTCCAAACTGCTACAGTGTTTATTCCCTGGTTGAGGTCTGGGCCTATTATCAATTCAGCCTGCAGCTCCCAAGGAATAGGATGGTTCAAAGAAGGTCCAGAATTTACTAAAATAGGAAGTCCGTACATTTTTTTTACTGTCAGAAAGCATATAGACTTTTTGGAGACAGCAGGTTTATATGAATATGTGTTTTCCCAGGCATATACAGACTGGAAGGGCTGGACAATACCAGAGTTTAAAAGCTCTTCAAAATTTAATATTGGTTTGCCATGTTTTCTGTGGTTTTATTAGAAACATACACTCAGAGGGAAATGCATCTATAATAGGTCATATGTGAACAACATTTAGCACAATATCCACATGGCTATGCAGTAATACACTGATTAAATAAAGTTGTCTCCCCCAAATACCCAAAGTTGCTACAGCATACATTGGACCATATATTTTTTGTTAGAACAAACAAAACTTGAGTGAAATACATTGCAGTAGTGTTTGACATCAGAAATTTACAGGCTTTGCTAAGCCTGATCACTACTTTTCTTTAAGGCTTGTAAAAAAGGATCAAAACCTTTGTAAAAAAAATGATCAAGATGTTGTCTGTCTACATGAATCTCACAAGCAGATAATTTTTTCAAAACAGGGATTTATAAAAAGGAGAAAAATGCCCACTATCTCAATTGCAGAAAAGAAACCAAATATTTTTACAACAAATGTAAGATGAACCAAGCCCCTGCTTAGCATCTCCCAAGAAATACCACATCCTCAACTTCCACTAAAGTCAATGGGAATCAAGGGTGTTCAATGAATCTCAGGAGGTATTGAACACATAATACAACACAGCCCTACATGTACAGATGTACACATGTTAAAGAGGGGTGTCATAATATAAACACACCATCACCATGATAATCCTGCAAATTAAAAGGCATTCTAAAGGTAACCTTTAGTCTGTTCTTTTTCTTTTTTTTCCCTATTGTATTGAATTATGGTCAAGGCAGCACCTTAACTGTTTCCACAATGGAATGAAACCAGTGAAGTGGAATGCACATAAGAAAGAAATTGCTATTGATCTCAGCCCAGGCCACACCATGCCTTGCATAGCAAATGGTTTCCATTACCTTAGTATCTTAAGATAATTAATGTGCAGTCACTGCCCTTATCTTATGTTATCGGTCATTTTGATACTGTTCAATTTCTATCAGGCAATTCTACATTTTAGATGGGAGAGGCTTCATCAGTAACTGTCATTTGGTGATAATTTTATAAGTCATGATGCCACCTACCCAATCCAATCTGTAATATATTCACTTCATAGCTGATTGACTACCCGCTACATAACCCCCCTCTCCAACATAGTTTCCAACACAATTCTCTTGGTTTTTAATTATTACTATAAAATATATTAAACACTTGAGAAAAATCTTTGCCTCTTTCAACATGATCTCTTGTTTGCTTTGTTTCCCAGAGAAGTTATTTTTTAAATTTAGCCACTGATATACTGCACATGTTTCTAACACTGCAGAATGTCTTCTTTCATTTTATAATTGTAGCACGATGCTATTTTACAATTGTGTCAAACTACAATTTTAATAAGCTCCCATTTTCTGGAATTAATAACTTCATTTCAGAAATCTATGCAAAAAACTTAACACATTAGCTTACACTTTCTCATGACATAACATACGGTATATAGAAATATTACCTTTACCATAATATGGCTTTTTGACATGGCCGTCACTGGGTTTAGGCTTCCTGTCATCTCCAGAAAGGTGTCTTGGAGACTGTTCCTCAAATGATCTCATATTATCCCTCCTTCCAGCTTCCACTGCCATTTTTTCTCTCATGGCTTTTGCTCTCTCAGTTTCCAAAGCAATTGCTTTTTCAAGCAGGGTTAAGTTACCTTTTGTCATATCAAACACTTCTTCAGACCTATCTGAAGTAATAGAGGTGGTATCATCGTCTCTTTCGTGACAACCATCCTCCTTGGCACAGCTAGAAAAAGTCCTAGATCTGGGGCTCAACTGTTCTTCAAGCCTCATTAGGTTCATCATATCAGAGTAATTCCGGTCTGGTGTTCTTCCTTGGAAGTCATCTTCTTGCCTGACATGCTGACGAGTGTTCATGTTTTGCTGTTGATTTCTTTCCTGTGGGTTTGTCTCACTGAGTTTCCTAGCCAGATCAAAACACTGGTTCCTTAAGCACTCCAAACTGCTGAGACACACCTCTTCATCACTCTCCTCCACTATTTTTTCTGTAAGTCCATTGTTCACAGGCTTCCCTAGCATTACAAAGTTCATATTCCTATTATCTTGCTGTGAAGTATTGTCTGCATAATTTCTGTCATTAATGTTTTCAGAAAGCACTACACCATGTCCTTGTGCTAACAATTTAAGGGAGTCCACTGTTTCCCTAACAACATCACTGTCTAAATCTAAACTCAGCTCACTTTTCCGACCGATATTTTCATTTTTGTCACTATCATCTTCCAGACTATTAGAGGTATTGCTGTTCATTTCTGATTCTGTCCTGGCTCTGTATGCTGCATCCTCTGCAATTTTGCCAAGATTTAACAATGACTTGGCCACCAGTTCATCGTAATTATCATACTCATCATTATTGTTATCGTCTTTTTCTGTGTCTTGCATTATTCGAGTATTGTGACAATTCATTTGATGGTCTTCTGCATAAAAAATAGAAACAAAGAAAGAAACAAAGAAAGAAAGAAAAAGGAAAAGAAAAGAAAAAAGTGGCTACAATTGGAACTGTTGTTGCAATCGCACGGACAGAAAACAAACTGCATGTCAAATATTGTTAATCAAACAGTAATTCTATAACACTATGGCTGGCCCATGTGAACTGAATTTCTCTATTGCCCATAAGGCTGTTTTTGTTTATTTGCTATTCACATGAATTTATTTCACAGAACCGATAAGAAAAAGGCAATCAAAATGCTAATTACTACTACTGCTAAATATTATGACATAAAAACTTATGTTTCTCCCTTCATTTTTATATTTACAATTTTATGGGGTTTATTACAATCACGTTATTCATATGACGTAATTGCCTATGTTTCCAACTTTTCTCACTCCTGTATTTCCTGTAAATATGGTAGATGGCAAAGGAGTGAGTACTACTGGATTTATTCTCTTACTGATGAGCGCCATTCACCAAAAGAGCATACACCAAGCAGAAAAACGTAACTTTTTTAGCACAATACACACCATTAACACTAGATGACCAATAACTACACACAAAGATTAAAATGGCACTTTACTTAGTGGATCCATCAGTAGAAATCAAACTCTCAGTTCAACTGCGGAGAAGTAAGAATTTTAAAAGAGCTGTTACATGAAAGGAAGATAGAAGCAATTATAGGTACAATATAATTTGAAGTAAATATGCTAGCCCAAATCATATGGCCACAATATATGTATGATAGGTATGTTATCTACTATCCTGAGTACTGTAACAAAATGGTGCAGTTACGACTTCTTTTACGATTTTACTCAGCTTTGTTTTAGTAACTGTTGAGTAAGAGAGGGAGAGCTGAATAAGATGGAGCCAACGTGAGGGTGAGAGTCACCCCACCTAACTTTAGACATGAGCAAGACAGGCATCTATATCTGAGTAAGCTATTCCACGTTCCCGTCCTTAGTCAGTAAGAGAAGCAGACACTTTAAGGACAGAGCCCACCTGATCTGGCTGAGATTATCCTCTTGAGAACAAAACTAATAACCACTAGAAGTGCCTGCTTCTCTTTTTTGACAACAAAGGGACTCAGACCAGATGCCCACCTTAAAGATACCCATATTCAGTCAGATGAATATCAATCAGAAAGCGTTTTCTGGTATATTATGTTCACTCAGAAGTTATGCCATTCTTAGACCCATTCTTAGAACACATATACATGCATCATTACTTACTAATGAATGTTGCATAAGTTATATTTTGATAATCAGCTACCCAAGCAATATTTTAACACTTTGCATCACAACTAGAAAAGAAAGATCCTAAATCTGTCGTTACAGTGACATGCTAGGCCAGTTTTTCAGCTGGTGCAAAGTGAAAGAAACCAGTAGAGCTAGGGCAATTAACACCTGCTCAAGAGCTAGTCCATTAAATTCTGAAAGCAACTTTTCAGCTTAGATGTGTTTTTAACACTGGTACACTTAAACATGTAGCATTTTCTGAAGCACGATTCTTAAGTTTCAGGTTAAACAAACCCATATGGGAAATTTCAGGTAGTAGGTGGCTTGTACACTAACATTTTATTAATAGAAAATAATGTTTGATAAAAATAATTTTTATGTCAGTGGACAAGATAATAAATCAGAATTTTAAATACAAAGCTCAACAGCACAATAATTAATATTTCAGCCACGAGATAGTATTCCTTCTACACAGTGGTTAGGGATCCTGGGATGATAGTAGGCTGTAGTTAAGCAGCAGAACCTGTTGATGACTAGGCTACATCTAGAGAAAAAAAATGCTCTAATGGTAAAACATTATACCATATATGTTATCTAGTTGAATACAGAGGAAAGAAAAGTAATAGGGAAGATTTTATGGTATTTTTACATTGCAAGATATTCCAGGTCAATACTGGATTACCTATTTATAATAAAAGATGGGTTTATTTTAGTTTCTGTGTTTCTGAAGATCATCATAATTCACATTTATGCATCAGAGACAGAAAAATTAAGTATAACAGAGTATCAGATTTTCAGCGTACAAGTAAGGATTGCCACTTACACTTCCTATTTGAAAAATGCCCATCTTGAATAACTGCATAGAAGGCAGCAATAAAGGTTTGCTGGATAGTTAACCTGTGCTATTTGAAAAGCAAAAATTTTAATACACTAATAATAATGTTCTGAAGTGAAATGTACAAACAAATCCCCCATTAATTTAAATATTAAAGATAAAACCTGATGTCAAGAAGACTGAAATGAAAGTTGAAAATGCTGCTTTTGTCGGGTGCTTTTTGTAACTACACCTGATGGACAGTCAAATGCAGCAAAAGGAACATAAAAATGATTAAAGACATAGTGAGCTATAGCTCCCAAATTGCCAGTGCCTTCAACTTTAGGATAAGGTATCTACAAACACTGGTGAAATCAGTGCAAATCTAGCTCTAGCACAATGCTGAGATACAGAGTGAAAAAAACCCCGTATTTTCTCAAGCCTCCCTGAGAACTGCTCAGGTACACAGTGAATATTCTAGGCCAACATTCGAATTGTGATGTTTCAGTGCTTATTTTTTAAATGGGGAGTTTGCGTTTGTATTTACATGAATGAGAGTCATGTAAATGATCACCAATGGGAGGAATATGTTATACTTCTCCTCCACAAGTGAAAAGTCAAAATATGAATCATGTACTGTATGAGAGAAGACATCTAAATTCCTTCTGAGTAGGGAAGCTGAGCGAAAGCTATAACTATAGTATTTTTTATTTTGTTTGTTTGCTAATATCCTTTTCAGTTCTTGTGTCCATTCAGTTGTAAAATGAGGAAGAAAACGGATGGTGGAGGAGAAGAAAGTGCTAGGCATTAATCCCAGATGAGAGAGACGGGAAAGCAAAATATTTAAATTCAGTTTCATTTTTACAATTTTAATTTTTGGCCTTATCTTGCATCTCCTTTCTTTAACAACAATTTTGCTCACGTTTCTTATTTCCATGCAGCACTTAATTTTAATGAAAAGGATTTTATGTATGCCATGTCATCTCCTCAATAACAGTTGGATTCTAAGTTTACTCTTGTGAGGCACCTGTATCACCTGTTTATTAAACTGAAATTTTAAATAGTCAGTTTGTGTATTAGTTAAGGGTCTTCTGGAAAGTATGTTAGACCAACAGTTCTATGTAAGCCTATATGCCTTTTCTTTGATTCAGCCCTGTAAAAATCTAATTTCCCTTTCATTTCACATTTCTGTGATTAAGATTTAATCTTTTACTCAGTAAATACCTTTACAGTGTGTTGTTTAATGGCTCTCTGTTAAACGACTTCAAAAAAAACATGGAACTACACCACTTACTCTATCCCTTGCATAAATTTTGGAACTAGGGATGCAAACTGAAAATTTGTATTTGGCGAAGAGGCTGAGTTTGTCTCACAAAGACACAAGTTAGCCAGTTTAGGTGAAGATCTGTTAGCTTTACGGTTGCATGGACACGGAATACACAACAGAGTTTAAAAAGAATACCAGATTATTTTAGCCCTCATCCACACAGTACCATGACAATTCAGGTATTCTTGATAGCAAGATTTGTTCTTTTTAACTCCCAGGGAATATAACAAATGGCAGGAGGAAATTATAGTGAAGAGTAGTGTAAAGTAACTAGAAAGAGCTGGAAGCCTTTAGCCATCTCAACAGAAGGGCACTCGTATTGCACTAAAAAAAATGAATAATTTGATTTCTTATTGCACCTTTCATCCAAGGATCTCAAAGCACTTTACAAACATTATTTTAAAAAGCCTCACAACACCCCTGTGAGGTAGGTATTTTAACCCCATTTTACAAATGGGAAATTGAAACACGGAGAAGTTGAGTGACTCTTTCCATGTCATACCAGGAGTCACTGCAGAATAAGGACTACAGCCTCGACATCCTTGATTGTTTCCTCCTTCTGTTCCTATCACATCCATATTTAACCAATTTTTTGGTAGAAGAAATGGCCTGCTGGTTTTACTGTAGGGAGTCATGCAAAACAGCACCTTCCTTTTGAAAAGGAAAATATACAGCATTCAGATTGAGAGATTCTGCAGAGAGAGGCAATGATACTTCAGTAATAGCAGCTACATTCCTACCAAAGGACAAAGACTTCAGAAACAAAACTTTCCAGATCTGAGGTTTGTGTATCAAATTACTCACTTTCTCCCAAGCACGGAAAAACACGATGGCTAAGAAGCTGAACCTATGTGTGGTCACACAGGCTTCCTGCCCAGATGGATGGTTTCATTATCCAGGTAACATTGCCTGCTTTAAAACACTTCACTGCTCTTGCCACTGCTACTTGTCAATTCTTAAGCACTCAGCATACAGTACTACTGCGCCACCATTTTTCTCCCTTTAAGCTGCAATGTGAGGTGCAAGCACACACCTCCACATTACAGTCTGTGATAACTGGCTTATGAGAAATATTTAGCAAGACAATGTTGGCACAAATGAATCCCAAATCTTAGAAAGTTACAGCATCATATGGGGTGGGGGGTTGTTTGTACATTGCCTTCTCCTCTGGGAAGATCTTATGAGCAAGGAAACTCAAGAGATGGAAAACACAGTGAGCTTTCAACTTCTTCACTCCACATGGAATAAATAGAACAATTGTGTAACTCTCCAAGGACCTAAGCAAGGTCTCCTAAAAGTCTAAACACTCCTACTGACATGGATTTGGATGAGAGCCCAAGCCTTTCAATATGCCTATTTCAGAGATACACTGAACACTGAAGTTGACCTGTGCATGAAGAATCCTTTCTTCATCTGTGCAAAAGTTCCTGAAGTTCTTTTACACTCTAAGTGGTATAGGTAAAGACCCAAGCAATTTGTTTTTATAGTAGTTCGTTCCTTTATGAACCTTATATACCTATGAAAGTCAAAAGAAAAAGATAACTGTGCAGTTAGTTATTTGATTCAGTCTAACTCTTCCATTATACCTCACTATTTTCTGCTCCTCCCCCTCAGCCTGTGAAAGCTACTTACAGTAGTTATAATAATAGGATTTACTGTTTAGAATCTCTTACCATAATGACAGTATTCAACTAATAACCAATGTTCAAAGTAAAATAAATGAAGAGTAGAAGTCATTAAGCATGGCAAGGAAGTTCTGAGCTAAAGAACACAGCACATCACAATAGGAGTCAATATTATAAACTAATAGTAAGGACCACAGTGCAGCAAGTCCATAAAGACCTTTAAAGCCAACTTCTATCTGGTTTTGCTCATTGGAAAATTAAGTACTACTTTTTCTTTTCTTTTTTTTTTTTTTTTCCACTTTCCCCTAAGGACCAAATGAGATCTTCATAGATCTAAACTTCTTTCCAGTTGTAGAATGATTATTGACATATGGGATCATTCCTTTCTCCCGTTTTTTGCTATAGAAATATATTTTAAACATAATATTAATATATTTTTTTTACATAGAATCATTTTGAAGATTTAGTTTTCTGTACAAATTGGTGTATTCTTGTCTAAAGGCAGAAATGTTTTACATAGTCAAAGTCCTGAAATACCTTTTTCTTTTTTTTTGCTTCTGCCACCCATATGACCTATTATTATGCCTCTGTCTATGTCAAACCTGCATGAAAAGCATTCTAATCTACAAATATTCAAATGAAATATTGGTAGAATATGGATATTCTTACTTGGGTTATTCCTATTAATATAAAGAGAGAGCATCAGGTAATCCAGATGAATGGGGATGAGGCCTACTTTTACAATTCAGGTCATCTGTTATTCATCCATGTTTTCCCACTCTAAATCCCTATGAGCTACATGTATCAGTACGGTGTTGGAAAAGGATCTGAGGATATCTGACAGCTCCTCTGACAAGACCATGACTGAGGTAATTTTGCTTCAAGTGTCAGACTGCAACAGCTTCTTAAAAATTATCTGGGTTCTGACTCAAGCCAATATGTTTAAGATTTTGTCATTTCACCACAAGGTGCTGCTTGCCTTTTTTTGATCTTTAGAGATTGTGACATGCCACACTGCACTGGTACCATGGAATCACACAGTAGCTGAGGCTGGGAGGGACATCGGGAGGCTGCCTGGTCCAACCCTTGCTCAAAAACAGTGCCAGTTTAGAGCAGATTATCAGGGCCCTGTTCTATCAGTCCAGCTTTGAAAGTCTTCCAGCATGAAGATACCACAGAATTTCTGGGAAATGTATTCCAGTGTTTGACCACCCTCATGGTGAAAATCATTCTTATTTCTAAATGCAATTTCTTTTGTTAGAACTTGTGTTTCTTGCATCTTATGCTGCACACTTACATATTCTCTCCACCCCTGTATAAGTAGCTTAAGACAAACATAAGTTCCTCCCTTACCCTTCTCTTCCTCAAGTGAACAAACTGGTTTTTTTTCTCAGTGTACATCATGTGCTCCAGCTCTTTAACCATCCTGGTTGTTCACCTTTGGACTTCAGTATTCAAAGAATTTCTTGTGCTAATGAGTCTGGAACTGGATCTATTCCTCCACATACAAAAGTGTAAGTGCAGCATAAAGGGGAATAAATACTTCCTGCAGACTTCTGGTTACTAGCTCCAGTCTTTTCATCCTGACAGCTAAGCATTATTTTCAAAAAGTCAAAAGGCAATGAATTTGCTGGAGATGATCTTTTTTAACTCCATTACAGAGACAGCAGAAAATACTTTCTGGTTATTGACAGGCATCCCTTTAAGCAGAAAAGGTCCCTGGTTGGTATGAAGCCTGCTTATTTGGTTTGCAGTTATCGGCAATATTTAGTATGAACGCATATGTTTAGGTTTGAGAACAAACTTGCTGGGATTATCTGTGAACAGAAGTGGACATGCTGCATTTGCAGGGGCAATACAATTTAGCTGGTCACTCCCATCTGGTCCATGCTTCTTTGAGAAACAGGTTCATTCAGCCCTTAATTGTTTTGACCTGACTTCTGTCTGGGCAGATAATGAGATGGCTTTAGCTGATGACTGGTATTCATATCATCCTACTTTTTCTCCCCAGGAAGAATATATGAGGGAGGAGAGATACTCTGTCTCATAGCTTTATGACGATTCAGTGGAGTTTGGCAGTTTCTTGCTTTCTCTCAGGTTTCCACAGCTCAGCAGGGCAGCAGGCAAGGAGGAAGCCAAAGCTAATCTCCAGATACTGATACCCAGCAGGGAGACAGCAGGGGAGCAGAGGACCAGCTGCACTGACAGCAGAACACCCACTCAGAGAGCTCTTGGTACGGAGCTTCCCATGGGCTAATCCTAAAACTGCTCAGGAGACAGTGACCTGTGCCTATACCCCTATCCCTGATTATTGCTTTACACAGGATGCAGCCTGAAGAACACATTTTCAGTCCATAAAGTAACATTTTCTTACCCACACACAATTCTCTGAGAAAGACAGGTCAGAAACTTTTAGTATAGGGATACATCACCTCTTTTTACTGGTTTTGTTTCAGTCCAGATCTCTGAACTCAGTGTCAGATGCCCATATTGAACAGGTCTCCATATAGACATCTAGACAACTAGACATCTGAACCCTGTTTAGAGGAAATGGACAAAAACATGCATCCTGGGATATGGCTTTTCATCCTAAACTAGGTATCTAAAGTAGATTGGCTGATTATTCCCTAAAAGTGACTATGAAACTAAAAGTTTCTCTTGACTGGTTATCAACTAAATTGATGGGATGGGATGAATCCTATCCCTACTCCTTTTACTTGAAACTTTCAAACTGATCCTTGATGAATTTCAATGCAGGGAGGAAGGAATGAGCGAGCTACCCAAAAGGAACTATCTTTAGGTTGTGGATAAAGTTATGTCAGGGAAGGCTGGGGTGGATGGGATAGTATGGATGCTTTGCATGGGATAGATGCTTATGACTCCACAATTTACATGGAGACAAATAGATCTTATTGGATGTGTTTGATCTCCATTATAAGTTTAATTACTTTTTAATAGTTGTGTTTGATTATCAAAGGAAGCCTGTTCGTGCTTTGATAATAATCTGACCTGATGGACAGAAAGGACAGAGACACACATCACTATCATTCTACAGGATGAGAGAACTGCTTGAAATTGTTGAAATTCTTCTTCCTGAACACAATGAGTTCAGTGCCAAGGAATCTGGAAAGACAAAGACATCTATGTGCACAATTGCTGGACTTTACTTCATCTGAAATGTAAAGTTTTTCAATTAGGGTGTTTGCACTTCTATTTCTTATTCCCTCATCCAGCTTTTTCATCTACATTTGCCTCATTCCCCATATTTTCATGACACGGAAGGCTCCATAGAATAAGGTGAAAGTAAATACAGAGAATTCTTTGCCTTTTTGGTTATAACTATTCTTGTATAAACTATTTAGGGACAGAACACTAGACCAAGCAGTGGCATGTAATTATTCATGCTGCTATACTGTTAGTGAAGCCCTGGCTTGATTTTTCCTTGAGTGACTTAGTACCTTTCCAGCAATGTCCAGACATACTGAAAAGTAGCTGGTTAGGGACCATTCCCAAGGAGTTTGAATGTGGTAACCCTGTTTCAGAAGGTAAAAGCTTAGCTGTATACACTCATGCCATGTAACAGTTGAACTCAGCATTAAATGAGTGGGCTGTGGTCTGTTTTATTTACTCACATAGATACAGTCTGATTACTGTGATTGAAGAGACAAAAGCAGGAGAATCTGTAAGCTGGGAAAGCACACTGTTAACTGTAGCTTCAGAAAGAACAAATAAGGCAAATGTGAACCTGAACCTATTATTTTAACCACATGGATTAAATTTGCACGGCAAGGTTCTGGTAGCAGGGTGGCTACAGGGGTGACTTCTGCGAGAAGCTGCCAGAAGCTTCCCTCATGTCCAACAGAGCCAATGCCAGCTGGCTCCAGGACGGATATGCTGCTGGCCAAGGCCAAAACTCTACGTGATGGTAGTAATGCATGTGGGATAACATATTTAAGAAGGAAAAAAAAGGTTATTGAGCTGTAGAAAGTGTGGCCAGAGTGAGAGCGAGTGGCAGAGTGAGAATATGTGAGACAAACAGCCCTGCAGACAGCAAGGCCAGTGCAGAAGGAGGGGAAGCAGGTACTCTAGGTGCTCTAAGAGATTCCCCTGCAGCCCTTGAGGCATCACATGGTGAGGCAGCTGTGCCCCTGTAGCCCCTGGAGGTCCATGGTGGAGCAGAGATCCACCTGCAGCCCATGGAGGACCCCAGATTGGAGAAAGTGGATGCTTGAAGGAGCCTGTATCCTGTGGGAAGCCTACACTGGGGGAGCAGCCTGGCAGGATCTGTGGCCCTGTGGAGAAAGGAGTCCACACTAGACCAAGTTTGCTGGTAGGACTTGCGACCCTGTGGAGGACTGACACGGCTCCTGAACTGCAGCCCATGGGAAAGGCTCATGTTGGAGAAGTTTATGGAGGGCTGTATTCCATGGGACAGACCCCACACTGGAGCAGGGGAAGGATTCCCCCGCCAAAGGAGTAAGCAGTGGCAGAAACAACATGTGATGAACTGACTACAACCCTCATTTCCCATCTCTGTGCACTGCTAGCAGGGAGGAGACAGAGACTGGGAAAGAAGCTTTATTTTACTTCTCATTATCCTACTCTGATTTTGCTTGGTAATAAATTCAATAATTTCTCCAAGTCAACCATTTTGCCTGTGATGGTAATTGATGAGTGATCTCTCCGTTTTTATCTCAGCTTAGAAGGGGAGTGGTAAGAGTAGCTTTGGTGGGCACCTGGCATCTAGCCAAGGTCAACCCCCCACATCATGCTAACTCCAGTCAGTTGAGACCTGGGGACTACAAAAAAGAGAAAATGGTGACTCAGTGGTGCAGCTAGCTCTCAGCCAGCTACAAAGAGTCTTAGTATCTTCTGTTTATTTGCGATCTATATTATGTGTACAGAGGCCCTATGTGACCGGAAGTGTCTAAGAAGGAGACTAGAGTACCAAACACATGCCAAATGCAGGAAATGTATACTATGGTTACAGATATAAACCACCTTTTTATGTCACTATGGCATCCACAAAGATATTTCCAGTGAGGTTGTTCCAACTACCTGTTCACCTAAAGACCACATATTGCCCCCATTTTAGAAATTGTCAGTTCCTCCTTTCTATGAGGGATTTCCCACGGCTGTTCATATCTGAACTGGAATATCTGTCTTGATGATGAAAGCTTGTGTCTCTTAAAAGGAGAGTATTTGCCGTAAAAATATAAACAACTACATATTTACATAGATTTCTTTACATTTCCAACTAAATATATACCTGCCAGCTATGATGGCAGTGGCTTTGTTGCCACTCTCACAGTGTCTAAATTGACTAGAGCAGCACAGCCTTGGTGCATGACATCTATGCTGAAACTCTATTCTCACAGAAACAACAGGTAATGAAGCAGATTAATCAAACAACCACAACAGCCAGTTTCCCCAAGTACACACATGTAGATATCAAAATAACCTTACACTGTACAAAACTAAAACCTGAGTCTGGTCTCAGGATGCTTCAGCTCTGAAGTTATTTTGCTTGAGTTCGTTGGTGAAATTAATGTACATGAGACAAAATCAATATCTTTACTTCTGTCTGAAATTATTTTTATTTTTTTCACCCTAACATATTTTCACTTTCAATCACCCTCTGTGTGATTATTTTTAGGCTCTAATCTCATTAACTTAATTTTCTGCACACTGAAGTGTCTGAGCTACTTAGGAGCCAGCAGAATTAACCTATCCAACATGAACTTTTCCCCTCTGTCCCTTTGTGTCTGGTGCTGTATTATGCTCTATGATTTCAAAATGAATTTATTGAATGGAATTGAATCAAATCCATTCCTAAAACTCAGATAAACTCTGTGCATTATTTCCATGCTGCCTATCTTCTCAATGACAAGCAATTTGCAGATTTCAAGGAAAACACATACTTGCCAAAGGAGAGTTATTCTTTAATGAACACATTGCTACTACTTTTAGTTATGCATTTCTAAACAGTTAGTAATACTGGCCTAATGCTGTCTTTAACTTATCCATAGATCAAGTGTAGTTTAATAATCCTTGTTTTCAGTATTATAAAAAGTCTCAGAGAGTCTATACCTTTTGGATGGGATTTTAAAAGTGCTCTGCCTGTATCTAGTTCTGATGCTACTAATGACAATAATATAAAATTTCATCATTAAGGTAATAAAGACACAGTAAGTTACATCACATCATGAACTATAGGAAAATGCTCATATATTACTTGGGGGGAATACAACAGAAAAGACTGTTGCATTGCCTGTGGGTGTGGGTATTTTGCCTAGCCCCAATCTTCCACCTTAAAGCTTTTTAATTGTTAATTTAAAGATTCTGCATAATGCAGATTCTAGACTGCAGTTTTCATGTCTGTAATTTCCTGCTGTCTGAAAAGGAATCCTAACAGCATATTTCAATTGGTCTCTGCAGTATTCCCATGCTCACCTCCTAATCTTTCCTTCACGTTGTTCTGCAATTTCTTTTCCTGTATAAGCCCTGTCCTCTCTTTTACATTTGGAACTTATTGCTTCCATTACTGTGTCACAAGACCCACCAGGCATTTAATCAAATTTGTTCTTAAATTCATACCATATCTTTAATTGGGATTGCAAAATGAATCACAAAAAAATCTTACGAATAGCAGCAGTATTTTCTACAACACTTTCAGATTAGACTTCCCATGCGGCATGTTGTATAGAATGGAACAGTCATATTTATATTTTTGTTGGTGATACATCTATGCTTATCTGTGGCTTAAACCTGGGAGACAATACCTATCAACTGTTCAAGCTCTACTTCCACATTACAGAAACAGCTCCAACCTTAAGAAGCTCTCCACCTATCTGCTGTTTAAGCCCTGAAGGATTCTAGACATTAGGTCTTTTCATACATAAACTCCGAGAGAAACCTAATCCAAGGGGATGCTCTAACACACACCTGAAGGAAAAAGGCTTCCCACAAACTCTTGCTTTGACTGCCTTGCTTAATTTGTCGCCAAGGGGAAAACTGCCTGTTTCCTTCTTTATTTCCTCTGTTTATCCCTTCCTGTCCACTGCCCAGGTGAAATACATTGTTTAGTGGGTCACTCACTAAAGAACTAGGAGACTTAGAGTATAAGTCACAGTTCATGTGGATTCAACACCACATCTCCCATAAAAGTTTGCTAGTCACCACAATAAAAGCTAAACTGAATTCAAGCTCCATTAGGAAGCAGAAAACAGAAGAAAGAGTAAGTCAAGCTATATAATAGAGCGTCCTTGGAGTAAAGACAGAACCCAGCACGTTCTGCTTTCCGAGAAGAATGACCCTCTTTTGTCTGCGGCAGTTCTTGAATAGTTTTTCTAGGGTGTGATAGAGCTTAATCAGAATGTGTAAGAGTGTGCTTATGCAAATCAGTCTCTGGTCTAGTCTCCAAGCTAGTCTCCAACCCTCTGTGTTAGCAAAGAAGGTCATGCGGCATTGAACTCCTGCATCACCTCTCACAATTAACTCAGGCACCTGCGTTACAAACTGGGGCAGAATTTCCATTCTGTTCTATAGTAAAACATTTATCTCACTCCACAAACGTAGCAGGATCCTTGGATCATAATATCAGATTCCAGTCTGTATTCACCTACAAGTTGTCCTTTCTGACTGTATTTTCAGAGAATGACATTCACAGACTGCTCTCATTAGATAACAAACAAACACTACTATGAACTTTAGTATGTTTTAGTAAGTTCAGCTCCAGCCCTATTCCTAACAGTCTGGTAATAATGACCTGTTATTCTCTATTTCCACTATTACTTTTTAAAATATATTTTGCTCTTACTGATTTGAGGACAAATTTTTTTTTCAACATATTAAAATAGAAGAATAAACAATTTTTAACTTTCCACTGGATGCCAGCTTTTAAAGTTGAACATAAAGAAAATGTTTTAATTATTGCAGATGACACAATGACAGTCTTCTGCAAAAACTTCAGCCCAATTCTTTACAGGGTGCCCAAGAAACTGTTCAACAGGTGCCTCTTATTTATAGAGAATTTCTATAATAAGTGGAGGCAGTTGGTGAAACAATAGATTTGAAACAATAGAAACCAGAAGAAAAGCAGTTGCATAGCAGGCCTTAAAAGTGTATATGACAAGTAAGGAATATCATCACATATGCACTGGAAAACATGACAGAACCCTGACTGGGGCTTGGGCAGCTTTGCAAACAGTCCTATGAAAGGTGACTGGAACTGTTCATGCCACACAGACCTTTCCCTTCTCCTGCCAGTAATCCATGCATGCAGAGTACAGGGAAGAAAATTCCTGCATTTGTTTACTTTTGTAACTGTAAATTCAGATCTTCTGTGGCTTCTTCTTTCTTTAGTGTCACAGCAATATTATTACTTACTCTTCCTATCAATAGTACAGCCTGCAAAATTAAGCTTTTGGGATGACAGAACTATCAGATAATGAGTTCACCTAATAAAACCCCACTGAGCCTTGAGCTGTCAATCCTGTTAACTTTCTCTGACAGAGCCACCACAAACTTTTGCTAAAGCAATAATATTTACTGCACAGGGCATATAATATCTGCCACGGTTTCCATGTGGTGTTATGGATACTTGACATACTTAATGTTAGTGACTCTTTGCAGTACTTTCTGCATGAAGACTTAATGTGCCAAATAATTCTTAGGATTTCAACAGTGACCAAACCCAAACCCAGCCTCCTCTAGTGGTTTCTTTCCTATCATTAATTCTCTTTGTCTTTTGCTAAATGATTTGGCCTTCCTTGCTATCCAGCTCACTAACTTTAGCTCCCATAGTCTATTCTCAAACAAAAAAAAAATAAAAAATCTGCAGAACATTAATTTATAGAAGGGGAAATACCTCTTATGGTACAAAGGGACTATGTAATATGTGATATAGGTGACAAAAGAACAAAACTGAGACCTGTAAAATGAGGAAGAAAAGATTGGATAATATAAAAGTATTCAGGATTACAAATATATGTTCATTACACATCAAAGCTTTTGTTTCAAAAGAGTGCTTTGTTAGGTTTATGTATTTCAGTTAAAACAAAATTTCTGTGACTTGAGGCATTTCCTAGGACTGCAAATTTGATTCATGAGAACAGATACAGATCAGAAGAAATTATCAATCCAGTCTGTACATTTATTTCATTTTATTGCCTCCTGAGGTACTCTAGTAGGGCAAAAATAACTCTACAGCTACTAAATAAAGTTCTCCGCTTTTCAGGGTGAAAAGATACTGTTTGTGTTCAGTCTGTTAGCACAGACACTGCAAGCTCAGTGGAAATTGTGAATTAACAGGGTGACCAAAATTTGCTCTTAGAGCTGCACTCTAAACACAAGAGGAAAAATAGGAACCTCTAATACTGACCAAGCAAAAGTTATTTTAAAGTATCATTGCATCTTTGGTGTCAAGGATTCATGCAGAGTCTGCAGTCACTGTGTAAGCTGCAGGACAGTGTGGGCAGTGCAGACTTTGAAGTAGCATTGTGAAAGGCAAAGGGATTCAGAGAGAGAGCCTGAAGAGTTCCATTCTGTGCAACCCATGAATATGTTTCTAAAAGTGACATATCCCAGATGCGAGACTTTCTACAAGAACACCAGGTCATTATGTTTACAAATATGTATGCAAAGAGCTGCTATATAATTGAGTTCACTATAGGTTCTTTAAAGCAGCACAACACATAAGCAAACTGCTTCTTGGCACAGTTGTGCCAAACCAGGAGATCATTGGCAATTAACAGATTACAGAGTCTAATTGAGAGTAGGAATACAGCTCTAAGACTACAGCACTTTCATTTCTTCTTCAATCCATCTTAATTTCAAAAAGAATTAATTTTCCATTATGATCTTCCTAGACAAAAAATGAAATAGGCAAAATAAAGGATCCACTCAGTATTTCTCTGCAGACAGAAGGATGCAGTGGAAATGCAGAAAAGGCCATCTTTACAGCCTCTTCTAGAGGACTGTAATTTGTGAGAATTCAGAGCAGCACTGCTGAGACATGCATCCTTTCCTGATCTACTGCTCTGGAAAGACTACAGGAAGGTTCTGTCACAGATTAGCCCTGAAACAATTTGCCATTACAATGGGCCCAACATCTCATGTTCAGCTAACACTGAAGGAAAGGCTTAATGCATTAAAAACACAAACAAGCAACCCCATGGCATGTAAAACAGTTTCAGAATGAAGCAGCGTTGAAATCAGATGGGTGCTGAATTTGTTCTATGGTGCTTTTACTGAGGCCTTTAGTTCAGACCCTGAACTCCTTAAGTATCCCAATGTCCTGTACAGAATTTCTGCCTATATTAACAAAATTTGTGTATGACAGAGATCTATAACCTACCTCGTCAGAGATGAATAATTTCTTTACACTGCATAAAGCTATAACTGAATCATTTGCTCTTGAAGGATCAGATATTTCACATTATCATTTAAGGCCTTTTATTTGTAGGAAAGGAGATAAAGATGCAAAACTCTACATGAGAATGATACTTTACATTCCTAACTCTAAACATGGAGGTTAAGATGAAGAGGGCTATGTAAAGTTTCTAGACACAGCCCAAAAGTTTTACTGAGCTACTGAATTAAAGATTCATATAGAATGAAGTTTTCTAAAACAGTGTTTCAAGGGAAGGAACAGTTAGGGATGACATGTGCAACACACCGCCTCACATAAATCTAACTCTACTGGCATAAACATACTCTTGATTTGTCTTGATGCAAACAAGCTCAGTATCAGACCCAACCTCACTTCACAGAGTTAAAAAAAAAAAGTTTAAATAATGCTGTTTAATAAGTTTAAATTATATGGTCTATGAGCAGCAAACAGTAAAGACCTTGAGGACGGAACACAGCAGTAAGCAAAAGTTTACTAAACTAACACCTGAGTCATATTTAAGCAACCATAAACACATAATAACAGTAATAAAACAATCTGAACTTTTTCCACAAGAACTAGAAGTATCCAGAGGGTATTTACCAGCTATCTGTTTCCCCATCCTATTCCAACAACCTTGAGGTTTCCAGCTCTGAACTACCTGTTCCAAATCTTTTAACTGCATTATTTCCAACAAAAATTTTCAGCAAAAATGCTTAGTCTGAATGTCTCTATACGAAATACAAAGAGCTAAACAGCAGACTATGTTGTAATCCACGCTTGCATCTTCAATGCAAAAAGAAGCTGTCGAAGTTTTTATGTTCTTATGTTATTTGACCCAATGACTCCCAGGCTGAAGCATTTTGTAACTAGACCAAAATGGCAACTTCAACTTCTTATCCAGAGGAAACCAATGCAATGGCCAGGAAAAATGTCATCAACAGCAACTCTATTTTTTTTTTCTGTTCTTCAGATTATTATTAGTGAGACACTCTAAATACAGGGTATCTTCTTTTATCAATGTGCAATATGGCAATAGACTTTATTAGCAAAGAGTTTAGATCTGCTTTGCCTTGTGAACCTGTTAGTTACTGATTTAGTCTTCTCTGGCCCTGGAAAATGCACTTTTTTCCACATACATTGCCCTAAGCAGTAAAATTATGCTTTCTGGCTTCTTAATTTAAAGCTATAATTTACTTGTATTTGGTGTTTTTCCTGTGAGCTAAATGAGTCTAGCTCCGTGCTCTGATTAGTACTGAACTCCCTCTGTGTTCCCCACACAGATGACCACTTTCCTGCTAGCAGTTTAAATAAATGAATATGATTAGTGGTCAGCAGGCTGACAGATGACCTTGCTAATACAGATATGTTGTCTTCATTTTATCAAGGTGTTTACTTTAACAAGAGTGTTTTCAGCAGCATGCACAGCTGGAAAGTTGTGTCCCACCATGCTTTCCTCAGTGCTTCTTTCATCTTTTAGATTGGTATTTGCACCTCCTCTAGCTTAGAGGACGTAAGTGCTTAGGAAGCAATCTGCTGAGGGGATCAGGAAGGTGGTGGAAGGCCCTAACAATGCTAGAGGTTATAGGTGGATTTCTTATTTTGAGGGTCTATCTGTCTGTGTTGAGTTCACGCAAGTGAGAGAAAAAACACAAACCAATTATGAGATTTTTAAAAACAATCCTATAATTTAAAGCAATACAGTTGGATTTGATGATCTTAGAGGTCCTGTCCAACCTAAACAGTTCCATGAGTCTGTGAAATATGAAAACAGGTGAAACATCTATCCCTATGTACATGAGCTCATTTTATTACTGAAAAATCTGTGTGGTGTCTCCTTTGAATGTGAAAGGTCCTCAGCAGTTCTCATCACATAGAAGGGGTACTCCAAAAGCAGCCTTTACTCTTACTCCCTTCCCATTTGTATTGCAATTTACAAGTTGTGTTATCATGACACAGATCCTCTATCTATCCTTTTTTCCTGGGATACAAAGGAAATAATAAAGATTCATCTTTCATTTAGTGGACATGTTGAACATAGGGGCTTGTCAAGTCTCTTCATAGATGTTCTTCAAGGAGATTCAGATTTAATGGAAATTTAAAGAGGATATGCTAGTCATTGATGGAGAGTTTTAAGCATTAATTTTGGTTCAAAGGAATGTATACAGAAATACGAGCACAAAATTTTGAGACTCATCTAAAAAGGTTTTGGGCTTTTTTCCTTTTAATTTTAAATTATTATTTTGAGATTTTTGAGACTGTTTCTTTAAGATACCTCTGTGTTCTCCAAGTCCATTCGTTTATCAGTGACAAGACTACAAAAATGTGATTTTCAAAGAGGCCATGATGGTTTCAGTGAATGCCCAAGTATTTTCAATAAGAACTGCTTAGCTATACTACCTTTATATTATCTATGTCCTCTGAGAATCTCATCCAAAACTCACTTTCTTTTAAACAAAATTGTATGTGCAGTGACATGCCAGTGACAAACTTGAGTTTCCCAGGATTTACCCTTTTCTAACAGAAAACTGAATTTGGCCTAAGAAACAGTAAAATGCCTTACCCCATCTGCTCCTCCCCTCTCCCTTCCCTGCCTTCCCCAATTGCTTCCTCTATAGTCCTATCCTGTATTTGTGGAGGAATTCTTCTGTCACCAATACTTATGATTTTAACCTTCTGTCACAAATACTTATGATTGTAACTGCTTTGTCCACCTAGGCCATAGTTACTTATGGAAATTTTCTGAACTGCTATCATCTACAGTGCCCATGACAGGAACTTTTTTGAGAACTGTGCAGGCATCCTGGTGACCAGTGGATAATTCTGCATGGTGTTTGAAGGGATAGGAATACTAACACACATTCAGGCTTCCTGCTACGGTGACTTATAAGATGGTTTGCTACAATATCTACGTTGTAATGAGTAGCAAGTGATTGTATCAACTAAATTCATAGCTGACAGACCTAATTTTTCATACAGATAAAGGCAAGAGTCATATTTAGACCATAAAGTTTAAGGACACCTAACTTTGCACTTTTTGTTCTGGAAACTCAACAGTCTAAATTTCCATGCAGCTTATGCTACAAGCAGAATAAAGTGAAATGTCAGGACCCCTACTGGAATTAATAAGAAATAAACTATTATAAAAAATCTGATTTATTGATTAGCTTCTAGATCTCATCAAAACCAAAGTGTCATCACTCTTCAATCCTTGGAATAAACATAAGGAACTCCATACTACCTTCCTCATTAATTGCTAGCAATTCTTTCTTGTAAATCATCTGTGCTGTAACTCAGACTATGTTGATACTCAAAGGGATCATTAAATACTTTTCTTATAAAATTCTATTATCACTTTTCCAATTTTATGAGGAATTTTTCTTAATGGCTAATCTTTTACATAGAACATATACACATTTATTAATGTATATTTGTTTCATTACTGGAATAGCATGGGATTGGAAGAAAAACTTGACTTACATAAGCTTTAATTCCAAGTAATATGCAGAGCAGCTAACAGAGGTACCTTTGTAAATTTTTTGCATTTCTTAACCACAGCCTACTATATATGGAAGGAAAGCAGTCAAAAAGCAATGTCAGCCTCTTCACATTGATTAGGACCACTAACTACATGTGTAACTGCACTGGAATAAGTAAGCCACTGTGTTTCATTATCACAGAAAAATAAACTGAGTGTCAAGCCTGCTGGCTTGGCAGAAGCAATTTTCTTGAGCTCTTGAGTTTTGCTTAGGCTTTTTATTTTCCTTTTATCATTTTTGATAGTGTAGATTCAAAGTTTTTAATGTCAGCGGAAATCACAGCAGCAGTTGCAACCAAGCACCAACAAACTCAGTCACCATTATCTGTTAAAGAAACTACTGGACATCCTGCACTTGCCCACCAGGAGGGCAACAGCAGTTGCACGTCAGCCGGATTTAACACAGCTTCTCTTCCATGTTCTGAAACAGCAGAGTTCCCTGTGAAAGGAAATGGCTTCCCTATTGCATCAAACTCATGTAACTTTTAACACTGACCTTATATTCTCTACCAATTTTGTGGCAAATTCAGGCAATTGAGGAAATGCCACATATGCAGTATCTGAGAAAATGCCTATAGCCACCCAACTGGCCACCATCTTGCCCAAATGGAAAGAATACTTTCAAAGTCTTTCTTTAAGATCTGACCTTAGAGAATGCTGAAACAAAAGTCATACAACTTTCATACCTGGTTCCTAAGAGGAATCCAACTGAGGAGTGCTGAAAGCTTTTCTTATATTTTTATTGGTTAGAAAGGTGAATCTACCCAACCAAAAACGTGTTCCCTGGAAATGGGAACAAAATACTTTTTAGATAGCTCATTAATTTTTGCATGATTCCTTCATTTCACCCCAGTGTATTATGATGTCTGTCATCAGCATATAGACTCTTGAGTAAATGGACATTGATTACATATTTTGAAAGTACTGGTTATATAAAGCCCAATATCCCCAAAAAAGAGGAAGCTGAATAGGTAAATCACATTGACATTGCATTAATTTAGTTACTACCAGTGACCTGTATGTCTAAACGGCATTTATGCCATGGTATGGTAACCAAAATACATAAATTTTAGAAGGACGTTATTGATGCAAACCTGTCACTCGCTATATTTTTAATAGAATCAAATAAAGCACACAGCATTCAAGTCTCAAAGAATCAAAGCATATTATAATAGTTAATTCTGAATAGTTTCTTGGGGTAGGGGAAGTATGGGGCAACATTTTTGAAGTGAAGAGGTCCATTTTTACTCACAAAAACTATCTGCAACTTGTGACAGAATTTATGTGGGCAATCGTTGACATTCTATAAGTAGATCCAGCAAATACACTTGCAAATGATCAGTACAGGCACCCAGCTGTAGCTGATGCTTTGCTTGTACCTTCGTGAATATTCTCCTGGTAACTGCATGCATTAATCCACTACTAGGATTACATTTTATGCAAGCGTTTTTAGCACAAACACACCTCCACCCTCCTTGTTTGAAATGTGAGTGCTGGTGTACTAAAAAATATTTGGAAGACAGACTTATTAAAATAAATGTTAGGAGAACACAGTGGGGTATATTTTCAGTGTGGAGCTGAGAGATTTAACTGCATGACTTCCATTAGCTTTAATGAGAACCGCACAGCTAAATCCTCACACACCACACTAGAAGATTAACCCAGAAAACACACATTGTTTACTTTTTACTAATACTCTGATTATTACCACGTTCTTCCTCCTCCTCCTCTTCTTCCTCCTCCTCCTCTTCCTCCTCCTCTTCATCCTCCACATCTTCACCTTCCTCTTCATCCTCCTCTTCTTCCTCCTCAATCTCCTCTTCTTCTTCCCGATCTATCTCCTCATCATCCTCCTCCTCATCACCTTGCTCCTCATTATCATCAGAATATTCTTCCTCTTCCTCATCCTCTTCTTCTTCTTCCTCTTCCTTTTCATCCATTTCCTCTGTTCCATCAGTTTCATAGCACTCATCTACCGAAGAGTTGTCTGCTTTAACCACAAAGGGTTTTCTTTTGGCAGCTGGTTCTTGAGGTTGTTTATCTTGTGTTTTTCTTTTTTTTGCCAAAGGACACCCATAAACACTGTGCAAAAATAAAAGATGCAAATTATTACACTATCCTCCAGATTTCATTTAGTCATATATTCTAATTCTACACCATGATTAGTTGCTGTTCTCAGAATGCATGTTTTCAAAGTAAAACGCTTCTTAGACAATAATGACCAAGGGGGAGGACATTTACAAAACCTGTGAAATTGCAAATGACTATTATTTGCCTGAAAATATCACATGAACATGACAGCATAACAATTTCAGAACTGATACAAATATGTGTTTTTCCTTCTCATTCAACCAGCAATTTTATCCTACCTGTTACCTATCAGTACAACAATAAGGAAGAAAGAAACGCTTCATAATTTTGTAATATTCAGTATGGTTTTGATTGTGTGCACTTAAGATATGTTTCAATGCTGTTTAAATAATGAAAATATAATCACATTCTTAATGCTACTGTTTGTTGTAATTAGTAAGAATAATGAATCACTCTAAAATTCTCCACCATTTTGCTCTTTTATATGCTACAAGGCTGGATAAATGGGAAGGCAAGCTCCACAACACAACCAAAACCAACAGTTTTCATGGTCAGTGTTGCAAGTGTTCTCACATTGAAAAAAAAATCGAAAAATAAGCAAAATCCTATGTAAGTGAAGGAAGTCAGAAAGCTGAGTACCACTTCCTCATTGATAATTTTAATGGATTCTAACATAAATGGTGTTTCAGAGTTCTGGTCTTCTATTAGAGTAGCCACTTGCTTCTCAAAGGTCACATAATTCTTGTTTGTTGAATCTGATCTGCCTTGTGCAACCTCTACACCCTGTGCAGAGTGACTGCACACATACATTAATTTTGTTCAAAGAAATTCCTCTTTGAACTTTTCTATTGTGTGGTTATAAACACTACTCAAGCTGTATTAGCTTTTAGTACTCTTCCTGCAATTAACTAGTTCTGGGACATTTAAACTGTTTTTTATAGCCCCTTCTGCACACCTACTTATAACTTCCCACTTCACATTATATTCTTGATCCCTTTATCCCAAGGATAAAACAATGAGAATCTCCTACCATTTTCTTCCACTCTAATAATGCTTCTTATTCTCTTGACAGACCATTGAAAAATAGGAGTTTTCACCACATTTAGTACTACAGATGTTCTCTATGTGGAGTCTTCATGGTCTTGATCTTGGTCTAACTTAATTGCATCCCAGCAGCTATGCATCCCAATTACTTAAACTGCTGCTTAGGTAAAAACAATTTTATTTAAGTGCCCAATCATTTTATTTAAGTCCCTAACATAGGTATTGTCTTACCTAAATTTTAAACCACTTGTTCACAGTCTGCCTGGCACACACATATTTAAGGAACATACACAGTCACAAAAGATGGTATTCATCACAGAAAACCTACTAAGGGAGACCTTCTTGGTGCAACATAGGCACCTTTCTCTCTGTGCAGGGACCACAAGGGTCTTTAAAGTCTAATCCATCATGCCTAAAAACACCTCCCTTCATCAACACTATAGAGAAATACGGAATAAATTTTAAGTATGCCCATCTAGCCAGATTCCAGTACACCACACATGGGAGTGGGGTAGTAGTCCTAATGGGAAATGGTTTCCAGACACCAACATCAAAGTTGAGGCCTGCTGGTGCAGGCTAGAGAGGGAATAGATCTACATCCTCCAGATTCCAGAACCATGCTCCATCCAGCATGTCATGCAGCATATTCTGGGGAAAAGTCTCCTCTTATAGAAGATGAGCCCTGGTGCAGCTGGATGCATCAAACTGATACACCACAGGCAACCAAAAGCCCAAACCTTCACTGATTTTAAGAGCCATAAACCTGGAAAAAAGGGAAGCCCTAAGCTTCTGGGGTTTTCTCTTTGGACTGTATTTGTTTCTATCCAAAGATGTTTCAATGTAAAACCTATAAATATAGCTGAAATTCTTGTCCCTAAACCACCACTACTGCTCATTGCCAAATGACTGTCCTGCCTCTTGACCTGTGAGTCCTCCTCTTGGTCAAGACCCCAGCTGCCCAGAATCAAGAGGAAATGTATGACATATTTCCATGGAAAACATCCCATATCATCACAGCCAAGGCAGAAACAGGAATTCAGTCTCCATCAGTCTGGACAGTGCATAAAACCCAGGGCAAAATTCAAGCACTCTTTGTTGTAGTTCTGCAGGTTTATTTTGGTGCTTACCCTGGTACTATGGGGTTTCAGTAGCTGCCTATTAAAACTCTCCAAATGGAGCTCTGGGAGAAGGCAGGTGACTTTTCCCTCAGAAATGGAATTTCAGTGTGTGCAGTGCCCAGGGAAATGGCTGGACACGTAGGGAAGGACCTGTTTCATTTAGGTGTCTAACAGAGGTTGCATTCTGAAAAACAAGAGTGAGTCATGTCCTGCGGCTGAGGCAGATTTTAGAAACTTGCATACCAGTTCAATAACATTTAAGCAGACAGGTTAATGTTTACTGAATGGATGTGTCTTGCTTTCTTGGTTTCTAGTCCTTCTCTTTGGGATACATATTACCCTCACCATAGCTTCTTCTATGTTATTATCATGAAATTATATTTTCTCAAAATCCTGATATTTACTTTCAAAGTTGAGTAATTGAAAATATTATGACCCAGGATTTCACTTCTTCTTCTTAGAACATTGTAAGAGGTAAAGGTGACAAGTCAGGCAGTCTGAGCTAAAAGGGCACCTGTAGATGAGTATTTGAAAATTTTCGGCCACTGGCATTCAACTGAGCTTGAATTTTTAGTAGAATTGTAGCATAGTTTGGCTTGGAAGGAGCCTTAAAAATCACCTAGTTCCAACCCAATTGCCATGGGCAGGGACACCTTCCACTAGATCAGGTTGCTCAAAGCCCAATCCAACCTCATCCTGTTTGCCATCTTTAATATTTTTTCATAGATTTATCGTCTTCTACACAATTATATTATAAAGTTTGTGAGAATCAAAAGACATTATTTGGGATTCAAGGCTCCCTGGAAAGTGCATAACTGGCAATGGAAATCAATTCCAGTTAGCTGTTTGATGACTTTGATGCTTTTATAAATCTCATTAACTATTTGCAACTCAGCTATTCAAGTAAAGTTGTGAACTTGACTTTAGTTTATAATTTTATTAATCTATTCTCAGTGCCTTTGCACATAAAATTAAAATTCAGGATACAATTACTTGTATATTTCAATGGTTGGATCCAAAATTAAGGCTTGGGAATACGTAATTTTTCCAAGGAAATCAGTTATGCTAGTTCACAGAATCATAGAATGGTTTGGGTTGGAAGGAACCTTAAAGATCATCAACCCTCATGCTATGGATAGGGACACCTCCTACTAGACCAGGTTGCTCAACCAGTCCAACCTGGCCTTAAACACTGACAAGGTTGGGGCATCCATAACTTCTATGGGCAACCTGTTTCAATATCTCACCACTCTCACAGTGAAGCATTTCTTTCTAAAATCGAGCCTAAATTTCCCCTCTTTCAATTTGTACCCATTACTCCTTGTGCTATAAAGAGTTAACTCTGACTCAGCTTTTGTAAGTGCTTTCCTAATTAACTTGGATCAGTTATTCCATAATGCTGAATTTGGTTTTGTCTAACTGGATTTATACTTAATAAAGCTACCATTGCAATGTTTTTTCTTATAAAACCTTTAAAATACTGTCTTGCCCTGGCTTCTTTATGCCTTTCAACTCGCATATATTATATATATCTCATGGACTGTAAACTTTATAGACTGAGATAGTTTAAAAAAAAAAAAAATCTCTTTTAGAAACCTGGGAAACAGGCCACCAGACCTGAAGCCTACTGTTAAGCTGCCCTATTTTCTTCTTCTTCTTTCTTAACCTGCTCTGTTCTCATCCTTCGTTTCATTAATTTTTCAGATTCTGCCTCCAGGACACTTCTCTCTGTTTCTGGCATGTTCCCCGTGGTCTCTCCAGAGAGCACACCAAGGGGAAGGCAGCACTGGCTTCCCAGCAGCCTCTGCCACTAACATCTCCTCCCGACCCCATACGGAGCTGACAGTCTTTCCCACTGACCTCTTGTTCCTCATATATTTGTGAAATCTGTTATTGTTTGTCCTTATGGCTTCTGCAATTTTCTCTACATTTTCAATTTTGGCTTTTGTGATCATCCCCTTATTCAGTTATTTTTAGACTTGTTTATCCCTGCTCAGAGCAATGACCCCACTGATTTATGTGTCTTGTATGCCTTTATCTGTTCGTTCATTGCTCCCTGCATTTCCCTGGTCAGCTGTGTTTGTCTTATTTTCCTCTCACACTTCAGCTCTCTTGGCTTTCAGTAGGCTATATATTTGGGCTTCCTGAAACACACTTTTGAATATTCTACAGTGCTTTGCTGTGTGCTTCAGTCATCCCTGGGTTTTGGAATCTGTCATGAATAATTCTTGTGGAAATAATGTTGAATTTTGTAGCAATAAGGTCCAAGAGGACATATAGACATTAATAATTGAAGAAATGGAAGAAATAATATATGATTTTATGCTCCTTAGTTAGAAGATGATTTATGGTAACTGTCATGCTATTTTTCTCCATTGAAAACCTTGTGATGCTACTTACTGATATCTTCAGTAGGACCATTCTTCAGTGCATATTTTTTGCCCAGAGTTGAACTTTTTGATTTTTAATATATTTTATTATTAATATAATGTTCAGGGTAATTATTACATTTATTACTTCTGATTTATAACAATTAACATATCTATTTGAATACATATATAGTATAGGACCAAAAAACTAGAAGGGATTTTCCAAATCAGATTACTTATCAGTATTTTTCCCTCCATGCTATGCCAACTCACACATCAAAGTTGGGTCATGACACCTATGTTTGAACGAAGTTTTCCTTTTAAAGGAAAATGTGAAAATGAGAAGGGGAGATTACATGACTAATAAAGGTCTAGTCAACTTTAAATGCCCACTTTTGATAAAGGGATTCCTATGTGCCACATTTACCAGTATTCTTTTTTCATTTGTATCTCTTTTCTACTGAGACTATTATTTTATAAGTCTCATAAGATCAAAGTGAAGAAAAATAAGATGATATCAATATTATACTGTAAATCTAATAATATTTTTTTGAGAATTATTATCCTTTTCTTTCTTTTTTTTTTTTCTCAGTAGTACTTTTAAAAATCTTACAAAAGGTTTTTCCAATCTAAAAAGTGTCCCAACAACAGTGTTCTCATTCTTTTTTTTTTTTTTTTTTTTAGGTGAGAATTTATTTTAATAGAAACCAAAACATTTGGTAAGTAATAGAATCTCAAAATTTGCTAAATAAACACCTAACAAGGTTATCTGAAACTTTAAATGAAGCACTTAAGTATCAGAAGTGGCACTAAGGTGGAATTTTATCATATACAATTGAGGATAGCAAATTAGCAAGAATCTGCTTGGAAGCAAACTTCCAAGGCATTAACGCTTGTCCTACTGGATACCGTTAAGTATCACTATTGGTTTGGACTACTAACTTCAAAGTCAGTATCTCCAGATAAAGACTTCTACGGTATTGAGAAAATAGGTGTTTAGCAGATAAGTTCTCTAACAAATGCAGTATTTTCAGAATGTGCAAATCTAATTCATTTGCATAACAATGCATCCTTTAAAACCACTCTCAAAGCAGCTACTCTTAGTTTTAAAAGGCAGATACTATCACTTGATAGAAGCTGACCATACAAAAAATATTTAGATTGCATCAAACCCTGCAGCTTGAGTTCTCTGCACTCCAGGAGACTGCTCTTCCCAGCAGACTATGCACTATTATAAGGAAGAGCTGGTACCACTCTCAGTGAAGCTGAATAAATGAATTGATAGGAATGAAGGAACGATAATAAATTCAGAAAAAGAGATTAACTCCATGTTAGTGGTTTGCCTACTCAATTGCAAGAATAAACTCCTTCAGTTGAGGACGATTTTCCATTTATATTTAAACACTGCTTAAAGAAGGCCAAATTGCTACAGGAATGAGCAGCAAACACAGTGGACAGTGCTAACTGTGGAGTGGTCGTGTCAAACTTCTTTATGGGAAATTATTTTTGCTGTCTAAGGCACAGTAGTCAGGAATATCTTCGACCCCACAAAAGTCCTACCTAATGCTTGTGTACTGTTCTGGAATATGGGAGGTATTGAGTCAAACCTTCCCAGGCCATGAATGTTAAAGAACTTTGCTGAGTATTCCAGTCACTAAGCTATAGATGAGAACATGGGAAGAGCAACAAATCAAACTTCAAACAAGACGTGGAGTTTTGGGGCTTTTATGTTACAGAGATGGGTAATTGCAGCCTACAAGATGGAGCTGGGACACACTGGTTTTGGTACTTCCAACCAGTTGGATTAAAATTCTCTGTGCTAGCATCCTATGTGCTATGAATCCCAATCTAGAAGACTTACTCAAATCTGCTTTCCAGGAGCCTGCTGGCAACTGAGCCAGAGCCTTGAATACTGTTCCAGAATCAGGCATGCTTCTTGCAGCCATTGCTGAGCACTGTAGCATCTAAAACCACTTACAGAACAAAGCAGAATAGCTTTAATGTAATTAATACAGTCACAGTAACTTAAAGAGAGGATCTTTTATTTTATTGGATCCTATACAATTCCAGCATGAAAAACCTTCTCACACCAATTCACTGAGACTCCAAAGTGGTATAACTGAACCCTGTGATGAATGCTGACAGACTAAGTGGCTAAACTGTCCTCTGGCTGGCAAGATCATTTCACCTATCACCAAAGTCTCGGCTCCTGGGATATGACAACTAAGAGGGCACTTTCAGTTTTGCAATAACTTATCCATTCAAATAACGAGTTTATTTAATTGGTTGAATACAATAGCTGCTCAGTGAGGAAAAATGAGGCACAGCAAGGTACTTCTACGCGTTGTACAAATACACAGGAAAACTCTCAGCTATGGAGAACTCGTCTAAAGCAAGATATAAAAAATAAATGTAACAAATCATGAAACTAAAAACTTATGTAGCAGCACAGGTTAGCAAAGTACATGCCCTGCAGCTGTAGATTATTCAAAAGTATTTATAAAAATAAATCAATATAATATCTGATTGCTCCATGATTTATGATGTCAGTGATGGGTTCATCTCTCACCTACCCCTAGGCTTCTAAAAACTAAGTCTATACATGTCATGCTAAGCTCCCTTCATAAGTCAATGCAGAGAAACAGAAACCTCCTCGGAAGCTATTCTTAGAGACTTTGCCTACTGACAATAAAGGGAGGTGATGGTCACTAACTTATATTTCTACCACTTAGGAATCTGTTGAAAGTGAGACAAGTCCAAAACTTTTTCCTCTCTTTTTTTCTTTTTAACTGTCTGTCCAGCCCCAATAAAGACAGCACCTAACCAAATTTAAAACCACGCACCACAATACTTTCATAATGAGAAACTCCAAAACCTCTTTCTTTCCGTTCCACAGCTGCTCTATCACTTGACATGAGTAATTCTCCTCTGTATAGCTTTGGTATCTTTTCAAGACTACCTGTATGATCCAATGTCGGACAAATGCTGTAGTTGCACTCTAATCTTAGGATGGCAAATACCCAACTTAACTGTGTGTTCAAGAGCTGGAAGCCACAACTGATAATGCCTTGTTGCCAGATCCTTGAATACAGGGGCTGATCAAAGGGCGTAGAACAGTGCAAAGAGTACAGGTTTAATGACTCATATTGATTCATAGATGAAATGAATATAATCAAGTTTTGCTAAGTGGCTATAGATTCTGCGCACTTTGATGTTGATTTAGATGTAACCCAGACACATAAAAATGGAAAGATGCAAAGCCAGTGTCCATTTCTGCATTAACTCAAAGAACTCTGACTTCTGCACTAAATCAAAATCTTGAGGTCCACATTTATGTACAAAAAATCTAAACTGGAACAAAAACTTTGGGAAAAAAATTCCTCTATTTTCTCCATACAGACAAAAATGAGGTTGGCTAGGCTGAGCTAATTAAAAGCATCACCTAGAGCTGTCAAGATGCCCAGATTTGTGTATATCATAGGTGTTTTCAGCCTCCCTGGTAATGACAACTCTGTTTACAGGTAGAGGACAGGGCAAGTTCAAATTTACCTGGTTTTCATTATAACATTATATCATAAAATAGAAAAGTTCACAATCACTCATTCACTAATTTGAAAGGGTTAGAATACACTACAAGAGTATCATCACCATCAGTTACAAAAAATCTCTGCATAGTCAGAATGTTTGAACCTTGAACATGATATGAAATCTTTCTATATCAATACTTTAAATGTGATTACTCTTAAGCAATTCAGTGTACTGAGTTCCAGCCTTCAAAAACCAAGGGAAATAAACTGCTGGAAATCAAAGGCAGTTCATGTACTTATACTGTCAATCATTTAATAACATGGCTACATCCCTATTAGTAGAATCAACACTCTTAGACATAGACTTGATAGCTCATATTTACCAACAACACAGTGGACCAAACCATCATTCTAGCATGTACTGAGTAACAGAGTGCACTGTCATTTTATCACATCTGTAACGTAGGGATACTGTGGTGAGACAATCAGGTGCCGATTCCTATCATAAATACCCTTCTCATCACCTCTACACAGACACACAATAGCACTGACTCCCAATTTAATTTTAACTAGGAAAGATATATAGCTTAGAATTAAGAAATATGACAACTTTCCTGTAACTGTAGCAATAAGATCCTTACTTGGTCAAAAAAATGCCTACAGAATATAACCAATGAAAGGAATAATACTGTGGAACAGCCTTCAAACACAACATTGTAATCAGTAAACATCTGAAACTACAGGAGAAAAATGAGAAAAGCAAACTGATACAAGTTGTAATTGCTTTAGTGCTTATGTACTGGAGTCTCACCTCCAGCATAAGCTACAGGATACGGCTCTTTGTCTTGCATGGTTGGTTAGGAGTTATTCAAGTGTGAAATATTCTAAATTCTGGTTGTTAAAGGATTGAGAACCTCTGCCCCCTGCCATGACTTACACCCTGAAAGGCGTATGTTTGTTTGTGATAATAATCTACCGAACTAGTCTTCTTCGGCAGAACACAGAAGATGCTTTGTTATAATATTAGGGAGCCTTGCTGGTAGCATTTCCACCAAGTTACAACCTTACCTACCATAAAGAAATTGATTAAGCTGTTAGCAGACTCAAAGGACAAATCCGTATCTCGTGTTCAGTTACTTTGTTTTGCCTTTTTTTTTTTCTTCTTTCATGATTAGGAGAACTAGAAATACTCTAGTCTACAAATGAAAGCTTACCTTCTAGCTTAATAACATGTTTCCAAAAGTCAGATGCCTAAATTGCTTTGCCTTAATCTGGCTTTTTTTGATGTATCTGATGAAAGGAAGAATGTCTGTTCAGGTGAAAAAAAAACCAAACAAAAAAGTCAAACTGAATTCCATCACATTCTAGTCCAGAAAAAGATGGCATCAACTTGAGTCATATCACAATTAAAAAAGAAATACTATGGCATATAATGTTATTTTATATAGCGGACAGCAAGTTCCGTTAGACTGCAGAAGAGTCTCTGAAGGAAAATGAAAATAGGCTCCCAAGGGAGTGGAAGCCCCACACGGCATGGTTTAAATGTGGCAGCTGGGCTGTGGGCGGAAATGGCGGTTTCCATTGAAAATCTGCTGCCAGTATACCTCCTATGGCTAGATTTCTATGAGAAATGTGGCTCTTATCCCTCTCTGAATTTCAGCTCCTCAGTTTTAAAGATGCATAGATAGGAAATGTAGCAAGGGTCAACAATGGAATAGCAAAACGTCCAGAATTATTTTCTGTTCAAGGACGAGAAAGTAAAATCGGGCAATGGCTGGAAGTAGAAATGTGTAACAGAAGATGGTAAGAAGAGGAAAAGATTCTTTAGTTTTAAAAGATGAAAGGCAACTTTTAAAAAGTGCATGCCACTTCAAAGGCTACTTTAATTATTTTTAATAGTTTGAGGCATTTGATGCGTAACACTTAGGTCTCATTGAAAGTTGGTTAGCAATGTGTTAGTTACTTTTAAAAATGGTCCCTTTGTATTTGTGGTTTTATCATGAGAATAGTTGTGGCAACTTCTCATCTCATCACACTTAAATTTGAATGACTTAATTTAGCTGACTAAGTTCCTTAGATAATAAATTCCTCACTGATAATATGTAGGTATGTAGGCCTGGGAGACACTAGAGTAAGAATGCTGACTGTGCTGTATCCACACTAACATGAAGTATCATGAAAAAAATGTTTCCATAACATGAGTCATAATCCAAAAAGGAAACTCACTAGTGCAGGTACAAAAACTGTATCTGTAGTAAGGATGGCTACTTTATTGCTCTCTGTTTGGATATAATTGTTGTGGTGCTGTTATCTGCCTTTTATTCTTTTAAACAATGAATTCACAATTTTAACAAGATTGAAAAAACTGTCCTAGCAAATGAAGACCATTTTTTTTTTTGGTCCTTTTAACCCAATCAACCTCTTATGGCTCCAAATCTAAATCTGGTTCCTTTAGAGGAGTCCTTTAATCATCAGACTAACTTCTCTCTTTCTTTGTTCTCTGTAAAAAAAATCACACTCCTTTCAGTTCAAAAGACTGGCCTCAAGAGCCAGGACAGAAGGCTGCCTCATCCTAGTCAGTCTTCACCTGTCATCCTTTTGGTATGACTCTGGCTTGGGAATTAACATGATGCTTGCACCAACTCAGGCTAATGGAGAAACCAAAGCAGTATGTTGCTTGCTGAAGAGCCACTGCTGGTCCAGGATGCATCACTATCATGAAACTTTTTAATGAAAGGGAATGTGACTGCCATGCTGTCTACAGAAATGCAGTGCCTGCATGTTAGTGTGAGCAGGGAATGCCTGCTGTGCCTTCTGGATCAGAGGAGGCTAGTGTCATTACCTGCAGCTACAGATCTCAAACTTCCAGCCTGTAGGAAGCCCTGAGCAGCACAGTTTAACTAAGCTGGCAGTGCCTCTGGGAATACACAAATAGATTTTTTTATTTCAAGTTTGGTCAACTACAGACTTGGGAATTTTGTGGATCCTTGTCTTCAATTTCCATACCAAAGGTCTACTCTCTGCTCTAGAAGTTTGTGCTTACATTCTAATTTACATGCTGTGAAATGCTTCTTGTCAAAATCACAGATGTAGAAATTTAATAGTGAAAACTTTTATCTCATCTCTAATTAACTGATAATTGTACTAAACAGAAGTTGGGCTATGTGCAGGATGACATATTAGTGTCCAGTGTATGTGAAAGGTTTTGAAGGTAGGGATGAAAAGCTGCATAGGTATCACAGGTATCTGATATCATGCAAAACTATATTGTAATGTAGACAGTAAGTAAATAATTCCTGACTCCTATCAGATGATTTGAAATTTCCTTATTGTTTAAAAAACAGGGATGTTTCTCATTATCCTTGTTTTTCAGATCAGCCAATAGACCTTCATCTTCTTGTGAGTTTGTGGTTTTTTAACACAGTTCTAGAGCAACATAATTACAAAGTGCCCCACTGTAAGAGGACTGAAATTCTACTCCTACTTCTACGCAAGAGATCAGCTTAACCCCTAGAATACATGAAAAAGTACCAAAAAAATTGCTTCTAACAAATCTAAACTTACCATGACAGTTCTGGTGTGGTTCGACCCAAGCTGTCCACCAGACTGTGATTTCTAAGTCTGACTGACTGCTATAATTTTCAATGAAAAGTCAACATTATTGTAGACAGAAAAAGCTAAATGTTTTCTCTGTCTCATAGTTTTGATTAAATGCTGACAATTTAAATAAGTGTTTCCACTTTTAATCAATGCCATTTTAACTGTTCAGTCCTTCCTCCCACACCCTTTTAATAACATAACTGGAAACAGCAAGCTTGACTGCTAAGGTTCAAAGTTAACATGGTAGTCAGAATTTATTTTCTTTCTTTCTAAAACGGTATTTGTTTTATAACTCTGACTCAGTTTCTGAGTCTGTCCTTCTCTGTGATCTCTTTAGGTCTCACAAGCTAAGCAAAGCCAGGCCATGTCAGTCCTGAGAATGTCAGTATTTCCAAGGAACACCCAGGTGCTGCAGAGACAGTACTATGACTCAGAAAGTAGTACACTTGCCTTGCCAGAAGCACTGATACAAATTCGCCACTGTGGAGGGGACAGAAGACTGTAAAGCTGGTAATTCCTTATGTCACATGGAATTAAAAAGAAGAGCCAAGTGTCTTTAAGAACTAGAAATGCTAATTCCAAGGCCCTGCTCAAAATAAAGTCATGCAATTATATTGTCAGAATTATTCCTATATTTTCAAACAGAAAAACAAGCTATTATTTTTTTTTTCTTTCCATCCGAAACTCCTATGCACTATAAATGTGTGCTGGTAAAAAGTTGCTACAGCTACTCTCATGAGTCAATGTGATATTACGAATGTATTATACTATCATAAGCAATATGACCTTTGGTGTCATTTGAAATCAAATACTTAACATTGCAAAACCCACTGAGGCTACTGAGTTACAACTGTGAAATGTTTAAAATTAACAGCTGAAAAGGTCTTATGTGTACAAAACATAGTTACCACAGTAAATTCACTGCAAAGCAGCCATCCATCTAGTTGGGATTTTGTGTTTTCTACCTCCTTTCACAAAGTATGGGATCTCCAGAGAATTCTCTGAGAAATAAGTTTCAAAACGAGGGTTTTTTTTTGTTTAGTGTCTACCATCATGCAAACATCTATAAGACTCATGTCAGAGAATATTAATCACATATATCATGATGTGTGACATATCCTCTTGTTTGAGATGACAGTTTGCTTGTCCCCTTCTCCTGAAGTGGAACATACGGTTACTAGAGCCAACAAACCATTAATCCTCATTGATCATTCTAGAAGAAATCATGCCCAAACAAGATCTATATTACATATCAAAAATTCTAGTACATTTTTCTTACTTTCCTTGCAAATATTAAATAACAAGAAATCATTTGCTAATCTTTGTAAAAATGAACTTTTAATATAAGAAGGATGGTCCAAAGCAAAAGGCAGCAGAATAGGATTCAGATGCATGACTCAACTTCTGGCTGTGACGCAATTTCTTGTGTGGTAGCAGAGTCACGAACTGCTGGTTTATCAAGGGAGCAAAAGCATTACAGCTCTCAGTTTCTGTGCATACTGAAATTCTAAGATCCAAGTGAAGTATGTTTACTCCTCTTCTAATACCTAGGGACATGTAGGCACTTAACACACAGCAGAATTTAGACACTGCAATCTGGACTGGCAGAAGGTATTTTCTGTAGTGAGGTATTTTCACTTCTGGAATCACAGAATATGCTGAGTTGGAAGGAATTCACATCACCTTAAGCCTTCTTTTTTTTTTTTTTTCTTTCCTCTTCACAAAAATAGAGATTAACTCAGTCTTTTGACTTGGACATGGTCAGAGAAGAAATCATAATCCCAGTCTTAGCCATTATCCAATCTAGAACATACAAAAATGTGTGAGTAACTTGTGCTTAATATCCTTTTTTGTCAGGGGTAACTAAAGCTTCATTTTACATCTCTCAGAAAACTGTTTGCTCATGAGCTTCTATAGCAATCTAGGTGGAGAGTGCCCACTTCTCTAATACTTAATGCAAAACAGCACATTTACATGTTTGTTACAACCAATGAAGGATTCATTGAATTCCCTCTAAAATGACTGCCTCCTATACAAAATGCTACTGCTGGGACTGAAAAGTGTTGTTCTGTCTCCAAGTGACTGCTCAAAGTTACAAAACTCTTCCTTTTTAATGTATTATTGTCCATAAAAGAACAGATGAAGAAAAAAGAATATGATCATCCTGACATCTTAACCTCTTTATAGTCAATGCAAGTTCCCAGAAGACTGGAGAAACACGTCCTAATGCCTACTGGCAAAGAATAGAACGGTGTGTGAGTGCCATGTTTGTATAGATCACAAATTGGAGGACTTGAATATTTAAACACTTGCTACACTGAAAAAAGAAGATGAGAGATTAAAAACGTACTGTCTATGCTACGTTCTGAGTATGGCATCAAGGTGCCCAAATAAACGTTTTCACAAGTCTGATGAGGGAGCTGGGGTTGTACAGGCTGGAGAAAAGGAGACTGAGGGAAAAACCTATTCTCTACAAGTACCTGAAAGGAGGTTGTGTTGAGGTGGGGGTTGGTTTCTTCTCCCATATAACAAGTCATAGGATGAGAGGAAACAGCTTTAAGTTGTGCCAGGGGAGTTTTACGTTGGGTATTAAGAAAAATGTCTTCACTGAAGGGATTATCAAGCACTGGATCAGGCTGCTCAAGGAAGTGTTTGAGTCACCGTCCCTGCAGGTATTTAAAAGATATGTAGATATGGCACCTGGGGACACGGTTTAGTGCTGGACTTGGCAGTGCTGGGTTAAGGCTTGGACTCAATGATCTTAAGGGTCTTTTTCCAACCTTAACAGTTTTATTACTCCAGATTTGGGCAAACTTAAAAGTACAGCTCTACGGTGACTTCTGAGTTAAGACACAATATAAGGGAGAGTTGATGAGGGTCCTTTGGACCTAAAGCAGAAGCTGAATGCATGCCAGTTTTAGCTCCAGCCCGTGTTGTGAACACCTATTCCCCATTCACCAAGTACAGGTAGGATTTTCTCCTGAAGACACTATGGTGAAAAACAGCAGCAGGTGCATATCTTTGGTGAATCTCTTCCACGAGGATCAGCTGAAAAGAAATCATTCATCTACTACTTTGCATCCAATTTAGTGGCCTGCTCACTACTTTAGATAAAAAATTTGATGGCAGAGAAGTCTGTCCCAGTCCTAGGGAACTGACCATAAGAAACCTTTTTTAAATTACCATTATTGGCATTTAAAGCCAATCATATCCTGTACTGTCTCACTATACTTTATATACTCTTACAAATTTTATCCTAATTCATGGATTTAAGACACATTTAATTCCTTCAATGATAGGAAAATTTTCTCTTAGGCATTATATCCCTTCTCCACTCTTCCATGGATACTTACGGCATGGTGCAAATAATGAAAGGATATAAGGTTCTGCAATCCCTTTCCATGTCATCAGTAAGCTTCAAGATTTCCTTGGGAAGGTGATCCAGGTGAGTACCCAGAAAACTAACTCCGTAGGTCCAACTCACCTGGTTAAAGGCATCAGTGCTTACAGTGTCCTAAGATGTATATTGCTGAGGATGTTTTCAGGAGCTATCTATCCGCTGGGTGCTTGATTCTCTACTGTGAATGTATTTATTTAGATTTATTACTGCCATGAAAGATGGTGTAGGACTACCTCTTCTTTCCCTGTCCTGAGCTGACACCACTAGAAGCAGTACTTCATATCAACCGCTAATAAGAAGTGACATCTTTGAAAGGGCTGTCTCAACTTATTGAAAAACCTCAATAGAAGTCTTTAAAGACAAATCATAGTGTATTTTTAGGGCTCTTTAATTTTTTACTTCATTTCTTATTTTCTTCATATTCTTTTGCTAGCTCAGGTAATACCTAGGGTGCTCAATCTCATAAAATACGAGTATTTGAAAGAAAAGGTAACTAGAGTCTTTCTTTGATGACTCTAGCAGAGTTCAGATAATTTTCACCACGGTGGAGAAAAAAGAGGGGCAATGCTATTCTGACAGTGTGGGTACCATCTACCAGAAGATAAAACTTCTTCAAAGTCATCAATGTTATTTGTGTTGGACACTGGAGTGATGAATAAGATGGGGTTCCCTGTCCATTCAACTGGCAGCATTCACCAGAGTAAATTCTCCTGTCTCCAAAGCCCTGACTAGAGAATGCTCCAATCCACAGGCCATTTTTCAACACACAGTAGCTATGGTGCTGCACAGGAGAACTGCTGGAAGGAGGGTGCAGGCAGCTCCATAGTACCCTAAACTCAGTGCATAATACTGCTCGTGGCTTTTCTGGTTTAGGCTAAGGCTAATAACCATGACTGCAAGAAACAGATTTTTTTAAATATCTCCAGCTTTTTAACCTCAGAATCAGTACTTTTACAGAAATATTGTAGAAATAATTCCCAGACTATGAAATAGGGAAACTAGACTAGACTCTAAATGTGAAATTGTCTTACTGTTACAAATTAGTTAATTTTGCTCTATGATCCGGAAAAATGTTTTGATCCAAAAAGCCCTGAATTGTAAGGTTAGACTTCCTCTGACATCAATGAGCATTTAACAGGTCTTTATTTAAATAGCAGATAAATACCAGAGTCAGAGTTTGGGGCCCTGCGTTTGTTAAAAGCCCCCATACATGCTTCTGTCTTTACACCTTAAGATGCCTGAAATTTGCTTGCTGCTTACAAATGGAGAAACAGAGGCACAGTGAGATGAAATGTTTGTCCATCAGGTGTGAATCAACTCTGCAGATCCTCTTTTCCATTGTGAAAAGCACAAATTATTCAAGCTCCGACAATTTATTTCTCTCCTAAGAGAACACAATGTTCTCAGCAAACCTACCAGGCCAACCAAATAAATTTCCCATACACAAGGGAAAAATGTGTATAGTTACTTCTCTTGTTGGGGAAATTAGCTCCCCAGTATGACTGGATGTTTTGTTGTCTTTTTTTTTAAATATTCTTTCCCGTACTTTCTGCATGGTCTTCATTTATTTTGTGGCTGATAGGAATATCTCCAGACAGATCCTTCCACAGAAAACACTGTGGCTGTAAGTGGGCTGCTGCACAGGAAATATGCTCAGCACCTTCCATTTGAAAGAAAATGAGCATGTTATTACAGCAACATACAAGCCAGAAAGCACATTCTAAATCCTCTGTTTGCTGCTGTTGCACACTTAGGTCAGCAGTCTCCATGCTACTTCTTCTGATTTATTCTATTATCCCTGCCTTTATAAGGCTAGTATTCCTGGTATATGCAGGTCCTGCACCTTTCTGCCACTGAAACAGCCATTTTCAATCCAGATGGTGGTACGAGCACTTGAACTGTGGTTCCTTTGTGTAGTCACCTCTAGACAATGGCCACTAGCATGCAGAGCCACACACCAACTGCTGGTGTATATTTGCTTGACGTTTCAGACCAAACTTTGCACCTTTCTAAGCATTAATCAACAATCAGACAAAGGATATATTGCTGAATCCAGACAGCAGCCAATACAGACCTCTAATACATTATGGATTCTCTGTCAGCACATTTATTTATTGTTTGCACCGTTCTGTTTGAAAATCCCTATGCTCCTCCACTTATTTATTTACTTGCTTACTTCTCTTTAGCTGAATTTAAAAAGCAGTGAAGCTTCATTTATTAACAGTCTTTACAAAACCTAAATGGTGGATTACTTCATATAAAATATATTTATAATATTATTCTTGGTATTTACCACAACTTAAGAAAGTCTGTAGCAAATACATCATTAAATGAAATAGAATTAAATTGCACAGGCAGTGTTAAAGTATTTGCTCAGGTACATATCCAGTGAACCATTTTATCATTATTTAACCCTATAATAAAGGTTGACTATCAGCTTAGAGAAAAGGAATATCTCTATTTTCTATGATAAAGGACATTTGTCTATACTTCCAGCATCCAGCAGGATTTTTCACAGTATCATGAAAGCAAGCAACAATAAGGACCTCACTGTTCTGTGGTTAGGCTTCAACACAAACGCATCAGTGGACCTCTGGTTCTGCACAGCATGCAACCGTGCTACGCTATCAAATTAATGTTAAAATATGTATGTCCTGGCTTCTGATTTATAATATCTTTGACAAATAGTAAAAAGGACAGGCATGCCATAAAGTTTATGGATGGAGTGATGGCATGCACAATGATGTCTCATAAAGAATAAAGGGGGAAAAGTTATTTATTCTTGTGATTCAAGAACTAAAATACAGCTAGACTGGCTGCGTGCACAGAATTTTTCATAAATATCCCACAGTGCACCCTGTTGTACAGCAGCCATACATTAATTAGAGCATTCAGCAGACACTGCAATGTGTTACACTCACCCAAGTGAATCTTCATTTTTCACATGCAGGGCCTTACTAATTAAAATCAGCTTTGCAATTAAATGTGGAAAATTGTGTTAAACTTTCAAGCGTAGTTTAGAAAGAAAAATTATTTATTTTTAGGGTATTTTATTTTGATGTAAATGAATTCTCCATCAAAGTGAGACCAGTAAAAGGAAGGTATGAGGATTTCTCTTTTTTGTATTATAGATGCTCCTCTCGGTTGCAAGTTGCAATGCTCCACTATCTCTCTGCCAGTACCTGGCCCCGTTCCAATGCTTTTAGTGAGTGCTATCTGTCAAGGCATGAATAATACAGCCCCTAGGCTGTCGGCAGAATCCAAATGAGGCATACATCAGGAAGCAAGCACTCGACTTTAGCTCCAGAACATGCTCCTGTGAAGACAGGCAATTATTCACCCACGGCTGCAGCCATGGCAATCAAACTGGTGGGTGAAAAGGTATATGAAATGAAAAAATTTGAATAAGAAGTATGGCACAACAAGCCACAGAAATTCAATAATTTTCTAATAACAGAGAGACATTTGAGTCTTTTAATTTCAAAGTTTGGGAGCCTGAGTTATTTCACTCACTCTGTTAGAAAATATAGACTAAACTACAGCATATAATGCCAAGACAATACAATGGTATGTGAGGCTTTCTCTAATCAAAACAGCAATGTTAAACTCTAAGGTATTTATAAATCCAAATTGCTGTATGAAGTGGGTAATCTCATGCTTAAAAATTAACAGTTGATCAAAACAATTCTATCCATATAATGTAAAAAACCAGAGATGGCCTAGTAAAGCAACAAAGAAGTGATGATATCAAGAAATTTGGTGGATAATGCATTTTATAAAGTGAGGGATAATTCATACCTTATACATGCACACATTTTATGAACCCTCTTCATTTTTGAGACTTGTCTTTTTTTTGCAAGACATTGTATCAATTGTATTAAAAAAATCCCTTACAAGTAAAATATGAACAGAAGAAAAGGCATGAAAAATTCCCTGGTAGATGAATGTTTAAGTTGGTTTATTTCATTTGAATTCTTATTTTCAGCAACCAAACTGAAATTCATGATATAATGGAAGCTCTATCAGCATTTCCATTTTAAATCTGAAGGGTTTATCATTTGGCTTTACTAGTTGTACTTCCCTGAAATTTTATGCAAATTGTTTCAGACCATGATTGTGTTTTAATTTCTATACAATAGCTTTATTTGCTTTGAAATATACACTGATGCATGCCCTAAAAGAATCCTAAATTAATATATATAGTAACATGCTACCAGTTTAAGACTTTTTTAGATCTCTTATTTGTTAGAATGGGTTTCATTTTGAAACATGTGGTAATTGGCAAGTGATTAATCCATTACAGAACCCAACTGCTTTTGTTACTTGAGAAATAAACAAACCTAACTATTATGTTAAGAAGCTTTTAAAATAGGCCATTTTATGTAATCAGTATTTTTTTAATGGAATCTAGTTAGGATTTTTATGACGTGTCTACATGCCTATTTACATGGCAAATCATTGGCACCTATTTCGTATGTGATGTGTTTTAAAAGGATGTTAAATGCCAAGCAGCAAAGTAAAGTGCAATATTTCTAAAACCATCACTCACATCTATTCAGTAAATAACATGGGCCAGTTTGTGCTCAATTACTCTAAAGTAACTATGGACTCTGCCCCTGAAGAACAGACCAGAAACTGGACTTGCTTTCACATTCATATTTGCATACACAGAATGTAACCCTGTTGTCTTTAAAGCTAATTAATTAAACTGGCAAATTTCCTACTAATTGCAATGAAAGAACAGTTGAATCTATGCTTTCTTTCAGATGCTTAGCCAAAAGGCACCCTGAAAACAAAGTTCTGTGAGCACTCTTCTGGTGTGGTCTGAGTCACTGCTACATACCCAGATAGATTGTTCACAGCTAAAAATAGGCAAGGATCTGGACCAAACCTATTGTTCAAAACTAATTTAAAGTTCTGAAGGTATGAGTAGTGTTTATTGTTATGCTGCTATGCACAATGGGCCTGAAGACCTAAAGAGATACCAAGGGAATAAAATAAACAGGATCGGGAGCATGGCCCAGGGAGAGGCTCTGGTTTTCACTCCTAAGATCTGAATTCTTTTGTCTCCAACCACTATCTGAACACGTCTATGGTGTGGTTTTTTTTTTTTTTTTTTTTTTTTTGTTGTTGTTGTTGATTTGGTTTTGGTTTTGTTTTGTTCTTGCTTTCAGATCTTTCACAACCTTTGTTTTCTTTTTATTTTTTTGTTCAGTTGGCCTCAGGTGCCTGGAAACATAAACAACAGGTACTGAAGTTCTGTCTCTGTAAATTCTAACGTCGAGGCACTGCCTTGTGCTGTGTATCACAGACAGTACTAGAGGGTCCATGAAAGCTTCAGCTTTCCAGATATTACTAAAATACAAAAAAGAGATAAGTCTGCACACCACTTAACTTTGGGAACTTCCCCTCAGTGCCCAAATGGGATGCTAATTCTTCTGACTTTCTGTGTAGTTACTAGAGAGAGATGCTTTCACCAAGTTAGTTTTAGAGATCCCAGTAGCCCGCTCAAAAGTGTCCTGTAGAGAAACTTGCCCATCTAAGCTATTAGCATGCTCAACAAGCTGACATTAAACACCAAGCTTCAGAGCCAAGAGCAAAGTACCAAGTTATGGAAGGCTTTTTACTTCTCTTCCAACTAAAATTTGACACAGAGAGAAAATAAAAAAGATGGAAATGATACAACATGCTGCTACCACTGTTACCTGATCTAGCATCAGTCTTGTGTTTTCACACACCTCAAAGGAAACATCAGTGACAGAGTGCTTATTCCCCTACTTAGCTCCTAATTAACCCTATATTGCAGCTCTTTCATAACTAAAAATAGATCTGAAGTACAAAACATTTTATAAAACTCTCTGTTAAATTCTGTTATTTTATGAGCAGAACAACTTTTCATCCCCTGAATCTGTCTGAACATTTGAAAAGATCTGCTTATTTCAGTTCACATTTAATATACTACCTGAACATGGTTTTCACTGCCACATTGCTATTTAAAGGATAAAATTACAATGAAAAAAAGACCCTTAGATTTCAGAGACTTCAAGACATTACAGAAGAAATAGAATTCTGGAGAACTCCAACTACATCTAGTGGAAGCAAACACATTTCATTCCTAATAATGAGCTGGTCTGATATTGTGAATGAAAAGGTCTTAACCTCATTAAAATGCTCTGTAGGTCTAAACGGAATTGAGTTAGGCATCAGCTGAGATATGCAATTCCCTGAACACATAAAATTTTTAAGACAGACTGATTTCCTTGGAAGAAATGTTTGTGTCTTTCCCACCCAAACAGCAAAATAGAAAAAAAAAAAAAAAGAAAAACTCCTTCTGCTTCTCTCAAAACAGTAAATTTAGTAGGTGTTGGTTGAGATAAAAATATTACTGCGCTTTTAGAAACTAGGTATGTACATTGTAAACCTTCACAAAGAACTTTGTATTTTTACAGTAAGGCATATATTGGTTAAATGTATTTTGATTAGTGGATTGACAATCAGGGTGACAAGAAAACATAAGAGCCCCACAAATTCTGCATCAGGACAAAAAGGAATTTTTGATTTATTTCCAATTTTTATTCTTTGTGCATCTGCCCAAAATTTCATTTAATTAACTGCTCTGAGATTCAGTCTGTTCATGTACTGACACACCAGAATCATGTCAAGAAAGCAAAATATGGAAGTAACATGTAATCTTTCGAAACCTTACATCCTTCCCCTTCCCCCAAAAGGGTGATTTTATACAAACACAGAAACTAACTCTAACACAAAGTTAGAGCAATTCAGAAGAAAAGTTATATTTTTTAAGGTGAAGTGTTTCTTTATGTTTCAAGACTTCTGGTTTTGAAATCTGCACAAAAATTCCATGAAGTGAAAAGAAATGCGTGTAGTTACAATCTTGTAACTAGAAAGGACATTATAATCATGTCATTTAACTGTTGACTGGTCATGAAATTTCTGAGGGAAAAGAAGGTTTAGTGCCATTCCTTAATTATTTGTGAGGCGTATGTTTACATGAAGAAAATGGAGGGAAGAAAACTACGGTTTGATATGAGAAGTCACAAGTGAATTTAAAAATAACTATTTTGGTTACTTTTCCTAAATAAGTATTCCAATCTAACCAAGCCTTCAAATAACTGCAAAACTGTTGCTGCTTATTTGAGTGAAAAAAGATTAGGAAAATAAATTTGAACACTTACTTCTATTGTCTCTATTGTTTAAATGTCATTCAAACTAATTTAAATATCAGGAGTATCACTTTCCTTGTTCTAGTTTTGAAAGTATTTTCTGGACTTGTCCCTAAGACTCATTCACTGATAAGAAGAAAAGCACATGAGTGGGCTGAGTGGCACTGTTCAGTATCTTTTCCCGTTCCAAACAAATGCCTAAACCACAAATGTATCATTTCAATTTAATTCATAAACCTCATATGCCTTTTTTATAAAGCAGTAATCAGACTTGGTGTGAAATAAGTGCTCTTATAAACACCAAAAGAGCTTTAAAACATGAAAAAGTCAAGAATGAAAAAAATCTTGACAGATTCAGGAGAATTTAACACTGGTTTAAACATCTCCCTCTATTCAGAAAAGAGATGGCCCAAACATCAACCATTTTATCTCCTCCAGTGGGCTGCTGTACAAAATACATCAAGTGAAATGTACATCATGAGGAAAAAATACATGTATTATAGGGCTGTTAAAATATCAAAATATTGCACAAGAAATTAATGAACAAATGATTCAGGAAAAGAATGGTGTTTATAGAGATGTGCAGCACTATTGAACTTTGACCTTGCAGACACAGAAATGCAAAGACTGAGGTCTAACTTAACCTGAAGCCCATGTAGTATGTGTAACATATGCTATCTTGTACACTATTAAGAGGAGACAGATGAAAAAATATTTTTAAAGGAGATTCTCCACATATCGTGGTTTAGAAACTGAAGTAAAGGTATTTATAAGTACAGTATAACATTTGAACCATGAAATCTTCTTATCATTGCTTTGACCTTTGAATCTAATCTGGTCGTTGAACTTAAAAAGCTTGTTTTCAGTCAGTTACAAAAAATATTATTAAATACATTATAAATACATTTAATATATTTATATATATGATATATATTCAATATATTACATGTATTATTAAATATAATATTAAAAAACAGAACATGAGGGCCAACATGTCAGTAGGGCCAAATTTTCATTTGCAACACATGAGCAAGAGAACTGTATGCAAAAATTGAGAGAAGACTGACAATGAGAACAAGTCTCAGCAAAAATGTGACATTTTGTGTGGCATTCAGAAACAAAAAAAACCCTGAATCTGAATGGCTTCTAGAATGCCTAATTGCTATTTTTTATCATTGTTGGGTTTAACAAGGTCATGCCAGTAACTTATTTACCAAATCTCTGCACTAAATTATGAAAAATTGCAGATATTACCTTCTGTGTCTTGCATATTTGCCACTAACATGACCACTGCCATCACAGCCAGGAGTGGGACAGCTGCAAAAGAGAGAATTAATCATATAGGTGTTGGTGTGCTGTAGAAAGATTATACTAAAAGCAGGCAGGCAGTAGGTATTACAAAGATGGAGGGCAACCAAGACAGAAAGAGAAATCAAATAACTGAAGGGAAAAGAAAAAAAAAAAAGAGGGGATGCTTTTTATTAGCAAGTCTCGAGGGAATTAATTTCATCAGTGCAGCAGGGCATGAGCAAACCACCAATGAACTTGAAAGTGCATTATACCCATTAAAAGGCATGAATTTTCTAAATTGCTAATGGGGATACATTTTACACTCAGAGCACTAACCTGAACAGCTCTTGTATGGCTGGTTCCACGGGAACTGCAGAGAGATGGAAAATATATAAAAATTTATCATCTATTACAAGTACCCCTCTTCTACAGAAAATTACCAGAAAGGTTGTGTAAAAGCAAGGGTCAGAATGAATTGTGCAAAGAGATTCTGGAGGATGAAGGTCACCCTGAGCAGGGGCCTTGAGTGATTTACTGAAGCAAGAGACGTACCTCGAACACCTTTGGAGCGTGTGCGATGGCGCTTCTCGTCTGCATCCACCTCCATCTGGGAATAGATTAGCAGGCAGTCAATGTTCTTATCCTGCATGCACAGACTATCAATGCACAGACTGATACAGTCTCTCACACAATTTATTGACACTATTTTAATTCCATTTTATCCTGTAAGGGAAAGTTCTACTTACAGGGGATTTTCAGGATCCTCATGTTTATTTAAAAACAGAAAATGCAGTAATTTCTGCTTTAAACAGTGAGTTTCCGTGCCCTGCTTTCATAGCAAATTACATGCAAACAAGTGCTCTTTTTGAAGGGATATTTCTAATAAAATTCCTGATTACTCCCATATATTTTGAAACAAGGATTCAATAGATTTCTATACAATTTTAAATTAAAGTTAAGGGGTCACACACCACAGGTCGTTTTCTAACCAAACCCTTTGTAGTGGGAAAGAGAGGAAGGAATAATGACTGAAAAGGAGATGAAGAGTCATCAGTAAACCCTCAAATATTTCCTGGTTTTTTAATATGGCATTATGATCTTTGCCAACATGTTTCACTGTTTAGTTGTGTTTTTCAAGTTTAAGGAACGTGCTCACTTGCTACATGACTAAATCTTTACCTTCATTTTATAAACAGCTTGTCTATCTAGTGTAGCTTTCTATGCAATAATAAATATACAACAATCTTAAACATTTACCACACAGGCGAAAGGTTGCAGATTAGACCTTGGAAAGTATCATAAACCCTGATCTATAGTAGTTAACATGGTTTCTTCTGATTTTTCATGTACACAGTCAACAGACTTTCAAAGGTAAGCTACATAGCCCAGCTAGAGTTTAAAATTTTGTCCAACATAAGCAAATTACACTGAGCTACCTTAGGAGGCTGAGTCAGGGAAAATATATGAAGTATCTGTATGACCAGCTCCTTTGGATGTAGAAGAACAGGATGGCAAGATGGATCTAAAGTGCTTCATACATAGAGATGATACTGTAAAGGTTGGGAAGCACAGAAATAGACTATGGAGCTCTAGTTCCCCCAGGGGAAAAAAAATCAATCACCCCCTTTATAGCAATATCCTTGGATTGATATCTTGTAAGAATGCCATATATCTCACAGAAAAACATGGAAACAGATCCAAGTTACTTGCAGCTAACCCTTTAGTCAGCTAGCTTTCTTTGGTCAGTGCCTTAACACAAATGGATGCGGGAAGTAACTAGGAGGGAAGAAATCAAGGGATGCTTTTACAGAACTCCCTCAGCACATTACATGAAGACAAAAGAGTCCAAATTTGTGGGTGACAAAGATTTGGTGAAAAGAAAGTGTCACTCACAGGGCTCTGTGCTACTGATGTAGTTTTGCTTCTTAGTAGTCATCATCTGGTTCCTGGTAATGTGATTTATTCCACGCTAAAGGGATGATCTTCTAAAATAAACAGCTATTATGAAAGCTAATAAAACATCAGCCTCTATTAGGGGCCTTCAGGTCAATCTTCTGATGGGGGTGTTTGTATAACTTTGAGTGGGGTTCATTTTTAGGTTAAGACACCTACATATGTGTGTACACATTTGGAGCATAAGCTTCTGTCGTCATCAACCAATGATACTATCTGAAATCCCGTAAGGTGTCCCATCAAACCTTCAGTTGCCACTCCAGAAAGGCAGAGAATGGTACAGACAGATGTATGTACCAACCCTCTGCAGAAGTTTCAGGAATCCTCTGGCATCAGAAATGGCACCAACTGCCTAGGCTTAGACAACTGAACTCACCCCTAGGTTGACAGAGACACCAGAGCTTGAGGAACAACTCCTTTGATCACCTACCAGGTGTTACTTCAAGCTGGACAGAATCAGTCTCTAGGCTTCTTTGTCCATACGATCTAGCTCTCCTATGACTATTGCATGAGACACTTGGCATACCTACTACAGGTATTTAAACTGAATCTTAAACTTTAACCCATCCCCAGTGTCAATCCTATACCTTGAGTTCACACTCTGGCTAGTTTCGGTTTCTTAGCTCCAATGACTTCATAGGTATTTGAATTTTTTCAAGTTGTCATATCAAAGGGCAAAACAGCATCTCTGAAATCTAAAATTTACCCACTAGATGATGACATTCTTTTCCTTTTACTAATAAGAAAACAGTATATTGTGTTATTCTGTAACTCATGCAATGCATAAGGACTTGACAGGAGACCAGAAGTGAAGTTACTTGATCTTCAGACTAGTATGCCTTTTTAAAATGTTTGAAAAACATTATCTAGCCTCATTTGTCACCACTGAAAAATCTGCTGAAAGAACTATTATGATCTTAACCTGGAAATGCTGCCCCAGTTGTTATGATAGTCTGTGTAAATTCAGAAGGGGCAAGCTACAAAACAGATTTGCCTGTCTTTCTAACCCAGAGTAAGCACTTCAATTAACGCTGAAGACACACTTTTAACTATACTAGCAAAGAGGAAATCACTAAGCTGGAAAAGCCCTTACAGTATCTGCACAATCCAGATTCAGAAGCAGGTCAAAGAACTGAAAAAAGATCACAAAAGCTGCAGGTATGCAGTGTTATTTTAAATTTTGTTGTGCATCCTACATAGCCTGCTGCTTCTCTAGAAAGGCACAAATGTATCCTTCTGTTGTCTGTGACCTAGATGCCCTCTCATATATGGTGGCAATGTGTGTCTTGGATGCTCTAGGACACATCAAATAGTGGTAGGTGCCTATGATTAGCCAACGAAATCTTGCTTTGACTTTATTTATATGCTCACTCACAGATCTTTAAGACTTTGTCATATCAAATCTTCAGCCTTCATCCCTCCATGCATTATATATTGAATGCTGGGAGCAAGCAATTTCATGAAGTTCTAGTGAGACATACATTGGTTCTGGACAAGGACAGTCACCTGGCAGTGTACCACAGCAGTCCTTGGAGGCAACCCTGGCACTTTCACAGCCAGGACCTGAATTCTTCTCCTGGGACCACTAATCTCACACAAACACAGGCTTCTTCATCATCTTCACATGCAGAAAAAGGAAATGTGGACCTTAGCCTCACAAGGAGTTCACTTCAGTCATTCTACTTTATTCATGACCTCTTCATCAAAGTTCTACAGAATACTTAGTCACTGTTCCAGAAAACAACTTGTGGACATCAAGGACAGGCTAGCTAGAGATAGTTTTAGCCTGGCATCTAAGATTACGTATCAAAGCAAAGAGAAAGGCATCAGGAGTAAGAAGAGTAGAAATCTTTAACCTGGCCTCAAAGAGAAGCTCTAGAAATGAAAATGGAAAGGTCTAAGCTGGTTAGAGGGATGGAGCACCTCTCCTATGAGGAAAGGCTAAGACAATTGAGCTTTTTCAGCCTGTAGAAGCGAAGGCTTCAAGGTGACCTAACTGTGGCCTTCCAGCACCTGAAGGGAGAATACAAGAAATATGAAGAGGGACTTTTTACAAGAGCATGTAGTGAGAGGACAAGAGGCAATGGCTTCAAACTGAGAGTAGTTTTAGATAAAATATAAGGGAGAAATTCTTTACTATGAGAGTGGTGAGGCACTGGAACAGGTTGCCCAGAGCAGTTATGAATGCCCCATCCCTGTGAGTATTCAAGGCCAAATTGGACGGACTTCTGAGCAAACTGGTCTATGGAAAAGTTCCCTTCCCATGGCAGAGGGGATTGGAACTAGATGACCTTTAAGGTTGTCTTCAACCCAGGCCATTCCATAATTGTATGACTTTTAATTCTGAAAAGGAAAAGAGAAAAAAGGTCTTGGTAGAAATTAAACCTTTAAGTTAGAATTTATAATAACCAAATCCTTGGATATGCCTTACTTCAAATAATGGGCAGAGAGAGATAGATCTAGTAACTCTGTACCACCATGTGTGCGTTTTTGTTATTGAAAATTTAGAGAAATGAGACCCAGAGTAGTTATAAATCAGTGCTCTAACTAATAAAACACAAAATGGGGTACAAGAAGTATGTTATATTGATAGGTATGTTGAAGACAACCAAACAGATTGAGTAGTTTCTTCAGCATTTGAAACAAAAACAACCAACCAAACAAAAAAAAACAGTAAAAAAAATCTGTGTTGCGATGAAGATCCTTATGGGGGTGGCAGATTAACGCTATAACACAAGCACCCTTGACGTTTGTAAAAATTATATCTGATACAATTCTCATGTAAGAAATTATTTAACCAATGGAAATGAAAATGCTAACTAAATACATACTTTCTGGGTAAAAATGAAAAAAATCTCTGTGTGGTCATTTGAGTGCAGGCAATTAAGATTTGTTATATCTTAATGTATAGAATCTTATCCCAGCAAATTCTACTACACACACACACACATACACACACGAAGTGCTTTAGAAGGGTCAATACAGGAAAACTAGAAATAATAATGAAACAAACTGAGATGAAGAATATCTTTTAATATAAAATGACTATGACTAGGAGCAGCTTAAAATATTTCATTAAATGTTAAAAATAAAAAAGTACATAATCCTCAGGTATACGTTTCAGCCCTACAATATTCCCTATCTTCACCAGTACTCTAGAAGACTGAAATATGCAGATCATACAGCAATTAATGGAGTGATAAACTCTGTTGGAGACAGGCCAGTTACATGTACTGGCCTGTGTCATTTGGCAGATCTGATTCATCTGAAGAACATGCCGATTCCAAGCTCCTGTACTTATGAACAACACATGTGGGCCATGCTTGAAAGACCAAAGGACACAATCTGTAAGGCAGTAACAGTGAGGAGGATCTGGACAACCAGAGGAGCATGCTGCAATTTCTGCACTGCTGCAGCAGAAGGGCAAACGTGACCTGTAGCTGAACAACCTTTAATGCTGTATTAATTTTCCAGAAAAACATCAAGATATTCGGATATGGTCAGTAACTTCTAACAACAGAGGGTAAGTTTTCACCAGGACCTTATCTATTTTTATGTTAGCTTGCTGGATACCCTGGTGGAGTCTTCAGGTTTTTAATGTCTATATATATTTCAGGCCTTGAGTCCCACCTTAGACTTATCTGAGCTACCAAAAGTTTCACAACCACCACTTCTCTCCCTATCTCTAGGTAAACTCACATTTCTACCATACGGACTTTCTCAGGGCTGCCAGCTGTGAACGATCCAGAGTTTTAGGCTCCTTTCCAGGACAAATGGCAGTTTTTGCTCCCTCACAGGGAAGTAGTTCAGCATTTTCTTTCCTTGCAGGCAGGTAGTCCTGAAAATGTTCACTTCTGTTATAATTCTCAGCATACCTGAATTTCTAGCTAGAGTCGTGGAGACTGCAAGGTTCAGTCCCAAGTTCCTAAATTTCCAGGTCAGTCAACACTTGCTTAGTGAATTAATATGGTTTCCCTGTAGCCATTATGTAACAGACTTTTAGAAAGCCACAAATGAGCTAAAGACCTTACATCTGAACTTCCAAAATTATTCTTTCCCAATTCTTTTTCCAAATATTCAAATACAAAAACTGGATTCTCAAACACTCTCAAAAACCATCCAGTGTTTACTGTGGCAGAGCATTCACTGTCTATATTGCACAATGTTCCAGGCTCCCCAGTACAAGAGAGACATGGAGCTCCTGGAGCAGCTCCAGCAGAGGACTACGAAGATGATTAAAGGACTGAGCATCTCTCTTATGAAGAAAGGCTGAGGGAGTTGAGCCTGTTCAGACTCAAGAAGAGACAACTGAGAGGGGACCTCATCAATGTGTACAAGTATCTGAAGGAAGCGTGTTAAGAGGATGGATCCAGGCTCTTCTTGGTGTTGCCAAACAATAGGACAAGAGGCAACAGGCAGAAACTGATGCACAGGAAGTTCCACCTGAATATGAGGAAGAACTTTTCCTGTGCAGATGACTGTGCACTGGAACAGGTTGGCCAGAGAGGTTGTGGAGTCTCCCTCACTGGAGATATTCAAGAACCATCTGGACACAATCCTATGCAATGTGCTCTGGGATGACCCTGCTTGAGCAGGGAGGTTGGACCAGACGACCCACTGTGGTCCCTTCCAACCTGACCCATTCTGTGATTCTGTAGAAGATGATCATATATGACCTCAAAAATCTATGGAAAGTACTGTTAAATCCTGTAATTACTGCATAATTATTATTTTCAAGCAAGAATGTTGATAAAATTATTAGAAATCTTTCTTTTCCCTGATCACTAATATTAGATACACTCATAATGTGATGAAAGTAGAATGCTCAGAGACAAATATTATGATTTCCAGAAAATGTAGTAAGTTTATTATACTAAGAGGTTGCAAGTTAAAACAACTGGAGATACATAAATCTCCATGTAACTCAAGTTACTCAGTAAAGGCAGATTTTCAGCCTCCATGGTGCAAGATTCAAATTTCTGCAGGTAAGACTCCTCTACTATTTTTATAGCCAAAGTTTGCTCAGCATTTGTTTTTGTAACATTAAAAAAATGTTATTTCTTCTGTGTGGAAGACAAAATGAAAGGATTTAAAGATTTTTTTTTTTAATCTAGTATATCGAAGAATGAAACAAAGTATGTCAAAAATATTTCCCACAGTTAAAATGCTCCTATATTCATACTCAAAGGAACATGACCTGGAAAATAATGAATAATTTATATAAGCAGTGTATCCCATATTATTTTAGTACTTTGTGGAGTCTTCCTAAAAAAATTGTAAACTGACCTTCTATTGCTCTCTGCAGAAAATAACAGGCAAATCCAAATTGTTACATACCTTTTTTTCAGTATGTCTATGTATTCTAAAAGCAATTAATTTTCTCATAATGGTAAATGTCAAGCAAGACTCCTGACAATCTGAATAAGTTTTTAGAAGCGGGATATGTTTTGTGAGGCACTGTTTAACCTATCTGGTAAATGGGACATTTACCAATTACTTCAGTGGGCCCTCATATATCTCCATACATACTTTTCACTACTTATGAAACCATACTCTTTCGACATACTGACCTCCACTTTCAAATAATAAATACAAAAAAATCACAATTGGAAACACGCTGGTGTAAATTAAGTAAGAAAATACTGTTCTAGATTTAAACTGAAAGACGGGTATAATTTTTTACAATATATGTATTAATTTACTTTAAGGAGCTATTCTTTGGGTTTGTGCAATTTGGATGAAGTTTTGTGTTAATCTGAATTGATGCAAAATGACTCAGAAGAAAGAAAAAACAATTCTAAAGATTAAGAAGAAAGAAGACGCTGCCAATGTATTAATACAAGTTAACTGAAATCTGGATTAATGTAAATTTATTTTAGACAACTAAAAATATCAACGCTTAGCATGTGATCTCTACCACAGTATAAAAACTACAAATATATGGTACTATTCCAGAGGTACATTAAGATAATACTTTATGGATCCTTAAATTGCATCTCAATGCTTATTTGACCTACAATAACCCAGGACTACAATAACCCTAGGCACTACAGTTTTTAACTCTTAATAAGGTTACATTTTAAATTATTTGATCAAAACATGGTCAGAGATGTATAATTTCACCTGGAAATGCTGCAATCAAGCAATAGAGAACAATAAGGTGAAGATTCTGGAGAATTAAAATATGCAGATCAAGTTAACCTCAATGGAGGGGTAGACACGGATCTCTTCTCTGTTGTGACTGGTGACAGGATCCAAGGGAATGGCCTGAGGTTGTCAGGGGAGGTTTAGGTTGAGTATTAGAAAGAGGTTCTTCACCCAGAGGGTGGTTGGGCACTGGAACAGGCTCCACAGGGAAGTGGTCACAGCACCAAGGCTGACAGAGTTCAAGAGGTGTTCGGACGATACTCTCAAGCACATGGTGTGACTCTTGGGAATGTCCTGTGCAGGACTTGATGATCGCTGTGGATCACTTCCAATTTGGCATATTCTGTGATTCAGTGATTCTGTGAACTGCCTCTCAATGTTTATATAACAAAGTCTTCACTTTCCATATTACATCAGAGCTTAATTCAGTAGACCTGATCCCTGAAGTCTATGCAGAACTCCCTACTGAGGGTCAGTTGGACTTGCTGATGCAACTTGCATAACACTGCGCTTCAGCAGATCTTCCTCTTCCCTAAGTATAGAATCACATAATCACAGAATGATAGAATGTCAAGGAGTTGGAATGGACCTTAGAAATCATTTAGTTCCAACTTCCCCTGCCACAGTCAGGGACATAAAACCTGAGCAAACCTGAATCAGTAATAACATTTGAGCCTTAATTTATGCCTTCCTGATCATAGCCTTGTAAATTAATTGCGTTTTAGGAGAAAAGAAGTGTGTGGATGAAGGGAGAGTAGCTGACGTCATTTACCAACTTTAACAAGGCTTTTGATATAGTTTCTTGTATCTTGTTATGACTGTATTTGCATAGTTAGTTCTTTAAAATCAGTACTCAACATTTCAATCCTCTTAATTAAATGTGGCCTATTACTTCTCTTAACAGAGCACAACAAAATTCAGGATCTTGATTTTGACAAAAAACCTGTATGACTCTCCCAAGTATATTTAATGCACTTGTTTCTGATTGTAAGATCTACAAGATGGAAGAGACACAAAACTGCAGGACAGAAAGTTACTCCAAGAAGCTACTGGAGTGCTTAAGGAAACGTCAGACAGAAGGGAAAGCAAATTCGCTTCTCTTTCAGACCCTTTCTCCTGCAAACCCAGGTGCCTTCTTGGCACAGTCATCTGAAATTTAGTTCAAATATTTTAAGGCACCCTTTTCAGTAAAAGGCAAACTTAATAAAAGAATTACTGGATTTGAATCCTCCCCTCAGGAAAACACCAGCATGCAACCAGACCCTCTTAGAGCAGAGTTCCAGAGGGAACTCTACAAAGATAAAAGTTACAAGTTGAGGGTACATAATACAAAGAGACCGAATAGACACATGGGCAAATCAATGACTAGAATATAAATTACTCCTCTGCCCTCTTCCACTTGTGATGAACACATAAAGCTTTATTTTTTTTTTAATATCAAGGAGAGTCCTTCTTGCAGAACAATAGGAGAGTCTATCCTCAGGACTTGTTCTGAAACTTTGACTGATAGTCACTCTCCTGCTGTAACGCACAGAGGGAATCCAATCCTTCCATTTTCAGAAGAGCAGTGCAGGCTGCAGACAAATCTGTAAATGCAGGTGAGAATAAGCCAAAGCCTGGTTAAACTTAAGAGTTCACAATTTATTAATTTTGTGAGGAAATATATCTGGTATTCAGTGAAGTAACATAGAGGAAGGCAGGAAACACTTTCAAGGATTTCTCATTGGCCTCAGATTAGTTACGGTGGAAAATACCCAAAGTGCACACAGGTCATTTGAGCATCTTTCTCTTAGTACCATTTTTTACATCCTTAGATAGAAGGAATGAGAAAGTAGTGTGGAAATTAGAGGTGAGAAGAAATAACACTGGATATATAGCACTTCTTTCCTAGGTGAGAAGATATCCTGTCATCAATCTGTAGCTCCATAAAGATGCTTTGGATATGCTCAGTGAATAGGCTCTGGGACACGAGCTGTAGTAGAAGTAGAAATTCCATTGGGAAGATGTCCAGAATATGTCCGCAGCTGAACAACTCAAATTACATTATCTTTAAACCAGTCTTTGAGGGTGGTCTTGCACCAGGCCACTTGATCTGTGAGTGATCATGGTGGTGAGTTCCAGTGCATGCTGATAGGACCATACAATAGTTAAGTCTCAGGAACTTTAAGTAGTCATGTTGATTCCCACACCCTGACTTATATATAAATGTTTCTGACTGCAGAGGTATGTATTCTTCACATGAGAAATAAAAAAAAATGTGAGAAAAAAAATGCTTTCAAAGTTTTACAGTTCCTGTTACAGCTCATATTTCGGTCATGCATGCTCAAACAAGGATTCACGCTTCCTTGCATTAGACTCAGACATTGAAAGAAAGCAGTCTCTGATTCAAAGCCCTTCCAATAAGACATTAAATCAAACAGAAGACACAATAGGTCTATATGCTTCTCTGTAGCAGTCAGGAAAGTAGTCAAAAGGTGCACAGATTAAAGCTGAATGCAAAATTTATAGTAAGAATCCAAAAATCAATACAGAGAAATATTTGGTACTTAAGAGAACTATAATTTCCTTGCCACAAATAGAAGCATATCCTGTTAGTTTCAAGTGGGGGGATAAGGAAATTGAACCTTTAGAAATTTCGAGAAATGAGATTTCTGGAAGATTATTATCAGTATTATTATTGTTGGTGATTCTGAACCAAATTTGCATAAAATTCACTGAATTTATTCTAGAAATTCTGGTAGCATGGGGTTACATTCATAAAACTCAAGACATTATAATGCTTCTTTTTATCCAATAGTTTAGAAGCTCTTCGTTGCATTTAGAATGATAAAAGATGTGGCTTCTTAGTCCTTCTAGCTGAGTGGGTGTCTGGTTGT
>JAWWMO010000121.1:96987390-97007647 GCA_035047845.1 Dendrocincla fuliginosa
TAGAAGCTCTTCGTTGCATTTAGAATGATAAAAGATGTGGCTTCTTAGTCCTTCTAGCTGAGTGGGTGTCTGGTTGTGTGTGTGTGTGAACTCTCCACCAACCAGGGCAGGGCCTGTTCTCAGTACAGACACTGGGGAAACTGGGATCCAGGAACTGGGCTGGCTTAGTGTCTGAGACCAGCTGCTGGAGGGATCCACTGTGCATATATGGAAGATACATATTTATTCATTCTCTCTAGTGGTCCTCCAACCTGCTCAGTCAGGAAGAAAAGGATGAGACTGTTGTGATGTCTGTGTTCACACAAGTTCCCTAAGTGTCAGTCCAGAATCTGTGCGAGCAGCCGTGTATTTATGTATATACACATGTGTATACATTTGCTTGGTGTGCATGGGCCTGCTGTGAATGACTCTTCAGCCTTGCTACTGGCTGAACTCAGGGACAGGGAGCAGCAGCAGCCTTGCCTCTCCTCAAGTTGTTTGATCCAGCATGATTTATTTTCCTCTAAAAATCCCATTCACAAACATAACGTGTTGGAAAACGACAGATACAAGGCATCAGAAAGGGGTTTTTTCTATCTCTAAAATTGAAGTGTGGCAATTTGTGATATTTTGTACAGGAACAAAGGTAGAAAAATAATTAGGTCAAGGTGGACCTAGATTTCTCGTAATATTATGGACGAAAATTGGTGAGAAGGGTGCTTTAAAAGAAAAAAATGCATTAGGATATTTAATTTTTAGAAATTTAAGAAGCCAGTAAGACTTACTGAAATTCAAAGAGTTAAATTTCACAGACACAGGGCTCACAAGTAACACAAAACATTCCACACTTTCATTGTCAGGCTTACAACCCACTAGCTTAGAGAAGGCATGCAAGGTAGGTACACAGTCTCCATAAAGACAGCCTAACTCCTGGGATACATGTGTAACTTCTCCTGACACCAACTGCCTATGTACAAGTTCTGAGGTGCAATATGCTTCAAAAGACAGTTTGCATTTAACTCACAAGATTTAATATCAAAGACTAATTTATTGGAAGTCTATGTTCTGAACAAGCACTGATACCTAACAACACCTGTACTTAATATGCATCTCATAAGTATATACAATGGTCTTTTGGGCACAGCAAACTAATGACAGTTTCCATATTTTTATTTGTCTAATACTTTGAGTGTATGCTTCTATAAGCAGGTATTTTATTGACCGAAATCTAACTACATTAGACAGGCCGTAACCAAGTCTTTTCTGTAATTTATTAGCACTACACATCTTTGAATTATCATTAAAATCCTAGAAGAATAAAGAACAAGCCATATATGGGACACTTTAATAACCTGCACCAATAATGAGGAGCATGCAGTGTAGTACCTATCATCATATGCAGAAATAAGAGCACACAATAAAAAGCCAAAGCACATTCATGGAAATTCAGGTCAAAGTAGTCATAACTTTAGAGTTTTAGCTTTATCTTTGAATGTCCTAATGACTGTAATCACAATCACGCTGCGCCTCAACCTCTTTGTTGCCTTGAATCACCCACATTCAGGTCAGGCCTAGAGGCTCTTTGATGGGGAACAACCTCCCAGAGCTGTGTCTGCCAAACTGCTCGGAAAAGAGCACACAGCTCTGCAGAAACATAAAGTCACTGACTTGTTCCCACAGTTCAGCCAGAAGCAGAGTTATAAGAGTTACAGCTCTTAAGAGCTGTAAACCGAAAGATCATTATGGAAAATGAGAAGGGGGAAAAAAAGACTTCAACTGTCCCACTTTGCTCGGCAAATTTAAATTCCAATTCTGCCACAGCAACTGGCAGGCTCACCCTGCCCTGCCTCCATGAAGGAATAGGACTTCTGAAGTAAAAATACAATGTCTGTTTGCACATTTTATGCACTTTTTTTTTTTACACTGGGTTAGGGTTTACCCCTCAGAATTTACCTACATTATCTAAGTCTGCAATGCATTGAGGAGACTGTTGGTTTATCTTGAACTTATTCACCTTTTAAATAAGGAATGGGTAAAATACATATTTTTCTGAATCCAAGGAGAAACCAAGCAATTTAAACACATTTAGTAGTCATGTATTCTACTTCTCACCAAAAAGCATACACAGACCCATATGATCTAAAATGCCAACAATGAGCTTTCGTATAAGCCAAGTCACCACATTCACAAACTGATATTAGTGAATGTAAGTATGCCACAACATATACATATGCAATTTGTGTTCTTATGAAAACTAGGATAGCAGATTTTAAAATCTCATTTCTGGTACCCCAAACTCAAAAATATACCACAACTAATTCACATGCTAAGATTTGTTGATCCAGTATAGCTTCCACTATAGAAAACAGTGGTATCTTCACTGGCACTGAATCAGATTGACAATTATCAAAGACAACTATAAGCACTTCAGAACAAAACAGACTGAGGCACCACATGAAATAAGTATTATTAAAAAGATGGGACTCATGTTTAAGGTTTGATTAAACATGATCAGACATAAGCTACCCCTAGTGGATATGTACCATGCAAAGGACAGGCATTGCAGGTAAAGAAAGAGAACACATCTTTTTTTTAATTATAAAACAAAACCATGTATGCCTTGAAGTTAAGTAAACTATCAGTCTTCACTCTGAAAGCAGGGCAGGACAGTAAAAAAACCAATAAATCTCTTAGTCTGTTAAAACTAGTTAATTGCTGTCACTATTAAGTGAACAGAGCAGCATTCCTTCTTTCCCACTCACTACTACACAGCAGTGAAATCTCATTTCTGTTTTCAGGCGTTGTCTAACCACAGTGATGGTGAGGGTGAACTACGTGGTATCAGAAGTGTTTGCTGCTATTAGTGTGCAGGCTATTAATGCTTATCAAAGGGTATGTTATAAATAGCTTACAGCTATTTCAAATGCAATAGTTAGCCGATAAATTAATAAGACAGACAAGTAAAATATCATTCATGGCACTACTAACGTAATTAGCATAAATTACACAGGATCACAGATTACTGCAGTTGTTGCATAAAACAAGAGCACGCACTTCAGATGTTCAATAACTTGCATATTTTTAGCACTAAAATCATACAGTACAATGCTCGAAAGATAAAATGGAGACCACAAAAATAATGAATATTTGTTGTAATTTTCACTCAAAACTTGCAATTTCTGTGGTTAAAAAGAAAAAGCCATGGGCGGGAAAGAAACAAAGCCCAAGCAGACAAGATTCTGTAGCTTAGTATGTGCAACATAACCCAGATATCTTCCTAGGACACAGCAAGTGTAGTGATAACTATTGGATGGTGACCTAGTGGCCTGTACAAGGCCCAAAGAAGTGCTGCATGAAAGCAGCCCTGTTATTACCAGCATAGTTAGTGAATTCAGCGTTTGCATGAGTTTTGGAATGAAATGAAGCTCGCATAAACAGTGCCCCTTTAACTGCTGGAAGGACAGGACAGCCAGGAAGTGATTTTATTTTAATTTCTTAATATATATTTATTATATTTTTCAATTTTCTTTCATTTCTTGCTGTCTCTCTGACATCAGAGCACCTGTAAATTCTATTATTATAAATATGGATTTTTTTAAAGAAATTGAAAAGCACATTATTCTTAACAAGGCACAAAAGAGATTTCCTGCTTCAGAAGCTTATGTTGTCTGTAGCAGTTTCAAGATTTAGAAAGAACTGCTGTTAAATAATTCAAAGCAGCCAAACAAGATCAAATTGGTAGACCCATCCACATTCTGTCCTCAGATAAAACTTTGCCTTCTCACTTAAGTTAATACACTTAGATAACAGTGAGAAAGAATCTGATTAACTCTATTTGTATGATATGAGGATAAAAGAATGAAAACTAAGACTTTCAAAATCATGTTTTTGCATCCTTAATGTCAGTTTTGTGACACACACTCCTATTATACCACCAGGCACACAGGACCAATGGTGTAAAGATTTTATCTCCTTGATTCATGTTGTAAAAATGGGAAACTGCATCATTAGGTTTTGTTTTGACAACTAGGTGAAAAGACTGAAGTGAATTCTGCATAAAAAGAGGTCCCTTTCATCCTTGAGTAACAGAGATAAACCTAAGAAGATTTATAGATGTATGTGCATTATTTTACATACACTCTGAAAGACTCGATCTGAAGAGGACAAAGACAGGGTTGTAGAGTGCAGGTGCTTCCCTGTCTTCCAGGCTTCTTTTCTTCCCAGATTTCATGTTAAATCTTTAACATGAAATTTAGGATCTGAGGCAGCATTTCTGAGGAGACAATATACTTTTACTACAGTTATTATGCTGTCTGGGTGAAAGAATTTTTCTTGGCAAATGCAAAGAAAGCCATTTATGCAGAAAAAGTATTCTGGCTCCCAAAGACATTGAAACAGGATGTCCAAAGTTCTGTGTGTTCTTACCACCTATGGGAAAGGAACAGTGCCAATAACGGGAGGGGAATCTGCCTTTATAAAATTTGAAAGAACGAAAATGCTTAGTGCTTCTAATTTTTGTAATTTTATAAAGTTGTGACAACTTTTTGCATAAACCAATGCATGTCTGCAGAAGACCTTCAGAATAAAGGTCAAAATTTGTTCCAAGATTTAGCAAAATAATTAAACAAACACCATTATATTACAAAGTTATAATGCAAAATTATTCCTCTGAGCTATATGTCCTTAATGGTTGATATATATGTACAAATGAAAGAGTTAAAAATATCTGAAAATATATGTCTTTACCTAATAAATTACAAACATTAAAGCTTGAGCATGTTCAGCTCTGGGGCCCTCAAAACAAGTACAAGGACTGGGTAGAGCAAGTCCAGAGGAGGGGCCATGAAGATTATCGGAGGGCTGGAGCACCTCTCCTATGAAGAGAAGCTGAGAGAGTTGGAGTTGTTCAGCCTGGAGAAGAGGCACTCCAGGGAGACTGTAAAGCACCTTCCAGTGCCTGAAGGGGGCCTACAAGAAAGATAGAGAGGGACTTCTACAAGGGCATGTAGTGACAGAACAAGGGGGAATGGCTTTAAACTGAAAGAGGGTAGATTTAGATAGATATTAGGAAGAAATTCTTCACTATGAGGGTAGTGAGGCACTGGAACAGGTTGCCCAGAGAAGTTGTGGCTGTCTCATCCCTGGAGGTGTTCAAAGCCAGGTTGGGCGGGGCTTGGAGCAACCTGGTCTAGTGGAAGCTAGATTAGTTCCTAATTACATTAGTTCCTAATCTTGGCAGGGAAGTTGGAACTAAATGATCTTCAAAGTGTCTTCCAACCTAAACCATTCCATGATTCTATGATATTATAACTACCTAAATACATATAAGAACAAAAAAGCTAAGGAAAAAATGAGCTGCAAAAGACAGTGGTAGAAATAAGTTTCTCAAAAAAAAAGTATTTCCCGTTAACCGGAGGGGAAAAAAAATAATATTAGCACAAATAAAGGCTGGAATGGAATCTTCATAGCAAGACATGGAATTACGTTGATTTCCCTTTTTCCTTACTAACTGTGCACTCCTAGCATAGTGGAAACTTCAGAAGAAAAACACTGCAAATTTTTGACAGCCACTAGATTCAGTAGTTATCCTGAAGGTGAAATCAGAGCTTTAGTTTAACATTGCACTTCTGCATGTGTTTAAAATTTATCTTTTGCAATACCTATCACTTCGCATTTTTATAAGCTACAAATTCAATTCTCAGATCAAAGAACTGTTACATGAAAATGACTGAAGCCTAAGTTAAATAAACACTCTAGATGGGGAACCCAGACCCAGGACAGGCAACTAAGAGCATCCGATTTTTTCAGATGGTTTTTGGTGATTCCCATTTCAAGATATTTATTAGGCTGCTGAAAACTTTCCTCATATATATGAATGATGTGCAGAGATCCATACAGTTCCCTGCTCTGTCTTACTTAAAAATAAAGCTGTATCACAGCAATTCTAGAAACTGAGATGCAGGTGAGCCATTGTAGTTACATCTTCACTCTGCATTAGGTCTTACCCTAGAATATTCTCCCTTTTCCTCAGTTTTTAATTTATTCTACTGTTATGGTTATAATGAAACAGGGCTGTAAATGGCCAACATTCATAAAGGCCAAGTCGAACACAATTCCAATACTGCATCGGACTGGGACCTGAAAATGAAAAGGCATTTCCACTGCTGTCAAATGAAAACCCATTGGCTTATGAGGCCAGGATTTTGTCCCCAGTGTCTAACTCAGAGTTTCCAAGTACTGCCCTGGGAACACCAGTATGTCTAAGTAGGTTACCAGATATTCTCTGGAATTTTAGGTAATTATAAATGCTTCATTCAAGCACAACGGTGCATATAGGCATCTCATTGTGTGAGATATAATAATATTTGAGAAGCTAACAAGGATTGTGAGATGCTCATAATCAGGATTCCTAAAGTATTAAAAGGATTGAAATCTACTAGTGAATATCTCTCGAATCTTACATGAATTTCCACCAGCAGCATTGTCACTGCCAAACCTTCAGAAAGCATGTTTCAGCCTCCTCTAATGAATAGACTGGGTTTAACACTACAAGATTTTAAATCCATAAGTTTCTACTGCTCTGTTTTGCTTTCTGGCTATCTGCACTGTATATTAAAGTACTTCAGCTTCTCTTTGCAAACAAAAGACCTACGAAGATTATTAGTTTAACAGAAAGTTACATTTTTGTGCAACTGATGCTACAAATAGCATCTTTCAGAAAATCCTCTAATATTATTAACTACCATTTTTCTTTCAGGCTGCTTTTCATACTTAAGTCACAGATGAAGATTCTTCCTGTAACATCTCCATTCCCCTCTTCCAAAATTCTCTCAAGCTGATCTACAATACTATGCTTGGGGGATTAGCTGACATTGCCTACCTACAGTATACAGTCACAAACCTTAAAGCTCAGAAGGTTAAAGCATAGTGCTAACAACACCAAGGTTTATTGGTTTGATCCCTGTATGGGCCATTCACTTAAGAGTTGGACTCAGTGATCGTTGTGAGTCCCTTCCAACTCAGAATATTCTGGGATACAGTAGTATCTTTATGGGATAAGGTGACATTGCTTACCTAGAATATGCAGTTCTTAAACTTCACCTAAGTCCTAGAACCCATTGCTCTTGGGGAGGTGCTTCTAGAGCTGAAAGCCAGGCAGTAGGAAATTAAAGGTACAGAAATTTAGATGTAAATTAAGCTCTTTGTATTTTGAGAAGTTTTCCTCACATTCATTTGAAATCACTGAGGACATCTATAGATAGTTTATATAATAGCAGTTTTGTGGCTACTATCTCTGTTGTTCTTCTTTCTTAATTTCATGCATCACACCCTGTAGTGAATTAGAGCATAACCAATCTGAAGAGGGAACTGTCTTTTAATCACACTTGGTATCTCCAAATTAAATTTTCACATTCCTTCAGTCAGAGTATTCCAGTCTCTGTGTCTCTGTGGTTGAAAAAAATAGAGGGGTACCATATGACAGATGATTTTAAAATGCTGTCAGATATTTCTGCTACAACATAAAAGGAAGGAGTAAAAGAGAAGAGGAGTAAAAGAGAAGTAGAAAAGGTTGCAGAAAGCCAAAGAATCAATGCATTATTATCACATTATCTAGTGTTTTTACTGTGATTTGAAAAGTATCACAGCAAAAGCACAGAGAAAGCAATACTCAAAATGGTTGCCCTGATTGATTTTGTCTTCTGATCTGTTTCTTCAGGTTCATTTATTTTCTACATTCTTTTTCATCTCTGATTTCGTGATCACTTCTGGTTGTCACTACTCGCTCACAGCATTTGTTGTGTACCGGCTGCTTGGGAGCAAAATGAAATGGTTAAATTTCTGACTTTTTGTGGAGGGGGTATACATATTTTGGGTTATTTCACTAAAAAGTGTATTTAGACATATTCATATATCTTTCATTGTCATTCCAAGATCCCACTACAGTGCTGCAGGTTTTTGTTTGCTTTTAAGATAAGCTTTCAAAGTGACAGCCATTAAAATTACTGCATGAACAAGTTATATGCTTCTTCCAGACTTTAATACTTTTTTTTCTTAATGTGTTTTTGTCTGAGACGTGTGCATGTGTGTCTGTGTATATATGTGCATGTATGAATATATGAATATATATACTTGAGTATGCAGTTACACACATGTGTGCCCCTTCTATTAGTATTAAGACATTATGTATGTAAGGAGGTGTGTTTATAACACATTCCTCTTCATGAGGAAAATAAAACTAGATTTGAATAAGAAATAAATCTAAACCCTAAACACCTTAAAATGCAGGTTTTAGTCTGAAAGCCCAGACAGCCCTGCAACTACACTGGCACTCACAGGCACCATGGTGATGTCTGCTTTTTCAAGCTGCACAGCACTATAACACAGGAAAAGCTTCTGCGCTTTATTGCTCCAGGTTTTCAGGTTTCCATGGAAATGAGTGGGAATCCCAACACAAGGGATAAATAACAGGCTATCCAACTCACACCATGGTGCTAGATGTCTGAACAGCTGATACAAGGCAGTCATTGCAAGAACAAAAATACACATAATACAATACTACACATAAGGCTGGGGCCAAAGAAAACAGCTATGACTGTGTCTCAAAAGAACACATGTAAACTACTTCTGTAGCAGATACATAAAACTCTGCAAGAATAAGGCTTTGCACGATTTTGAAGCTGCCCAGGGTACGAGTACAGGTACCTTATAATGTTCTGAAACTAATTAATTGAGCAAATCATAGCTAATTAAAACAGAGCCTAATTTTCCTACTATTGACTTCACTACACAGATGGTGAATTAAAAAAAAACTTATGTGTGGTTTTAAAATTCTACTAATAGTAACACCCAAAGACCCATCAACTGCTGTGCAAGCCTTGCTTTCACAAATGGATAGACCATTTACTGAAACCTCCCAGTGTGGCAACACAATGCCCCTATTTGGGTGTTGAGGATTCATGTCAATTCTTCTGCCTTTTTACATGACAGTTACAGGGTCACATTGTTCCTCCCCATTTGCTATTCACATCTAAGATTCAAATAATTGTTGGTACTGACACATAAATGCTGGGGGTTTTAATGAACTACTGAAAACCAGAAATAGCATAGTCTTTAATTTTCACAGAGGAGAAAAAAAAAAAATCAGAAAAAATAATTAGCCTGTTTGAGTGAGTCTCTCTTACCTGACTACAAGTTTGTGCTAGCATATTTGTTAATTTTGCTGGCATTGCTTCAGCCTCACTGCTGGACCTAGAACACTGCTTTTTTCTCATCAGATACACACGATGTCTGAGGTGTTTGCAACGTATTTGGACTACCTTTTTAGTGGGGAGTCTTGGAGGCTACGGAATAATATGCTAAGCCCAGCACAGAGATCCTGCTAGACCTCGTAGTGGTATCTCCTCCTCTTTATTAAGTTTGTCTGCCACGTGGCAGGAAACAGCAAATCACGCGTAGGTCCCTACCAAACGAAATAGTCTATTACGAGGCAAACAAGATCCTTCAGACTGAGAGAAGAGGAAGAAAGGGAGACGCCGACTAAGGAATTGCCAGATTAAGAAGGACAAGCCATTTCCGTTACATTCTCTATGAGGAATAGTGTAACACAGAGTAGCAAATGTCAATAGTGATGGACTTCAGGGCCTAAGTAAGTACCTACCTTCTCTATCAAAAGATGAACAACCCATAGTCTGAGCTGTAAGATGGCTCACCAAGCTTTTTGACATGCAGCTTCCCCAGGGGGACAAAGCAGAACTGTCAGTATCATTGCATTTGCACAGTCATCTTTCACCCAGGTGTAGATTTCCTGCTGATACCACATCTCATATGAGGAAGAGCATTTCCAAGTAACCATTGTCAATGATATCTCCTAAAAACTTAATCCACAGGTATATTATCTTCATATTATTAACCCATATTATCTTCTCAAAGTGATTCAGTTACTGGTAAACCATTCTCAAGCAAGAAACAAGAGGTAACGAGTTATGTCAGCTGTGCCTGTATGAAATGCGATTCCCAATTTCCACAATCATATGAAATAAATTATTCAGGTGTCAAGAACATCATATTGAGTTTTGAGTGTTTTCTGACCAAATATTGGCACCTTACTACCATTTTGCCTGGATGGATGACTCATGGATGGCTTGACCAAGCCCTCTACCCCTACTGAACTTCGTTTACCTTTGGGGCATGGGATAACTGCATACGGTTAAGCTTAGGAAACAGAATCTGTGAAACTAGAAGAGAGAGAACACTGGGACAGGAAGGACAGAGCCTTTTCCTGAATGAGATAAATTAGCAGTGAAACCGGTTTAAGATGCTCGTTTCCTGATCTAACCCCTCGTTTCTATGGCTGTAAAGCATTTTGACAAATAACTATTTGTGTTTCTAGGCTGGAAACCAAGTCACTGAATTTATTCCTCTTTTGGTGGATTATTTCGGTTTTCAGATAAGCACCACTTGGCTGTATTGCCATAACTAAGGGGACGGCAATCTGGAGCACAGAGGCAGAAATAAGTAGCCACAAACAGCTATGGACAGATATTCCCTAAAATTACTTCAGTGCTGAAAAAATGTAATGCCACAGCTTATCTAAGAGGCACAAGTATACTTCAAAGGTGGGGGACATTTGTTTCCATACAGTTAGGCTGATACAAATACAAAGTTCCTGAATTAGAGCCAGTTTACCTCGATTTTGCCATTGAGAAAGGACAAAATGAACTTGAGGGAGTCTCTCAGCCCTCAGACATGCAGAAGTCTTGTAAAATAGTTACATAGTGTAGCTACATGCTAACAAAAAGCATCTGAGAGTCACACCTTAGGTTCACCAGAAGTACTATTGGCCGCTTTGCCACATTCTGGAGCTCCTTTATCCACAACCATTCTCCAAGACCAAGTGCTCTCTAGCGCTCTTAATTATCTGCATTAAGGTCTAAGCATGGTCTGGTCCTATCTCAAACTGATCGGAGGGTAGGAATTTCTCTCCTGTGAAGACAGCCTGAGTGAGTCAGGATGGTACAGCCTGGAGAAGAGAAGGCTCCAGGGAGGCCTTCCAGTACCTAAAGGGGGCTTGTAAGAAAGACAGAGACATGACAGAAATGAAAACAACTAACTTTGTAGTCAAAACAAGTAGCAAAAAATCTAGTCACTTCCAAGCTGAGATGGGACCGGAAGGAGTGGAAGAGGTGACGCACCGTTTTTCTGGTGGTAGCAGGTGACATCACTGCTGTCACTATTCTGGTCTTCTGTGTCACTGCTATTTGTCCTTAGTTCACTAGCAGACAAAATTTTTTCTCTGTAAGATGCACCTGTGCAATCGCAGGCCAAGGATGATATGGAATCTCCCTGGGAGAAAAAGCAATGAGCCATGCAGAAGGCAGATATATTTCCATTTCATCTTCAGCTTCCTTGGAAACATACTTCTGCAAATTCCCTTAAATACTCAAAACATGCTTTCAGTTCTAGTTCTGTTTTCATGAAAAGCTAAACATACCTTGTTTTTCCCATTTTATAAAATATGATTATTTATAAGTTTCCGTATCTGTCTTCTCCAGTCATGTGCCCATAACCTTTCTATGCTTCAATAAATGATAATAATAAAGAACAGCAAATGGCAACTACAACAGTAATCATGTCAGATTATTTAGACATTAGTGGCTGAAGTATTAATTACTGTCTTCAACATATTTTATATATTTCTTTATAGTATCTACATGAAAAATAATCACTTCTTGTTAGTCAAAATATGCTCCATGAATAGTTGTTTACACATTCCAATACCTGTCACTTTTAAGTGATTTTATTATGATTTGCAAAAAAGTCACACTTCCTTCTGCTGTCACACAGTAATTCTGAGTTCATTTCCTGTGAGTTTCTGAACAGACTGGAAGTACCCACAGAGCACACAGGCCAGTGAAACCGCTGATGAAAAGCTTTATATGCAAGAGGGGGGTGAAGACAGACTGGGGGACAGGGAGGATGGAGGAAGTGCAGAGGGTTTATTGCACGATGAAGGAAATTATACAGTATAAGATTTCTATTGCATGAAACCTTATACACATTTTATGTTAATTTGATTGGGGTTTTGATGTGCCCATGTAAGAAGGTTTGACTGGAGCCCAGGCCTGCCTAACCTCTAGCATTTACCCTTAGGCTCTGGCTTTCTGACCTGCTCACATCACCCCAAACTGTTTTCTCTCTTCATTTTCAGCTTTGCCATGGCAGTGGAACAGGTGGGAGGTCAGTGCTGTGACTCCATCCCTCATGCCCTCACTGCTTATCACCCTTCCTTTTATACTTGGAGCAAGAGAAATTAAACATAAACCAGATGAAAGGCCAAAGCTGATGGGTATATGATGTGAAACAACAGGCATGTACTCTTAAAATACTTAGAAGTCCCCTTCTCCAGAGGTATATAAACAAAGCCAGGCACAGCCAGTGATACAGCTGGAAAAGGGGGGCCAGTATCAGCAGCTGTAAGTACCAGCTCAGGAATTTGGCAAGGAGAAGGTATAAACAGAAGTGGGATGAAATGCCTCTCAGGCAGATAATAACAGCAGTACCAGTAAAAGTGGCTGACAGATAAAGGGAGATAGATACAGCTGAGAGATAAGAATTAACAGGCAAAATTGTTTGAAACACTTTTAGGGATATTTTTGCCCCTAGTGGAAGAGAATAAAATGTGTGTGAAGACTTCAAGCATATGCCTACGCTGTGCAATACACTGCTGCAAGAAGCCCCCAACTCCCTCCTCCTGGATAACACCCGATGAGCTAGTTCTGGCACCAAAGGCAGCACATTAATAGCAGGCTCTGTAGGGCAGTCAGACAACTTACAGTAATCAAAGGAAGGGATAATTAGCCTTTGCTCAGTCATGCTAACACAGTTATGATTTTTCTGGGTCATGAGCCTGCACAGCATTACAGCATTATGCTACATAGGCACACCACATCAGGTCTAGTATCTGTCCTACAAGAACAGCAAATGCACATGACTATTTTCTCCTACTGTGCAATACAGTTATAGAAAAACTGCAGATCCTGTGCAGAAGATATCCAAGGCACAAGGGAAGAAACGGAAGTGAATTCAAGTAGCCTATCAACAAGAGGCATGAAAACAAATCTCTTCCACTAATTTTCCTACAGCTGTCCCTGCTGATCAGGAAATACAGAGTGGCTCAGCTAAGATTGCCCTTTGCATTCTGACTATCAGGCATTTTGTATGACAAATGGCAAAGAAAACAGCATGTATAGTATAAATTGCAGATTGCTGCTTAGCTCACCTCTTAGCATGGTCACTCTGAGTATGAGTGAAACAGTTTCTGTCAGAGCTCCAACCTGTCTAGGCAATAAGAGGCCCACAAAGCCCTTGAAGGAGGATTTTTCAGTGGTGACTGTGTAACTACCTCCAAAATTGGGCTGTATCACAGGAACAGCAAAATTTCACACAGCAACAGTGCTGTGGCTGTGCTCAAGTCAAAGCAGGAGAGTGTCTCATAAGCCAACAGAAGTGAAAAACAGCCACAGCATGCCCTAGTATGAAGTGTGTATTGGGACTGTGAGCACACAAAGGTTAGCTGATTCAGCACTAGACGCTTGTCTGCCAGGTTAGGGTTACAACGACTACAGGCTTCAGGCTGAATTCCACAGTAACTCAATACAGCTGAATGTATTTAAGGTTAGAATACAGCAGAATTCCCAGGCAGTTACACATTATTTTGCAATCAAGAAGAAAGGAGCTTACTGTGTTAGTGTTATACTGAATATGGGAGAATCACCACCCAGTAAATATTGCTTTAATAAAATGCTTACAATTAAAATTAATGTGTTACGCAAGAAAGATATATTATTGGACTAAAATAGAAGATTACCTTTCCCAGCGTGATTGACTATGCCTTATTGGATAATATAAAATGGAATTTAATAATGGTTGATTTCACATAAAATGAATTTTGCATGAAAAAACAATGGATGAAGTGACAAGGTATAGCTACACATATGAAATGTAGAATATGTGAATTTGAATATCAGGGAAAATTTATTTTCCTTATTCTTTATAAAGTGCTAGAATAGATAATTATAATATAATAATAATAATCTAAAATAGTACTATTCTTTAAATAGCATCAGATGCTTCAGAGAAAGGAACTCCTTTGCCCCAAACACTTCTTCTAACCATGCAACCATCAAACTGAGTCCTGCACCGGAAGTTCTGACTTTTACAATTTGTAATTTCAGCTGTTTACCTACTAATGAAAAAAATATTTATACAGGAATATCTAAAAGATCTTTCCAAAGTATATGTAACAATAAAACAAGGGATTCAAACATCACTTTTCTTCACATCTGTTTCTCTTATTGTGTAGCCTGTTTTGCAATTTCTGTATCACAATATACAGAGTAACAATAAAATAGTTTTATTGCACAATTAAGCTGTTTCAAAGAATAATATAACAAATACACTAAAAGAATACCTGTATCAGCTCCTGTATACTGTTATGAGTTGCAAAAATATGATACCACTGACATTTTACGTTCTAATAAGCTTCTCTTGAAAACATGGCATGTCTGGGCTCTTTCACAGGCCGATCTTTTATTGGCTTAAAAAGAAGAAAGGTGTCAATCCAGACACAGACTTTCTTTCTTTCAAAGCATTGGTCAGCAGATGGTAGAAAAAGCGATTCAGATCCTCAAAAGGACCTGATGTTCTTGTTTTCTCTCTATTTTAGGATGCAAGTCCTGTTATCACTGAACAGAATGACACTTGCAGCAGGTACAGCTGACACATGGAAATATGTTGGATCAGTCTCACTAATAGGATCTATGCATTTGCTAGAAAAATCAAACAAATATGGACCATTTGGACAGGCAGGTTCAGAACCTTACTCACAGTCAATTTTCTGTGTGAACATTTGCAAGGAAAGATACCAGATGGCTTAGGCATGTATTACACTGACATGTACATAAATGTGCACGGGTATATATGAAATAGGAAGAGCTGTGACCAAATTAGGGCAGTAAATTACATATGTGTAGGACAGGGCAGTGACAAAGGAAAGAAACCCTGAAAGAGGGGGAATAAAATATGTATTATGCACGAGCTTTTCTTTCAGTCACCAAGGCTCGTCACATAGATATACTGTGTTGGGGATTTACATGAGAAGTTCACTTTAACATTGTGAAAATTATGTGTTAAAATCCTCCATACACTGATTGGAAGACTGGCTTCATCGATCCCAGGTGCTGATATTAAAATTTCTGGTGGGAGTTTCTTCACTGGGATTCACTTTGCCTGCCCAGCCAAAGCAAAAGTGCTATAGCAGCAGCCACCAGCACAGAAGGCTGGTTAGGAAGAAAAGTGACAGCATCAGAATTGAGAAATGAGCAGTACCCATGCATGGATGTATTGGTAGAAAAACAGTAGGGAGAGAAGGAAAGAGCACTTACTGATGGAACAAAATGTAAGTTATCTTAAAATACTCATTTAAACCGACAGACAGATCCCAGCCTTCCTCTCACAAGAATCTTGAGGTCTCTGTATCCACCAAAGTCTTAATGGAATCCTTAAAATGAAGTATTTTTTTCTTTAAGAATGGCAATAAGGTATCTTTTAAAAGAACATTTTATTGAGAATGGTCTGAGTGTATATTTAAGAGCACAGCTGTCTGGTATTAAGAATAATCTACGTAAGTGTCCTGGGCCTGGATAGGACAGAATTAATTTTCTTCATAGGAGTTTATATGGGGCTGTGTTTTAGATTTTTGATCAAAATGATACTGATAACACACTGTTTGCTGAACAGTGTTTTAACAGCATCAAAAGTGCCTGCGTTTCTCAATCTGCCCTGCAGTGAATAGACTGGGGAGGGCACAGTAGATTAGGAGGGGACACCACCAGGCAGATGACTCAAACTAACCCAAGACATATTCCACAGCTGTCACACCATGCTCAGCAATAACAGGGAAAACAAATCGTTTAGGGAAGTTAAAAATCTTTTGCTTGTGAACTGGAGGGGCATCACAGTTTGCCTTTGGGAGGTAGTGGGTGATTGCCTTTGCATCAGTTTCACTTCCTTTCTCTCTCACTTCTACTTATTAAACAATTGCTATTTTCATCTTGATCCTAAATTTTCTGGATTTTATTCTTCCTTCCCTCTCTCCCTATTCCACTGGAGGGGAAAACTGAGTAAGCACTTGGTGTGGTACTTAGCTGTCCACTGGGGTTAACCCACAACAACTAAGAAAATGGTGAAGAATAGGTATTCTGCATTTTGAAGGGGTTTTGTTTGTTTCTTGTAGTTTAACCTAATAGCTTCAAAGGACACTAAGTTAAATTATTAAAAAAACCACTACATAATGTGATGGAACAAAAGTATTCAAGAAAATAGCTGTGGAGCCTTACATCTGCCTAGATGGGTACTTCCCAGTTTCTACAGATGATGTCTAAACAGACTTGGTTGTGTTTTTAGTGTTAGCTACAGGGAGGCATTTGAAGTAAAATTCCACTTTTATACTTCACCGTCTGTCCTAATTTCATTAGCTTCAAGTTACATTTCTCTGTTACCTTTGTGCAGCAACTGATTTGTCTCTTGTGCTCACTGATGGGCCTATTTTCTTGAAATAGGCTGTCTTATTGCTCACTCCCCCTCTTTTGCAGATAGGTTTATTGCTTTTGAGACACAACCTGTTAGTTCTGTTTGGCTACTCATTGGGAATGCTCTGTTACTATCAAGCCCAAACCACACTTACTATCACTGCAACTACTTCAAAGAGCTACTGAAACCTTTCTAGTGAGTCTGAGAAAAATTCAGCTCTAATGTACCTTTCCTAGAGTCACTCTGAATTACAGCAGGAACAAAGTCGGTTCGGCCCAACTCTCCAAATCTATTACCTTTCTGGGACACTGACAAGCCAGTGAGCATGTGTGTAATTTTGGCCTGTCAGGTTACACAAGATTTGAGTTCTGCATGGCTTTACCTGAGTGAGTCTCTTTCCTTCACTGACTAACCAGTTTTCATGAACAGTTTGTATGACCAGCTTCTTCTAGCTTGAAGGCTTTTATTCTACTGTTTAATTGATGTGAAGTGTCAACAGTTATTGCTGCAGAGGGCAGTGAAAGGAAAAGTGAGATTTCACAGGCCTCATTTCCTTATGAAACCAGCTTAAAATATTAAATATTGGAAATGAAGAGTTAAATAGAGACAGGGAAGAGGGTGAGTCTAACATTGCATCCTACTTAAACCGCATGACATGCCAGCCACCTGGGCTGTATAACCTTTAATTTCTATCTTTTCCTCCCCCCTTCCTCCTTATTTGACAAAGTCAGTCCACAAATGCAGTATGAAATACAGCTCACTTGGGTCAGCCAGCTACCAAAAAGCTGATACTCAGGACATGCAATAAAAAATGTATCTAATTTGACTAGTGGACCCATTAGCATCAACACAGATAATTTAACTTGTTAAATGGTCTTAGTCCCAGACTTGAAATCTGTTTCAGTAAGATCAAGTCTGTATATAAGCAAGGCACATTTTAACAAATGAAACAGCACTGCAAATGGAGGCAGTATCTTTATTTTTTTTAATATGAAAAAATGGGGTCAGATGAGGAAAGTCCAATTGCCATTTGCCAGCAGAATATCTGACTTGCCAAGGAGAGGTTTTAAGAAAATTAATTCTATTCTTGCTTTTTGCTGTTCCTTTTTTTTTTTTTTTGGTGTGTGTCAATTAGGATTATCAGTTTTCAAATGCATTGGCTGTCCTCTTGTACTTGTCATCTAAGAAAGGTATAAAAGACTATTAGTAAGTATTTTATGTTTTCCTTATGTTAGATTCATTTGTTTCAAAAGATCAGCGACAAACATACTTTAATTCAGGAAAGGAAAGAAGTAGAAACAGTACCTATACAGAAGTAATATCTATACCTTGATTTTCTTGGCTTTACTGGTTTTGGTTGAGATTATATTAATTTTCTTCATGGCAGTTCCTATGGGGCTGTGATTTGGATCTGTGACCAAAACAGTGCTGATAACACAGGGATGGTTTAGTTACTGCTGAGCTGTGCTTGCACAGGATCATGGCCTTTCCTGCTCCTGACAGCGAGGAGGCTGCAGGTGAGCAAAAGGCTGAGATGATACAGCCCAGACAGCAGATTCCAGTTGACCAAAGGGATTTCCCACACCACAGGGCATCATGCTCAAGAATAAAAGCTGAGTGAAACATGGATGAAGGAGGAATATTCAGAGTTTTGGTGTCTGTCTTCCCAAGTACCAGTTATGTGTGATGGAGCCCTGCTTCCCCTGAGAAGACTGAACAGCTGCCTGCCCATGGGAAGTGATGAACTAATTCCTTATCTTGCTTAGCTTTTGACATTTCAAGTTTACATCCATCTTCACTATAATAAAAGACAAAAACTTTCATTCTTCCACAAGAATTTGCCTTACTGGAAGTAAACAATACTTCTCAGGACAATATGTTTGAGATGGCCTGACAATACCATGATGGCCCAGTGGATGTTATCCTAAGTGACCTGTCACAGCTGAACTGTTGTTCTCCCATCATCCCCAGTGTGGAAAAAGGTCAGATCATAATAAGACAGATTGAAGGAACAACTGCATTAGTTTCTTCCAGACTACTTAGCCCTAATGAAAAGGCGAACAGTAGTTCTTGCTGCCAAGTTCAACTGTCTTGCTGAGGTGTATAATTACAGTCTGGAGTTTCTGACTATGAACCAAGGACAGCAGCTGTTCCCTTCATGCCCTTTGACAGCATCCAGCAGAGCTGTAAAGTGTCCAATCCGAAGCACAGCTGGGAGCATGCTTTCTCCACCCTATCCCTCTGAGGAAGGGTTTACATGGGTCTCATAAGTGACAGGTCCAGGATAAGGGTAAGATCACATAATTAGTATAAGTAGTCATTACTAATACTCTGAACAGAGGGACATGAAATAGGAGGCTCCCTATGCTATGTGCTGTAGATAGTTTCCAGGAAGTTTTTGGAATGTCCCAAATAGGAATGGATCCCATTGAGATACACTTTCATTATAAATGTTTCATCATCTCAGAAGCAATGAAGTTTTCCCAGTGGTTTTAGTAGCAAACCACATACACTAGAATTAAGTTCTACCTTTCATGAAAGCATGGGTATAATATAGCAGAGCAGACAGTAAAACAGTATTTAGGCTCGGTCTGTTGCCCTCAAGAACAAGAGACTGCTTATCTGCTTCCAAACTTCTGGGACAAATTCTAGGTCAACAGAAAATAGTAAGATTCTTATTTCTTAGCATTTGCAATACTTTTTGCAACCAACATTTAGACCTACTCTATACAAACTTAATGATTTATTATGACAAAGTACATCTAGGTCTTCAGGATATGTAACTTTATCATTAACACTCTCTCCAAGTACAATCTTTGCTACAGTCTGGATAGTTGACATAAATTCTCTGCACAAATTAATCTCACAGTGGCACTTTTTAGTCCTTCATGAGTCTCATCAGTTAGACATGTTAAATAGATTCTATCTTACTGTATTCAGTTGTACTTTTTATTTTATATGTTTGCATTTGAAAATAGTACCTCTTCTGTGAAGTGAAGGAAACTGCATGTACACAAGAAAACACTGATGATAGAATTACATGCTTCAGTGCCTGGATTCCTCCTTGTCTCAGGAGTGAAAATCCCATTTCCATTTGTTATTTCTTATATGCATTTCACTTATATATAAACATCTATCACTGTATATGTTTCTATCCATTTAATTATTAATTTTTCATTCATCATATATTTCAACACAGTCTACAAAACTAACATCTGAACAGATTCTTCCAACTGTGTATTTCTGGATACCCAGCTGAAGCACAAAAATGTACCTCTGTATACAGACAGCATGAAGGGCAGCAACTTATATAGTCAGAAATCACTGTTGAAAAAGAATGACCACATTAATAGAAAAGTCTACAAATTCCCAAATTTGCTTCCTGAAGTCACCAGGAGACTTGTGATCCTTGGTAATGTCAAATACAGGTTAGGAATCAATTATTTACAATGATCTAAGATTACAAAGATGTTTCTTCTTTATTGCTGTTGGCCCTGACTGTTATGACTGTAAATATTATTCTTAACTAAATAATGGATAAATAAACTGGTAACTTTCAACACCATGTACTCAATTTCTTTATCAAGACAAGTCCTCTTTACTGTATTGGCATAGCTACAACTAGGGATTTGCACCTATACAGATATAATTGTGTGACTGTCTTCATTAAGAGCTTTTTTTTTTCCCC
>JAWWMO010000121.1:97017651-97038991 GCA_035047845.1 Dendrocincla fuliginosa
CACCAGTGGTGTCCCCAGGGATCAGTGTTGGGACCAGTCCTGTTTATTATCTTTACTGATGATCAGAATGAGGGGATTGAACATACCATCAGCAAATTCACAGAGGCACCAAGCTGGGTCAGAGTGTCAATCTGCTGGACGGTAGGAAGGCTCTGCAGAGGGGGCTGGACAGGCCGGATCGCTGGGCCAAGGCCAACTGTATGATGTTCAATAAGGCAGAGCCGGGTCCTGAACGTGGGTCACAACAACCCCAGCAGTGCTACAGGCTGGGGACAGAGTGTCTGGAAAGTGGCCCAGTGGAAAACCACCTGGGTGTGCTGGTCAACAGCAGCTGAACATGAGCCAGCAGTGAGCCCAGGTGGCCAAGAAGGGCAGTGGCATCCTGGCCTGTATCAGGAATAGTGTGGCCAGCAGGACCAGGGACGTGATTGTCCTCATGTACTCAGCACTGGTGAGGCTGCACCTCAAGAGCTGTGTCCAGTTCTGGGCCCTCAATCCAGGAAGGACATGGAGGTGCTGGAGCAGGTCCAGAGAAGGGCAATGGAGCTGGTGAAGGGTCTGGAGAGCAAGTCCTGTGAGGAGTGACTGAGGGAGCTGGGGCTATTTAGCCTGGAGAAGAGGAGGCTCAGGGGAACCTTATTGCCCCCTACAAACACCTGAAAGAAGGTTGTAGCCAGGTGGGGATCAGCCTCTCCTGCCAGGGAACAAGCAATAGGACAAGAGGACAAAGCCTCAAGCTGCACCAGGGGAAGTTTAGATTGGACATTAGGAAGAAATTCTTCACAGAAAGGGTGATTAAATATTGGAATGGGCTGCCCAGGGAGGTGGTGGAGTCACTGTCACTGGAGGTGTTTAAGGGAAGACTGGATGTGGCACTTAGTGCTATGGTCTAGATGCCATGGTGGTGTTTGGGCATAGGTTGGGCTTGATGTTCTCAGAGGTCTTTTCCAACCTAACCGATTCTGTGATTCTGAACATCAGAAGCCATCCAATTCACAGTGGCCTACTGTGCAATTTACACTCAGTGTGCATTTACCCTCTGCCTCACTGTAGTCTTTGGAAAGCACTAACCTATTTACTGACAAATTTTAGTAAAACTTAGATGGGCATAGACTCAGAAACAAGAGGGATGAAAATCCAAAACTGTAGGTACATTGGGGAGGTCTGCATTCCTCTACATCCACACCTGGAATCATGACTGTTAGCTTACCTACTTAAAAGCTGAAAATCTTTCTCACCATTCCTTCTAAAGCTTTCCTCCTCTTCTCTTAACAATTATATCCCACTTTTTCCACTAACTGTCCTTCAAACTTAATTAAACTCTTTCAGGTTTTACCACAAAAGGCAGGACAAGATCATCCAACCGATGCTGAATTTCCCTATTCATAAATTAGTAAAATGGAACACTTAAATCTTTTCTCTTCTCCTGTACTCTCTCCTATCTGTCTGCAAGGGTTAGGACACATTTTGCAGTGGAAATGGACAGATTCCCAGCCCATGCAACAAAAAAAGTAAGTTTTCTAAAACACAATTTAACAGTACCCCAGGCTCCTCTGCATGAAGGCTTAAGCCATCTCCACCATCTATATTCACACACATCTTTCCCTACCCATCTGTTCCTGTTTGGCCTTTCTCCAGTAGTCATGCTAGAAGTATGGCTCTGAACCTGTGAAAGCAGTGAGTAGGCACCACTGCTGTGCTCACCACCTAGCACGGAGCAAGAGACAGTTGCCCCCAGCACCCGCCAACTCTGAGTGCCTCACTGGAGGATGTCACCCAGCCACACTCCAGCATTTCTCCTCCCTCCACATGCTACCCAGCTCTGATGCCAGATGCCTCTCCTTTATCTTGCAAACATGCTCTTGGTCCAATCCCTCTTCCAGTGTCATCTGAGGATGCTGTTTTACACACCAGAAGCTGAGTCTGACCCAGAATAAGGGTACACTATGATGGCATTTGTCTTCTGGGCTGAGAGAAGGAAAGGATAAATTTAAAGTTAAAATGTCATTATGTCCAGAAAATAGCCCTACTGGGGATTTTTTTTAATGCTGTTAAGAAAACAAACATTGCTTACTGCCAGATACAAAGAGCGATACTGTTAACAAGAAGTAATATTTTAAAACACATCATTTATACGATTTCTTATCGAAGGGCTCTTGGGTAATTTCAACAATATGAAGTTTCGGAAAGGTTTGTTTGTATATCCCGTCTTTGTCCCAGGTTTTTTTTGTGTAATAAACACCTAAAAACTGTATTCCTTTTATTTCTTTTCCTAGTATAAACTTGCCCCCAGCCCCTGAAACTGAAAACACACAAAAAGATTCAGCAATGTTCTGCTGCTTCTCATTGTCAAAGTTATGCTGCTTCTCATTGTCTATAATTTTTGTTTCTCATTGTCTATAATTTTTAAGTCTTTTCCAAGAGTGCTGGATTAGGCCCTTGGAGCAAATAACAAGAAGTCTTTACCCACATCATTCAGGGCAGCTGGAGAAAAAGTTGAGCAGAAAACCTAGCTGTGATCTAGTAGGTGTTTAGTAAGTGATGATGGTCTCAGACTGGGAGGAGCAGGTGGTCTGGTGTCTGGGCAGACCACACTGGAAGTGGGTGATGGAAACTGAGGACAGAAAGCAGTTTATGACCCAAGACCACAGTTTATGACCCTGGAGGATGGGTCCTTACTGCTCCTGGGTGATGTCCCTAGGCAAACTGACATTGTACTTGTACTAGAAGTTCTCTGTTGTCTACACATAGCAAGAGAACTTGCTGCCTTTCAATCTTCCAGTGAAGTATACGGTTATCCAGGGAAAGTCTCTCCCAGCATGGCATTTTGCCACCTACAGGCTAAATGACGACCTCCTGGGGACTTCCTGGAATGTCGAATGCTTCCCTGTCCCAACCAAAAGTTGCCCTTCCTGACCGTGTGTGTTTCTATTAGTTTCCTAATACCAAATTAGTTGATTGCCAACTGGCAGCCCTTGTTTGTCAAGCAACCAAGTTACTTCATAAGGAACTTTTTTTGCATGAGTTTGACAAAGTTGTGGTACTGACAGTCCTCCAACCATAGAAGGACCATATGTCCTCCAGGCACCACATGCTCCAGGTTACCAGCTGTTGCAGTAGCAGGCCTGACATGTTACTGTAAAGGACAGGCATGAACTTTCTGCCTAGACAAAGGGATTTTTGAAGGATACCATGCATGAAAACATCAAGTATTATATAATAACAGGGTAGTACATGTCATGCCAAGTGGTCTGGTGCTGGGAACTTCAAAGGGCTTTTAAATTAAGTCCACTGAAAGCGAAAGAAGGGCATAGAGGAGCTGGTGTCCAACATTTTATGGAAAATTTATAATAAAGTCAGAAAGTGTAAGTGGAAAACACAAATAGCTAGACAGTGAGGAACTGAAAAACGCTCTGTCAGGAAGGAGTGTGTGCAACTCTATTCTCTCCTTAGTACTCCATAAACACAGATATGGGCAAGGGCTACAAAATCACTGGGACTATAAATCAGAAAACATTTTACCATTGTGTCATTATACAATCCAAAACCAAAATAATTTGAGGTAAGAAACCAAGTCTATATCTGAATACCCCTCGAATTTGGGTTAGCTCATCACTGAATCCGATTTGCACATGACAAAGTCTTCATCAAGTACACAATATAAAATCCTAAACTTGAAATTTTGTATGGGAAACAGTAATCTTGGGGAGGGAAAGCAAAAGACTTTGTAGGAGTAAGGTTAGTAAGACACCGAGCAAGATCTGATCACCTAGGAAATGCAAATCCCTGCACCCAGGCATTAGAAAAGTCAAAAAGCTAACTGCCTGGAAAACAGCTTTGCAGAGAAGGGTCCAAGGCTCCTGGCAGACAAGTTGACCAGGACTCAGCAATGCACACTTGTGGTAAAGAAGGCCAGCAATATTGCCAGGAGTTTATTGGAAATGATCCTTCTCCTTCTCCACAGCACTGGTGAGGTCACTCCTGGAGTGCTGTATCCAGTTCTGGGCTCCTCAGTACAAGAAAGACATAGACATAAAGTTCTGCAAAAGTCCACAAAGACAACGAAGGCACTGAAGCATCTTTTGTACAAGGAGAGGCTGAGAGCTGTGATTGTTTAGCCTGGGAAACAGAACTGATGGGCATCTTATCAGTGTGTATCAATGCCTGATTGGGACATGTAATGGAGAGAGAGCCAGACTCTTTTCACTCATATCCAGTAACAGAAGAGGTAAAAGGAACAAACAATGGGCAGAATACAGAAAGAGAGTTGTGGAGTCTCCACCTATGGAGACATTCAAAATCTAGCTGAACACAACCTTGAGAAACATGGGCCATAGGTTTCTCAACCCTGGGAAACCTGTTCTAGCTGACTCTGCTTTGATGAGGTAGATGGGACTATACCTCCAGAAGTCCCTTCCAATCATAACTATCCTGTGATTTTGTAATTCTAAATATGAAGATAGAAATTCTTTAGGAAAATGTCCATTTTGGAGACAGTAGATATGTTCTGAATATGATTTTAGGCTTAGAAATTTTCAGGATGGTTTGAGGGTGGAGATTAACTAGACTTAATATATTTATGCATTAGAACATATAATTGTATATAATAGAAATATATCCCAATATAACTCAGTATATTCTTAAAACACTGAGAATATAACTGGGTTGGTAGCTAAGAGATTTCAACACAAATCTCAAATTAGAATTGCAAAAAAATCAAGTCTAAACTGATGACATATCAGTTAATTAAAACAGTATTATGTAACAGTGATAATGAGCATTTAGACATGTAAGGCTTAGAAGACAACATGTAAGATTTAGAAGACAAGACATTTGCAGCCAGTGCCATATAGGTTATTCTTCCCTAGAAAGAAAAGTTATGAAGTAAAAATGAGAGTCTCCACCACGCAACAGCTCAGTTTTCTAACACACTCTGACATTTCCTCTGGGTTGTCTTTTGTACATTGTTGTTTCCTGTAAACATTTACACAGCTGTATAAATGTACACTTCTGATTGATCCTTGAGTACTTCATTTGTGGTGATGCTTGAGCAAAACCTTAACAAAGATTAAAAATCAGCCCTGTGTGTAAACTGTGTGGTCACGGCTTGCAACGCTGACCTTGAACGCCTCCTAGTTATGATGGCACTGACACCTTTGTCCACAAGACAAGACCAAATGCCACTGACAGGAAAATTAGCAAAAATGACAATATTTATTAAAAAGTCAAATGTAACTAAATTAATATTACTTAAAGATTGTCTCCTCTAGACTGCTCTGCTCAGGAACTGTTTACAGAGAAGAGAATGACAACTTTTATCTTTTAAGGGCTCTGCTGAAATGAATGAAAATGTGACTCATGAAAACCTTTTGAAAATAAAGGCTATGCATTTTAGTTCCATACTGACAGTTTACACATTAGTCCTGAATTGGTCATCTGTTATGCAAAATTCATGAGCAGTTGCCCTGTCCCTCACATCCAAGCACTGCTTCGTACACTACTTCAGATTACTAGCAAAACTGAGCTAGTTGATATTAAAGAAGTTTTTGAACAAGCCTGAAATCCACTGGTGTATCTTGTCTCTTCATCTCAAATCTAAAAATTATTCATGTTGAAAAGAGTATTGGACAGTCTTGCAGAGGCAGACAACTTAACATTAACTGGCCACTGTTCACATCCAGGATACATTCAGACCTTTTGTTATCTTTAGCAGCTAACATTCACAATTGGAATTCTGAGCCTCACTCAACTCTTCGGTCAACTAACACATTTTTGGTTTCACTGATTGCATAAAAGATTGTGGCAAATTATAATCTCACCCGATGCAAACCAGTGGAAACTGTTTAAATCATGATCTTCAGTGTATCTGAGGCAATTCAGAGGAGTTGAGCTGTCATTATACTGAACTGTGCACTGTGTATACTTCAGCTTCTTTGTTTAATAAAAGGCAAGCCTTCTGCTGCTCCGGAAAAGTCAATGTGGAAAATCTACTGGAGGATATAGTCCTGAAGCATTTTGCAGATGTTAACTATATGTTTTCTTTTTCCTCCCAAGATTGTGCTTACAAACAGTAGTCAAATACTACTATTGCTGTAATTGAGACATCTGTTAAAAGAGTAAAAAAAAAAAGCACCACAATAAAACAGATCTTTTAAAAACAATTCTAGTCAATGGTAGAAGGACAAACAAGAGGTTTTACAAATAGATAAGGATCAGGAGATTTTGAGGGAGACTGTAGTCTCTTTGTGTGATGGATGGAGGCGAGTTGCTGACAGATGAGGCACAGAGTGCTGCAAAGCTAAAAGATTTCTTTGTCTCAAGTATGTTCACCGGGGAGAAAGAGGGAAACATGCCAGAATCAGAGAGAACTTTCCTGGAGGCAGAAAATGAAAAATTAATGAAATGAAGAGTGACACCAGAGTAAGTAAAAAGGAATCAGTCGGTGAAAAGAAATGTTCAATTCTAGTACTGGATGGCCTGTATACCAGCATTCAGAAAGATACTGTATATGTACATTTTAATTAACTTGGGAAATAAATTTATTACCAATAGTATAAAAGGCAGATGACTTATCACACTTACCAGAGTTCATTAGGGGTTGAGGGATGGATAAAAGGAGATTTACAGGTAAAAGACTTTAGAACAGTGTGGATTAGGGTACAAAGAGCAGGCAGCTCTGAAATGAGCCAGACTCTGGGCACTGGCTGCAGTGCTGTCACTATTTTTACACTACATGTCTAAATGAATCTGTAACTTTTTAGATTACATTTGTGTACATAGACATGTGAATAAGGATCTAACACTTAGAATTAAGAGAGGTTTTAGATAACTAAATTATCACATTTAAAAATTACCTGTGTCTTTAAAGTCTTTAAGCAGGAAGGCATTGTATGTATCTATATGTATGCATTGCTTTATAATATTCTGAAGTGTAACTGCAATTAAGTTGATGTACTAACAAGTTTCTGAACCAGGATTCACTCAGCACAAACTGAAGAGAAGATCTATATAACTATATGGACATTTACACCAAACCCAGAATCTGATAAAGAAACATAGAAACCCCTGTATTTAACTGTGAAACTTAAATTGCAAACACAGGAGGCCCGAGCTGAAAATTTACAGTTGCTGGACATAAGGTTGATCTATAAAAAAGTTACAAACAACTATGAAGTTATCTAAAGAGAGGAGATCATTAAAAGCATAAGGACCAGGAAGAACAAAATTGATATCTGGAATCAGAGCATTTTGCACTGCATTACAATTAATGTTTTAAAAGAAAAACAAAATTCTAGAACTATGAAATGCTGTGTGAAACGGTTTGCCACAAAAAATGAAAAGAGACACATAGCCAAACAGAGTTGAGCACCCCAAAGGTCACGCTCAGGCTTTGTTAAACTTCATATGGGGGTTATACAGTACCAACTATACACCACAGTCAGATGTGGAACTACCTCATGCTAACCATGATACAAACCTGTAAGCACCCACTGAACAAATCTACTTTTTACTGGATTCAATTAAGCAATTTGTGTAAATTTGTATTCACTAATAAATATAAATCATTACTAATTCAGAGTAGCGCCTCACTTCTCAAAGGATAGAGTTGATTTCACAGCATTGTATAACTCAAGACTAGCTACTCAAGTGAAGTGAAGACGCAAAAAGTTGAGATCCTGTGACAGAAGAATAGGGATAAAGGGAGATAAAATACCCTCAGATAGGCATAGGATTATAAAAATGAATCATATGCAATTCATTGGTGTTAATTAATTCAACATTGGTGATGGTTTTCAATACCACACTGAGGCAATAAAGCAATATTGATCTCAGCTTCTACAGACTGAAACTGATAACATTAAAATAGAAATTATGGAAGATAGAATAAAAATAATCAATAACATTCTGCATATTGCTACACTGTGCAAATGCTCTGTTGTCTGCAATTACAATGCATACTAATTAATGAATATTAACTAAATCTAATTTTTTCTTTGTTGGAAAAGTCATTCTCAGAAGTGAAACAAACTTCTTCACTTTATTGCACCCCCACTACCAGTTGTTCATTATCATGACCAATATGCATTTTACATTTACTTCATCATCACCCAAAAAGTGCACAATGCCTTTGTCTTTTTGAGATATAGAGGGGTGTTACTTCTCTTCTTCTTATATATACATGTTAGCATGTATTTACTTCAGTGACTATGGGCATTGAAAGAGATCTTACAAAGGCAAAGGTTTGTGACAATCTTTATGAGGCATTTGTGTCACAGTGTGGTTGGCCCTGGAGAGGGTTCACTCTCTCCTACCAACGAGCAGCCACACAGCTCACAGAGCTCCTTTGTGCCAGAACTGCTCAGTGTACCAGCAGAGTCAAAGTGTAAGATGAGAATGTGTGGCACTCAGCCCTGCCTTTAAATTCACCAGGCAATCCCTCATACTCAACAGAGACAGCCAAAAGAGAAGCTCATAGTAACCGCTAAAACATGCCAGCTGTTTATTTGGCTTTCTTCCCTCACAGATTACTAAACAGCACAGGCTGAAACAAAGGATTAAGAATGCTCATGATTTCATTTTGCTACAAATACCGCAATTACAAGGAGATATCCTGTATTATAAATTATTTTAAGTATGACATTTTATTTTTATCTATTTCAACTAGAACAAAGTCAAATCAGTTAAATAAAATTATTGCAAATAAATGAAAATATCTGGGATTTTTCAGCAGAAGGACAAAGCTCTTACAGTCTGATTCTGAGCAATCACCACATTACTCTGTGGTACACTACCTGCAGTAGGAATTAGATATTTGAGTTCTTGATACTAGTTTTCAAAATGCAATTCGACAGGGCACTAGATAATCTCATTGAGGCTCCCTTTTCCACAGAAGGTTGGACCGGATGATCTTTTAAAGGTTCCTTCTAGCCCGGGCAGTTCTGTGATGATTGAAGTATTATTTTTTCCATTGCTTTCTAACTGGGTTATCATAGTACTTTTTTTGCTTCTTAACGAATTTAAAAGCAGTACACTGGAATGACATGATAGCGATCAGTGCAGACTGAATTTCTTCATCAAGTAGTGGGGAGGGTATAATCTTGTGCATTGGACTGATCATGCAACTCGCTGCTGCTTTAGGCAGGCAGTTAAGGTAATTGCCCATCACAGAGACGCTTACACTGATTGCACACTAGAAAGAGAAGGCAACTGGTTTCCCATTCTCTCATTTACTTATATTAGCTTTATGTTGCTACCACCAGAGCCATGTGTAATGTACGACTCTTTACAACTTAGTTTACATGGCATAAAATATAATTTGGTTACTATAGAAATCTTATCCAAGTTTTAAATGTTCATTGAGAATGAAAGCAATCAAAAAACCTAAATCCCATTTCCTCATAAACTAATAGTGTTAGAAGTCAATTTAAGAAAAAGAACAAGCAGTTTACAAACTATTTAAAAGGCATGCTTCAATCCCCAAGTAGTTGTTGGTGCCCTAAATGAGAAAAATGTACAGCTCTTAATAGAAACAATTATAAGCAGAAGCTTTTGCTTACTAATCGAACTAGAGATGCCACCAGAAAAAACTTTTCTTTGTCAGGTTGTAATTAAAGCTACTCTTCATACCTCTATGTATGTGCATGAGAGACAGTGGTCTGGACACCTGCATCTGTGTAATTAGAACACTGGAATAAAGATGGCTGTGATTTTTAGCCTTTTAATGAGTGCAAATATACATACAAATGTTAAAGTAGCAAGTAATCCATCCACTAGACTCTGCTCACATCACAGATAAAACAAAGACCATATAAAAACATGTTTTCTCATATAATCTTGAATCATATAACCTCTAAATTGTAGTGCCACTGCTTTCAATTCTCAGTCTTTTTTCTCATATTGACAAAAGCATTGCCCATTATAACCACTGATGTTCCATAAAAATGGTTCCTATAAGTAAAAAAAAGTAGCAGTAGCTTTAAAAATGTTGAAGAGAATGTTTTATAAACTACTGCTGACACCTAAAGCCAAGTGTTCTACAACCTACTACACCAAACATTACACCTCTCAGTTTTTGGAGACTGCTACAATTCACTGACCAAATGAAGGTATCTATAATACAGAACACTAAGCTCATGGCACTAAATGCTGCTGACATATCTTTGATGATTCTATGATTCTAAAAAATCTTCAACCCTGAGTATGTTCTATTCCCTCAAAAAATACAGAAAATTTAAGCATTTACATTGCATGAGATCATACTGACTTGGCGTGACATTATATTGAGCTCTTATGTCACTAATGCAGGGGGTTATCTTATATCCAAGCAAATCTGAATGCATTGCAGGCACAATACAATTTCCATGGAGATAAATACTTATGGTACAGCTGGACCAGTAGTGTACAAGTGAGAACCATGAAGGAAGACGTTTGCTGCTTAGATGTAGCCTGTTAATAGAACCGCAAAGCCTAACTTCGAAGTATAGCAATGAATTGGTTCTATTCCTATGCCTTCAGTGTTTTTGCTAGTGACAAGATTCCTTTGGGTCAAATGATTGCTTACCATGGACGAAATTACTGTGGGTACAGAGCCAACACACAAATCTACCATTCAGTTTTGTTTCTACTACTTTGTGCCTTCAACTTGGCAAAACGCTGTTCAGATCCAAACTCAGAAGGTTCTTAGTCACCTTCTTGCACCAACAGAAAACCTACTTTTTCATAAATAGCAATAAAAAAGTTTTCTAGCTCTTCTCCTGGACACATGGGTTTTGAGGTATTGAGTGACAGCACTAGAGAATGAATCCAGGTGTACTCAGAAAGATTTCTATAGGCAACATAACAAAGTCTTTCCAAAATTAAGTCAGCAGTGTGCTAAGTTCTTGAAGAATGTCCTACTGATTTGAGAAAGTAATTCGGCTTCAACCTACATTAACCATTGTTAAAGGCAAAACAATATATGGGAAGTCAAATACAGAAATTACGTGAGATGCATATATGGTCTCTTAAGTGCCTTATCTTCCCTTTTATGTAAGCTTCCTACGCCAAAAAAAAAGACCCAACCTGAGTTAGTTTTAATCCTGACCTGATCTTTTTCTAGAAAAGACCCAAACTAACAAACATAAAAAAACTGAGGAGTGAGGTCTCAAATTTACAAAACCATCATGAAACATGCAACGTTTTGGAGAGGAAGAGCAGAACATCTCATCTCCACCTGCAAGTTCAGTTTCTGCTCAAAATACCACAAGATGGCTCTGGTGGGTTTGGAAGTGTCCCCTGATCACCCCTGGGACAAGTGGTTGACACTGGGCTGTTAGGCTTAACTGGAACAGAGGGCTGGCACACTGAGGGCAGGCAGTGCCAAACAGGCAACCATTCGCTGCAGCCCTCTCTTGGCTCGTGACTAATGCCATTTCTTCAGTAACTATGATATGTAGTAGATGAATATATTATTTTAATGCAAAATAGGTTGATATAAAATGAGGGCAGGGAGGATACACCTGTCTCAACACATTTGGTGCACTCAGGGACACAGAAAAGGCTAGGAGTTCAGATATCTTAGGGCAACAAGAGTGAAATTCATAGAAAATTATACAGATACTTAAATGACATGTTTCCCCTGCCCAGGACCATCAGGCTCATCCTCCATGTCACTACAACTTCCGACAAGGCTCTTGGACTAGATTTCACTTGCCTCCTTGGATCTGACGGGGAAATATCTCTCACAGTAGATTGTCAGGATCTCCACAGCATGGCCCATTTTTCTGATGGACATTAATCAGCTTTGAAATAGCTAACACTACTAAAATGTAAATTATGCCTATTTGAACTGAGCTGAATATGATAGAATCCGCTTGCTGCGCTACTGTTGGAAGCTCCCCAAAATTCAGTCAACACTGCTCCAGTCACACCTGGTTAATACTTGAGAGTTACCTTTGTAAGCACTTTTGAAAAAGAAAATTTAGTTTCTGCTACCCATGGTTGGATCTTAGAGATGAAAATACACAGTGCCTCTCTTACCAGTTCAATCTTCATTTAACAACCTCACACTCCAGGAAAAGTTAACCATATTCAACAACAAATGCATAAATTCATTTTACTGCTCAACAGTGGCCACCGAGCTGAAGTAACAAGTGCACTGGAAATATATACAATATAAAGTGAGATATTGAAGACCTTACTCTTTCCTACTGAGGACCATGTTTCACATCTGTTCAAAATTGCTATGCCTGTTAAGCGACAGGGTACGCATGGTGTGCCAAGGAAGAGTAACAACAGCAGGGGAAGGTGGACTCCCCACTCACTGTCCCCCAGCAGACTCAGAGCTGTGTGTGGTGAGGCCAGCAAGCAGACCTGAGACACCCAAGTGACAATCTCAGGCTGCATCCAAACTTTCAGCATGACTCAGGAGTCCTCATTTCATCTGTCTTTGTAGCAAGGGAATAATAATAATTCCTTTATCCTGGTTTTCCTGCTATCTTGTTTCTTCAGATAGCAATGTATTTGTGCAGGTGGCATTTTTCAGCTCTGTGGCCATATGGCACAAGAGGACACCAATTTCAGTTAGGGCATCAATGTGTTAATACTGTACATCTAACAGAGTTAAACACATATTCTTGATATTTTGAAGAGTAGTAATTACACCTTTTCCTCCATCAAGCTGTAGTTTTTCATCTTTCCTTTAATAAAAATCCTCAATATTCAGCTGAGAAGTTATTCATGTCTCTCTGACATGGAACCATAGCTTGGTCTCAGACGCCATTTGAAACAGCCGCAAAGCTATTCAGAACTGTATCAGGCTGGCTGCAGCCTCAGATCAGTTGCAGTATAACTTCAGCCTTCTTTTCCCTGTCCTGGCAGCTTCAGGAATGTGCTGGATGGCCTGACTAAACTTCTTTCATCTTGTACTCAGAAGAGTTTCCAATTCCAAAAATCAGGGAAATTTCTTGTTCCTTTGTAATATAGGAGCACTTCAGAGTTAGCAACAGAGTTTTCAGAGTATATAGGTCAATACTGAAAGCCAAGTAATTGTTAATTGTTTTTTTGTAATTAACTGAAATTAAAATTCTGAAATCTTTCAACCTGTTCTGAAGAATACAAGTAATAATGCTCCTAAAGGATTCAAATGAAAACACACACCAAAGTTATACGTGGTTATATCTGTATTTCTATCTTACTATCTATTCTTATTATAGTCCTTCAAAAAACATACTACTATTGCATAAAAATTGTTCTCACCAGTTGGGACCTATTTACTCCTGTTTCCATGACAGGAAAAGGGAAAAGGTATAAGGGAAAACAAAATTCAAATATCCCCAATTATAAATTTATACTGCTCAGAAAAGTCTCTTCCCAGCCATGAAAAATTAACAGTCTGGCAGCATGGATTAATTACGGATTAATATACATGGCTGCAGTGACCCTTAGCTCCCAATATTTTGAGTACACAGGGTACACAGTTACATATGTAAACATTAGCTATCTCCTTAGAGAGTAGGTTTTCTTCTTAAGAGGAGTACCTATAGAAATATGCTTTAGAAATTTCTGTAGTAATCTCTTGTTGATGTTTAAATGTATAATGCTGTACAGACTACACTGGGCATCTGTTGTGTGTTAACCCTGGTAGGCAGCTAAGCACCACACAGCCCTTGCTCACTTCTCCCAGAGGGATGGGGGAGAGAATTGGAAGTGCAAAAGTTAGAGAACTTGTAGGTTGAGATAAAGAGAGTGTAATAAACAAATTAAAAAGAAAGAAATAAAAACAAACCCAAGAAAAACAGGTGAGGCAAAGAAACCAAAATTGCTCACCACCAGACCAATGACCAGCCAGTCCCCAAAGCAACAGCAGCCCTGGAAAACTTCCTTCCCAAATTTCACTGCTGAGCATGACACCATATGGTCTGGGATATCCTTTTAATCAGCTATACTGGCTGTGTCCCCTCCCAGCTCCTTGTGCACTCCCAGCCTACTTGCTGGTGAGGCAGCATGAGGAACAGAGAAGTCCATGATGCTGTACAAGCACTGCTCAGCTACAACAGTGTGTTAACAGCACTGTTTTGGTCACCAATCCAAAATATAGCTCCATACAAGCTGTTATGAAGAAAATTAATCCCATCCCAGCCCAAAACCAGCACAGCATGCCTTTTGGTACTCCCTTGTACATTGAACTTGGCACACCCTCTGCTAGCATTGCCTAAAACTGGTAAATAAAAGGTGCGCAGCCCATCCAAACATATCAGCTGTGGCGGTGAAGCTTTATTGTTGTGCTGGGATGGCCACTCAGCAAGGCTTACTGAAGTGTTGTGCCAATCACATAATTTCTACCTCTAGTACTTGTTCATGCTCAAACAAGTAGTATCCTTTACCTGATGGCCCTGGCAGCTACAGGCCAGTTTGGGTCTTCCTAATGTGGGACGGACTGATTTGCCCATACAGGAACTCCAATATGATAAGGTGCTAAGGCATGGAGGTGCACCCCAAGAGACAGGTTATTCTCAAGGTTTTCAACCTTCTTGGAACACAGTTATCTGTCATTCATCATAGACTGTCAGCAGACTCAGACCTGTCTGTGACTTAAATACACAATCAGCACATTATTGTTACAAGCCAGTATGTACAGCTACCATTCTTACAGCAGCGCTTCTGAATGATACCTGTTCTCCACTTGCATTTTTTTTAACTTTATTTAAGAATTTTTTAGATTCCAGTCCTGATATAGTCCATGCTTCAACACAGTGTGGACAATGTTCAGGAGGCCAGGGTCATCTGTTTCAGGGTGACCAGTCTATAGTTAGCACCATGAACTAAGAGCTGAAAAGGGTACGGACATCTGACTAAAACCTCCCCGTACCCATACACTGAGGGTGCAGAGGTGGTTGTGGGCACAGGGCTTGTTCGAGAAGCCTGCAGGGTTATGACCCCTGCTCTGGAGGCTCGCTGTAGTGTTCTGCCGGGCTTGGGGCTGAAGACTCCTAGGACAAGGTCTGGGATTGTGGCAAGGGCAGGCCCCATAGCACCCACCATGGGAGCAAGGTACTTCACTGCCCAGGGGTCACACTCCACAGTGCAGGGCCCATTGGCAGGGTGGAGAAGGCTCAGGGGGAGGCCAGGAAAGGCTTCCAGGGCTGCTGGGGCCCTCAGGGACTGGCCAAGAGCTTAACAGTACTCTTCATCAAAGACTAAGTGTATTCAAACAGGGTTTTTTTCAGCTCATAAAGCAAAGCTTCTTTTCCTCTGATAATTCAAAATGGTCAAAAACTCCTGAAGACACTGGCAATCAGAACCTGTATTTGTTGACAGCTGAATTTGTTTAGTCCCTATTATGGACCCACTAATGGCAAATTACTACAGAGTGAACTCAGAAAGCAGAAGGATGAAGAAATATTTTCCACATCATAAACTACTGTTACCAGAATTATGGCATCCAAGAATTGCCATGACATCTTCAGGCTGTCACAGGAATAAGTGTGTTTTGCTCTTTTCCTCCTTGTTGTCCACAACTTTGTCACACAAAGTTTGCACCTCTGTTTCCTATTGCAGAGTTTGTTGTAGATTTGGGTTATCAGCCTCTTTCAACCCTTGATGTGCTCTTATTCCTGGACTATTTTCAAGACAGCAGAAAATGTCAAAGAAGCAGGATCTGGGTTTGGGGGTGGGAAGATAAGTCCATGGACACCTCTTTTCCAAGCTCACTGGGCTTCATGTATCTAAGTCACTTTCATGCCATATTTTATATTTCTCACATGCACCAATATTGTAAGGCAATTGTTAGTGTCGTCTGTTAAGTCTAAATATACAGTCCCACTATTGAATTATACGGACTGCAAATGGGTTTTGTAAGTCTCTCTCCCATACTGTATCTTGCAAATGCAACTCCCTGTATTTTAATATTGGGTTAATAAGCTGAATTATAATAATTCACATAAATGTACAATAATTTACATTTATATTGCAGCTTTTATCCTGATAGATTGCTGAATTCTTCCAATTACAGGGACACTGCAACACACAGATGCAGGCATCTCTGTGGAAGGCATAAAGTTGGCAACAGCAGATGAGTCAGGACCTTTAGGGCTTAGGACAGTATGGACATCCCCTAAACTTAAGCCACCAGCATAGTATCCTTGAGTTCACAAGAGCAGAATATCTTAATTTTAAGACACCAGAAGTCCTGAAGCCTACAAACTTAGTCTCATTTGTAAAAGAAGATGACAGGAATCAGTTCTGCATGAAGATGAAGCAGTATTTCTATTACAAGTACCACCACTGAGGTAGTCCAAAAGAAAAAAGTAGGTTACAAACAATCTCTTTTGGATGCCTAAAACCATAATAAAATAAGTGATTTTAACTCTTTTTTTTCCCCCCCTCCTTAGAGGGAATAGGATTGGAGGGGAGAGATAGAGAATGAAGGGGAATGGTTCTGAGAAAGTTGATTTTCATCCAAATAAAATTGGAACAGGTCCCAAACAAGTGATCAGACTGATTTCTATTCAGTTTTGCCAGCCCAAGTGGGTCCCAGTATCACTATTATGCCTAGTATCATGTGATTAGTCTCACTGAGAGAACACAGTTTACATGCTGAAAGCTGATGGTATGAAGCCTTTAGCATACACCTGCTTTTTTTGGAAATATTTCAAATGTTTCTTGTGGTGTGGAGGAGTAGTAAAGTGAAGTCCTGCTTAAAAGAAAAGCCTTTTTGAGAAAATGCTGTTCTTGTGACTGGAAAATTGCTCTTCATATAGGACCATTCCCAGCTTTCTGTTCTCCAATACAGATGTCAATCTCAAAATCTAACAGAAAACCCTTGAAGTAAGAAACTAGGGATCCTTACACAATTGCAACTCAGAACTTACTTTTTATAAAATCTTGTTATAACCTTGATGCCAGATTCTCAGAAGAATTTAGCTCCTATCCAGTAAGTAAATGAAGAGTTCAAAAGCTACTAGCTACAGTTCTTGGGTTTTTATTAATCAATCAAAGATGATGACCATTGCAGCTATGTGGATCTTTTTAAAAATAAGCCAAAATTTATGAGAAAGAGCCTGGGGAAAATGCTTTTTCCATGGTGATAAATTCTCTCCATCTGACTTAAGTTACAATGGATTGCAGAGAATTTTAAAATGGCTGTGATAATTGTTTGCTGTTGAGCTTTCCAGCTGTTCATGCAGGTGCATTCCTGGCTACATCCAAGGAAATCATATATTGTGTGTTCTTACTCTAAGTTGCTACTTGGAGAGAAAGAGAAGGTAATGGCTATCATAAGCAACAAAAAGCAGAAATTATCAATAAAGAAAGGCAATGAATCAAAATGTACAGAAAAAGACTAAAAAAAGAGTTAAGCAAAACCTCTCTCTACTCAATTATTTTCATCTGCATTTCTTATTTAAAAGTAAGATTTTGTGGCCTGTCTCTTTCCCACTCATCTTCTGCCATCAAATCTGATGAAGGTATTTTAAAAATACTTCCACGAATAGTCACACAGGCAGATATCTCTTATGAGGGTGTGCTTCCATGCAGGAATCCTTCATCTACCATCGTCTCGGAAACCAGCAGTAATGAAAATGTTTGTGTCCTTCACTCCCTCCAGACCACTCAGTAACCACATCATACGACTGGCAAAAATTAAGAATGATCAAACCTTCGGAAACACCTGATTTATAATTTTAATGGATGTGTACATTCTGCTTGCCTCTTAAAAAATGAGGTACTTTAAAAAATTTGACTGACAGACAATGGAAAGTTTCAAAGAATACTTTTTCCTTTGCATTTATTTTTTAATATCTTTGGGCCATTCAATTAAAAAGCTTACAGCTTTTACAGGGAGATAATCTGCCTGAAGACCACAGTAACACTAGGAAGCTGTAAGTATGGTAAGAAATAATCAAGTTAACTTATCTATCTTCTGTTTAAAATATGGATCTCACTTAGACAGTGATTGCAGTCTCAAAGAGCAGTCTCTAATTTCTTGAAGAAGTCATTCAAATGGCCAAATATGCAACAGATTTTCAACCTAAACCTAAAAATGAACAGTGTAACTACTTCCATTTAAACTTTAAAATAACTTTTTCAGGCAGAGGAAGAACAGGACAAGTCCATTTTGTCAGTAATATTAAACAAACATTAGCAGAAATGCATTTAGAACTAAACCAGAGTTTATTAAATACATCTACTACTGTCATTATTAAAAAGGTATTTTTAACAAAATTATCCAATTATTTCTTATTCCTCTTATAAAGGTGTTCAGGGACCATTTCCACTATCAGAAGAAATATTATATAATTGACTGAGTCCTTGCATCTTTCAATGTTCAGCAAAGCTCCTTCTGTCCTATGAAAGGCAGGTGTTTGATCCGAGAACACATTACTTCAGAAATCTTTCTATTTTAAGAATTTCAAGCCTAAAACTAATGTGACAGGTTTTAAAGCATTGTTCTAAGTAGATTGTCAGCTATTAATCACTAATGTCACTAATTTCTACTAAGAATGCTCAGAATAGATATCCAGAGGGAAGAGAAAGCTCTAAAGATTTTTTGTTTATTATTTAGGACAAGCAATTCATCTCATTTTCCTCTTACTAAGTCACAGAGATTTGATTCCATACCGGTCAAATTAAGAACCTACAAGGATGACCCTTTTACAGAAAAATTATTTTCAAAGTTTAATTATTACAAAACATGTAGTGAAAAGAATATTAACACTAAATTTTCTTACTCTGTATCTAAGGCGTGTCAGTCTCCTGCTTTTAAATTTTCCCATAAGTTTTCTATTAGTGGCAATAGACTCTAACAAGTCATATCCAAAGGAGATTATCTTTGTTCTTCCCAAAGTCTAAAACTATGTGTTCAGTTTCCCAGGTAGCTTGCAGAAGCCCTATAACGCTATATAAAGCCTCCTTCTTAGCACCAGCAGCAGATAAGCCTTCAATTCAACAGGGCTGTGACTGTGATACATGACACACAAATACATGCTTCATTGGCATCAGCATCCAAATAGATTTGCCCTCACCACAATGTGTATGGAATCAGAATAAGTAATTAGCTTGCTTATTAAGAGTTTCAAGAAAGAAGATGTAATAATAAGACTGCATCCTCTCCCTGCCCCTATCTCAATACGTCTCAATGTAATTTCCACTTAGCTTCCAAAAGCAAAAATCACAACAAAAAAGCAGGTACTCCAGGCTCTGCCTTGGACATACCTTTGACTCCTGGCATATGGTTTGAAAGCAACACAGGTGTCCCACAGACTGATTTAATCTTGGGCCTGCAAATCCTCAACATGTGATTATTGCCGTAGTGTAGGCTGATCATAAGTATGCCTTGCTACACTAAAATATATGCATTCTCAGAGGTGAAGTAAAGTTGTTGAATATTCAGGCTGGAAAATTTTCTTCTGAACCATGATGTTCCATAGTACAGCTGTCTTTTTTTTTTGTTTTCTGATGAAGAATTTACTGAATCATTCGGTCATTATTACATTGAATGGACTGCTGCAGTGGAAAGCTTCTATTTAGCTAGAGCTGCCAAGTGTCTAATACCTCTGCAAGAAGGATGAAAGCAATTGAAAAGCCCTTCTTATGTATATGTGCAATGGAAGCCCAGAGATGTCTGTCTTGGAAGCAAGGAAATACTAAAAAAATTAAAAGTAGCAGTCACTGCTTTTTTTTTCTAGAGAAACTGGTTAAACTTACCTCATACATCTATAGGAAATATTGGCTAATAAACAGTAGTTGCAATTCTGTGGAAGAGAACTGGCCATAGGAAGTGAGGAAATGAGAACAGTAAAGACATGAAACTGCCACTGAATGTGTACTTTTCTAATAGAGTATGGAGATACGGCATAGCTGAACATCATAATGTTTGAGGTATACTCTTTATTCCAGAACACTACTATTATTATTATGACATCCAGACTGAAAGGATTACCCTCAATTCCCTTCACTCTACCGTTGGCCCTATAAAGATCCAGATAATTGGTATCCAAGCAGTTTAACAGTTACAGCTCTTACCAGTTTAATTGTGCCAAAAGCTTCCTTTCCAGACATGGTCTGGTAAACTAAACGGGGCCAGGGCATCACGGCATGCAACTGTCCATAGTATTTAATTGCTAGTGCACACCTTGGCACTGATTTGAGTCAGGGGAACTAAGGCTCTTTCAGGCAACACCTGGGCACAGTTTGGAGAGTAAGGCAAGCCTGGGATGGCTCCCAATATGCAGCACAGGCAATGCTGACATGTTTTAGTGACGAGATAGTTTAGCCACATGGATCTAAGCCATGCTGTCACTTGCTCTCAGGGCCAGACAGGGAGCCAGGGTGTTTTTTATTTTAGTTTGTAAAGACATAGATATTGAAATCAATTTTCTTTTGAAATAACTATGACTCACTTTACTGAAGCCAAAGATTTATAGCAAATGTGTAGAAATTAGAGAATAAACCTACCTGTTGGGTGTGCATATAGAAGATGTGGTAATCTTATTTTAAAAGTAACTTAAATGGGGTCAGAGCTGTTCAACATTTGTCCACTAATAACAGCATCTGCTGTACTCTGATTTTTTGTCTCTTCCTTTTTAAACCTTTTTTCTACCAATTTCACACATATAGACTAGATTTGGCCATTAGCAGCATGGCACTATCCAGTATTACAGTCTGCTCATGGACAAATGTGCACCCAATAGCTTGCTTGCCTTACCTGCTGCCTGTCATATAATCTGCTCAAATCATGTAAGAGTGAGCAGCACCTGTTTGAAAGCAAATACCTCATAGCCCCAGGATGCACAGTAGGTAGCGTTATGCTGAACCTGAACTTTTGAGTATCTTTGATGTTTCTTCTCTGGAAAAAACCCCTGTTGCACAAGAGACAATTCCCCACTCTGTTAGACTAACTCATAGGGGTAGCTCCATTGGTTATCAAAATTACACTTTAAGGTAAGTAAAATAAAAATCAAAATTTAAATAAAACCCTTTCTGTAATGTTAAGACAAAATCAAAACTGATGAGATAGAGTGGAATGAGAACTAGTCTTACAGCTTTACTGTTGCTAGTGTGTCATGTATTGTCATTTATTGTTACTGATACATTAAAAAAACCCAAAAATCTTCCATGTAAAGGATCTCACCCTCTGTTTACATGCTCGAGTTACACGTTGCTCATTCAGGCTTCCTGAGGTTTTCTTCTCACTGCTATTCGTATGTAGCTCTGAAGCTCTCACCCTGATTTGTACATTTTTATGCTTTGATGGTTTGTTTGGCTTTCCATTCATATTCTTTGAACTACCTGGCTCCTTTTCAGATGCAGAAGCCCTGCTGCTAACATGATACAGCAAGTTTACAGTGACCCAAATAAACAT
>JAWWMO010000121.1:97039091-97088820 GCA_035047845.1 Dendrocincla fuliginosa
CTACCTGGCTCCTTTTCAGATGCAGAAGCCCTGCTGCTAACATGATACAGCAAGTTTACAGTGACCCAAATAAACATCATAAAGCTGGGAATTACATAATGTATTCCTCACACAAAACCCCATCCCAAAATGACCTTTCTTTCACTTTTCCTCACAGGCACATATACACAACTCCACATTATTAAGGCTTGTTACACAAACTCAACGAACTAAATTATTTGGCTCTCAAAGCATAAAGAGATTCTGCTGTCTTATCAATTTCTCTTTGCTGATTTCAGCAAGTATCCTATCTTTTCGGGTGCTTTGTGTTTCCCTCATTCAGTGCTCCTCCACAGACCCTACCTATTCCCAAGGATCTGTTTGTTAAAAAACCCACCCACACATATATATATGAAATCTCAGGGGATAACTACTCCTTCTCTCTGCCTGCCTTGGCTCTTCCCACCGCATGAACACAAAGTGGCTTCACAGAGCACTATACCGACTCTCCAGGACTAATCCCATACTGACTCACCATGGCCACCCAGCAGATACTTAAAGGCTGAAGGAGCTCCCACCCATCTCACCTATTTTGTCACCTCTCTGTTCCCCAGGTAGACTTGACAGTCCTTCACTGAAGGACAGTATTCACTCTTTGCTTCTTTTTAACCATTGGTACCAGATAAATTAAGAAGTCAGGAGAAAGAGACAGAAATGGAAAGAGAAAAAAATGTAGTAAGACTTTAAAACTAAAACCTACCAATTCACACCAAACAATTTTCCCCGCTTTCTGAGATTTATATATATATATACATATAGACATAGCATTCCTTGAAGTGTGTTGCTTCAACAAACAGGAGTCAAAATACTCTGGAATTAATCTGCTTCTGTAATTCTGTGCATTTTTTTTTTACTCTGGTCAGTAATGTGACCAACATATAAAACTCTGAAGAACTTTGAATGCATAAGTCTGTAAGAGCATTAGACTAAGTTGTGAGCAGTTGATAATCTAAACAAGGTAAAACTTTCTCATCTCAGGAAAAAAAAGTTTGAAGTTGAAGTCGACCAAGGTCTGATCTTTCTTTGATATAAAAAAGTTTCCAGTGGAAGAAGTATGCAATTTGTGATTTCGTGTTGGCTTTGGTGTGGTATTTTGAGACCTTCTCTATATGTCACAACTTATCACAAAATTAAATATTATTATAGATGAAACTCACATTTGCATGAAGAGGAATTATTAAAAAAGGAATGGGGATAACATTGGCATGCTTTAATTCTAATGTACTATGTAAGTATATGTAAGGCACTAATGTACTAAGTACTGATCTACTAATGTTAGGTTTACAAAGAATATAAAAAGAAAATATAGTTACAGTTTCTAAAGAATGGAGATTTTTGGATTACTGCTATTACTTTCTTAAGAAGTAGGTTTAATTCTTCCATGAACAAAATGGAAAAATCAAGTTTTCACTAAGTTTAAAAATTCAAATCCACAAAGACTGGAAAACAACAGAGCTAAGATCATTCTTCTAAAAGGTTTTTTTTTGGTAGTTAAATATTTTCTGGGTTTCTGAGCAAACAAAAATCTCTAGAATTTGATCATATGGCCTCACATTGCCAAGACTGGTTATCTGCCAAGCTGGAATCATTTGTTCCACCACACTAATTACTACCAGGCAAGCATATGAAGCAACTGATGGCAACAGTAGGTTACCGTCCTCTAGGTACAGCAGAAGTAGAGCAGAATGAGGCATAACAGAAAGGTTAAGGCAGCTTAACCCTGCCTGAAAACCCTGCAGCTGTCTCTGCCTCTGCCACAGCGCCCTCGTGTCATGGCAGTCAAGGCATTCCAACCAGACATCGAGTAGGTGATGCCAGCTGTGTTCCTCACCTCTGGTTCCAAGCCTGGCACCACACAGCCTCACTGGCAGAAACAACAGGATCAGATACTCCTACTAATGGCAACAGAAACAATGTTTTGGACATAACCAGTTCTACATAACACTAAGTGCTGTGAAAAATCTGTGGTTTATAAACTAATGAGCCAAAAGCAGTGAATCTTACTCTTTTGTGCCTCAGTTTTCCATCAAGAATGCAGTTAATGCCACATTCTACCTTATCCAGCTACTGCAAATACTTAGAGCAGTAAGCAACAAAGACAAAGCAGTAAGACATTCAAAACTGGAGGACCTGCAGTTGCCTGAATCTTCCTTCTTGCCCTTCTTGCAGACAGGAGTAACACTGGCTTTCTTGCAGTCTGCAGGAACCTCTCCCAGTCACTGCGACCCAGCCATAGAGAGTGTCTCCAAAACGACATCAGCTGGCTTCCCGAGCACTCATCGGGGCATCCCACCAGGCCCCACGGATTTATGGATGTCCAGTAGGGGTCCCCTAATGCTCTCATCACTAAGGGTGAGCCTTGCTCCAGGTGTTTAGGCTGCAAACTAATAAAGGCACTGCTTCCTGACAATCATATCTCATACTAATGCTGAATAAATATTACAGAATGATACATCACTAAAGGTAAAATCAGCATGTGTTAGGCATGTTCTCACTGCTGCAACTATACAGAGACCTGCTCTAGGAAACCAGAAGCCATTTAGCTCAGAAGACAGAATTCTGTGACAAAGTTTTCCGGATTTCACATCTGTATTTCATGAACAGGAAAAAGAAAGAAATGAATACTACCATTCCTGGGGTTTATTTATTATATTGTTGCTGTTCTTGCAACTCCTATGAATTTTATTATGGATGAGAATCCCACTGCTCTAAGCATATATAATGCCATGGATTGCTATAAGTCTTAAGCATATGTCATATATTCAGTGAAAAAAATACCTGCTCCAAAGAACTCACCATTCACAGGTTAGAGGAGGAATGACAAATGCAGTCAACTGAAACCAAGAGAAAGCAAATCACATGAGAATTACAGCAATATTCATTTGGTCATAGGTATGAAACCAAATAAATAGGTATTAAACTTCCAAAAATCTGAGAAAATAAGAAGTTTGGGGAAAATAAGATACATAATTGGAAAAAATGCCTTAAAAGGGCTGTAAGGTGAAATAAAATTAAGGGGAAAATGCAAGTTTTGGCACATTGAATAAAGAAAGTATTTGGTGCATAAAAGAAATATTTTTCAAATGTAAATTTACTTCTGCCTCACATAGACCATTTCTCTAATAATGATGATAAATAAATGGCATGGAAAAGGCTAGGCAATGAGAACATTTTTATATAAGCCTCAGACCCAGTCTAACATCTCTCCTGCAATTTGTTCTTCTTTGCTCTTCCACTGAGTTTCTTGGTCACATATTTTAAACGCCATTGTGACAACCATGTTGATATTGGCAGCTTTACAGCTATGAAACCAGGGGTATGATGAAAGTCAGGCCTACAGTCTTAGGAGCAAAGTGAACAAGAAGCTGCTTGCTGGCTGCAGCACTCTGTCACGTCCTGTACAGTGTTCATTAAAGCCATAGGGATGACCAGCCTCCCTGGAAGCAGGGTTGCTGTGACAGTGGGAATTGCAGAAGTTGTGAACATAAGAACATTAGACATTCTAGTAAGAAGAAAAGGCTAGTAGGCCAAATACACCTGTTTCTGGTTTCTCTTGATTCATTTTATTTTCAGCACATACACCAATATTCTCTTTCTTTAGAAACAAAGATGCTTCTCTACATATTTTGCAGTATTTGCTTACTTTCTTAAGTCAACTTGTGTATTCCCACTTGCAGGCAAGAATCTGCTAAGAATTCGTTAGTCTTTTTTAGAATTTTCCCCCATTTCTTGTGCTCCTTCCCAGTACCCAGGTGTATTTTACCAATTTCTTTCATATTTTAGGAGTTACAGGCTCAAATATTCATCCTGCCCCAGCTTAAGTGAAATCATGTGAATTATATATTGTCAGAGAAACACCTGCCCTCTGCACAGTAAAGCAAAGGAAAATTCAAACAGGATATTGAACAACATTAAAAATACACTGCAAATAAGCAATGCCAATTGATCTAGACGCCATACTTGAACACTGTGCTTAATTTTGCCCTTCTTATCTCAAGAATAGTACAGTGAAGAAATGCATAGCCCCAGAAAGAGCAATATATTATGAGAAGCCTGTTAATATTCCTATTAGATTGTGGGAGTAATAGGCGCATTCATTCAGAGAGGAGATGGAAATGGCAGACTGTGACTGGTACATTATTAAAAGTATTGAGCAATGGCAATAAATTAAAAAACATTTGTATATCTTCACACTCACTTGAAGGACAAGAGTGTATTCCATAATATTGAAATAGTTACAATGAATTAATAGAAACTTTGAAAATAATATACACTTAATTGTCTCATTAACTAGCATAGACCAGCGGAGCAGTCCGGATGGTGGCATTATTGTGCACACACTGCACAAGTGAAGAGCATCAGACAGCACTTGCCAGGAAAGCTGAGAGTCTGGAGAGGGAGAGCAGACAAAAGGCAGCTGAGGGGGTGAGCACATGCACAGACTAAGTGCGGTTACCATCTGGGACCATTTATGGGTGGCTGGGTACGGACAGATGAACTAAATAGGAAAAAGGGTCAGACATTGAAAGAGATGAAAGGAGGACCAGGGAAGAGAGAAAAAGTAAGCGCAGGTATGGAGCAAAGCTGGTGCAAAGAGTCTGTGCAGGAGGGAAGGGAGGAACAGGCACAGGAGTTGTTCAGCTCCAGGCAGTGAATGTTCAGCAATAGCTACATGAAGGTCACTGCTTTGGCTGCTTTGCAGCTGCTTCTACTGCTGGCAGTCTCTGCCTCTTCTTAGCCCTCCCCATGGCCAGTTTAGAGAGGCCAATGGTTTTGGGAGCACCAGCTGGGTCCCAGCAAGCCCATAGTAAAATAGACTCATGATCAGGCTGCTGGGCACAGGCAGTACCAGGGCAGAGGTGACATCCCACAGCAACACTCCCTGCCTTCCCTTTTGCATGTAAAGCCTATACATGGCTTAACTCCACCAGTTAACCTCTGCAGGTTACTGCAGTGAGACAAAGGGATTTTAACAGGTAAAGGGGACTACAGTTTAATGTGAGAATGAAAAATGTCATGTTAAGTGATAGTAACTACGACAGTTGTCTCTATGTTATTTTTAAAGAATGCAAAAATATTGCATGACAAGAGCGTGAAGAAGATATTTTGATTTACTAAAAAAAAATACAGCCCTTTTTAAGGCATGTAAATGCGTTATTCCCAAAGATGATTGCTGAGAGGCCAGCATCCAAGAGTGAGTACTAGAGTGGTTTCCACATTAATCTGGCCGTTTATAATGACTCCTGCAAGTCTGGGTTGTCAAAACAAAGTTTTGCAAATGACCAGGGAACCAGCAAAGCCCACCCCTGTGTCTGGCACACGTTAAAGTTAGGGCTTTATTTATTCTATACCATCTCCATCTTCCAATACGAGGAATTAAACTTTTCTGTTTGTATTCCTCCTGTACACCAACTGTACTTTGATCGCTGCATATAGTAAAATACAATTTTTTCATTAGAGTGTTAGACTCTAAGCAAACCGCTTATGCATAGAATAAGGGAATTTGCATTCAATAACTAATATCCTGAGTTCCTGCAGGTAGTATTTTAAGTCATCAACATAAAGAAAGGTACTTTGGTTTCCTTCATGATAGTCTCAGCCTACTTCAGAGGCTTAAATTTTATTTAAATTGCAAGTAACTTGAACAGTGAACCAACAAACAAGCCCAGCTGGTGATTCCCCCTTCTTTTCGTTGGTCTACTTTCATTAATCTTTATATAAAAAGGAGAAATCTGAGCAAAACACAATAGAAGGGTTTTCAGCTAACATACTTGGATTCTGGAACAGTTATCAACCTGCCCCTCTACGACTACATGACTAGTTATGAAGATCCATTAGCCTTTGTGTTAAATAGCTTAAGTCCAGTGACAAATAGTGTAGTGAGAAGGAATCCTGGCAATACCCTCTGACACATGACAGTCAATACATCATTTAAGCTGCTTATCTGAAATCCATACTGTGGATCTGATGGAGGGATTTAGGACCAGGGAAGACATAAGCATGCGGAAGCAAACTGACACCTAAGTAATTTCTACTGCTTTTAACCACAGCTAAGGAAGGGGCAGAAGCTCATAATCTTTAAGAAAGAAAAGTGAAATACAATACTCAAAATAAACTGATCAATATTAAACAATATGCTGCTTTGCCAAACTGGATGAATCTCTTCCTTTAGACCACAACATGAAAACATAATTCCTAATTTATTTATTTTCTTAATACATTGCAGTGATCTGCATGCACAAGCCATGCAGCAGGACCACACCTGGAATGTCACATCACATGGACAGACAAAAGGCTGTGATTTTGTCCTACAGACACTGCTGGGAGGGAAGTGGGGCAAAACCTAGCAGTAGTCCTTTGCATGAAGAGCACAGTGTGATCCAGACACCTGCTCCAGACCACATCTTACAGCACTGCAGATTGCAAGCTGTTCTCAAACCACTAATGAAAACATGGGAACAACATATTTTTGTATAAGTTTGGTACAGTTTCTTCATGTATAACCAGCTATCTTTAGTTTTTGAGGTGGTCTTCAAATGAAGAAAGCAACATTTAAAGAAATTAAAAAATGTTCATTTTTGTTTGTCTACAAACACCTGACAAGCTACCAAAGCATGAAGAAAACTACTGAAAAAACTTGTGTTTGAACTGATTAAATGTCATGGGGCAAGTCTCTTTGGTACTTTGGAATAAAGTTATAACTACTATATGGCAGATTTGTTTTGTACAAAACAATGTATTGTACTAAAACAACGGTATTTAGGAAGCTAAAAAGTTTCTGCTCTTTCTGTATCCACTATAACAATATAGGTATGGCAAATGTTCTATAAAAATAACCAGACATGTTTAACAATAGAAATTACATATTTTAACAAAAATTACAATGGTATAAATACCTCCTCTTCACTACTGCTATAATCACAAGGCCATAGCCATCTATGCCTTGCCTGAGAATAATCAATGCAATTAGAGAACTGGTGACATACCAGGCTTTACGAACTATGTACTACACATTAAGTGAAAAGTAAATGTACTCCAGGGTAGCACAACAGATACGTGTAACTCAGACTGACTGCCACACTCAGGCAATCCCTTAAGTGATCTCTCTAACTTGTTCTGAGCTCATTCAGGACTAGTATAAATAAAAGGGATTTGCCTTTCTCCTTTACGGCTTACAGCTAAGAGAAATAGATGTCATTGGCCATCCAGAAGAGCACTTTAAGAGGAAAATCCAAAATGCTTTAGAGCCTAGAGAGCAAAAAATCCAGATACTGAAAATATTGCCCTAACTACTTTAGAAATGAAACTTACTTTGTTTTTTAACAACCAAAGGCTAGGTCTCTGTCAATTATCTCTTTTTAAATTACCTACAAGTAATGTGTTTTAATGTGCAATCTGAAAATCAAAAGACAGATCAAGGAAAGCAAAGCTGCAGTCAAAGGACATGAAGTAGCACTAGACTTTTCACAACTCTCTCCAAGTTCTAGAACTTTTATTGTGCTTTTTTCGTTGCTTCCTGTATTTAAATAACACTAACCTCCTGCTCAGAATAAAACTCGGAGCTGATGGCAAATCCCACATCTGAGTGGCACTAGAAACGATCCCCAGTTCTCAGTGTCTCCTGGCAGCAGCAGCTTTTTGTGTGTCTGGCTGCAGCACTGTTCTCACTTTGATACAGGTCATTAGGCCAAGTCTTCTGTTGGAACTATCACTGAAATGGCAGCCCCCAGGGATTGCGATGTTGCCAAATTCAGATCAGGGGAGTGAAAAAAACACATTTTCAGATTCTTAAAAACCTCATTTTAAACTCCCTGTTCAAATATAGATTCTGATTATGGTCCAGATCCTGCTCTCTGACTGTGTAGAGACAGAATTCAATGACAGGACTGCAGCTTAAATTCATTTTCTTGCAGGTACTCAGTATTTCCCCTGAATAACCCTGAAATAACAACACTTAGTACGCATATTCTACATTTCATCTGAGGAATTCAAAGGGGACACATCCTAGTCTCTCTGCAGTAGTTAGAAAGCCTTCCCAGCTGAACATCTCCCAGCACAGAGACTAAAGAGGGCACTAATCTGTGGAGTGAGGCACTCAGCATGACCCTGCACAATGAGGTGGAAAACACAAACCCCTGTCAATAAAACAGAAGCTGTGAGAGTTCACACAATTTTGCATCTATGGAATAAGAGCTGCCAAACTCTTTTACAAAAATTATTTGTTTGGCCACCCAGCCCTCCTTCTGGGCTTGACTATGCGCATCCAGGACTGTAACAGACTCCAGCCCTTCTGCCCGTGCTTGAACCCGGCCAAACACAAAGAAGATTTGGTCAGGCATTAATTAGCTCAGGCAGAAGATTGTGCTAACAAAGCCCTAACAGGGGTGGGGCAGATCTGCCTGACATCCACTCAGTGGATGGACAGCCAGCAGAGCGAGCTTTGCCACGCAGGCTGGTACCTGAGTCTGATGTGCAAGACAGATTCACCATATAAGTACTATGCCGAAACTATATACTCATTATGTAGATTTCAAAGACAGAACTGTGGTGTTAAAAGAAACCCTAGTGCTGACAGTGACACATCTGACCTAGAATTGTGAATACTGCTCTGAGGGAGGGTATTTGCTAATAATCAGCTAATAGATCACCACGATCTAATGACTCATAACCACCTGAACTCCAGGCCCATTTTCCTATCCTTATGGAAAGCTACAAAGATAGCTCCCTTCCAAAAAGAGGCTGGTTTCTGCACCATTACATGTGACTTCTAAGCAGTACGGCGGGAACAGCAGATAGATTTACAAGGTTTCCTTGAGTGTGTGTGTGTGTGAATAGAGAAAGAATTCATTTGTGTAGCCTGCACAACTCCTGGTTGGCTAACTCAGTGCCTACAGCTTAGTGCTGCATAAAAGTTGTGCTACTAATTGCTTTCCCATTTCAGCTAATTCTCTGCGGCATGAGCTAACCGGGTGTGGAGCCAATTTTCACAGCTTCCAGGGTTTTACATGGCTTTCCATGCTGCAGAGGTACAAACTATCATTTAATTGAATTAAACTCTTAAATGTGCTCAAAATGTGGAAAGAACACACCCTCTCAGCTAAGCAACAGGACTAGATAGTGATCTGTGAGCTTGAAACTTATTTAGTAATAATACCTATTTTCTTTTTTTTATTGTCAGTGTTTTTTTGGTTGGTTGGTTGGTTGGTAGGTTGTATTGTTGGGTTTTTTTTGTTGTTGTTGTTGCAGAGATTTTGAATAGTAACTACTGTCTGGTGCTTTGAAAGATACAAATAACTAACTGTTTTTCCGTAATTTGTAGCAAATAAGCACTTAGAGCATAATATGCAGGTTTCAAAAGATGTCATTTGGATTTTATGACAGTTACAGTACTACAGGACCAGTATGGTTACACAAAATTATAGCAGTAATGACTTACCGAGTGTGCATGTGGTCCTATGTTGTTACTTAAAAGTAACAATAAAGCTAGGTTGGACCTTCCTTTCAGCGCTGCTGTATGGAGTTTGTAATCCACCCCAGAAATTTATCCCAAGAAGAGATAATAAGGATGTGGACATGTACACACAAAAGCATACACAAGCAGAGATAATGTGAATGACTAAAGTACAGTAGATATAATTTCATTTTTCTTCTCATTGTTTTTCACCTTATTATTCTTTGTTAGGAAAAAAATAGTGAAACAAATTAAAAGTCAAAAATTTCTCATCAGCACAAAAATATTATTGGAAAGTAACGAAAGAAGTAGGAAAATAAGGGGGGAAACTAATGGGACCTTTACACACTTAAAGTATAAAAATATCTAGTTTATGTGGTGTATAAAAGTCAGCCTGAATTATTAAGAGAAACTCCCTTTGTGTCCCCAGGTGCTTTACAATGTCTGTGTAGTCCATATGAAAAGTTCTGGATGCTTTGTGCTAGAATCACATTCGCTGATGAAGCACAAATTTAAGATGACAGGCAAAAGAGGTCTGTGTGACTTGGGATTGGTAATGGTCCATAGGGTGGTTCACCTTTATGTTACTGGTTCAAATCCAACCCAGCTGAAGTAACAGTTCGAAGCTGTTGAGGTCTGAGAGCTGTTCAGTGGCCCATGAGAAGTGAATGCTACGATTATTGTCTGCACCCTGTGGACCAGCAGAAAAATCACAATTCCTCCTGCCTGTGGTTTGGGGTGACTCTTTAGACTTCAAGAAAGGGTGGGGGGAAGCCCTGGGAACAGCATCTTAACAGTCTGCCTTCTCTGCAAGCAGTAAATACTATAAGCTTAAGGGCATTTACATTTATTACTGAACGGTGATTTATATTGCAATAGCACCATTGGACCTTGACTGCAATCAGTATGAGCTATGAGCACAGGAAAAGAGATGACACCCAGTTCAAAAAGATACGTATTATGCTTATGAAAAAGGACAGAAGGACAAAATCAACTCTATGGCTTGTATTTATGCTTAATTGCACTCCTGTGCCCTCGCCATGCTACACTAAAGGAAGGCTTTTCAGCATACCACTTTTCCAAGAGCCACAGTTTAAATAGACTACTTTATGCTTGGACTAAACGTATCAGCAAGTGATTTACAAAGCTTATACAGGGCATTTTCTTACATCACTGGTAATAAATTCTACTACAGATTTGAAATATTTTCTCAAGACTATGAAAGGTCTTGAAAATAGACCTTGTTAATGAAAAGCTTCAATTTCTGTCTCTATTAAGAGTGCTACAGAATTTGGCTCTGCTGCTTTGCACCACCACACCAATCTGCAGAACAGCACAGCCACATCTGATACCTTTACTCTGAAACAGACAAAGCTGTAAAACCTCAATGGCAGTGAGGAAACAACACTCAAATTAGCGGAAGACCAGAAAACATTTTTAAAGACAAAAGGGTACTAAAGATCACATACAATACAGCTAAAAGATAAAGTCCCATAAAATATCTGTGATGAGTTTTAATAAAAGTCAGTGATAAAAGTAATATACAAAAATTTAGAAAAAAAATTATTTGGAGGCTTGTAAAACTTAAAGCAAAATATAAGTCCATTTATTTAACATTCTTGGTTTGCTTTGTGATAGGTTTATCACTCAAGTCACACTGCCTTTCTCATTATTCATATTTTTCAGGGCACTTTTAAGAAAAAAGAAGTAAAAGACTTCAGCATTATATTACAGGAATTTAACTCTTTATTCTCATTGTGTTCTCATCTCAGTTCTCAAATTCTTTTTGAAATTAAAAGCTTTTCAAAATAAAAAGAGTTTGGAGACTGTCTTCATGGCCCTCCTGTCTACCCTTACTCTCTCGTCCTTCCGACAGCCAACTGTCTGTCCCAGGAATCAATACAGTACACTTAGACCATGACACAAAGTTGTTCTGAGCACTTACGTTTTAGCAGCTTCGTTGACTTCTGAGTTTGGAAACATTCTGCCTTTTCCACCATACTACTGGCATAAATGTTGACTTTAGTAAGATCATTTTTCAGCTTCAGAAGCATATTTAATCTTGTGTTAAAGAGCAAGCACACCAGGTGAGCAGAATGTGGATTTTCAGGATCCTGTTTGCCTTATGCAGAGAGCAAATTTTAGTGCAGGTTTAATTTGGCAACATGAATCCAAATTTACAGCATTGGTGAGTATTTGTCAAAATAAAAAAACCCAAAGCAAAGGATCCATCCTTACTTTCCCCTGTTGTGCAACTATGTATAGTAACATCAAGCTAAATTCAGAGATAACAGAAGTGGTGGATAAACTAACACACATTTTTACATTCTGATTGCAGCAGAAAGGCAAGGATGAAGTAAAAAAATAAAACTTGATAGGGAAATTTATGGAGCAAATTTCCTAAGATGAGTTTGCCTACTGCAGCATTTCCACTTTTTACCCCAATCTCTTACATAAACTGCCCCATATTCAAGCATAATTAAGCAATGCACAATTGACTTACTCTTATATGTTACTTCCATATAAAAATTATTTTTATTTTCATATTGACAAAGGTTTCTAGCTAAAAATTGCACAGACAGTATGCCAAGTCCTTAGAATGTATATTGTAATACATTGTGTAGATACACTTTAAGGGAACTTCAACAGATTCACTGGCCTAAGATTAAGAACCACATCTTAGATGTGTTATGAAGAAAGCAATCTCAAACATTTATACATAACCTTGAGAGGAGAATCTGAGGAGGCCTGAGCCAAAAGTAAGGTCTGTTTTAGTGGCCTGACATAAAAGATGGGGACTGAAAAGACAAGAAGTAAGGAGGGAGTAAGAGGGAAGCCCTTTTTTTAAGCATGACTGTCTTGAGCTGTTACTATAATATCTGAAGTACAGATATAAATCTCTGTCAGCAGCACAGACATGTCAGTTGCATTTATTTGGGGACAGAACTGTAGAATTGATGTGTAAAAGGAGAGGAGAAATGGATCAAAACAAAAAAATCCTTAGGATTTTGGCAGAAGTCAGATCAAGAAGCTTCAAGGTATGAATGAAATGAATGACTAAGGATTAGGGGGAAAACAAGCAAAGAATGAAGCCAAAGATAAAAACTATGATAAGATTTAAAGAGATCAAAAATGACAGTGTGAGAGGAGGAGGAACCAGCTAGGAGAGAATCATTAGGTAATTTGGTGAAAGTGATTTCAGCTAACAAGAAGGTCAGAAGCCAATTTGAAGGGGTTTACAACAGTACTGGAGATCAGATACTTTGAACATAACAGAATGTGAATGCACAAATAGCACGCCTTGGAGCAACACTGGAAAGCAACAGAAAGGTAAATAGTCAGGGTGGTTTTCTAAAGATTTTGAATAATAAAAACTAATATATTCTTGAATCACGAAAGGAAGAAGCTAGAGAGGCACGACCCAGAGAAAAACAGGAAAAAAAGACAGCAAGTACAAAAGGTCAGGAAATAGGGTAAAAAGGGACCACTGTGGAAAAAGAGAAGATTTATTAGAGAGGAACATATGAGAAGCATCTACATCTGCATCAAATAACAGTAGAACAGTAGCATATCTAGCCAGTTATATAAAAACAATTAAAAAAAAATCACAATGAGGGTGGAACAGGGTACAGAAAGAGCCTGTGAAATCTGGAACCTCTGTCCTTGGAGATACTGAAAGCAGTACAAAGCTCCAAGAAACATGATCTACCTTTGAAGCTGGCTGTGCTTTGAGAAAGAGGGAGGACTAGATGACCTTCAGAGATCTGTTCCAACCTGAATTACTGTGTGATTCTGTGTAAGAAGGACAGAAAACGGATAGATAGAAGGAAGAGATGGAATAATCATTTCACAGTTTAAGTTTGGATGTGTGAGAAGAAATCATCAGAATTTCAATATAGCTTGATGCATAATGCGGGCCCTTAGAAGGTGCTTTCACATCTGAAAGTGCAGGAAGTATGTAGTATTATATATAAGCCTCAGCAATGGAGAAGATAAGCAGTTTAGAAGCCTGGTCCTTTATAAAATCCCAGTCAATACTATACATGTATCAAAGAATGTGCATTATCTTTGAAATCTGACCACAGGATATCAAGATATGTGGATCCAAACTAAAAACTAAAGAAAACTAAAGGGAAAACTAGACATAAATAACAATTTAATAGTTGTATTTCCTCTCAAAATTTTCTCCATTCATGCTTTAATGGTCAATAATTAGTAAGAGAAGTATGAATAGGTGGGAATCCTTTTACTGTAATTCAAAGCAGTATATTTCTGGAAATCTCAGATCTTTCAAGTGTAATAGAATTTTTTTATGAACATGAAACACTCTTATGTTAATGACTGCACAAAAATTTCACAGTCTTTTGTCTCTGGAAAAGAGCAAATGGGCTAACAATATGGATCTGGACAAATCTTTCATCAAAATTAGATTCACTTAGTATTTGACATCAGACAGATGTACAATGGGCCATGTGGGTAGATCAAAATCCCAGGCACTATCAGGATTTTGAAAGATTATGAGAAAGGAAGCATGACAGCACTGCCAGAAGTGTGCTGGAACAGAATGTTATATTTCCAGGTTAGTTAACACTATTCTTCCAAAGAAAGAACAGATGCAGGAGAATACCTGAATTTCTAAAGACGCTTTCATTGGTGAATTACACCTTGCCTATCTGTGCTGCCAACCAAAATACATGTTGTGAAGTTTCAATGTAAATGGCTAAAAGAGGCCCAGATTCCTGACTATGCAGAAGAAAGTAAAGATCACAACTTCAGTGTAGGATCTTTTCTGCAGCAATGTTCATACAGTTATGAGCAGTTTAGGGGCTCTAATTTTTTCCAGCTGTTTGCAGCTGTCACAGAACTATCCTTTCTTGGTCATAGAATTTGTATATTCCCTACCAATTATTAACACCAGGTTCCTGTAGGAGAGCCTTCCAATATGTATCTGGTTGGAATATAATGTGCTCTTTTTGGAAACTGAAAAGTCAAGTTCTTTCAAAACATTAAAAAAAAAATACATAAAGCCCCATTTATAATCTTTAGGAACCACTAGCAAAGTTTTACTGGAAGTTTTCAGCAAGTTTTACTATTGAATATTCAAAATCACATATTTTTGAGGTTTCTTGTAAAATATAAAGGTCTCCAAGTAATAATAACACCATGAAAACTAAGCGGCACATGATCTTCATCAAATTGGCAAGCATAGGTGTAGTAAAATGCTCTCTTACATATTCTGTATCAAAAACACAATCAAAGTTGCTTATTTAGGTAACAAAAGTCTGATTTCCTGATGTCAACAACTTCTGTCTTTTAACAACTCAAGAATCAGTGCATAACTCCAGTTGTACCAGGAACTTCTCATCAAACCATGCTAAAAAAAGAACATTTGCTTTTGAAAGGTTTACCTAAGTATATAGAACTGTATAGGTTAGAAAAGACCTTTAAGATAACAGAGTGCAGCATTAGCACAGTGCTGCCAAGTCCACCACTAAACCACGTCCCTGCATCCTCCATTTACATGTCTTTTAAATACCTCCAGGAGTGGTGGCTCCTCAACTTTCCTGCACAGTCAGTTCACGGAAAGAAGAAAGGCAGGTAGTGCATGAAAAATGCTTTCAGTGGAACACAAGCCTTCTGACTGAGGATAATACTCTATTTGTACCAGTGTGCATTTCACTTTACTTTCCCCAATTTTAGCTTGGTTTGTGCTCATTATGCATCACTCAAACAGAAACAAAACACGTAAGAATGTTGCACATCATTAGAGAGGGTAAACTCAGTTATGACGGACAAAGCCCCAAGCATCTTAAAGCTTCTCTGAGCACTGGAAATAGATTTTCTTTTAGTTTTCAGGAAATGGAAAGAGTTTTCTGATCATAGGTAGCCTTGGCAAAACAGAATAGTCACTGAGGGACTATTCATATAAGTAAGGTTGTAGAATCAGACTTATCATTCTTCATTTAAAAACATCACTTTCCAGATTAAGACCAGCTGAGCAGAAAATCTGGCCTGTTTTTTATTACAAATGTAAAAGTATGAACTAGAACAAGTTTGTCAGGACAAAAAAGATTCTGTAAAATAATATTTCAATTAGAATACAATAAAATCCCTTTCCCTAGTAATCAGACTCTATTTCAAGAATGCTATCATTGTGTCATATGTGAAATCCAGCAATCAAAAAAGGGGCCTTTTTTGTCTGCATTTAACATGCAAGTTTGTACTAATCTAGTGGGAGGACAGCATTTACAAGCTCCAGTAAAATTCATTACATCTCTACACTGATGATATTCCTGGCCCACATCTACATTTTAAGCAATGATTTGGCAAGAAATACAGGCAGCATGAAACTTTCTCCCATCTTCCCAAACTGTATACGAAGCAGACTGATTTTGCATGTCTTGTGTCTACTTTGTTTGGAGCAAACTGTTTAGTCTTTGTTGTTTTTTTTTTTTTTTCAAGACTCATCTTCTTGACCACCAGCTCATAACAGCTGAGATCTACAAAATGCCAACTTCTTGGAGAAGGAAGGGATCAGTGCTGCTTTTTCCTTGTTGTCCAGTGTGACCTAACATGGACAGATCCTTAGCTCTACAAAATGGTCTGAGCTATTCATCATGCCATGTTAGTCAATATTTAACACCAGTGTGAACTGGGAACTGCTCGTTGTGCTCAAAGCTGAGTGAGGTGGTGGTGGCTGTCAAGGCTGCAATTGATCTGAGCTTTACACACTTCTAGTCCTAACCCTTCATAGGAAAATCAGTGAACCTTGACAGCACATAAACCTGCACCACTATCCTTTGTGTGAGCTGGTATCTGGCCATGTTTTTTTTTATACAGGTCCTGCAGCAAGAAAAGAGACTCAACTCACTTCCACAGTAGTAGAATTCTGCTGTTTGAACAATTTGTCCACAGAAGACAGATAAGTTTTCCCATAATAGATTTAACTTGGAAATAATTTTAGAACATCTCAGCATAGACTATAGAATATCTCCTTAAATACGAACACTTGAGAAACATTAAAGCAGTGAACAGAGCTCACATTTGCCTTGGGCTATGAAGACAAACAGGACAGTGTAAAGCGTAATGGGTACAGGCATGGTCAGTGCCCAGCTCAGCTCCTCTCTGTTACAACTAAGCTCTTGTTAACTCCACAAATAATTCCTCCTGAGTTAAGAACACATCATTCAGATCAAATAGCTGCTTAACCCAACTCAGAGACTCCTGCTGTGAAAACAAATCTACATACTTTCTTCTCCATAGATTAGTTATATATTTATACTATATTTGACTGTTATTTCTGTTCATCTTCTCACTGGTATATGCATTCTCAACGCTTCACTCCCTTCATGCTACCCAAAACTCCATTTACATTGACTTGGGGCACACAGTTCAAAGGAGGGGGAAGTTGCTGTTAATAATGGGCAAATTTAAAGCAAAAGGACAAGACAGAGGGAATTCTGGAGGAATGGGAGCAATGTTGAAATATGAGAAGAAGTGAGTAGCTGTAAGACGCTAAAAGGTAATACAAACCATGAAAGAATGAGTAACACTTGAGGGTAGGGGCAAATAATAAAACAATGCTCAGAACTGTGCAAACAAAGGAAGGTTTGGGAAAATTCTGTTGTCCTAGGTTTAAAACTTTCCAGTCCACCAACCATAATACTCAAACAAGACATACCATCAGTACTACAGAACTCATATATTACAGGACTCATACAAGATGTAATACTACACTAGGTTGACTATAATTAATTTTTAATTTCTTTCTATGGTGTCTGTGAAGCAACTGTTTTAATATCTGTGAGACAGTGTTATTCCTATTTTATTGATAAGGAACTGTGTCACGGAGAGAAAAGAGTGGAGAGAAGATGTGAACAAAACAGGGTACTGGGAGCCAATCTCCCATACTTATTTTAATAAATTTAGCCATCATTATTGTCTTGCCCCAAATCCAATATCCTTGCTCTCACTCAAAATATTTCCCACAGACTCCATTATAAAGTTTAGGCTGCTGTGCCATTTTTTTTCACCAACTCTTTTATTGATCATGTGCTCTTCCAAGTTTCTTGCCAGGAAAAGAGTAAGGCTGACAAAGATGACAAAGCAAAGTACAATGGGATGGAGGAGTCAGAAGCCGTGGAAGAAGAGGACAGTATTGTGAAGCTTTCAAGCAACTGTGCATTTTGAAAGCATGGAAATTAAATACAATTAGTCAGTGCAAAGTGAATATTTTCCAGTGCTACCTAGCTTCCTTTCACATGGAATACCATTTTCACAAGAAGATATTAGCTCAGTCCCTCTTTGAGCTGGCTACAGGTTCTAGAAATATTTCAGTTATGCAAAGCTTTACAATTTCTGGAAGACAGAAGTAAATCCACCACTAACTGATATTTTAAATTCAAGATCAAATAATGAGTAGGCATTCTTCAGCTACAGAACGATTCAAGAGTGTGCAGATAAATTTATCAGCCTGCGTTAAGCAAGGTATGATACCAGATAAACCAGTGACCCCTTCTACATTCCAATCTTATATGAGTGTGCTATAAGTAAACTGAATAGTATCTGGCACTGCACAATTTCCACAGATTGATAATGCAGCACTTTTCTACATAGGCTCTGTTCAAGTTATTACATTACATTAACATTCTCTTGAGTGGTGAAGATGTTAACCTGCCCAGCTGTTACTGGAATGTGTCAAGAGGTGCATCTGTAACTCAAACAACCAGTAGGTTTCATGTCAGTGCTGAATTCTGGTGCTGTATCCATGAAACATCTCCAAAGTCTGGTTTCATCTAGCAGAATCCATCTGGATTCAAGACTGATGATCAGGTAGATGTGACCAGCAATGGAGAGAAAAAGCAGAAATGCCTAAATAGAGGCAGATGTGGTGTGCATCCAGCAGGAACAGAAAGGTTTGCCTGGACTGGGGTCAGGTCTCGATTATAAGTCATGGGAGCATCACTTCTGTCTCCTATATGTTGAGGAAAGAAATGAAACTCATGCAGTGTTGTCCTACAGCAAACAAAGGCTTTGCTCTCAAATTTACAATGACATTTACATGAATAGAGTTCTATCAGTTCCCTACTGTCCAAAGGAAAATCAAGCAGCAGACAGGAAAGACAGAGGAAGAGCCAACATCTCATGGCAGTATTTGGAACAGGAGTGCAAAGAGACAAGCAGTAGATGGCTGGGGGCACAGGAACTGAAACAATTCAGAGCTTGACAATGGAGTTTCACATTCAATGGGAATGCAAAAGATGTACATAAGCCTGGGGATCCCACCCTGGAGGATTGAGGGATGAAGACATGCAGACACTGTCTGTAGGAAGGCTCTGAAGACAGAAGGTGAAGAGTAAGTACCTGGATATGCCTGTGTTAAAAAAAAAACCAACAAAACAAAACAAAACCAACACAGGACAAGAAGCCAGTGGAGCAGTGAAAAACAGAACTGTTCTTCTAAGGACAGGATTGGGGTGCACTCAGAGTTATAACAGAGTGAATAGAGGTAGGAAAGGTCACTGAGAATTGAGCAGAGAATCAGTAATGACTGAAAAACCCTTTGGAGACTTCTGGGAACCAAATTTCAGTTTCTCACAATTTCTGTACCATTAATAAATATCTATGAAGTCTGATGGTAATGAAAACAAGTATCCCGTATCTTATACCTCCAGTACTAGTTTTCAGAGAGTATTATTCTATGCAACTTGTTTAATAGAAGAATTGTACAATACGGTGTGGGGGATTTTAAGGTTCCAAGCATCTTGTAATTCACATGGGTGTTAAGATATTCTTATGGGTTTCTATTTTTACAATGATAAGTGTGTACTCTTTATCTTTCCCTCTGTCTATTTCTATCTCTCTCACACAGACACATTTTCAAAATAACTTTTTAACATGACCAAATCAAGGACAAAGACATCTAAAGTGCCAGGTTGCCTATATAACCAAATTCTCCCCCATCTTAAGAATGGGTATCATGATGTAGACTAAGGACATGACTCATATACCACTGTTCCCAGAAGACACCTGCCTCACACAGTGCAATAATGGCCATGCTGTAAGGATGAATCAGAACTGTGCACTGAAGGAGGTTTATCTGGTGAACAATTTCGAAGAAATGCACTAAAAAATGGGGCAACATTGCAAGATGAGTAAGAATGGTTAAGTTAATTGGATGTTGGCCTACAAAGCAGGAGTCTCTCTTTTCTTCACATAAAGTTTCCATTGTAGTAATTCAAACCAGCTTTTTGACAGTTGGTCACTAAAAGTATATTCTGAATTTTCTATGTAACTTACTGAGACAAGGCATTTGAATATGCTGAAGTGATGAATGTTCAGGCAGAGCTGGAGATGGGAAGACCCGAGTTGGAAAAGTTCCACGTGACAGTAACAAATCAAGGCTTTTGAACCTCAGCACCTCAGGATGGTCCTGTAGATCACTGGCACCTTTTCAACACAGTCTTCTGGGTCATGCTTCTCTAGCCATAAAATGGAAATCATATTGTCTTCCAGTCTCAGAGGCCTGCAGTAAAGCTAATTTAATGTTTGTTCATCACTTAGGCACTACAGTGATGATGACTAGGAAAATCCCAAAAGGAAATTTATAATAATTAATAACTGTGTCTCTAGAGCAGGGCTTAAATATTCTGTAGTAAACAAGGTATGGGGCCACACACTGAACAATGTCATGAAAACAAAGTATGGAACAGCTGCTCATTAAGTGACTATCATATATCCTGTGAACTGAATGAGGAAAAGATCTTGTAAGAAAAAACAATATGTGATCACGTAATTAAAGATGTCTTCACAATGCATATGCATGGGGGAGATTAAATTAATTTGCCTTAACAAAGTTAATTCTGGCACTTATTAGCTTTAGAGCATTTGGACTCTAATGTAGATTTTCCACACATAATATGAAATAACTGAAGATCATTCTGATTAAAGGACATACATTAACCATCTGTATTTTATTCATCTAGTTAAAACCAGAATTTGCTCTTCACTATTGGAAATGCAATACTGGAATGAGTTATAACAACTGAAATATGGAATGGCTATTTCATTACGAATTACTCCTATTTTCTACAGAAAGTTTGGATTTAGGCAAAAATTTCCTTTAACTTCATAAACTGCAAAAGAAGCAGGTTGAAGCAGAGACCATCTTCTATGTAATATGCTACATCACAGTAGTTCCTGCTTCCTACTGTTGTCACTTGAATTAATTAAAATACATGAGTGCAAGTAGAAATTTATGAGTGATTCTCACAAGTAAAGAGTATATTCAAGTTCCATTAAATTTGAGATGTGGAGACAAAACATAGCCCTGTTTTTTATCAACCCTGTTCAAATAGATACAAAAGTAAGAAAATAAAACTTTTGCCTCCTCTTTTTCATATAGATGTGACTTTCTGCTGGTGAAAACCACAGGTTATTTGGGTATATATGTATACATCTGTATATCTGATCAATTAAGTGGCTTCCATTTGAAATATTCTGTCCTTTGAGGATTACTATGTCTCTTATACCAGCATATTTAATCAGAGATAATATTTTGCTGTATGGGTTCATTCTTTTACTTTCTCTTCCATTCAAAGATATGACTCATCACATTTATAATACATGGCTACACATTTACGGTAGAGCTTCAGTTTGGGGGTTTTTTTTTGCTTTCTGGTTTTGTTTCTGTGTGCACTGCCTGGCTTACCAGGGATCAATTATGTGCTTTGCTGATGAACAAACAAGACCGTATAGAAGATTTGGCTTTTCTAATCTCTTAAATAAAGAACGTAGAGCCAGCTCAGTGGGTACTTTGGAATATGCGCTGTATCCACGTTTGTAAACTTCAGAAAGTCAAGTTCCTGTCACTTCTGCCTCGTTACTATACCTTACCTTTTAAACTTTGGATTCCTTGGCTGTGCATTCATAATTCATAAAAGTTAAAGTGCTTGTTACCGGGAAAATACTTTTTCACCCCCAAAATTTTAGCACATGGGCATTTCTTTGAGTGTCTACAAACTACAGCAGTCTCAGGTGTAGACTTCATTGCTTCCTCACAAGGGGAAGAAGAGGGGCAAGCACAAACCTCTTCTCTCTGGTGACCAGCGACAGGATTCCATACCATTCCTCCATACCAGGAGGGAATGGTATGGAGCTGTGTCAGGGAAGGTTTAGGTTACATATTCACATAAGGTTCTTACCCCAGAGGGTGGTTGGGTGCTGAAACAGGCTCCCCAGGGAAGTGGTCAGAGCACCAAGCCTGACAGAGAGAAGTGTTTGGACAAAGCCCTCAGGGACATGGTGTGATGCTTTGGGACTGTCCTGTGCAGGGCTGGGAGGTGGCCTTTGATGGAGGTGGCCTTTGATGATCCTTGTGAGTCCCTTTCAAATCAGGATATTCTGTAACAATGACTATCCCTTACTTTTTAGACATTTCTAGACATACTGTACAGTATACAATCAGCAGCAGATACAGAAAGACCTACGGCACCCGAAGGATTTCAAATTTAAATACAATACTTAAAACGCAAATAAAATTTTTTACCTCCTTTTTCAGCTCCTTTTCACCCTTGCATCTGTACTTCAATATCAGGCATGCATTTTATTGCATTGATCTTATTTTACATACCAAACACATAATAGTCACATCTATTTCAATGATTCTCACAATTTCACAGTGTATTTTTCCACTTCAAGTTCACTCAGCATAGTCCTGGTATTGCTGTCTTTAAAGTTAAACGCAATTGCTTAACCGTGGCCATTTGGATATTACTTGATCTATGGTAAGTAGTTTTCAGGCTGATCAAACAAACATGTTCCATAGCTATGAGTCTACTCTGACCTTGAATAATAAGGTCATAGAATCACAGAAAGGCTTGGCTGGCAGGGGCCTCAAAGATCATTTCCAATCCCCCTGCTGTGGGCAGGTTTGCCACCCACTATACCAGGTTACTCGGGCCCCTGTCCAATCTGGCCTTGAACACTCCCAGAGATGGAGCACCCACAACTTCTCTGGACAACACGTGCACTTGAAGATAGAGCAATTTTAGAACACTTGCGCTTACAATTCAATTTTTATTGCTGTTTACACATTTGAAATTGTCATAAATGTGGACAGCTAAACACTATGACTCTGAAAGACAGGGAAAATGAGGTAGACATATTTAGTCAACATTTGCACATGATTCAACTTAATTTCATGGTTTTTTCTGTGGAATCCATTGTAGTTCTGCTCCCAGTTCCTTTTGAAAACCATGCCGTCCATTTAAGTGGCAAAATACAGATTTTGGCCAAAATACATCACTACCTGAGACAGCTAATCTGTTGCAGAGGAGAAATTAGAACACTGGTCTTCTAACTTTTAAGTTTCTTGCTTAATCTCAGACACTACTACATACTGTATTTCTGAAGCCTGAGGGGTTTTTGCATTTATTTGCTGAAGTACATTTGAGATTATTTTTGGCATCTTTACACTGGGTCATGAAACAGCATGTCTTGGCACCTGCTAGCCTCACTAGCAATCTGCTTACTCCAGGCTGTTATCCTTGTGCTACTCCTGGGTACGCATCTGACAAAAGTCTTGCAAGGTTGCTGGGATCTGGAGTTTTGCAAACAATGGGAGAAGAGCAGCATATGAAAAAGCTGCACTGATGTGCAAGTGTTTTAGGTGAACTTTTATTTCTTGATTTTGTATTTTAAATATCTAATAAAGAATGGTTTTCAGTCTTGTATGTTCTGTTTTTTTGATTATGGTCAGTACTTCAAGCAAACAACCAAAATAAAGCGGAGATTCTGTTTGCAAAACTCATTTTTAGCACTTAAAAATATTCATTGTGGAGACTTTCAGATGTGTTTGTACTAACCACCTCATCTACTGGGGCATTTAGTGAAACTCTGGCACTAACAGTAATGATCATGATGGAGGAACAATTTAAATTAGTCTACTATCCTAAATTAAATGCATATCTTCATTTCTCTTTCTACTTCTATAGGTTTTGAATTGAAAAAATAAAGTATCTGGTTCTCAAATGGTTCACAAGGACTGACCAAAACCATGGTGAGATCAGGCACCTGCAGATTATTAGCAGAGACTAGTGAAAAAATGATGCCACTGTGGAACCACTGGAATAACAGAGGAGAAATGTATACCAATTACCTATGCACACAGTTGTTTACTCAATAGGTACACCTTAAAATATTACGTAGGAGAAGGAGAGGGTGTAATACCTTTTTTAAATTTATCACCTCATAACTATGAACATGCACCCCACTGCAGTGAAACCAGAAGCTCTGAAGAAAAAGGGACTTTGTGAATCACAGAGTACAATATTTTCCTCCGACTCTGAACTCTGACTTAGTTCCTACAGACATAAAGTTCATTTCACTTAATTTTAGACATCTGCAATATACGCATCAACATCTAAGCTGATCCCTAGGTTTTCTTTATTCTCTCTAGTAAGGAATGTGCTATTCTACAGTCTGATTCATCTGACCTACTTAGATGTCTACCTTCCGAGGAGATGAATCATGCCCTAAAAGTGTCTATTTCTCTCCATTGACTATAAAGGCAGCACAGCCAAAGATAATTTTGATATAGAAGACATTACATTAGGGCAGATAAATTTCACCCCAGAAGTCATGAAAGGGAGCAAAACAAGAGTGAATCCTATTTTCAGCAATATTTAACTTCTGTATGATTTTGAAATAGACATCCATCCACAAGGTCATTTGGGGACAATACTACTGAGAGCTGCTGAGCAGCAAGGACTGGTCTGTCCCAAACCACAGGGGAGCAGCCTCCTAGTGAAATGTGCAAGGTGACCATGAAATGGAAGTGTCTACTCCCTCCACACCTTCCCAAAAATGTATCTGGAAGCAGAAAGGAAACTTTTAGACTACACTTCTTTCTGTAAATTTTGTTTGCAATAACATTAATAAGGACACACTACAGAGTCATAAACTGCCTTTGTATTTGTACCTGGAAAGGATTGCTGAGCTTGTAAGAATCTACATATAGCTTTGTCTGCCCACCATGCTTTTAAAAACCCTTTTTAAAACTATTTCTTTCTAATTTTGATTGACTAGAAAACATGTACCTTCTGCTGACTTTATCTACTTATTGGACAAGAGTCTTTATAGTTTCTATCAAACATATTCCTTTCCTTGGCATTCTTCACTGCACTGAAGATGAATGTATTGCTGTACAAATGTACTTCTGCACCTTTTCTGTCTCAGTGTACGAAAGTCTTTTTTCATACGTGGACTTGTTAATAAAAGCTTTATTTCTACTGTATAAGAAGCATCAGTCTGACCTAACTCAACCCTGACACAAACCCTATTTCATCAATGAGGTGTTTCTCTGAACTCCATTTGGCGTTCAAATTAGTCTTCTGCATCTTCCTTGGCTTCAGAAGGAATACTCCAGTTAGAGCAATAGAGTCATTCATCTGGACTGGAAAAGGCAAAATTGGCCTACATGTACTAAGATTTTTTTTCCCCCACCAAAATTTAGTACCCAATATTCATCAAGACAATATTCATTTAAGATCACATAAAAAAGCTAGAAACCAGAAACTGATCAAAATAAAGCAACATGATAACCCTTCTCCAGAAAATGTTAGAGGGATTCAGCATTGAAAAGCTGTAATGATCTAGCAAAATTATTTTTTACCTCTTCTAATCCAATTACTCCAACACTTCCTAAGTGATAGCTACAAAAATGATCAGCTCTATCATTAGCAGACTTCTCTTAAAAAGCATTTTTATTTATGTGTTGTATTCCCCTTGATCGGGGATTGAGATTTATACACATAGCTGCTAGCGCCGTGAAGAGAGACCATGACCTTTCCTAGCAGGTTTAAGTTGATTTTATAACCCAAACAATTTTCAGGGTGATTTAGGGATTAGATATTCTGGCAAGCTGAGCAATATAGCCAATAAAACAGAAGAATGTTTTTTTCCTAATTCTTACTGGTGATATGCCCCTGCCCTGGCATTTTCAGCTTTAACATAACTGTTCTCTTCAGCGTGCTAACACCAGCAGCAGCCTGTGATCAATCACAGTTGGCTGGCCCATGCAACATAAACAGCTATGCCTGCTCACAGGAGCAGGGATGCTGCCTAGAAACTGCAATTTAAAGAGCCCACTGCATCGTTTTTGAAACCATTTAAGTCTGGAGAGAGACAAAGAAAAAGAAGTACAATTTTATGCGATGATTCCTACTACTTATATTTATAGTGATGATTTACAAACTGCAAATTTAGCAACATGTGACATTTTGATTGATGAACTTTGCTTTTTCAGAAGGTCATATTAGGAAGACTTACACTGCCAAGAGCAAACATGAACTTGTCACCATGACATATCTTTGTAATACCGTATTTGAACTAACATAAGGCATTACTTTGTTTTTTGCATCCTTGCCTTTCCATCAATATCCTTACATAAGAACAGTATGACACAGAAGTATACAGAATTCACTTCAGCTAATGAGGGGAGTGAGGATTTCTGACTACTCAATTATTTTAAGAGGGGTAACTAAGATACTAGAAACATGGAAAGACATATGATTCTGTTTCAAAAGCAGAGGAAGTACAATCACCATTCCCTGATCCTTATGTCTTGCTGAATTTTGGTCAATACTTAGCTAAGTGTCTTGCAGGAAATTTGTGGCATAGACAAAACCTGAACTCATCTTTCCTAACTCTAAGCCAATTCTCTAATTAATGGGTCAGACTTTTCTCATTCTCTGAGGCACCATGGGACAAGCAGAAATAATAGAAAGCTGGCTAAGAAGAATGTTGAATACCAGGGATTCCTACACTGCCTAATTAGGGTTCCAATACTATGCCTTTTCACTACCATGGCAGGGCAAACTGAATATAGCAGCAAATACAAAATCTGTGATATTGTCCTCTCTGAGTCTGCATCCTGTAAGGGACCAGAACATCCCTTTAAGATGTAAAATAACTATAATAAAAATGCTTAAGACCCTGTACCTTTCATTGGGTCCATAATATATTACAAGATGAAGCTTAATATATGGTCCAGAATGATGTTTCTATCTTTTGTCTGCTGAAGTGAGCAATCCTCGTCAAGACCATTCACACAGAGAAGTGAGGTTACATGAGGTTATCTGGGGTTAGTTCCTAAGTTTAAAACCAATTTACTCATCTATAGCATGTACAACTGTTTGTATGTCAGCCATGTCAAGTATCTGGAATGTAAAGATAATAATTAACAAAATGTGCGTATCTGATAAGCCTCTGCAGACAAAAAAATCAAGCTTTAGATACTTGTTATGCAGGCAAAAAGAAAATGGAAAAAATCACACCAGCAAGGTTTAAGGTTAAGCCCTTGCAGCACTGCAAGAGTCAGTATGAGAAGTTCTGTTTGTAAAATATCAAACATAAAGAAGGTAAACATTTCAATTTAGACTCTGGGGCTGTTGGTAACTTCTTACAAGTTTTCTTTATCTCTTTGTTTTGGGGCAGGATTGATTTATTTCTTTTCACCCCTAAGCCCACACTCCATAATTGTGTTGTCCTGTGGAAGACTCTACAACAGAAAGATCCTCTCATGAATCCATTTAATTTTTTCCTTTACATTTCTTCACTTCTCAAATTTCAAAATTACTTTCTTTAGAAGCCCACCAGAAAGGACTACATAGATTTCTCATGATCCTAAACCACAGCACAAAAAGTTCTATGAGCTCAACCTATCCTGCTGAGAATCCATTTAATCATACCATGCATATTCTCATTCCACCTTCACCTATTTTATTGCTTTCTTTTTCCCATACTTGCATTTCTAATTACTATTCTTTCCAGTCTGATATGCTGTGTCTCAACTCATTATAGTAGATTGGAAAAAAATAAATCAGAGGTAAGTTTTCTCCTATATTTAATCCAAAGTTTCCATATAATAAATTAATTAATGTCTAATGTAATTAACTGATTCATGCTTCATCTTATTTTAATATAGAATTTCTGAGTTTAACAACATTTATAACTGCTGCCCATCATCATCAACGGAACCTAGTCAGTAGACCAATATATTGTATATGTGTCTCTATCTTATAAATTATTCAGCTTTCAACTGAACTTCTTCCTGAGTGTCCTTTGAGGAGTGGGACCTGCGATTATTAGCAGAGTTTACTTCCCTAATAAAATAAACATATTCTGATGTTCTTTGGGGAAAACATAGGGGATATATAGGAAAATCATACACAATTGGGTCCTTTGATATTAGCTAATAAAGGCCTGTGAAAAATGGCTCCCTCACAGCTGCTCAGCATGGAATCTGATACTAGCTTTCTGAATTTCTGAGCAATGAACAGAAATATGATGCAAGAAAAAAATCTCTGTGATGAACATCAAGGAAACACCATCTATTTTCTCTATATTCCATATACATGGAATGCAAATGTATCCAGCATTTTGCACAAGTTTGCAAGCAATGCTTAAAAAAAATGCATTCCTCAAAACTGAAACAGATTTTATCAATACCAGCCCCTAAATTCACTTCATCCACATTTTGTACACTCACACACTCAATTTATACACTCATTTGTTTTTCATGCCAGCATATCACTACTGTGATTGCCTGGAGGTAGTAGGAGTGCACATGGGGAAGCCACACTTTATGAATAAATATATATACAACGAAATAAATTGGAAGTTTTCCAACTTATCCATCCTGCACATCTGACTGTAGTTACTGTTTAATGAAATAAAATTTCCTATTTTTTAATAATTAACTAGTACTGCCTTTCTGATGTCACAGAATTCCAGTACATCTAGGTCCAGAACGATTCAGACACTTATTCCTGCTCTTTGTAACTTCAGCAGCAAGAATAATATATGCATCATCTAATTTAACTGCAAATGACTCTTTTAGCATGAATTGTCTGTTTAAAGATAATGCACAACAGAACTCTTAACTGCATCCCAGAAGTCATGCAGCACCAGGAAGATAAGATCACAGTGGTTACCAGGGGTAGCAAATGGGAAAAGCACTACAGGAAATGAACTCTTGTCAATAATCTCCAGAGAGTGCTATATTTAGGTCAATTGTACCTGAAATCGTTTGGTGGGGTAATTGCTCTTTGGTACAGACTCTGCTCTCTGAGCCTGTCAGAGTGCTTGTAGGTCCACTGGATTGGATTCACCAATTTTCTTCCAGACTCATTTTCTGAAAATAAAAAAAAAAGGAAGGAAAAAACTTTAATGAAGGATAGAAAGCTTACCAGGAACAAAGAAAATCACTCACATGCTATTTTACCTTTTAAAAATATCCCTTCAATGAATGCATTTAATACAAAAATTTGTTCCAATATCTGACTGCTTCAGTTTTCTAGAATAGGAATTTGTTCAATTATTTTTTTTATTTTATTTTTTTTTTTATTTGGCCCAGCAAAGACTTTCCAGATTTGTTAAATATCTAGGGTGATTTAGAGTCCTTTTGCTGAACACTTAATAGCCAATGCAAAATCAGAACTGTTTATAAATCCTATGATGTGCCCTATTGCAACATTATTCTGGCTTTTCTTTAGGTTGAGTCCTCAACTGATAATACAGCTTATTGTTTAAGATGGTTCATTCATGTATTCAGAGGAATGTGATCATTCAGATTTAGGAATACAATCTAACAAGACACATGTTGACCCTTTGCATCAGTTACCTGGATTAACACAGGTATCAGAAAAGAGCATCTAGTCCTTTGCCTTACTATTTCTTAGAAGAAATATTATATTCTGCTTTGATAGCACACAGTTTCCTGGAGAACTACTCCTACTTCACATTAAAGAGTCAGTGTTAACCAAATGAATTTTAAAGTAAGGAAAAGCCTCCTTTAGCAGCTATTCAGCATGTGTGTACCTCAAACACAGACAGAAACAGCATCATATCTGTACTCATTACTCAGTGCTCGTGATTAGCTTCTACCGTAATTAAGGAAAATGTCATAATGTAACTGCACTGATGAACAGACATGCAGTTTTTATTTTAAAAAATTACAAAGGGAATAAGATACAATACTGAAAGCTACAGTAGGTGCATCAGATATTTTAGCTATTGTTTCTTGTGAAGAACTTCAAATTCAAAGATACTCATTAAACTGAGTAGATGGCAATAACAGACGAAGTGTTAATGGGGCAGCAGTGGAGTGTGACAGGAAAATGAAGAGACCCTGAGGGGCTCACCATGCTGTTTATGCTCAGCTAAATTCAGCAGCATTACCATAAATCCTCTAAAAGATACTGTGCTCAATTCCTTACATGCTACTTTTCAGGTAAGGAACTATTCTGCAAGATTAGAAAGTAGGAACAAATATAAAGCAAACCCCTATTTTCTATTAAAGAAACTGCACGTAAATACATGAAGTACTTACGTGCAATTACTGTCACTTTCCTGAAATTTTATAAAAACAAAGAGAAGGTCTTTTAATCTTCACAATAATGTGTGAATTTATGTGAAAATTTCTGAAATTGTACACAGGAACAAAGCCTTTAAACAAAAGAATCATCAGGTCTTTCACAAAAGTTTTATAATTTAAGTATCAGGTTTCAGTGTTAATTTCTCATACACATAGTTCAACTGGCTGTAATAAAATTATGCATAAACCAAATAACTTTCCACAAGAGTCCAAAATTCTCAATTTCTAGTTAGTTTTTTTTATTATTTTAAAATAGCATTCTGAGGGAGTAAATGAATCTTTGGAAATATACATAAACCATTAATTCCAGTAATTTACTTCTTAAAAAGAAATATCTCATATATGGTTCTGCATTCATCTTTATGGTGACCTTACAGTGCCTTTGATCTTAGAACAAAACTTTTTCTACATAAGGATAGGTGGATTTATTGTTAAGGAGAAAACGGCCGTAACACGCTGTGTAACTTCATTTATAAACACAGCTGCAGGTAAGAAATAATAATTTACAGAAGGAAGGTACTAACACAACCGTGAAAGGCTTCGTTGCCTCTTCCCCCAGTCCTGTTTGGCCGGTGCCTTGCGGTGCCCCCCGCAGGAGCCGGAGCAGCGGGGCTGGGCTGCAGCACCACGGACAGCGGCCACTCCTTTCCGGAGCGAGGGACAATAAACACACCTGCCCTCTGTATCCTAAATCGCTGCTGAATTTAAGACACGTTTAAAGATTAAAATAATTTGGCTTGCCTTTTTTTTTGGCCATTGTGTTGAGGTCTACTTATGACTTTTAATTGTTGTTAAGAAACAACAAGAATTAACAGATCTGAAAATGAGTTGGTTGTTGAAACGTGATGACAGAGTGAAGGGGTTGACAATGTTGGCTTTCACTACATGCTCTTGACCCTCCATTTCAAATTTAAAGATCTGATATCCACAGTTTTTGGGGAATACTGTTCTGCATATATACATTTCCACATGTGGAGTACCTATTCAGAGACCTGCCTCAATATCAATAGCTTGGCAAATCACATGCAGCCATAGGCAACTTGCTTGCCACTGAGAATACTGGAAAAATGAAGTCCCCCCAGTTTTCCATTCAAATCCCACTAATGATAAAAACACTTTGTTTCAAGAACCCAAACAAAAAACTCAGCCTTGCAGAAGTAGAAATATAAGACACTTGCAAGAGGCTAAAGTGCAGACTCTCCCTACTGCTTAGCACCTAAGAAAAGCACATTTAAAAGACAGATTAAATGTCATGGTCTCTGAGATGCCCTAAGCGATGCACTTCACAGGAGAATGGCAAAAACACCTGGAATGGATACTTTATCCTTATAAGCAGTGGATATTTTAGCAGCAGACAAGAAAATTCCCACAAAAAGGTTACATTCTGACTGATGTTGAGAGCCAGCAATTCCCTCAAAGGTCACAGTGAGCCCCCAGTTCTTATTATCCCTAAAGGTATGGAACAAAACCTGAACCACTAAAATAAAATCACAAGAAAATGTCCAGGTCTAGCTCAATCTCATGCAAACATTGTCTGCCCTTAAGAGGTTGTATACTTCCTTTAGTGCAAGTATTTCAACAGTAGCAGCCACTTGAGGTGTTTCTGGCAGCAATTTAATTGTTTTACTGTTTTGGGGTTTTTTTCAGGAAAGATGAAATAATTACAATTATTTCCAATATTTTGATAGGGTTTTCAAATTCATCTCATATTAGTATTTACAAGATTATTTGCGATTATGGAAAGATTTTGGCAGATGAAACTTTATACAAATTTACAGACACTAAAGTCATGCTTCTGATTATTCAGAATAATGTATAAATAAAAATACAGGGGTACTACTTGCACTTCTGCTGACACTAGGCAGACATCTGTCACACTTTTCAGTGGAAATAATACCATAAACCCAACCTGTAGAACAAACATTAAGTCAAAAGTCAAATATTGTAAAGACAAAAGAAATCAAGTTAAAAATATTACATAAATAGCAAATAAAATAATTTTTTTCAATCAGAATATGAAGTTCTGAATCATCTGTGAAAACAAATAACTTAAAATAAGGTGAAAAAATGTTTTCCCTATCATTATATATTTGGTGTATTACCTTCTTCCATCACCAACATGTTTAAAATTAAGTGTAAACATTTGTGAGCCTTTACATTAACTTTTATGTAAATCAACCAATAGACAGTCTTAGTGCCAACCCTGCTTTGAAATGTCTTCTGGACTTAAAAAACTCTTACATATAAATAAAAAAGGATGATAAGAAAAAGTGACCTAAAATAATAAATATATAGAAGACTGAATACCCTCCATCAGAGGAAGAAGATATCCAAAGTTGATATTTAGTGCTCTCCAGAAATTTATGAATATCAGCATTGAAAGCAGACAGTGCATGAGCATCACTGCTAATACTGGATGTCATGTTTTCTTATGTCATGTGTAGCTTAGGTAGGATTAATGGTTCAAAGAATCCGCTACTGCCAAATCAGGGTTTAAAACTAATGAGGAAAATACACAACTGGCACTGAGGGGAGTTTTCAGAAAGGCTGTGTGCATCCCTCACACAGTAGATAAGCAGTTATCTCCTGACTGTGAGGCACACTGGAGAGAGTGGGAAACAGCGCACTAACACCTGAGGGGAAAACTGGGGGCTGGGTGGGACTTCCCTGACTGCAGAAGGCACAGTGTTTGCAGTATTGCTGTCTCTCCCAAAGTAAGTGGTGTGTCCACTGCCAGGACAATACGGAATCTGAAAATTGCCTTAAGTAGGAGGATGGCATCCCAACAGGACTAGATGAGTCAGAATGTTTTGCCTTATCCTGCATCTTAAAGCCCTACTACAAAGCAAATTATGTTAGGAGAAAGGCTGTTACATTAAAAGATGTTGATCTGGAGGCATTTCAAACACCTTTTGGTCAACAAAGGCCTTTTGGTGTTCAGATTCACCTCCTCAACACAGAGTTACCCAGAGAGCCAGAGCAGAAGCAAATCAGAAGACAAGTAATCAAAGCAACTTGCCAATGACTACACTAAATGTAGGGTAGAGAACTGATTTTCCTTTCTGCCATTTTTTGAAGCAAGTGAACACAGTGATGGCATCTTAAGAAAAAAAAAAAAAGAACAACAAAAAAACCAAAAAAAAACCCAAAACTAAACACAACCAATCAGAAAAATGGAAGCATAAAATAAACAATATTAACATACAGATTATAGACCTATACACTGCAGACTATGACCTATATACAGCATTAGCTATTAGCAGACTTAGTTTTACCCTCCTACATTGGAGAAGACTTCTGTTATAAGTGAATGTGGCGAAAGTGCCATGTGTTACTGATGTGCCTACAATGCTGGATTTTGGGCAGGGCTGTTTACACACTCTACTGTGCACAGAGGTTGGATCTACCTAATGACAACAGGTAAGAGTACCGAGCACTTACTGACTCCTCTGTGGACTAAGGCCTACTTTTGCTATCTGTTGTCACATACTGTATTTTTATTCGCTCTCCTTTAATCCTTCACTGAAATAATTTAACAGTAAGGCCATCTTCTGAACAAAATTAAAGTAAAATACCCAGCACACTGTGACATAAGGAAGCACAGAAGTAGGTTTTTCAGTACACCAAAATAAAGACCATAGAGCCTGGTCCAGGAAACATGCTATATTTGCCTATCAAATCCATTTCTTGTGTCTCAGTTTGATGGTGACTTAAAATGATGGTGACTTAAAGTAAAAAACTTTAAATGTTGTCCCTGATGCTTGTTTAAAAAAAACTTGACACATTTTTAAAGCCTAGTGAGCAAAGATGCAGATGTATTAGAGAGAGACAGATAGCTTTATAGCTACTGATCTTTATCTTCTATCCATCTAATTACTTACAAATGGGCAAGGAGGAAGGGCACACAGAAGCATTACTACTATTTTGCCATATCCAAACACACTTAATGGAACAGTGACATTTTCATACATTGCTCTACTGAAACCGTCTTTACTCCTATAAAAACAGAAAAGAGATGTGTATGGGGAGATCCTTTCATTGTCTTACCCTGTCACCCCAACAGCTATCACTAAGAAGCTTCACGTTCTTATGTACCTTGACCAATTCAAATTGATATATCCAAAAATTGATTCCTCTTTAAAACAGCAATTTATATGAAGATACTTAACATTAAGATTCTCAGAACCAACAGATAAACTGAATTGTAACTGAATTAAATGCAAATTAAAGTCCGTGTTAATACAACACTGGTATTACTAGCAAATATATAAAAACTGCTCTTTTCACCACGTTTGTAGTATATCATACAAGCTAAAATACTGCTCTGGACCTGAGAATTACCATAATGTATATTCAGTTGCAATGTTTTACATCACAGAAAGTATTGCTGCGAAGAAAACTTACCGTTGCTTTGTACACTACTCACAAAGATTTGTTTGAAATAAAAATAATTGACCTTTTAGTGATATTTGACAAAAAAAGTCTAAAAATTTGTCTCTATTTCAGATTATAATTATAGGAAAAGACGTCCTTAAAGGAAAACTACTAGTATTTGTATTACTATTCACTACTAGTTATTCATTGGCCTTCAATTATTTTGTTGTTACAAAGACTGACTAATCAAAAGCTAAAACAATACATGATCATTCACACACCGAGAATGACTGTGTAAGTGTAAGCAGAGAGGGTAACTCTCCTCCAAGGCTCACATTTGTCAGCATGAACAATTGAAAATACTTGAGAAAAATGAATATGGCCCTACTGATCATATGTCTTTGAAAATTATTTGTGAACAGATTAGAGCACCAAATTAATCCCAAATCACATTCACAGTAAGATGTAGCCATGGCTATTACTCTCTTATGTTAAAGTAATTCATGGTTTTAGACCATCTCTCAGATGACATTAGCTCAGAAACTCTCTCCTCTTTCCCCCTTATATTTCATCAGTACTGTCAGGTAAGAGAACAACAACTTGTACCACTACTTAAAGCAGTGCCTTCGATGCAAAACCGGGGTATCCCACAGTTCACTGGAGACAGGCAAGACAATAGTTACAGAACACAAACACAACACAAAACCCCCAATAGCAAATAGAGAGGAAACCAAAATATGCTTACGAACATATGCATTAAGAGGACAAAGCCTTGGCATCCTCTGAGGCTGGTATGAGACCTCAAATGGGTCATGGGGTATTTGTAGGGCAAGTTCCTACAACAGACTGATTTCTGATAGTGTCAAATGCAAAAAACTAAGGTGGGCTGATGTATCAGCTCCAGGGGGTATCAAATAGCTGTACCAGTATACTGGTAGAGCAAATGTAGAACATTCATGAATAGAAGAATAATCTACAGATGCAGATACATCAACAGGTGTACAACCTGTCTCCAAAGGTACAAAAACTATATCATTAATAAGATGAGATATCTTTAGAATCCATTACCTAACAGACTACAGCATATTTCACCCCTGTGCTGCTTAATTTGTATCAAAAGACAAAGTAAAAATGCTTGACAAGCAGGTAGACCAGGTGTTGAATAAATAATTTACAGATTAAGAGATACTGCAACGTAAGACAAACATAAGTTCTACTTAAATTCAAAAAGATTTATAAAGCCATAAGAAAGAGAGATGCTGGCTTAAAAGAAAATGTAACAAAACCCACAGGAATACTAACATTTATAAAAGAAAGAAGGAAACTTCTGCCCTTTCATCACCTTCCTTGAATTATAGAACTTCTCACACTCATGGTATTGTCCAAGAACTTCAGGTTTCTCCATGGAAACAAGCAATTGTGGATGACTGTACTGACTGGAAAATCATAAAATATGAGGGGTGTGTGCCAGAGAAAACAATGGCCTTTATAACAGGCAGAGAAGAGGCAGAGCCAGGTAAGAAACTCCTCCCTTTACTGTGAAATTGTTTATGACTTAAAAAAGAGTGAGAAAGAAAAATATTTTAAAATAGTCAGTGGTCTCATGCAATAGCCTGTGCCATGGGTGAACCACAGTCAGCCCTCTGCCACGTGTCAAAAGGTCATCTCATGATGCATCCGAAAATACAGCACGAGACAGGGCACCCTCTCTCCCCTATCTGTGAAGGGTAGAAGGGAATATAAGAGACAGGAGAAATTAAGAGCCAGTGCTGAGATGTTGAAGACCACATTTGTGTTGTCAAACAAAAGACACAGACCAAAGCAGAGAGACAAAACAGAGGGAGAGATGAAGGAGAAAAAACAAGGTGTCTCGGGGTTGGGTCACTGAGGCAAATGGGAGAAGTTTGAGGAAAATATGGCAGAAAAGTAAGCATAAATCAGTGTTAGAGAAAATTAAAGCAGCTCTTATTAACACCCTGGTTGGCAAAGATAATGAGATATGTGTGTAAAAAGTGAAGGCTACAAACAGGGTTAGAGAAGGATTATTAAAGTAAGCTGAAGCTTTCTACTAAGTACCAGAGGTACTGGCAAGCAGGTCATAGAACTATTAGTTGAACATTTTCCATGACTCACAATATTTTCACTTCTATAATAAATCATTACAGTGATTCTTAACATTACAGTCCCTGTGTTAGGCGCTAGTACTATTCAAAACCAGGCTGCATAATTAATATTTTACCACCATGCCCAGTATATCTCAGACCAGAACTATAATTGAGGTAATGGTATCAGACAGCTTTTTATTGTCACCTCAGCAAGTTTCAGAAGCTTCTGATCCCTGTCACATTTCATTGTTCTAGTCCACTGGCTATTGTTTTCATTTGTTTCCTCATAGTTTATTGTTTTGTGACAGATTCGAAAAATAGTTAAAAATCTTCAGAATTTTTTCACTATGTTCTTCTTTGACTTGAGTCTTATTCCCACAAACAAAATAATTTTGTAAGTCCAGATCATAATTAAGGACACAAAAGTTGACAACCTGGCCTTTTTCTACTGAAAGTCATAGACACGTATGGATAGCTTTGTTGTAGGCATTGTGAAAGGTAACAGCAGGTTGCCCTCTTGGGGCTGAGTTGCTACTCAAATCAGGATGTAAGAGAGGGATGGTTCCAAGAGGAACACACCAAGAGCAGGACGGCACCTCAAAAGGCAGCAATGCTGGAACCAGGTCCCTAACACCCCTGACAAAGGAGCATCCGCCAGTGCTTGGAAAGCTGCACCTCGGCTTTCCAGCAATAACTGGAAGAGGCACAGTGATGAACTACAGATTTGTCTCCAGTTCTTGAGCCCTGCACCTTGAGTGTGATTATTTTCATGGCTTCAACAAGAACTGACTCTCTGAGAACCAAATTCTCATAAGGTTTAAATGCCTAAGAACTTTCGAGGTTTTGAACCTGAAAGTGGTGAGTCCCCAAGGAACACTTGAGATTAGGAGCAGAATTTAACATTGGTAGTCAAAGTATATTAGGAGCTCTAATATGTATGACTAAAATCAAGGTGTATTTACAACAGGTTCCATCTTGTTCCAATTCAAGCCTACAAAAAAACCCTATTTTTTGTAAACAACAGCAGCATAACAGCCATGAATTTAGGTAAGACACTTAGAAAGTGCTACCCAATTACCTGAGAACTATAGCATGAATTAAAACAACTGTCAGCAGTTTAGATTGATTCTCCTCTTGTTGCCAGTTATTAGTATTGATATAGAGCTTTATTACTGAAATGAGGATAAGTCAGACCCTAAAACAATGGGCAGTTTAGCATCACCAGCTTAGACCTCAGATTTTTTTTTTTTCACGTATATTTGAAATAATAAGCATTACTCTGGATCAAACATTTATTGCAGAAACTCAAAGGACTTCTCACCTAACTTTTCCTAGGGGTTAATCAATGAGCCTAATTAAAAAGAACCTGTAACCTTCAATCATTCATTTGCTCAGGACTTTCTGTAATACCAGTTGCAAGGAGAGAAGGCTCTCTCTTGCCGTGATCGAGACACTTCAAGAAATATTAAAACCCAAGTGCAGATAGTTTGGCTTGCCAGACAGACAGCAGTGTAGCAGTATGTCTGAGTCACAGCAGCTCAAATCGTCATGTGCAAAGTCAGCGGCAGCCTAAGCAGTTGTGGTTGAAAAGATCAGCAGAATTCCATAAATGTTTCTGTTGGTTCAGGTGCTGGAAAAGATACAAGCACAGCAGCAACCAATAGGTATTTGTCCCAGCGTGAGGAGAAGCACCAGAGGCTCAAAAACAAACATGGTAAGTATGAGACAGGCACAAAGACCATCAGATGGAGAGGAAAAAGCAGAAGTACTAAGGCAGAGGGAAGAAAAGATTATGCATATGTTACCTATATGCATAGGTATATATAGGCATATGTTACCTATAATGCAAAATTTCAGCATGCAATTCTTATTTACAGCACGCAAAACAGCCTTCATTGAAATCTGTGACCTTGTCAACATAAAAGTCACTAATGTTTTCTTCCTAAAGAACTGATTTATAAATGCTGGAGTGTGTTTCCATTGTCGAAGTCATTGTGACTATTTAAAATGTACATTCATTTTCATTTAAAATAAACAAAATATGTTGTAATGCAAAAAGATTGAGAAAGTAAGAGGATTTAAATAAAAAACAAGCATACGTTGTTGTCAATTAATACATAAATAGTTGAAAGGTTAGGGAAATGTAAAAATAAGAATGGAAATGAGAAAACAATTTTCCATCTACTTTCCCAAGCAAACAAAAAACTACAAGAATGCATGCAAAATGTTCCATTAATGAACTTCAGAAAGTGCACTTAATCACAAAAATCTCACCATGAATAGGCTGCTACCATAAGGTAAGACAGGTTGCAGACAGTCCTTTATGTAAAAGCAAATGTCAAAAGAAAAGCTCTGATATTTGGTTGTGGGCTCCCACTTTTCACATAGGCATTTCCTAAATCCATGTTTGATGAGCTTCTCCAGCTATAAATTCTGTAAATTCCCTCTGGAGCAGTGCAGAGTGTGCTTCATGAAAATGTCATCTGCCAGCACTGCAATTACTCACACTCCAGCAATCATGTGCACAATGCAGAATGGGTCGAATTCAGGTGAGAACGAGAACCAGCAATCAAGCCTCTGGAATTGAGAACAAAGCCATTTTCTTTCATTTGCCATCAACACAACCATCAAGGCCTTAATTACAAGGCAAGTGTCAAGCCTGGCTGCTGAAAGGCTTATTATTATACAGCTCAGCTTCAAATCAGTTTTGTATTGATGAACTGCAAAAATGAGGAAGCCAGCTTAGCCCCACAAGAAAAGAAACAGGGAATAACTGATTATGTGATTGGCAGGGAAAAACAAGGACATTTAAAAATACACTTTTAGATAGTAAAAGCATTAGTGAGCAGCACACCTCAAACCTTTCTATAAACATATTTTCTATCATAATTCAAAGAACACTTTCTTTAGTTGATACCACTGTAGTGTCCACAGAAGACACTGCAAAAAGTCTCTCTTTAGGTCATGCATTTTGTTTTTCGGACAGTAATGCATGTCTGTGAGTGCTCTCATTGTCCCCTTATATCTAATTGCACATCTTTACCCTGAACCTAGAGATATTAAGTGAATTGCGCATGTACTCACAAGCCCTTGCTCAACAATTATCTATTCACATTAGATTAGTTGTCTTCATATTGAATAGCAGATGAGAAATCATCATTCAGTAAGCAACAGGATTTATTTATGTTGATTTAACTGAATTATCAGTAAGTACCACATTATAACTAGTCAAATGTCCTCTCCTTTACCATTTCCTGTATAAGACTTTTAAGCATGACAAATAATGAACTGTTAGAACAAGGCCTGGATTTGGAACGGGCTATTGAGACAATATTACTGTTATGGTAAGTGTTAAACCTTGTTTGATCTTTTGACTTTTCAAACCCATATTCTGACTTAGCCTCTGCATGTCTTATGTGACTGGAGAAATTTGTGCTTAGCTCATTGGTCTGCCTTTTAGATATTTAAGATGAATAGGAACATGTATAGGAACATCCAGGTCAGTGAACAGTTTAGCATCAATTTTAAGCATTTTACCTAAAATGGTGATAGTCTAGTTTTTTCTTTACTCACTGCTCCATGCAGTAGATATACAACACAAATACATTTTTCATTTTGCAATATTTCGCATCCTGAAAATTTTAGTGTCTCATGCTTCAACTGGATATTAAAGAATTTTAAATCAATTGCATAAGAAAATAAACATTAGCATTGAAAAAAAATGAGAGAACATGACAGAGACAGACACATCTCCATTTTCTCATTCACTTTCATTGGTTATAAGCTGCATTTATTTCCATGGGATAGATAGGTATTATATACAACACATACAAAATTAAATACTCAAATGTTGGGAAATAACAGAAAGACGTATCTGCTGAAAAATATCTAATATATTTTACATGGGATGGAAGAAAGAAATAAATAAGTCAGGCTTCCAACACATGTATTTAAAACATATTCATGTAGTTTCACGAGAGTTCAGACAATGTTACTGTAACTGCTTCTGCATGTTTAGACATCTAACTATTTTTTCCCCCCCTTTCCACTGAAAGACAAAGTACTAAATAGCTAATTCCCACTTTGCCATCAAAATGCTCTACATACAGGAACAGTGTAGAAACCTCTTATAAAAGCTGTGTGTCAATTTTCCTCAGTATTAGCTTTATTATTTGTACTTACATAACTCCTTTCTTCCAAGGAATTTTAAAAGTCCACCTGATTGATTTCAATCAAGCACCATCCCTTTCATTTAGGAAGAGGTCTCTGCCTCTCTGTAGCTCAATTTAGGGTTCTAAAACATAAGAGAAATTATAGTACCACAAATATGAATACAGGTATTTTCTTACTTAGAAATAGCTGGCAGAACAATGCTTTAGTTCCTCAGTGTCAAAAAGAAGTAAAAAAAGAAACTTTTAGACCTGTATGTTGTTGAGTGAACTTTAACACAGAAAACAGATGAAGTATCTCGGATTGTACGTATAAGGCAACATGCTGAAAGCATTATGAAACGTACATAAACAGAAAGATTACTGAAAAATTTCATTCACACATATATTGTTAAAAAAAACATGGATCAGAACATTGCTCCATTACTTGGATGGAAAAATTGTTAGAGGAAGCACTGGTAGGTATGTGGAGAACACTGTGGTGCCTAAAGACAAATGGAAGTGGTTGCAATGGCTTATCAGAAGTTTACTGGCATAATTTGATGGTCTTGATGTGGTTAGACTGCAGTAACTTAAACCCTTGGTTTTGTAAGGGTAGAAAGATATTAACAGCATTTATTGGAAAAAGAGAGCTGTGTCATATGCTCTGTAAACTCAGACACCCAGATACCTTAACACAGAATTGAACAGGTTCTAAGAATAAAATGAAAAGTAAAACAGATACCAGTGGCAGACCCTTCTTTGGAACCCATCTCTGAGAGTCATTTCAAAGCAAACAATTCTCTTAATAATACAGACTAATTATAAGTTAATATTTTTCTAAAGCAAACCCTTTAAGAAAGTGAATTAAAATTTTCAGATATAGCCAAATGATTTAGAAGGCTACTTTGTGTTCTTCAAATGAGCTTAAGGTCTTACACGGAGCAGGGTAGAACACATCCTTGCACTGAATTGCTGTGATTTCAGAAATATTCCCATTTTGAGAGCCTAATCGAAGAGGACGGTAAAAAAATAAAGAAGCAACATAAAAAATTAATGTAATGGCATAACAGACAGTCTCACACTTTTACTATCCCATGCCTTGCTTTTCTCTACAGGTGTATCCCCTCATTTCAGAGCTCCTTCTTCCTCTTTATCCTCAAGAAACGAGCAGTGTTTCCTTCAGAAGTAATAGACTTCTGCTCTGTACATATGTTGAGGGAATTACATGAGATAATTGCTACTTTCAGGTTCATTTATGTGTATTTATACTCCATGTAATTCATATATTTGCAGGTAAGCATGTGCCTAAGACCCTAAGTGGACAGAACACATGCAAGACCATAACCATTATGTTCTGAACTCTGTCATTACAACAGTAGTTATCTCTGACTAGTTATCCAGCATACAAGACATTCTTTCAAATAGCATTACCTAAATACTTCCTGGTAAAAAAACTGAATTATCAGCCTTTGAGAGTATAGAAACAGAAGCAGTTCTCCAGCTACACAGTACAGTGAAAAAAACAACAAACAAACCAAACAAACCCAACCTTATTTAAATGAAAAATGTAGTACCTTTCAAATGAATCAACTTATTTTTAAACTTGGAAGTAAACAGGCATACTTGGGGTGGGAAGAGAAAGGGAAATCTTCTCTGTGTAATTTCAGGAAACCACCTACAAAAAATCAAATGGAATACTGCTTGCCCACATTAAAATTGCCACTATGGCAGGAAAAAAAATTGTTTACATTGAAAAGGACAAGTTGCTGTTCTAAAAATAATTTTTGTGAAAGTGTTGTTTATAATTATTGCAACAGTGTATTCCTATAGCTAGGACTGCAGCAATATCCACTTGGCAGGCAGCAGGGACTCACACTGAATGCAGAGGAATTGCAAGCCAACACCTCTCAAGAGTGAACGGCTGCATAAACTCGGGTGAGCTCCTGACATTTCTAAACTCGAGTTTTGTAATCTAACATGTAGAAGAATAAAGGAAAACTTTTGAGTTATTAAATTTACAAAGAAAGTTGGCAAAAAAAGAAGAAAGGGATAACACTCTTAATTAAGTTTTCAAGAGTCCACACAATATTTAGAGTTCAGAAACACAGACTCTGGAAGAAAGGAGGAAATGGACAAAACTATAAATGTGTTACTTTCGGTTGTTTGAAAGCCTTAACAAGGATGTAATCCTAAAAGCTTGTGATTATTATATACAGCTTGTGACTAAATGCCTGTTCTGCATATTCAGACAGAGATGTTATTGAGTTCCTGAGGTGACCATGGCCTGCGACCATGTAAGACTGATGCTTTTATGATTTCTCATGGTGGGCAACAAAGGTTACCTAACACTTTGGAAGCCCTAGTCATTTTGTACTGTCTTGTTGTTAGACAAAGGGACAGCAAAAAGTCATCCTCTGGAGGAGATCCTGATGGCTCCACTTAGTGAATGGCATCACAAAGATGGGGCAATGCTATCACTTCAGAGAAATGTTGAGGTATAAATTCAGTGAAGTGACTGAGGTACTCAAATTTCTAAATTATCCACCAGACTCATTCAGTTAAATTTCTTTCATAAATTTTTATATGAATTTTATGGTCAAATTACACCTTTACATGATAGAGCTCAAAAGGAGTTCTAGTTCCAAAGGTCGAAATTTCAGTGTGTAATTACTGCATGGACCAGAAAGGTCTCTATCATATTGAGGTTTGTATTTTAAGTCTTGGATTGGTCAAGTTTATTTTTTCCCATTTTTTTCTTGACCAATTTCTTATTTTGCAGTAGTTGATGAAAGCTTTAATGTTTACCTTGGTACATACAACACTTGGATTTCTCTTTATAAAAAGCCTGAGAGGTAAAGCAAAATATATCTGCACCTTTTCCTCTACTCTCACTCTTTAATGATGCAAATTCAAGATGGACAACCCAGTACATCTTCAAATAAGACAAAATGTTAGGTCTATCTCTGATTTGAGTATCACAGCACACTGCGCAGAAATTTAACATACTCAAGTTATTTCAAAACTGATAATAATAAAAAATAACCACAGACCAAGATAAGCAATGGTGATATCCCTTCTGGCAGGTGCTACTAGACAAACTTTGATAGGTTCATTGAGACTAACTGAAACTAAAGTCCCAGAGAACACAGCCAGATGTGAATGTCACTACATAAGCTCTTTTTCCTGCAGTCCATTCTCTCATTTCATGACATCTCTGATTTCATACTTTTATAGTTAGACAACAAGAATCTGAAAACCTGAAAAGGCTGAAAAACTCTCAAAGATTACTATGTGTGACCTTTAACAGTGGAAGGTAATGCAAACTGAATACTTATCCATAACTTTATACAGACATAAAGTAAGCATTTTCTCTTGTGTTGTCTGAAATCAATATTGGCCAATTTCCCAGCTTTCCAAATCTGTTACTTCACAGTTTACTATCATCTATTGACGTTGCATATATTTTTCTTCTTTATTAAATCATTCTCTTGCCTCAGAGATCTGCATAAACAGAGCTGTACAGAAAAAAAAAAAGGATATGAGTTCACATAAAGTGCAACACAGAGGTTCACAGTTATGTACACTATCAAATACATACACTATCAAAGGTTTCAGGCTTTGTTTCTGAAGAGAATGACTTTCTCAGACTTCCAAATTGGAGGCAGAATCACTGTTATGCTAATCTAATGCATATAATTGCATATTAATTCCAGCTATACACATGCATTTTCATCCATGTACTTCTGGAAAAATAATAACTTCTTTTGCCATTGTTTTACTTCAGGAATACCTATTCTTATATCTTTTTTTTTCCTACATAAAGTGACATTCTGCTAATTGTAAAAGCATCTTCAATGTAAGCTACTTCTTAAAACAGAGGTCATCCTTATTATTGTTTAATCTTTTATTCTTCATCTTCTACAAGGTATATAAATATCTGGATGGAAAAAGTAATAAAAAGATAGTTGGTTGTGACATCATTATGATTATGGCATTATTTCTTAAACAGGAAAATCCCACAGTTTATTTTTAAAAGATTCAAACTTGGAATAAATCCAACGGACTTGGGAATTTCTGGTCTTCTCATCTTTGAAAACTTCTTTTTTCTTGATCTTCCTGTTTGATCCCTGGCTTCGTCAAGTTGCACTGTTCCAAAGCAATGACAGTTTTGACAGCATGTGGCTGGAGACAGGAGAGACGACATCCAGACCAAAGTGCACATCAGCAGTAAAGTCAGGAACTGGCAGCACAAGTGGACTTTCACAGAGCAGAAGGCAATGGGACACTAGGAAGTGTGCTTATAGCAGGCCTCCCCAGAAAGGTGCTGCGTACAGTGTAGTCTTTCAATTACTCATACTGTAATCCTCAAAGACAGAAGATTTTGGTAATCCATTATTAGGGTGACGGACACAACTGTTCTAATCCCTATCCAAAAAGAAATGTCGAAGGGATGAACATTTTCTAATCAGTAGGAAGCAGAGAAACACATTTTCGTTACTTACAGAAACAAATTTTGTGGAAATAGAATACAGCTAGATTGTTTTGAGGGAAAGGAAGCAAGTGTCTTCAGTACACAGAAATTATGAGTACCTCTGGCTGCACAGGGGAATTCTCTCTTTGATTTTACCATGGTAAATTTAAGATTGTTGTTCTTCAATTGCTGAACTCTTGCTATCAGAACAGACGAATGAATGAGAAAGTCTCCTACAACTGGAGGCATTCTGCTGGCTTTTGCCATATGAGGTACCATCAAATACAAAAACATGTTTTCTTGCCAAGAAGACTGGTATAGGAGTCTGGTATACGATGGAAAGCAAAGACATAAACTACTGAACTATAAATTTCTATGGAGGAACTTGCTAGCTGAGGCAGACCAGCCTCTGACCAATTCTAAGCAAGTATTTTGATTTGACAAATCATTTTTCCTTGACTTGGTCAACATAAATAGCAATTTTTCTGTCATAAACCTTGTAAGTTTCCAGAGCAGTTCTCCTTGTAAGTAATTTTAGTGATACTAAGCAGCATCTATGCAAAAATGAGATATATGCATCCTTTTGGACAGTGGATATTAGTCCAAGAAGTCTCCCAAGATACCACTAGAAATTCAAAATAAAAACTGAATCAGCTGTGAACACTCTGGAATGACAGCAGTGAGTGTTTTAGCTAGAAACATCATCTATGCACCAAACATTTTAGCTTATGTCAGGAGTTTACGCCGTCAACACAGCTGTACAAAAAAGCTGTATAAAAATATTGCGTTTGGTCACTTACCCTTTCCGAAGTCCCTATCCAATAATTTCATCAAATCAGTGTTCCTCTGGCTAAATCAGAGGTAACAGCTTAGTACTTCTTTGCCTACTGTGATATGACATCATTCAGCACACTACTAAGCTTGGATGGGGTTACCTGCTGGGAATGATGTGTCAGAGGCATCTTCAATGTTCTAATATCACTCCCTACAGCAGGAACTTTAAAATGTGAAACCTCTCAGAACAATCTCAAACCCTCTTTGACTCCCTGCAGGGCACAGGAAATATTTTATTTAATTTTTTTTTTAAGCAAAGACAGGTTGTCATTTAGTCTTTCTGAAATTCTCCAATCCCAACATTTCCTATAATATTTACTTATATTTACAAGCTCACATTTTTACATGAATCAGAAAGCCAGCATTCAAGCTGAAAACGACCTCTCTCTCCATGCAGGGTCAATACTGAATCCAGACCACGGTGCTCAGGAATTTTTGTCAGCTGAGTCTTGAAAACCTTCAAGGATGAACATCTATAGCTTGTATGGGCAACCTGTAAACTGTACCAGTGCCGATTTCCCCCTTGCATTCTTCTAACATTTTGTACTCACAAAGCTGAGACATGCACCAGATTCACCAGCCCGTGTTCATGTTGGGCTTTTTTATTATCTAGAAAATTATCTGAACCATTAATAAAGAGAAAACATAGTTGTAATACAAAAGTGTCACTATATATTACCTCTGTTTATTGGGAGAGGTCTTTTCCAACCCAAATAGTTCTATAATTCTATGACATTCTGAGAAATACATGTACCTGGAACTTCTTGAGCCAGTAAACAACAAATTCCAGAGCAAGGGGAAGAAGTAACCTAATTTTTGCCAGTTTTATTAAACTTTTTTGTTTATTTCTGACTTAACAGAAGGGAAGCATATGCTAGTACTGGAAAAACATTGAAGTGGCTCGAATTACCTGATTAATATTACTATTAGAATTTCAAAATATGTCCTGACAGGGTGCTATATTATTTTATTGCCTGCACTATCAAAACTGATTAAATCTATCATTATATGTATTTACCAATGGAAACATTTATTCAAGAACAATAAAAGGGTTCACTCATTAATCTGATTCAGCTTCTTTTACAGCCAGTGAAAAGGTATCATGAAAGAAAACTCAGAAACCATAGCAGACACTAATGTAGGACATATATCTTACTCCAGACTGCACACTGAATGAGGTTCATCAGAGCAGAGCCAGAGTTTCCCCAAAAATATTTTTTTTCCGGACTAGTTTCTTCTGTTGTCTGCTAAGTAAGTGTAACAAATGCACTAACTTCACCTCAATCCCTACCAAATGTTTTAGTGTGCTTTTATGTTTTTTTCTTTCACTAGACAATCCCTGCATGGGTAAACTTCAGGTAGGTTTAAGTTATCAGCTATTGTTAGTAAATCTAGAAAAACTAATGTGTATGAAAATATAAAGTGGTTACTGTGGAGGAGTCATAAATGTTCTGGAAATCCACTACACTCCTGTTTTGACCATTACATCTCCTGTCTAAAATGTGCTTTAATTCACAGGGCTGTTGGGTTGGAGAGGAGGATTACAGCTGGCCCACATTTAAGGGCTTTTATAAGCATTCGATTTTTCTGCATCTCAAGTAGCTTCTGAATCCATTCTGAAATGTTGTGAAGTGCTTCTCCAACCATTCATGAGTCAACCAAAATAACTCTAGCTTGTTTTCAGGGGCAAAAAAAATTATGAAGCCTGATTTGGTAAAAAAAAAAAAACTGATTAGATGAATCAAATTGAAAATTAAGACCCATATGTTTGAGGAAACACCTCAACATAGTAATTTGCAATTGCTGGTAGCAAATTCTCTTACCCAAATTACAGATTTTTTTGTCCAAATGGCATGTGCATGTGCAAATTTTAAACAGGATCCAAATGATTTACTGGTTATGTGTGAGTCCCCTGCTCAGGGTTGAACTTATCCAATTGTGGACCATGCATTCAGTCAAAATAGTGTGACTGACTGCTAAAGAAGAAATTTTCTCAACCTTAAGCAAACCCCACTTAGTGCAAGGCTTAACTGCACCTGACCATACTCATAAAGGGGAAACCCCGGCATCTTTCCCTGGACTGTGGCCTGTAGCAACCTCTGTGGAACACGGATGGCAAGAGCTCTCCCAAGACAAAACACTAGCTTGGTTTGTTCTTAATTGAGTCCAATAGATGATGTCTTGTGTAAAAAAAAAAAAAGCTACCTTTGTTTTTTTTTATACATCCAAGGCCACTTTTTGAATTCTTTTAAAAGTATCTCTTCAATTTCAGGTCAGCCAGTTTTTACATGTGTATACAGCTATATGGATATGCTTCCTACTTTTGTTCAAAATCTAGAAATAAATGACAATTGTGTGTAATTCAAATGTGTGCTTTTAAACAAAGCAAAGCTTCAGGTTTCTTTTTTGAGGTGGATTTGCTCTTTAATAATTGGCAGGCAGAACTTGGCTTAAAACCAGCCACAACAATTTATTTTTAATTACCATTAACCTCAGAAAATCTGTTTTCCTTTGTGTCCATCCCCCGCAGCACGGTGGAAGCTCCCACTCCAACCTGACACACAGGCCGTCACAGAGCCCAGATGCCAAGCTACTGAAAACAGTCATCCAGCAGCAGCATCTGGCCCCATGGTGGGCTCCACAGGCAGTGAGGCTGACAGCTCTGGAGTTGCCTGTGGGTCTGTCATGTAGTTAGGCTGATAGCTGAGCTGATTTATTCTACTCAGTGCCATTTTTCTTTGACTTACCTTTGATCCTGAGATATTTGCATATCATTATGTGCCTGAGAAGAAGTTCCTCTGTAAATCTCTTATGAGCCCTCTGTGATTGTGCATTCTTAAAGTAAGAGGTGATACCTCACAAAGAGAGTCATGATGTGCATTACTTGTGATGTTGTCACAAGATAACCTCTCTTATCCCTTATGTAACACATCCCATGGTTAGTACAAATGGCTACGCGATCCTCTGAGAAATCACAAACGATCTAATAGCAGCCCTATAAATGACACAAGGCAGGACTGTAGGTACCTTTCAAACTGCACATTAATGTATTCATGTGTTAGTCTCCTAAGAAGGATGACTTTACTCCTTTCTACCCTGATTACCATACCCACTAGCGAAAGTCTACAGCACAGCCAAATCTCAAACAGGCAGAGAGGCTGGGAGGCTGGAAGGAGGGGATAAGAGCAAGTAAGAGAAAGGCTGCAAGCCAACCAGCACAGTAGGAGCAGGTACTGGGGGGAAAATAGAAGAGACCAAACAATGATGAATCAAGTTCAAGGAGCATTATTGACTAGACCAGCTCTTAAGAATTCATCTAGTTTACACAAACCATTCATTCCAAAGTAGGGGGCAGCTCTTACTACCTTTAAAAAAACGTATCTTGTAGGTTCTAAACTCTCTACTTTGTTTCCTGAAAGTTATGTGTCCCTAAGGGTTTTCTACTATAATGCATTTCATGACAATGAACCAGTGACCCTCTTTTTCATCCCTAAATATGCCTATCATAAGTTCCAAATGTTATCAGGCTCTGTAGTAACTTTTACTGTGCAGTTTCCTTTCATTTTTTAATGTTAAAAGATGTAACATAAAAACTCACTCAGAAAATCAAATTTACTTCTTAAATCTGGACTTTACTCCTATAAAAAAAAAAAAAAAAAGAAAAAAACCAGAATATGCTGAGTTGGAAGGGACCCACAAGGATCATCAAGTCCAACTCCGGCTCCTACACAGGACCATCCCCAAGAGTCACACCATGTGCCTGAGAATATCATCCAAACGCTTCTTGAACTCTGCCAGCCTTGGGGCTGTGACCACTTCCCTGGGGAGCCTCTTCCAGTGCCCAACCACCCTCTGGGGGAAGAACCT
>JAWWMO010000121.1:97088920-97155622 GCA_035047845.1 Dendrocincla fuliginosa
TTCCTTCCTTCCTTCCTTCCTTCCTTCCTTCCTTCCTTCCTTCCTTCCTTCCTTCCGAGTTCCTTCCGAGTTCCTTCTTTCCTTTCCTTTCTTCCTTTTCTTTTCTTTCTTTCTTTTCTTTCCTTTCTTTCTTTTCTTTCCTTTCTTTCTTTTTTCCCTTTATGCAATGCCATCTACAAGCTACTTTATCTAACATTTCGATATTTTATTGACTACAACTGTAATATATAGCTCGAATATTCATAGTTTACAATAAATAGTAAAGAGTAAGCAGATATTCATTTCCTTGCTTAGTTGCAAGACAAGGAAACTCAGAGGAAAAAGGTAGTAGTACACCAGCAGTAGTACACTGGCAGTAGGTCCCACAAGAATAATTAAAATATTTCACTTGTTCCCAGGTCCTTGAGCCCAACAGTTATACTGAGTTATTTGATTATAGGTAAAATATAAGAGGTTCCAGAATAAAACCCATACATAATTTAAATGATGGCACCTTCTTTTTCGCTGCTGTTGCTGATCTGAGCAAAGTGAGGTGTCCTGGAATCATCCTAACGAGACTAATGCCAAAATTAGAGGCAGGCTGGCCAATCCTCCTAGGTTCTTCTGAGCTCTCATGTCAGCTAGCAGGCTTCTCCACTAAAAATTATGAGTGGATTCATTTTGTCCAATCTGGGGAGATGCTTCTGGCCTTGTTTTTAGGACCTTCCAGCTACCCTTCTATATGAGTAGGACAAAAACTGAGAAGAAATAATTGCTCATCTCATTTCACCCTTTAGTCTTCTTTAGAAGACTTTTTAGAAGACTTTTTCCTTACTGTGCCACATGAAGGAAAAAGACTGCTCAGGCTTATTCTTTGACAGTTGGTTTCATACATGGGCTATATGGGCAAATGCCTGGTGATTAGGCTGTCTGGTTCCCTGAAGATGGATCTAAGATGATCAATGAACCCTAGAGACCCCTCTTTCTGTTCCACCTTGCAGAGAAAATACAACTCTGTGGGTTGGATTCACTGGCCATAATGAAGATGTCTACAAGGTCAGTGTTCATACCACTCATCAAGATGTCTTTTGTCCTTGAGTGTAATTCAATTCATCCTGGAATAGATAACTCTAAGTCAGGAACGTGCCTTCTTTCTCTCCGTTGACAACCTCTTCAGGCCTTAAGGACAGACTGGGCAGTGTACCTGTCTATATATAAAGATAAATGACATGAGCATATAATTTCAACACCCTTCATATCTTCCCTGGTCGGAATCAAGAAGAATATCTGTCCAGTGCTTCTCTATGTGCCCAGTAGAAAGACCTAGAGGTCTATTGTACCATAAAGGTTTTTAACTTAATGTTTCTAAGATTAAATGATAGAACTTTTGGTGGTTTCCAGAAATACTTGAATTATTTTAAACTGTCCTCTCTTGTAGCAAGGGTCAACATATTCTATAGAGATTACTTGTCAGGAATGACTGACACAAGGTAAAAAAAAAATAAATAAAAAAGGTAATAATTTCATAGAAAAATGAGTGTTGACCACTGCCTAATAACATGAATACATAGGTTATTTATTTTTCTCCTTCATATATAGTATTATTTCCACATCTTCCTGTGAATGGTATGTTCCAAGATTTTAATCTAATTTTTATCTTGAAGGCAGTTGAAATAGCCTCTCCAGATGTTATTAAATAACCAAAGCATGCTGTAATCAAACAGTCGAATTCCACAGAATGGGAAATAATTTCCAGTACCTTATTTACACACCTCTAATTTCTTATAAATCTTGTAAAAGAGACTTATGACAATGGTAGCTGGTGCTGTTTCCCCACTTAACAACAAATAGTTCAAATTCTCTGCCTATATTAACCCCATTCACTCTCATCAACTAGTCGCCAGGAAATGCTATAGGAATAAATTTGACTACAAGTGAGTTTGCCACTTAGTGGTATATGGATTTAGCTATCTCACTGGAAGAGTATAAGCAGCTACGTGGAAAATAGACCTAACCCTTGCTTCTTCAAACCTGAGAGCATGGGGGAAAATAAATGCATCTCTTCTAAGAGAACTAGTTGTGTGTTTTCTCTCTTAAAAGCTAGTAATATGCACATGCCTTTAATTGGATAATATAATGCTTGCACATTCCACATTACCACTTTAAGGATAGCTTCCTTTATATATTCTGAAGCTGTAACTTGTAGCAATCAAAAGCAATTTAACATTTGAAACCGGTTGTCTCAAAACATCTGCAGACTCAAACAAATGAAAATAATGTACTAAAATTCAATTTCAAACAGAAAAATTTTGAGAGATGCATTAATTTCTCTAGTCCTCCTCTGCTGTACATACAGTCTTTGTCCCCATCATAGAATAGTACATAGTTAAGAAGAATATAAACCACACCATAAAATAAAAGCACATGTGAATCATTATCTAGCTGACATAGCAACTTAGCCTGAAACCTATCATTTGTAGCTCAATAATAAGACGCAAAATCTAGTTTAGAGCACAGTAGGAACAGTGACATTAAAAGATTTTTATTCCTTATAGCTGTGCATGTACATATCCAGCTTTCATTGTCCTGTGTATGAACATGTAATCTCAAGTCTTGACCTCCAAAATAACACAGAAGAAAGGAGAGGAAAACAAAGGTAAAAAAAAAAAGAAGAATCCTGCACAACGTTCTTCTTTATTTCTCAAGAGGACGCTGGGCAGTTTCTGTAGCCTAACACTGGAAAATGAAATGTGAGAAGTTCCTCTCTTCTTTTTCCCTATGCATCATTAAAGGCCAAATCTAGTTAGCCTTTTCTCAACATTTATTCCCTTGAGCCCACTCACGAGTTAGTTCTGTGGTATCCTATTTCAAGAATTTCCCATTTGTACAGAGGGGGCCTCAGTAACACCAGATGAAGTCCTGCAATAACTTCATAACCCAGAAGACATGTCCTGGGACTTAGTTTATCCTGTTTTGTTGCTGCAAAATAACATGCAGATGGCTTATCATGAGCAATCACTCCCAGTTTGCTTCCCTGACCTATGTCCTGTGACATTAACATTAGACGTTATAAACCTCAAGTGCATTAACATTTGAGAACTTTCATCTTAGCAGTCATACAGTCTTAGAGAAAGACATTCATTAAAACCAGCTCACACTCACAATGACTAAATTTTCTCATTAATGTTCCTTAAAGGTCAGGGAGATAATGAAGGAAATTCTGTAGTAATAATTAATAGTAATGGGTTAAAATTATAAAACAGTTTATAACCTGTAGTATTCTCAGTATTCCAGAGTATATTAAAAACATGAATAAAAGCATTTGTACTTGGTGTTGCAGAAAAACATAAATAACACTGAAATGGAATTTTGAATAATTGCACAACTACAAAGTGCATCATCATTTTAACTAACACATATAAAAATTTCTCTAGAATATTATTATGACTAGTTCTCCTAAACATGACCTTAAAAGCCCAGGCATTAAGTCAGGCCTAAGTTAATATGACACTACTCAAAATAAGGACTCAGAAATGTCATGATTTTTTGACATAAGCATGGTGCAAGTTATTATGAAGCCATTTTCATTTTCTTTTTGCATTTCCAGTACACCTTCACTGGAAATGTTCCATTTTGCCCTGAAGGATAAAGGAGTCTACTGATTCTACTCTCTTAATCTTGACAGCTAATAAGTAGGGTTTCTCAAGGAAAAGCTGCCTTACACAATTTACCATGCTCTTATGGGGAAACCAGATCTTTATAAGGACAATTTTCCACAAGAGACAGGGCATATACTTTTCCTTTCTCTGCAAAGGCCAGTAGCATAAATGCCACACCAGCAAAAGCAACAACCTTTGACAGGTAACATCCAGCATCATGGTACACAGCCAGATAGTGTGAAGGATCCTAAGACCTAATGACTACATAAGCTAATCACCACAGCCAGGTCTAACCAGAAAAGCCATTATCCTGGAAATCCATTTCTTGCTGAACAGATCCACTCCTTAGTCCTACTGTACAACTGCATATTGCCATTGACTTCATCAGACTCTGAAAAGGGTGCAACTGGTGTTTAGTACTATATGCAAGTGACAACACTGAATTCCTGGTGAATGTTGTTCCTTTTAGCATTGCAGAGCCAAGAAAGGGCTCTTGAAGAGGGAGTTAGATAAACGGCAGGCTTGCGCTTCATCAGCAGATCTGTCTCCTCCCTTCTGATTGCAGTTTCCTTATGGCTGATGATGATTATGAGCCACGAAAAAAATCACAGCTGTTGTTCAAAAAGCCCTTTTAGAAGAGGGTAAATACAATCCTATATCACTGGCAAGTTAATGAACATGAAATGATCTGATGCTGATTTTGCAGGCTCATGTTTTAGTGGCTATCAAACATGAAGTTCAAGAATAAGGATCTACATTATAGACAGCCCATTCATATCCTCTGCTTCAGGAGAAGAAAGAAGAGATTCCAGATGTCCTTATACTTGTTTTAATTTGTTCAGTTTTTAGAAATGTTGACAAGGATCCAAAAAACTCCCTGTCTGAAAACACGGAAACGGAAGGATTGGTTTTGATATGGACAGTCTCAGTTCACAAAGGAGACCTCAAATCAGCAAATTTATTTTTCCTTATATAACCTTATACAAAATTAATTATAATATATTGTTATACAATATAAAATTAGATTTTAGGGACGTAGAAATGGCAGGAGTTTTGTGTGTTTTAGGAGAAAAGGGGGGCTCCTTGAAAGACATTAAAGATAGGGAAGCAAAGGCTATTGCAATGCTGCCACTTACTGCCTGAAAAGGGAAGAGCTGCTTTGAGCAATTACGCACTTTCTGCTTTCCAATTGCTCAGAGCAGAAGCATCAAGTTGTATGACAGCTGGGAGATCTGTAATGTCAGGAAAAGTTATTTTTGTCGCTTGTACTTATTGAGAGCCTAAGGTCTTCAGAGCAGGGATTGACTACTGCTGTGAGGTTTCATATACCATGCCTGAGACTCCTGAACACCGTCCTAATCCTTGTAATAAAGTAGCTAAATGTTATGAAGAAGCAGAGGCTCGCAGTCACAGATCTACACTTGGCTGTGCAGCCTTCAGCCATTTATGGTAATTGATATTTTAGTAATGGAGGTAGAATTACAGAGTCAAAAAGAGGATTTGTATGTAGAAAAGTTAAATGACAGTTCTGACCAAAGATGACATGTCCTGTAGAATGACAGTGAGCTCCAAAGGTCAATGTTTTCTGCTTCTTTAAGGTCTTGCGATAATCATAGAGTTCTTCTGCAAATAAAGTTACGACAACTTGGAATAACTGCAGAATACAAACTACTTAACACCTGTGTCTGCCTGTGCTCTGCACACACTTGATTTTGTTTGCCCTTTCTGATGCGAAAATTTATTGTTGAAAATGACATTTGAACAGCTGGTGATGTTTGGAAATTCCATCTTTAAAGATCAGAGCTGAAAAACAAGGAAACCAAGTCCTACATTGACAAAGCACCCAGCTTTCATTGAAATTGATTTAACTGTGTCTAAGTACTTTTGAAAATATGTAACATAAATCTCAAGGGAAATGTATTAGAGGAGAATGCGCTGAATTTAGCTTATGGAGTTCAAGGTTGCTATCAAATTGTTTGATAGTTGAATCAAGAATATTTCTTTAAATGTTGGTAGTCACATTGTATTACCCAAGAATTGAATTCAGGTATTTATTCTTGAACATGGACCATGAAATGCTAATATTTAGTGGCTATTAATAATTTAGGTTAATTAAATAAACATTTCTGTCACATAAGCCACAAAGACTTTATAAGCAGTTAAAGTCTAGAGAAGTACACCGACCTAATACCGTAAGAGACCTTAGGTCTGTGTTTGCCATCAGCTAGCATTTGTAAGCTTAATTGGCATTTATTTGTTCAGTGTCAGAAAAACGTTCTCATACAAGCAATTTGTTTAATATGCTAAAATGACAATACCTATCTGACTTCTGGCAGATATATGAAAAATCTACATTTGTACTTAATTTGTTCTGGAGTTAAAGACCTAAATGCATGTGTTTTCAGTTGCTATTTGTTTTATGACTAGCTCTTTCTATTTATTGCTTTTCAATCATAATCAGGTAAGGAACATCTTGTCTGATGGAGCAGTTTCCTGCATTATGTATTCAGTGTAAACACTGCATTTTTTCTGAACACGTGGATTAAATGATGTTTTTGGATAATTTCTCTCTCCAGTTTCTCCAAGCTGTGACTCCAAAGTAGTAGGGAGAAGTGAGAAAATGAGAAAGACAGAGCACCTCCAGAGAGTTCTGTTAGATATCTGTTAGAGCTTTCTTACTCACCACTCAGACTTTTGCTTGTTTTGACTGGATCAATTGCAGAGTTTCATGCCCTTTAAGCTCTGTTAGTCTCTGGATGATGACTGATTGCTATTCTGAGCTTCAGGAATGCCCAGCTATTAGTCCCACGTCTGACAGCCTTTGCAGCAGTGGGACTCCCACACTCAGTGTGATAACCTACCCAGGCCTCTGATGTGTCACTCAAGCATGTCCCTAGTCAGGTGTGACCTGGGCCTGGAGACTGGATTTCTAATTGCAATCTAAAGGACTAAACAGTAAAGCATTTGCTGAGTTTTGAGAGGAAACAGTGGTCTAGTCTTCTGGACTCAAAATGTGTGGCTTCAGCACAAGAAGTAGCTAAAAGCTGTGGCGATGCTTATATCAGCAATGTGACGTATTGTGTGACATATCAGGAACAGCTTTGAGGGGGTGGAATTGGTGTGAGGCACTTAATGTCCGTGCTTCATGTTTTGGACAGATTTTAGAGTACCAGCAGCTGGTAAGCAGTGGATCCTGTGGAGACAAGGTGACGTTTTTAGTGTGCCAATCTCCTTCTTGTGCATCAAGACACCACTGAGCAATGGAAAACCATGGACTTTCAGGCTATAGGCAGACTCTCTCTTTAAACTGTTCCAGATCTTTCCAAGGAAAGACTACACATTGCCCACCAGAACTCCTCCTGGAGGAGGTACCGGGACATTTTTTGAAAGAGAACAACAGCTTCTTCCAGCTTTGTGTTGTCTGCCAATTTGCTTGGTATCCCTTCCAGTCCTGGGTCCAACTCATTGATGAAGATGTTGAAGAGCACAGGGCCCAAGATGGAGCTCTGTGGAACCCCACTAGTGACAGGTCACCAGTCTGATGTCACCCCATTCACTATTACTCTCTGTGCTTGATCCCTGAGCCAATTGCTGACCCACCACATAAAGAGTTTATCCAACTATGTATGTGCTGGACATTTGGTCCAGAAGGACCCTGTGAGAGAAAGCTTTACTGAAATCCAAAAAGATTACATCAACCAGGTGGGTTACCTTGTCTTAAAAGCAATAATGTTTGATAATCAGGACTTTCTTTTCATGAAGCCATGATGGCTGTGACCAGTGATTGTGTTGTCTTTCAGGTGTTTTTCAATATTTCCCAGAATAATCTTCTACACAGCTTCACCAGGCATTGAAATGAGACTGACAGGCCTGTAATTTCTGGGATCCTTCTTCTTGCCCTTCTTGGAAATCAGACAACATTCACCAGAGTCCAGTCAACTGGGACCTCTTCGGGTTCCCAAGACCACACAGGAATCATTGAGAGAGGCTTTGCAATGACATCAGCCAGCTCTTTGGGGATTCTGCAATGAATCCCATCAGGCCCCATAGATCTGTAGGGATCCAGCCAGAGCAGCAGATCCTGCACAGTTTCAGGATTGACTGGGAGCTGATCATTCTCACAGTCATGGTCCTCCAGCTCCGGGCACTGAGACCCCTTTGGTCCGTCATCCGTGTTGAAGACAGAGGCAAAGAAAGAGTTAAACACCTCTGCCTTGTCTCTGTCCCTATTTGTGAGGTGAGCATCCTCATCCTGTAACGAGCCAATGACATTTCTATACTGCCTACGGACATTAATATATTTGAAAAACCTCTTTTTATTGTCCCCCAAATTTCTGGCCACCTTCAACTCTAGTTGAGCTTTGGCCACACAATTTTTTTCCATACAGCAGCAAGCAGAGTCTCTGAATTCTTCCCTTGTCACTTGACCTTGCTTCCACTGCGCATACACCTTCCTTTTTTGCCTTATTTCCAAGACCCCTGCTCAGCCAAGCCAGCCTTCTCCCTTGCCTTTTTGACCTCTGACATTTGGGAATTGCCTGCTCCTGTGACCTTAGCAGGTGATGCTTAACAAGTTACCTGCACTGATAGACCGCAACACCTGCAAAAAATATTTTCCCAGGGGATCTAACTTTCTATTTCCCTGAGCAGCCTGAAGTCTGCTCTCCTCGTGTCCAGAGTTGAGGTTTTGCTGGCACTTTTCCTCCTGTCAACAGAGATTTTAAACTCAATCACTTTGTGGCCTCTGTGGTCAAGATGGCCACACCAATCTCCACTTCACTCATGAGATCCACTCTGCTGACAAGCAGCAGATCAAGGAGGGCATCTTTCCAAGTTGGCACCCTTAGGACCTGCTCCATAAAGTTGTCATCCAGGTTTTTTAGCTCCGTGATATTCCCAAGTAATTTCTGGCAGGTTGAAGTCCCCCACAAGGAAAAAGGCAGTTGATTTGGAAGTGTCCCCTAGTTCCCCACAGAATAATTTATCGTCCTGGCCAGAAGGTCTATACCAGAGTCCCAGGATAACATCTGCATTATTTGTTTGCCCCTTGATTCTTACCCAGAGGCTCTGAACTGCGCCATTGCCAACTGTGAGCTCCATACATTCTAACCCTTCTAATACATACAGTGCCACCCCTCCTCTTCTGCACTGCCTATCCCTCCTGAAGACCCTGCAACCATCCAATAGGGCACTCTCATCTTGATTTCTGAACTGTTTTGGCATATAAAATACTATAGGATCCATTACAAATTCTGGAACAGGTTCAGAATAAGAACTTTACTAGATTCTCCTATTCAGCAGCACTGAAGTTGGCCCCAGGACAGACCTAACAAAACTGTAAACAATCTAACTCTAAGGTTGATGACTAATTGCAACCACAAAGTGTTTCTCTTTTAATGATTCCAAAGCAAATGTTGGGGTGATTCACTGAACCTGGCCCCACAGAGATAATGATAAACTACACCTGTGTCAAAATGTATCCTTTTGTGTATGTAAATACACAGATTTCCATTGGAAGACAGAATATAAACTGGGAATTTCGGAGTTACCTTATACAAGCTGCCAAAACCTTGATTCAACACCTACTGAAGCATTTGCAGACAATACTCCAGATCTTCTACCACATGAGTCTGAGCCAAAGGAAGCAGGAGCCTATTGTTCCTGGAGCCCTAATAAGCCTTGCCTCTTGTAATAGCCTGGTGGGGATCCTGAAAGGTAATACATTCATGGTAAAAAAACATGCTTTTGCATACTTTGTGGGACATGGAATAACAATGATTGACTTGCTTCCTTATTTGGACTAAATATTAATTGCCCAGAATGAACATTTTGTGTCAGATCTTTGGAGAGGCTTTATTTTATTATGATTTGAGAGTCATTTTATGGAATGACCAACCTGCTTGGATTTCTCCAATATACTGAAGTGAACAATTGCTTAGTGCCTGGCAAAATCACTTCAGGATTGCATTAACTACATGTTATAAGGTGCAACTGAAAATTTTCACATTCTGCAGCTGAAGCTCCTGGGACTGAAAATTTCATGCACAGTTTAAAGTGTGTTTTTTAAAACATATGTGAAGTTCAGCAACCTGTGAACCTTACTTGTTTTTTCTCTGGTGTCCCACAGCCAAATGGACTGCTACCTCTACATGGCATTGAAGCTAGAAAAAAAGGTTTAAAAAAACAACAACCATTCACGGTATTTAAATTACACGGTGTTCATTATACAAGATTTTACTGTGAAAATAGGTGCCCTTAGTAAAAGAGAGTAAAAGTCTCTTCTTGTATCTTTACAACTTATAACTTTACAACTCTTAACACATGTTAAATAAGAAGCACAATATTCAGAAGTGACATTTCATTTTATAATCAGCCTCTGTTTAGCTCAGAAAATGGAATTTCATGCCTTAATACTGGATCTCCTAGAAATATAATGCTTCCAGGTAAGGTATGAAACTGATTGCACTTCTGTTTAATTAACTCATGTAGTACTTTGCTTGCACTGGCTTCATGGACTTTTTTGTTTTTCTGACTTTCTGACAGCTGCAAAGAAATGAATGCAATCTGATCACATTTAGGTGAGAATAATCTGATTCAGCATAAAGTCTACTTTGGACAGTTACTCAAAATCATGTGATCAAGCTTGGATCAGTAGAGTAAGTGATAACCAATTCATGATTTCATATCACGTATGTGTTCTCTTCATTTTTTGGTATTAAGTACTCAAAACTAGATTTTCTATGTGGTTGAGATTAAGCTCTAAACTTCGGGTTTACTACACTGGTAACATTCCAATCCAGCTTTGCAAGCAAGTAAAAACAGGTTACATGCTGAACTGTGAAAACTGTTGAACCTTGTTAAAAAAACAAACCCGTAGTGTAAAAATAAAAAATAATCAACCACACCAACTACCTGAGCTACAGCGGCCCCTGTAAGACTAAGCAGAATCTAGCTTGGTAAGTAAAGAACTTACGTCAGCATATATTAGCATTTTCACTAGCAATTCATTTCCCTGAATACTGACTGAGTCAGTCTCATTAATTTAGTCGCTGCTTTGAAAAATCTTCAGATTAATAGTAATCAAATCTAATACAATGGTGTTACCCAGGGATGCGGCATATCCCATCTTCCAAAATTAGAATGAAGTTTAAAAAGATGGTTATCATCACTTTCAAGCAATATTCAAATTTTCTCTGCCCTTCTTGGAAAGCCAAGAACAGGATTCCAGCTTCTAATGCCTTACGGTTTAATTTGGCATACATTGCTAAATGTTCAAAAGAGCACAACAGTCATTAAGACACAAGCTCTTCTGAAAAATCTGGCCTTACTTTTGTATTATTCTTTTATGTCACTAGAGAAAACGTGGCATCAGCTCAATGATGAGACTATTACACTTCAAGGTTAGGGAACAGCAAGTTATGGCTATAAAATTTTACATAAGTGAGAAAAAACTACAAAAATACAATAGATTCCACAGCTCTTTCATGTAATAGAACTTCTCATCCCAAAGTGTCAGGGTCTGAAGGTATGGTATTGAAATCAGTGCTTAAAAGCCAATCATAAGAAATACTTGAGAAGTTTTGCAAGTGTGTGATGGTTTTTTCAGTGTTTTCAAGTCAGAGAGCATTGAATAAATCTATCAAATCTACTATGTCATCAAATGAAGTGCCTTTTGACTCCCTCTTTACCCTGCAATAACCTTTTTCCCAAGCTGATTACAAAATGTTTTCTTTCTTCTTTTCTGTAGCTGTTTTTTCCCTCCTTCCTAAGAGCTCTTGTTCCTCCGTCCCTGCAAATTCTCATGTCACCTCTCGACCAGCTCTGTCACTGCAGTTTTGCTTCCCAGAGCAAGTTTCCCTTACCAGCAACTTGCTACTTTGTTTTTGCTTTTCTTCTATTTTCCTCTGGCCTGTCTGATCCAGTCAGACTGGCTGGAGCAAATGAAATCTGTAAGTCAACACCCTTTCACACATCCTTATCTAAAAAGACATAATTTCCAAGGGATTCTATCTGTGAATAACAAACTTCCATCCAAAATTTATGACCCACCAATTCCAGTGACTTGCACATTTTCCATAATGGGGGCTTCCCTATGCTGAAATACAATATATATCTACTGGTGTAATATAAACGAAGCTGAGCTGGAACAGTTCTTCTGCCATGTGCAGACAGAAAAATAATCAAGTTCTTTAGAGACAGAATAATTACTCTATTTGTACTGCACTTGAATTTGTGATGCAAATAGACACAGTATATCATCAGAGCCCAGGAAACCACCTGAATCACTCAGGGAAGCTCTGGTTACCAGACACCTATTATTAAGAAATAGATAAACAACCCCCCCTAAACTCATATCTCACTTTTAGGGCACTCATAGTCTTAAACTCATGACAGAGGCAGAAGCCAGTTACCCCCTTTGCTACTTCGCAACCCTCTCAGATGAAGACATTTCCTCTCCTGTTTGTCTTCAAGCATCCCTTACTGGTTTTGAAAATTCACATCTCATTTACAACTATCATGATCTGCAATAAGAGAACACATGGCAACTCATTTCACAACCTAATTAGTGCTAGTTCTATCCAAAATCCTTTCAGAAGAGAGATCTCTACAAAAAAATGAACAAAAGCAGCAAATAATTCCATACTGGCTGCCTCATACACCTCAGACCTTCTTACAACTAAGGCTCAGGCCTTTGACACAGCAGGATACCAAAGTGTTGAATGCCAAATGCAAACATCACTCCTTCTGCAACACAAGCAACTTTTGCCTATGCTTTATGCTGCTAGAGGTAGTTGCTCATTTTATTGAGTCTTTCTTCTTTGCTTCCTTGCAGTAATTCCCAACATAAGAAGAACAAACCCCTGACTTTCACAGTTACTGCAGAAAGTTGAAACACCTGTTTATAAATGCTGATTAGTGCAAAAACTATCTCAGCATTATCTGCAAGGAGACAGAGAGTTGAAGAAAGATTATAGACACCAGAAACACTCAGGATGATTTTTTTCTGGCAAGAAAAAACCCAGCTTTACAACCTTGCCACACTTTGTCTCTGAACTTGGAGATCTATGTGTGTACTTTACCTAAATAGATAATGCGAGAGCAGTAGCACGAATAAAGTAGGAATAAAGGCGAAACAAATAACATATCACAAATTAATGACTATACAGTACTAGCCTCTATTTTGCTTGCACCTTAGGCAACACATGTTCAGCAAAGTTGTCAACAACCTGCATTTCTGGTAGAAACAAAAATCACACAAAATAAATCCATACTTCCACATCTCTGTAACTCCATCAACAACTTGATTTTCACCTGCCATCAGGTATAAAAAGTTATATCTCTATCCATTGTAGGTACAGAAGTCTCTGGCATATAAATTTGAATGCTGAAAGAGTCTGCAGCAGCAAAGAGTTGATACCCTGCCTACTCACATGCTTTCATTAATTGTTTTGTTCAGGTATCACTATTTAGATATCCACACAGGTCTTAAAAATAAATATATAGGACCTTAAAAGCATTTAAGAATATTTTTCTATTAACATGAAGAGACAGAGCTAAAAAGAAAAAAAAAAAGAATCTATGTAAGCATCTAACAAACTAAGCGCACTGCTTCACACTGATAGTGTCACTTAACTACATAATTTGCATGCTTCTCTGAGAACAAAATTCGTGGCCTAATTTCAACAACACAGGTCTCAGGCACATACTGAAAAGGATTTTATGTTTGATATGAATAAGATCAAAACACCACCCTTTCAAACCGCCATCCGCACTGTTCTGGCCAGCTTATATAAATGGTGAAAACAGGGGAAAACCCTATTCTTCCTGACATCCTCTGTAATCAAGATCTTCAGCATAGTGGACAACATCACAATTTTAGACAGACTGAAATTAGTGAGTCACTGCACTGTAGTTTGCAAATATATCCACACATATTTGTCATCTGAAAATACAGGGAAAGGCACTCCAGATTTTAAGTAACAACACTCAAATTTAACCATGATTTACATCTTGTTTCCCAGACAAGCCACTAGAGGGTGAGACAATGACAAAATTGGTAAGATTTGAACAGGTCTGTCTCGCAGTGGGCATCGACGCCTGTGCCCCTACGCAAACAGGGAAGGCAGGCTGAAGAGATGAATTCTCAGTAGCTGGTGGGAGCTTACCCACAGTTCATTTGGCAAGCTGAGACACAGATTCACAAACCATCACATAAGCAGAAGGATGAATTTGATGGTCACAAGGCAGGGAATTTTCTTAATGTATCAGAGCTAAAGATTCACTGTAAGTGAGGATATTATTTCAGTGGATTGGTAATAGGTCTGTCTCCTTCAGGTCACCAATTCAAGCAGCTGAGCAGGTCACTAATGACTAAATGTTGTTTGCATTTGATGCTAACAGCATAGTCAGGGGCTTCCTACAAAGCAAATAACAATGTTTTTTGTGTCTGCATACATTGCTAAACACCTCCATCACAAAGAAACCTTATTAACATTTCTGTTAGCTCTAGATTCACTATGCATGACAACAGTAGCCCAATTTCTTGAAGGAATTCCAGCTCCTTCGTTCATTTTCACCTCTATAAAATTTTCATCTCCACATTTTCATCACCATAAATCAAATCCTGATGCGGCAGAAGTGGTGACCATTTCACTGAAGTCCTAACTGACATCAGAGTTAAATTGTGTCTTGCATTCAAAATATAGGGTGAAAATATTTGACATAGCACCTAGTATTCTGTGTAGAACCAGATTACACAACTCCCAGTTATGGTCGAATATTGTACATAAATATGTACATATTGTACATAGCGTTTCTTCTACCAAGTCTAGAAATGTGTACAGATTGGTTGACATTTCATATGTAACTCTATATTGCCAAATGTATACAGATGCTCCAGTTCAAAGGGAACCACAGGAAGATTTTGCAGCAATCAGAATAATCTCTCCAAAGTTACACAGTAACTACAGACACATTCTTGAAAGATCTACCCCTTTTAGGATGGTGAAGTGAAAGAACTGAAGGATTTCTCTTGGAGATTAACTACTGATCTCTGGTTTCATTTTTTTTCCACATTAAGCATCGGAAGAGGAACACTTATGCTCAACCATCTTCCACTGCTACTTACATTGAACAAACACATTGGTATTTAAGAACCTGGGCAAGTAGCAGTCCTTGTAGGTTCAAAATTAAAAAAAAACAAACAAACAAACAAACAAACAAAAAAAAACAAAAACAAAACAAAAAAAAAAAAAAAAAAAAAAAAACAACTTCCCCCCTTACCTCACAATGTTTATTTGTTGCACTTGTCCAAATAACAAGAGAACATTAATTTATGCCTCTGCCAATACAAGAACTTTCACAGAAGTGATGACACTTGAAAACAACCTTTTTAAGAAAGTTAACAAATGTATTTATTTTTCAAGTGTTTCGATTCTTTTCTGCTTGCAGGAGGTTCTGATACTTGTGCAGTTTCTGCGGAAATTGGTGGATTTCTTATGGACTGCAACACAGTTAGTTTAAAGATACTGTCTTTCCTTTATGCATTTACACTACTTAAAACATTGGTAGTTTACTTACTAAATCAACTATCTTGTTTTTGTGTTTCACTTTTATTCACGTGTGATCTCTAGCTTACAAAAAAAAAAAGGCAATGAAAAAAAAACCCAACAAAACATTTATAAGACAAAGAAGGCAACATTTTCAAAGATGCCACAGCCAGAGCCGGTGGGAACCACAATTATCTGTGATCTGTATGATTAGGAGGCAGACCTGCATAAAGACAGAAAGCAAAAAAGCAAGCTCTGAACCCTGCATGATGAAACAGTGGAACACATTTCATTGTCACCAAAGCAACAGTACAGCATCCAGTAACAAATCTGCATTGGAAGTGAAGAATTCCTACACGTATTTCCAGTGCTATTACCTGAGATGTACTTCTACTTACTAATATTTTACAAAAGAATGATGCATTTGAATGTCTAAAAGCACTGAGCTAGCATGACAAAAGATATGTGGTAGCTCTTATTACCCCAGAGGAGCACAGGAGAAGCAGTAACAATGATGGATTAGAACCTTTGGGAAACCACTTGTGTGTGCGTGCATACACTCATCTTTCAATGCTTTTCTGTCCTCATGCAGGAGAAACATTTTCCACGAATATACGTAAGGCAGAAGGCAAAATATGATGATATATTTCATACCCTAAAGTGCTACTATAAACGTGCTAGGAAGATCTTATCTGGCATGCCCCTATTCTGCAGAATTTTTTTTCATGTAGACAGTGACTGTCAGAAAGCTCAAGATAAGAGATGCATGTATGGACTGGTGATGTCAGAGAAGACTGACTTATTTTATAAGCAAATAAATTGAAAAAATATTGATGTTTTTGATGTTTTCTGATGTCTAATGACTATGAGCCTTGTTCTTTTTGTACAGGAGCCTATATTATATTCATAAACAGGAACATTTACTTGTGTCTATACTTAGTACAAAATGTCACGCCACATCAGAGCAAAGTATAAGAGCCCTTGACATCTGTAAATCCTTTTTCCTAAAAGCAATTTATGTAATATTCTTGACTAGGGATCTCCCCTAGCCCTCTAAGGATGAAAACCTCCCTTGTAGTTAGAAGTTGTCCTTTCATTTCTGTTCCTCTCTGTAGCTGTAATTCCTTTCCGCCCTTATCTCCCTGAGTCACCTCCCTTCCTTAAAAACATTTGTCACCTTCAGTTTTAATTGATGCTTGTTGCGAAACATTATGAGGTGTTCTGCACAAAGCACTGTCTGGTAGCACACCATCACAAAGTCTGTGTGCAAGGCCACCTTGGAGAAAAAACTGCTGCATTCCCTCCTTCACCAGTGAGCTTTGCCATAGATATAATGCCACACATCTTCTACAAATGCCTTTGTAGAACTCGGCGAGGTATTAATATAGCTTTAAAAATTCTGCCTGTTTGGCAGAGTCAGCACAGGAGACTCAGTGCAGGAGTTACACAGGGAAGAGTCCTGCCATAAAGCTGCCCAGCATCACCAGCTGATCCTGCTGTTGGCAACAGAGCACTCCAGGGGAAAAGGGATTGCAATTGAAACAGAAGCTTTGGGAGTACTAGTATACACACAAAACACCTACCTGCTAGAAATCTGAAGACCACAGGCTTTCAAATACATTGTACACACAATAAGATTATAAGGCAAAGGAAATGGCAAAAGGAAGATGCATTAAATGTGAATGAAGAGAAATTCAGGACATACTGATCCTGAGCTTTGGAAGATGTAGATCTATATTCCTATACTCTTCCATATTTACTAATTAACCTGGTTTCTGATTAATATATTCAGGATCAATTAATTAAAAATAATTTAAAGATTAAATCTAATCCCTAAATACTATGATTGCAAGATCCTGCAAACACTCATTTCTAATAAATGAAAAAGACAGGAGCTTGACCCTGGGGTCTGCCCATATTTGTTTGTAGGGATTTCATCTTTAGTCCTGGACTCTGCTCAAAGAAGACAAATAAAAACAACAGGAAGCCTAATTTCACTGTAGTTGTCTGAAATTTAAAAGAGCAGCCAGTCTATTTTGCCTTACATCAGAAAATACCTCTGTGCATAAATGGCCTTTTCCTTCTTCCAGAAAGACTACCTTTTGCCTTTCGCCAAAGGTAAAACACATCTCTCGAGTTTTCCTACATGTTTTCCTGACTAGGTGAGAAGGTGACATAAAGAAATAGTTGCAGAAGTGTCTTAAATTCCAGTTGAATTCCTATTCTGTACAAACACACATTTTCCTTTATTAGGGCCACCCTTTTTGCATTTAATTCAGCCTGTGGACTGCCTTCTTATATATAGTCACCTCCTTCAGCTTCTTCCAACCTATGCCTCTAAACAGGCAGAGCAGAGCACGTTTTGCTTGCATAACTGAATTATGTGGGGATCACTTAAAACCCAGGAAGTATGGAGAGGATGGAAAGTGCTACCACATCTGACTGTTAATTGGTATGTGAAAATGTGCAAAAGCAGACTTTCTGCAAACACCTGTCTGCAGCATCCGGCAGCTATTTAATTTTCTGCTCAGTAAAACTACAAGAGATTAATCCCTATCCCAAGCCAATCTGATATACATTTGGATTAAATCTGATCAAGACTTCATATTTTCAGAGACACTTGTAACACATTTTAATTCCCAGGATAGTCTTTCTTTTCTCTGCCATTTTTAGTACAGACTTTACAGCCCTTATTCATGGTCCCTAACAAATGAATGGATGTCTAAAAGTCAAATATCCAGGTTAAAGTACTTTAAGCATAACATCGATTGGTATCTATACTTCAGATGCAAGGAAGGGCTTGAATATTTCTCTACGAATCTGGCCTAATAGAAGATAGCTCTTCATACTAAGCTTGGCTTATTTGGATCCTCAGACCATGTATGTCACAAAACCAGCTCTCTGGTGAACTCAGTAGGGTGAGTCATCTAAAAGCTTTCTTTACAGTGACTGGAGAAAGATACTCTCCATTACGGGGCTACGTTAAGACAGAGATCTAAAACTTCAGACAATCAGCATTAGGTGAAAGCTTGAGAAAGAGTTACAAAATATGATTCTTCCTGAAAAATATCTCTTTGAGACAATTCATATAATAAAATGAAAGGGATAGTGCCACAATGCCCAGAAAACTCACTCAGTTATGGCTAGTTTAGTAGAAATCAAGTCACACTGAACATGCCCACACTCCATTAGTAATCAAAGCCAGTGACAGAACTTTTTCATCAGTGTATGTATTTAGACTTGTCCTCTAAAATTACTTCTTTAATAATTCTCATAACTTGTCTGTGAACAACACATTGTACTGAAACATCCATGGCCAAAAATTGGATTTCTTTTTCTCTCTTCAAAGTAATCTGAAAAGTGAAATGCTTTGCCTTGGCTTACAAGTCTATGCAGAATGAAGCCAGTGATGGGTCTGTAGCAAAAGTCTTACGAGAAATGTCTGAGGGAGCTTGGATTGTTCATCCTGGAGAAAAGGAAGCTCAAGGGAGACCTTACCTTTCTCTACAACTACATGAAAGGAAGTTGTAGTGAGCTGGGGGTTGGTCTCTTCTGTCATGTCTCAAGCGACAGGACAAGAGGAAATGGCCTTAAGTTGAGCCAGGAAAGGTTTAGAAGAGACATTAGAAAAAAAAAATTTCACTGAAAGTGGGATTAGGAATTGCAATAAGGTTTCCAGGGAGGTGGTAGAGTCCCTGCCTCTGGAAGCGTTCAAGAAGTGTCTGGATGTGGCACTTGGGGATATGGTTCAGGGGTGATTATGGTGGTGCTGGGTTGACAACTGGACTGGATGATCTTGAATGTCTCTTCCAACCTTGATGATGCTGTGAAAACGTAAATGGTCAATTTAAAATATTAACATTTCTTCTATCTTCCAACTTCATCCTCAAACTGCCACAAATCCTGATTGTGCCAAGGGTAGGTAAAACGTCTCTCTTTTCCTTCTGTCTCTACTTGAGCGTATGTTTGTGGCTTATTTTACAAACTTGGGTCCCAGTCCTACTTTTGAAAATATGGGCATTCACTGCTTTGTACCTTACCAATTTGGTTAGGATCCATTCTAGAGTCTGCATGGTGGCTGATTAAATGAGACTTTTATAAAACTGTGCCTGCTCATATCTAGAAAAGTTACATCAAACCCTGAAAGACAGAAACTAACAGATAAATACAACACAATGTCTTGCTCACACATGCACCCTCTGTATGCTACTACACCAGCAAAATTTTATTTCTTTTCACATTCAAAACTATTATTTTTAAAAGTCAGCTCAAACCAAACTCTTAGGCTTTGGTACACCTGAGTTTTGCAGTTGGAGGCTGTTTTGCTACTTCACTAGAATATGGAAATGCTTTTTTACAACTCAATTAATAACCCCTTTAGCATAATTTTTGCATGCACTTACACATTTGTTGTCACATAAGAATCACTGATTTTCCAGTTCTCTCTCTGAGGCAACAGAAAAGCACGTAGCTGCCCTTGCCACTGCTTTGGGAACATGAACCATCACACAAGCAGGCTTCCTGTGGCATGCTTTATTTCAAATTATTATCTCAGACTGCAAGATTTTTTAAGGGATTCAAAAGCAATGAAACAAACATGTAAATGCTCAGTTCGAAAAACAAAATTGAAATTGTCTGCCTTCACCTATTGGGCTGATCAAAAGCAGTATGACCAGCAGGTGAAAGGTGGTGATTCTCCCCCTCTGTTCTGGTGAGACCCCACCTGGAGTACTGTGTATAATTCTGGTGCCACCCAAAATAAGAAATACAGGGAACTGTTGAAGTGAGTCCAGAGGAGGGGCACGAAGTTGGTAAGAGGGCTGGAGCATCTCTCCTATGAAGACACACTGAGAAAGTTGGGCTGTTCAGCCTGGAAAAGAGAAGGTTGTGTGGAGACCTCATAACACCCTCCCAGTATCTGAAGGGGGCCTACAGGGAAGCCAGATAGGGGCTCTTTGTGAGGAACTGTAGTGATAGGACAAGGAGTGATGGTTTCAAACTGAAAGATGGGAAATTCCAGTTAGATATACGGAACAAATTCTTTACATAGGGGATAGTGAGACACTGGAACAGGCTGCCCAGAGAAGCTGTGGATGCCCCATCCCCGGAGGTGTTCAAAGCCAGGGCTTTGAGCAACCTGTCTAGTGTGAGGTGTCCCTGCACATGGAAAGGGCTGGAACTGGATGATCTTTAAGGTCCCTTTCAAGCCAAACCACTCGATGATTCTATGATTTATAACACCAGTGGTTTATGAAAGTCCAGGAGCGGGGCCCAGGTATCATTCACTGCATCCAGTAAGATTTTTGCTGCTTTAGTGTGGAATGAATTCTGGGTCTCTGCACCTCAATCAGATGTAAATCCATGATATAGAGAGATTCTTAAAAAAAAAAAATGAATCTTCTAACTATTACTACTTCTGTATTTCAAAGGGTTGGTAATTTAAAAGTAACTAAACATGAGTTTCCTAAAATTTGCCTACAGTACTGAAATGAGCTGTCCATAGCCAAAATCCCTTGGGTCAGTAGACAAACCAGTCTATTATACCTACATGCATTTAAAACAAGGGAATTTTACATTTATTCTAGCATTGGTCATTCAGTCTATTTTAATGCATTTCTGGGATCTAAATGATGCACACTTAGCCTGCTCTCTGTGTGGGGCTGATTTTCACCTCAGTGCATAAAACACTTAATTATAAGATACGTCAAGTTTCCAAACAAGAATCAGAAGCTCTCCAGAAATACCTTAAGATTGATTTTGAAGCACACTAGCAAAGAAAACAAAAAGTGAACAGCATTCATCTAGCTCAGAAGGCTGAAATGGGAGAAGATTCTGCAAACATCACAGCAAAGGAGAGTTTTAAAGAGGGATCTGAAGGGAATAATAGAGAAAACTGAGACATTAGGATAATGCCTTCAAAATTAAGAGAAAGCACAGAAGAAAGTGCCTATATGGTTCCATGTAGGCAGACTTACGGTAAGTTTGGAGAAAAGACTCAGCTCACTAATAAACATGAGATGACAAAGAGTGTATCATATATCTTATGAAAGACTTTGAAAGTAGAGTGATGCATGTTGATGTGGTAGAGAAAAGCAAAGAGGTAGGTGACCATTAACTGAAGCTGCAGTGGTCAGAGAAAGTTTTGAAGCTCATCTGAATCCCCTTATTCCCATTTCTTAGACAAAAATATTGAATTAAGTAAAAGGAAGCAGTATAACACAGCAAAAGACATTTTTAAATTCAAATCTGGGAAAGAAAGACCATAAAAAAGGCTTCCATAGAGTGCCTCCATTCTGATGGAGATGAAAGAAACAGAAGTCCAATGAAGGAAAACTTAGGAAATTGACTGGGTAAAATACCATTCTGGCAGCCCTCTACCTCAGAATAGGGATTGAATAATGGGGAAATGAAGTCCAGAGAGACTCATTAAGACAAGTACCAAAGAGAAGAGACACCTGCAGCAGAGATAACCCTAAGGGCTTCAACATCCTGCTTTGGGAAGAACTATAATGACCCAAGGGCACAGTTCCTCTACAGGAGCACAGAGACTCTTTAAACTTTGAGACAACAGGTCAGTTTTAACTGATACTTGATTTGAGCTAATACTGCTACAAAAACAAAAGCCAAGCTTTTCTAAACATCTGAGAGTCGTGTACGTGCACATGCAAAAGGACGCTCATCATTGAATACTTCACTTTTTGCCTTTAATTATATAATTTATCTAAGATATTTAATATATCCTCTGTATTTCCTTAGGGAATAAAATGATCACGTAGCTTCACTACAAAGGCAACGTGTGATGAATTTGTATGCACACAAACTCAAACACACATCCCTTTATTAATATCTGTTGGTGGTTGCCGTGTCATTATTCTCAGGACTGACTCCCTTCTAATTTACTGGATTGTACCGAAACTTTATTGTGATTTCCTGCACAAGTTTGCTTCTAAGGAAGCAATAATAAAGAAATAAAAATAGATGTTTGTGTGTGAGCACTTGCCTGTCACCCAACGTACGTTCACAACACTTCAGAGGAACAAGCATGCACCCACATCCCGCTCATTTCTATCAGTATCTGAACTACTCTAGCTATATTTTAAAGAGAAAACACCTCTATTTTTCACTACAGTGTGTCTCACCACTGCGATTGCAGTACAGATATAGCCCAGATGTGTCTCTATCTGCATCTCCCAGTCTAGCCATAACCTTGTCAACACTTTGGCTGATCTCCTCTGAGGATATTTCCCTCGACTAGTATACGGTGCTTGGCATTTCACAGGTGAGCTCAAAGATAAATCTTGCACCCTGGCATTTCTATACTGATTTCTTTTTACACAGATGGTAAAGTGTGATATTGACTGAACTAATAAAAGACTACTTGAGTTCAGAAAAGATCACTGGAACAGACACTTTCTTGTAACAAAGACACAATTCCTTATTCCCCTCTTGAGCGCAAGCATGTGTGTATATGTGTGCATGGGTCCACACACCTTTCCTTTTCTCCAGCATCTCCTTTGCTTTGACACTTGAATTGAAAAGCAGTTGGGGTTTTGGATCCTAAAAAACCTAATTTATCTATGATTCCGTATGAATGAGTGGTAGTGTTTCAATACTTCTCTGCATTAAAGAGCATTTTGTTTCTACCCATTTGGACAGACTTCCTTTCATTAAGGCCTTCAGAGAGCTACTCAGCTACAGATTTTTCCTGAACTAAGGCTTTAATTCATTACTAAACATTGTTATGATTATGGAAAGTAATGTTATTTGGTAGGTTATTATAATTATGCAGCTTGAATAAGTTTCACTTTCAGTATATTGCAGCACTGAGGAGAAAACACTGGTCCAAATGGAATAAACATTGCTAAGGACAGTATTTAAGGCCAGGAAATACACATACCAAAAAAAATGTACATACAGAATTTACCTTATTTCACACGTTTTACACAAGCTTCTAGTTAAAAGGCAGTAAACACAATTAATCATACAGTTAAGTCCCATAGAACACTGTTCAGTTCTGTAGCCAGTGATAAATGTCCTGCCACGCCACACTAGCACCAAAAAATTCTTGGAGAAACCCAGTTGAGAAGCAAGCCATATATGCCAAGTGCAGACCAAGAACTGCCGCATGCTGCAAGGAAATTCCCACAAGGCTTTCAAAGCAACGAGCTTTGTCAACAACAGAAGGATATACATAATGCTTCTATTACACCCTACTACTGTGCAAGGGCTGAAAACATTGAGAGGAATTACTTATACTGTGTAAAATTAAGGACCTGTATGATTTTACACTTTCTTGCTGAAGTGTAAAGCTATGATGCCTCTCAAACCAGGAAAGCAAACAATCTATCTCCTTGTCACTGAAACATCATGTTTTCAAAATATCATTATTCCTTAATGTTGAAATTATATTTATGACTAAGGTGAAACAATTCTATAGAAAAAGCGAGGAGATAAATGCCCAGTTTCAGTACAGGATATAGACTCATATCTCCTTATTAATTCTATTCAATACTGCATGATTCATGTTTTCTAACAAATAATTAGGAGTTTTTATACAAAAGACTTCATTTGATCTGTGAAGTTTTGAATTTCAAAACTTGCAAGACTTTCAAAAATAAATGTGTGAAAACTGAAGATATCTTTAAAAAAAAAAAAAAGAGGAAAAACCATTTTTCTTTCTTCTCTGTACAGATTTCACATCTGATCTTCAGAATGAATGACCTGCTTCAGAGAATCAGCGTGAATGGCAGACACTGGTCATTTAGGAAATTCAGTCTTACTGGACCTTTAATGTTCCTGAAAAGTCCACAGTCAGAATTGAATTCAACTACTTATGGGATGTATAACAAGTATGGACAAACCTGACTTTTCTTCATAAGAACTAGATAAATTACTGGCCAGCAAAAGCACAGTATATCCCATGTGCTGGATTCTTCTAGATTCAGCTCAGCTCTCCCACTCTGACTTGTTCTATCCTTAACAATTTCCTTGCTCTTTCAGTCAATATGGAAAATAAAGCTATAAACAAAGCAAATATGTTTATGTGCATGGTAACGGAATGGTTCATGTCATTTCTGTTAGAATGTCATTGTTTTCTGAAGTTGTTGATATGTGTATATGTGTAAAACAGAGAATATCACTTAATACATGGTTGATACTTGGTAAGTAGGGCAGGTAGTGAAATGGGAACAGACACTCTGCTCTCATTTTCAATCTGGGTTATACCAGGAGCGTTAGAAGGGTTAAGCTATGGTTAAACTAGGGCAGAATTTGACCCCAAGGATGTTAGAAAGCAGGAACTGTAATCAACATTTCCTTACATACAGCTTTAAAACCACAGTCCTTATACAAGACCACAGTGTCAATCCACAAAGGCAATTACCTCTATATTCACTTCCAATCTAAATGCAACATTGCAACTGCATTATGATGAAGCTACAACATGAGTTTGTTTGAAAATTTTTTTCACAGACTCAACCTTTTTTCCTACTTTTTGTACTGTGTAACACCTAAAGACACATAAAGCAAGTAGTGTCACATGGGTGGGGCCTCTAGCCTTCCTAAGAGAACAAGCTTGACACCCCTACGTGTTAAGGAAAAGGATCAGGGTACCAGAGTCCCTCCTGGAATTTACAGAAGGATCTACACTTCATAAGGCTGAAAAGAGCAAAAGCTAGGATCACAGTTGTTTACCCCCATTTTTTTCTGTCCCTGTAGTCTCTTCACAACAATCTTCTGAAGACAAAAGTGCAAAAAACCCCTCTTCTTCAACCTACTCCCACTTCTTACCCCAAAAAGGCATGCTGGAAGGGATGTTCTCCTCCTATCTTGGCACTGTACATTTACCAAACTACAATGTCAAAGCTATTTCCATCATTTCCTTCTTTTTTGGTGTTACTGTGGGTCTATGAGATCAGGTGCAGAGAAGGAGCAACTTCTAAATTATATATTTACTTGGGAGAAAGGAGGGAAGAAATGTCAGTGAAGAAGATGCGGACAAAAGACTTCCAATTCAAAAGTAAGCCAGGTAGGAAAATGGTGAGGAGACAGAAAATCAGAGGGAGGGGGAGAGAGAAAAAGTGCCCAAATGCTATTTATACACACACACACACACACACACATATACAGTTAATAGACTAATAGTCTATTAGTTGAGGTGAACACCTAATCCCAGTCTTCTTAACAAAAAAACTTAGGGGAATAGGAGTTTTGCTTTTCTGATTATATATCAGTCTTTACAAGCAGTTGTATGTTCTGGCATCTCTAACTCTACCTAATTTAATAATTAACCTGCTCCTGGGTACATAATCTCATCTTATGTTCTGTGATCAAATCCTTCCTGATACAATCTATGAAGCACTTCAACTCATTATCAATCATAACTGGGTATAATGAAAAAGCAAGTATACATTCCACTAGGTACAGTCCATGAAAGCTTTTGAATTTGCTGGGATTGAGAGAATATTGTTCACCTTACATTCTCAGTAAATGATATACTTCCCCTGATACAGAGGAAAATAGGCCTTTAGAGGCACTTCTACCAATTCATCAAAATGGAGCACTGAAAATGGCAACTGGATGTATCGGTACAGAAGATGAGAGCAGTAACACCTGGCAGTTTGCACAATTCTGGGTCATGGTACAGACTTTATTTGGCTTCCTCTGCCTGTAGTCCAGAGAGTTATATGCAGAAACACCTTTCCTGACCCTAAATCACACAAGATCATTGTAGTATCCCATACAGACACAATATAGGACTGTAATAGTGTTTTCTTCTGATCTCAGGCATTTCCTAAGTCTTACAAAAGCACTGAAAAACTCAAAAATCTGGCCTGTGTTCCATGTTTTGCCTGGCAAAAATAGGCTACACACTTTTCTTTTCCCCTGCTATGACATACTAAGATTACTCTTGTATGATAAAGAAATCAGTGACTGCCACTGCAGCTTCCACATTCTTTCACAGAAGTCTCTTCAGACTGAAATAATTTCTTCTCATGCATTTGTGAACTCTGCTCATCACAAACTGCTCATAGAGCAATACAATGTACTTTAAACTTTGAATCCTGGTTTAGTACATTTTTCAGGGTGTGCTTTGATTTTGAGTGAAATTGAACTTATACTCCAAACGGATTATTTTGGAAGCACGATGCTTCAGTAGACAATTCAAAAGGCAACATGACCAGTCATTTTTCGAGGACTTTTCCAATATTGTAACATTTCACTCCTCCCAAACATTTTATTAAGCAATAATGCTGATCAAATAGAAAAAGAATGTTCTTTTTCATTGGTACTTCTAAACCTATTTTCTGTTTATGTATTCATTTTCCTTTTGGGCACGTCTGCCACAAGAACTTGCAATGGAGTGCACAAGTACACATTTCTTACCACGAATACAAGTCAGTATACAAAATGCATTTGAATTATTAAATGTGAGTGATTCCAATAAGGACAACTATACTTTGCTGTTTCTCTTAAGAGATACGTGCCATGCGAATTATGCATCTACAAGGGATTCCCCAAACACAGGATGTATTTCATCTTTCTTAGACTGATTTTATAAACAGTTCATAGCTGCTAATACTGAAGAAAACCCTGAAGGCAGTCAGATATTCCAATGAATAAATGGTATATCTTACTTGCATAAGTGCTACTGGCCAAGAAATGTTTGCCAACATCAAACAACAAACTTTTGAAGGCAAACCATCAGCTGGCCACAGACAGCTCGCAAACATAGTAAGAAATAATTCACTGAATAAAGTATTTACTGTAAATTATTCTCTGGCACAAATAAGTTGTTCTTGTTCAATTTTGATCTCTAAAAGCGTATTCCATGCCAGTTATATGAAGTGACTGATAATTGCAATTTATATTGGTAATTCACTCTGAATTACCCCAATCTGATTCACTCTAATACTGCACTGAATTTGGAAAACAAAAAAGAAAGAAAAAGGTAAAAGATAAAGGGCACGTAATCTATACACTTTCAACAGATACTCCATTGTCACAAATCTATAGAATCCCCAAATACTAAATTCAGCTCACTCAGTTAGCTTAAAGCTATGTAAAATCATGAGTAGGCAGAAGCTCCTATTGTCTGTGCCCCTGAGAAGGCACATTGTTTATTCCACAAGTGCACGAAACAGTTGCAATCATGAAATGTGGAACAGCTCCAGTGGTTTGCAAAAAGTGTTTGAATAACTAATATTCTGCCAATTTGAGAGACGTACACTGAGTGTGCACACACACATACTAATAAGGTTTTCTATTATGTGGGCATTCCATACACCCTTGCATGCTTCTCAACAGCACACATACATCTGAGTTGCATGACCTTGTTGCTTGGTTCTACAATATTTTACAGCATTTGTAAAAAATTAGGATTGTTACTAGCATGTATACCGTGGCTGTGATCTAGTACTTAAAACATACCAATAGCTATAGACGTAGAAGCACTCAATTAAAACAAAACCACGTATTTAGTTTAAAATATCTATTATAAAACTACCACCAGACTATCATCAAAACCTCATGAAGAATATTATTAATTTAGCACCTCTCTTAAAACTGCTCCACCAGGCTTTATACTCCATCCCTGTAGTTTCACCTCATTGTCAAACTGCCTGCAAGGTTACACTTAGCAGAATTCAAGTTCTTTAAAGTTAACCTCATCAGAAATTTCAGAATTGCTTGAAGGTAAGCAATCCTATCAAAAGGTAAGTGGTACATTTTCAGAAAATGAATATTCAAAATTATCAATTTATGGCAGGAAATTGCAAAACTTTTATTACCATTTCATAATTCAATCCATGTACCATACAATATAGTTAATACCTGAGAAATGACCATACAAAAAAGTGGTATGTTACTAGGCAGTAAAAAAACCCCAAAACTTTAATTCATTTATCAGTCCAAATATTCAATATCTAGATATTGAAATCACTCTAGGAGGGGATCTAAGCCTTTGGGAAGTATGTTTCCAGTTGTGTGAATTCAGAATTCCTAATCTAGTCAGAGTTTCTGTCTGTCAGCACACATCAACTTTCAAAACCAGGGCTGGAGTGCCTTTAAGGGGAAGGAAAACAAATAGCAAAGTTTCCTACAGAATCCACTTATCGTATGGGTTTCTCAGACCTCAAACAGGTATAGTATTTTGAAGAAAATATATGTACATACACATATATACAAACACATAGTTTTCTCACACTGTATAGTGGAAAGGTGAACAAAAGCCTCCAGGCTTTTTGCCAAGGATGCAAGGGGAGGCAGTCTCTGGAAGCCTTGGCTCCAGAAGAGAGGGGAAAAAGGTGGTAAGGCAGGTCTTTCCACCCAAATCTCACCCAGAGAAGTGGCTAGATAACAACATATGCATAATAGTACCAAATTGTGCAGAGCGGTGTAACAATTTGGAGTAGGTTCTAAATGAGAAACAGAGATCTTGGAGACAGGCTCAGACATCAAATGGCAGTGGCAGGAAATTGTACAGATGCAGGCACTGCAGTGAGAGGCTGTTCTCTCTTGTCAGGCTCTGTCCGACTCCAGAACATCAGCAGAGTTTTTTGGTGTGCCTTCACGCCTGCCAGGGCACTATCACCTGGAAGGGAGAGGAAGGGCCAAGGAAGGGCCTCTTTTACAGCATCAAGTTGGTCATGATGTTTGTATTCTTCTAGATTGCCTGTCTCCCAGGAGACGATAACGCCAAGGATGTAGCCTTGAAGAGCAAGTTTAGGCAGCCGGGATACAGGGTGAAAATCCAAGGCTTATTATTGCCATTGCTATGATGTGTTAACACAAACTCCAGTCCTTTCCTTGGTAGGACACCACCAGGTACTCATAGCTTGGGTCCCTCGCTATGAGAAAGACATTGAGGTGCTGGAGCATGTCCACCGAAAGGTAATGAAGCAGGCGAAGGGTGTGGAACACAGGTCTTATGAGCAGCAGATGAGGGGTGGTTTAGCCTGGACAAAAGGAGGCTCAAGGTGGACTTTATTGATCTCTACAACTGCCTGAAAGGAGGCTGTGGCCAGGTGGGGGTCGGCCTTTTCTCCCAAGTGACCCGCAACAGGACAAGAGGAAATGGTCTCAAGTTGTGCCTAGGAGGTTTAGATAGGATATAAGGAAAAAATTCTTCACTTGAAAGGATTATCAAGCATTGGAACAGGCTGCCCAGGGAACTGGTAGAATCACCGTCACTGAAAGTGCTCCACAAAATGTGTAGATGTAGTGCTTAGGGACAGGATTTAGTAGTGGACCTGGGAGTGTTAGGTTAATGGATGGACTTGATGATCTTAGAGGTCTTACGCAACTTTAATGATTGTTTGGTTTTATATATATATATATATATATATATAAATATAAATACAGCTGTACCTTATACATATCAGCTTCATCAGACATATAAGCTGTATGCAAATGAATCTGTAAAATAGCCTCAACACAATCAAAATAAGATGAAATCTACTTATCAGCTAACAAATTACTCATTATGTGAGTAATCATCTGAATTATCTGAACTTCCAAAGGATCCAGCTAGGCACTCCGAGCCCTTTGTCTCCATACTAATTCTTTCACATGCACATTTAAGGATGGAAGGCTTTTAAATGGAACTAGGAACTAAAGAGTAAAAAGACAAGCCTCTGACTTAAGACTGTGTCCTGTTTCTCAGATAACAGAGCTATGTCATTAGAGAGACCTCATTCAAAACTTGTATTACGTTTAATTTGGAGAGGTAAAGAGTTCTGAATACTTCAGAGAGCCTTAAATCCTCATGTGCACCCACAGGCAAAATTTTGCGTGGGTAGATAAAAGCAAACTCTCTTACGTAATTCCTTGCCTACGTGACGTTCTCACAGCACTCTTTATAAGCAAAAGTAACAATTTTTGCTCCTGTGTTTTCCCCCCTACAACCTAAATTTGCTCCTGCTTATTCTTCCCGGCTGGCACTAACTGTTTTTGAGCTCTGAATTTCTACCCACCGAGGGCAGTGCTCAGCTTACCAAGCATATTTTACCTGTGCTTTTTGGCAAGATTCAGTACTAAGCTGGTGTCTGACACAGTGGATCAGCATATTAACATATAAACCCTGCTCGCACTATGGTGTGATTTCTAGCCTCTGTCTCACAGCCAGTTTGCAGAGTCTGTTGTTCCAGATAAAAGGTGCTGCTCTTCAGAGAGATTACGCTGAGGCAAAGGCAGCAGATCTCCAAACTAGAATTGCAGAGTGGCACACAGGGCATCTTTTTAAAGCTGTATAAAGGAATTATGAACATAAATCCTGAAAGATTAAAGACAAAGACTGAGTTGCACTCAGTTATCAAATGTTTTCTACATATAAGCAACACTCTGATTCTAACTAACTTCACACCTTCCAATACCAATACAAATGTTTCAAACCAACATTTTGCATTACTTTTGTGTATTTGATTTTTGATTGGAGTACACAGTATTTTTCCTATATATTATGTGAGTTAAATATACTGCAGTGTGACCAAAGGAATCTTTCTGAATGTGTTTTACTAAAGTCCTGTTTATGCAACTTTACTATTTAGGAAATTAATTTCCAAGAATAAAATTGTTATTGCTTTCAGTCTCATAATTGAAATACATCTTATATCAGTTCTAGCCAAGATAACTTCCCTTTCATTTGAATGAAGGCAGTAGGGACTGCAACAAGATTTCTTATTCTCCAGGTTGCCTTCAGTGGTATCAGACAGCAGACCTAATAGTGCCCAAGCAAAATGAGTTTGTAAGTCCAGAAAGTCCTTTTCTTTTCTACAGTTCATTAACTGGAAAACTATTAATTGTTTTCTTTCCAATGCAGGTAGAAAAATGGTAGGTGTCAGAGAAAATAAAAGCCTAGTAGGAGAGACACAAGGAATTTCTTAGATAAAACAACGAGTAGAAAAAGGTGTTAATTACTGCACACCAGCTCTTTTCTTATTTTTTCCTGTTTTAATTACTCTCTGGTAAATAATTCCTTTTCTTAACTTAATTTTATCATCTTACCTCTATTTCTCATTTAAATATTACCCTGTTACTCTGTCTTTATATGACAATCAGCACTCTTTCTCCTAGCCTGTCTTTATTACATTTCTTTGTCAGTTCAAAAGTCAGTAGGACTGCTGACCCAAGCAATATTCAAAGGTGACTGATGACCATTTTATATGAATGATATTTGGCTTTTATGAAAATGTTACATACACTACACAATACATAAAACCACAAAAATAATTGCACATGATATATTATGAACACAAATATTCCAGTTTTCAAAACAATGTTTTGTTATTTGAACGGAGGCATTGGGATAACTGAATGTGGCTGACTGCTGTCTATGCCACAGGCCTTCCTTCCTCATTACTACATTTATATAGTCACTTTAGAACAGACCATTGCAGTTGTGAACAAAACCCACTAAACTAAGCAGGACAGACTTTGCTCCAGTGTCCTTCAGGGAGCAATTCATCTTCTGGTGGGGAGAATAGGAAATGGCTAGCAGAAATCTCTGCTTACAGGCCTGAGAGCATCCAGACTTTCTGGGTTACCTTTCCAGAAAGCAACTGTTTGAACTAAAGTTCTTAAGGACACTGAGTGAGGAAATGACTCATAGTGGTATCATTTGGATACCAAACACACATTTAAGTGAACAGGGTGAAAAATATTTATATAGATACATTTCAAATATATTCCTTGCCATTTCTCTGTGCACATCTGTGTGACAAAAGGTTCCTTGTTTGTGCTAAGCAAAAGCATAAATCAAGAACAACTAAATTGAAGTGTAGTTACACAGTGCACGTCTTCTTGGGTCTAAGGCTGCTCCTCAGGAGCTGACTCAGGGTGAGCATTGAGCAGAACACTGCAGCAGGACTTAGGAAGAGATGCTGACAGCAACCGTGTTTGTGCTGTTCTTCAAGGCCTCAAAACTACATCTTCCTTACTCCTTAACTGCTACAATCTTTGCAACATTTCCAAATCCCCTGATATAAACATGAAACAGCTCTTATTTCTTCCTGTAACCAAGTTTCTAATCAGACTACTTCCTCATCTGAAGAATGAAAATTAGACTGCTTATGCAATTCCCATACTTAGATGTTTTTATTTAATTGTGATTAGTATTTATGTGGGTCTAAATACAAACAAGATTATTAATCTTCCCCAAAGTTCAGTTGACCAAGTGTAGGTATATGTCTGCATATACCAATTTCTGTTTCTCCAATCTCCACAAAGATTGATAAAACTTACAATTCTTGTGCACATGCACCTTATGCAGGCTCCTTCAAACAAGGTAAAAAAAGGCAAATCCTTTAGAGACAGTCAAACACATTTAACAATTCTATAAAAGGCTAAAAAAGATAACAGATTTGTGAAAAAATAGTAGCAAGACTAAGGAGAAAAAAAAAGCTGAAATGAAAAGCAGTAGAGCACGCGCTGTGGGATATCAAGACAGCTTCAGTGATGAAGTTAAATGAACAACTTTTAAAGTTCAGCACAACCTAAAGAGATAAATGGGAAGGTTTAATGTAGAAATTAGATGTGTAACTGAAGCTGGGGAAATATGTAGGCATAAAAAAGACACCACCTGTGACTTATCCCTAGTTGTCATTAGAAGAGGACAGGGACAATACCCCAGAGTTAAAAAACCTTGAGCAAGCCATCAGGAAAAAAGATGGAGAGAAGGTCAGAGAAGAACAGAAAACACAGAGACAGGTTCAGAAAGAACAGAGGCAGCGCTGGATTTGGGAGAGATCAGGTGAAATAGCCAGTGAAGGTGACACAGGATGTGGTGATACGGTCTTGTCTCCTGGAACAAGACAATAGTCTTGCCACAACAGTCTGAAAACCTAGACAGTGTTCAAGTAGGCAGCTGAATTAATAATGAAGCTTTTAATCAGACAGAAGTAATCAAAAGATTTGCATTGTCTTAGAGCTCAATGTAGAAACCTTTAGCTCTTCTTCAGTGTGAGGTTCTTGTGGCCAAGGGAGACAGCATTCCTCCTTTTTGGCTACTTTTAAGTGTAGATATAAATCAGAGGCCCTTCCTATTGGGAAGACAGCTTATAAATACAAATTAACCTACAGGTAGCCCATAAAACTCCTTCTAGGAAGCTGATCCAGGCACTTACAGATCTGCTGGTCTGAAATCCTCCTCTCACTTCCAATTAATTCTTGTGCTAGTACTGCCCTTTAGCTTAAATGGCTCTTCTCTCTGCTGCATTTCCCTCTCTACATTCCACTGTATTCACTGAAGCAAATGCACTGCCAAGTACCAGCTGCTGTGCAAATGGGTCTTTGCTGGTTCCAGATAGGGATGTCAGAACCATGACAATCACTTTTTCCTCTTCCAGTTCAACATGTCAGTAAGGGGGCCCATGGCACGCAGTTTCAAAGGTGTGAGAAACCAAGTCCACTGAGACCATGTCTGAAGGCTGATCTGTTCCCTGGGAGCTGATACACTCTAGTTAGCAGTTTCTCTGATACACAACATGAGATAGTAGAAGGAAGGGCACTTTGAGTGAGAAGGTGTTGGTAATTTAGAATGGCTTTGCTAGTTTAGTTCATTAGCCTCTAAATCATACCACAAAATCCTTTTATTCTTCCTGACTTTCTCTTGGGTGAAGGAAGAATGAGTGGGAGATTGAGAGATCTAAGTTTCAAGAAGGATCTAGGCAGACTTTCCCTCTGATTTGTAATGGCATTTTACTGCTACCACTTATGCATTCAGAGCTCTGGAAGGAGATTTCTTAATTAAACACAAGAAATAAACCTTCCTAATGAGACTCGATCAACTATAGGAATGGAATCCAGCACATATCTCATGAGGAGCATTGTTACGCAGTCCATCAAATGCCCAAGAAAGCTGTACCCCACAAATATTCATTTGGCAACACTTCAAAGTCAGCTGTTGTTAGAAGAAATGTATTTTCTCACACTTTGCAGTGCATGCAGTTATCTGATTTTTCAAGGATCTTCTAAAGCAGCAGTGAGATCCCTCAAAACCAGTATGGCCATAGAACATAGCAACAATGAAAGATCAAATCCAAATTGTTGAAATTTTAGAGCTCAAAAAACCCTGAAACATAATAAACACAGGAAGGTCTTAGATATATTGGAAGGGGGATGCTGTATCAGGAATCACAGCACTAACATTCCTGCATGTATTGCTGTTTGACTTATTTTATCTGCTCAATACCCATCACTTTAGGGTATATCCACTACTATGTTTTATCATACATTGGTGTCACAACACAACCTGATAGGGTCCTTTTATAGAATGAACAGCAAAATTAATACAGAAAAAAGTTTAGATATAAAAAATAAGCTTTGACTTGTTTTCACACCTTTCTTTGGTATGTGTATACAACTGCATAGTCAATAATCATGTACATAAATCCCCTTTTTAAAACAGGTCCTTCATCCATGTGGTTATTTGTATGACAGGTTACACTCATTCACATTAATCCTACAGTTTTATTTCATTTTCCTGTTCCTTTCTGGACATTAAACTCTCATACTATTTTCTAATGTATTTTAAGAATTAAAACACTTTGTTAATCCAATAAGCACTGTAGGTTTTCAGTTATCTTTTTAGAACCTTTCCAATAATTTTGTATTCATAAATAAATGTTCTTTCCCTGAAAAGTAGAAGATTGGCAGTACTTTCAACTCAATATTCAGCCCACATTCTATTAAGACTGGGTGCCTCATGTGTTTTGGAGGGTACACCCCCAGGAGCAAGAGGCTAATTCATTCTTCATGCTTATTCAGTTCTTGGCCTTTCTACTGATACTATCAACAAGGAGGCCAATTAGCACTAACTAAGGTAGTGGATTTTGTGATATGGAACCCTTTACTAGACACTGGACTGACATCCACTCTTTTCACAAAAACACATGAAACAGCTGTCAAATGATAACTCTTATTGGCACTCCTACAGAGAAAAAGCTTTGGTTAGGGCATGGACAGACACCTTCAGAAGGTCTGTGGTTTGGTTTCAGCTTAAGAAATGTTATTATTTACTATTTTTAAGAAATGTTATTATTTATTTTAAAGATACCTGCCTTTATTTAAAAAAAATTTGAAGATTTAAAAGAATTGTCTAGGAAATGCTATATAGCATCGTTTTGACAAACACACTAAAAACCCCCCATGATTATAAAACGTTACAGAAAATGAATAAACCTGTATCAATCATATATTTTTAAGCAGCATATCTAGCATGTTGGTCTTATCCTCATGGATTTAAATAGAAGTTTTCCATGTGAGTGAAATAGTCAAACCTTGTGGTCAGCAAAATTATGCAAGAAACTGCGCAAGGCAAACTTTTTTTCTCAGATTGTTGGAAAAGATGAACCAAGTTGAAATCAGTCCCTGTCCATTTACATGTGTGTTCAGATTTGATTTCTTAAAAAAAATGCAGGGAAATAGAACTTTCAAAATATTTTTTTTATATACATACATGTCTGTCTATCTGTCTGAGTGTCATAGAATCATAGAAGGGTTTGCGTTTGAAGGAACATTAAAGATCATCTAGTTCCAATCTCTCTGCCATTGGCAAGGATGCCACCCACTACATCAGGTTGCTCGCACTCCATCCAACCTGGCCTTGAGCACTTCCAGGGATGGGGCATCCACAACTTCTCTGGGCAATGTCTATCTGTCTGTCTATCTATGAAACCAGCTTCAGAAAAGTCTAAGGTGTTTGTGATTGTATTTCAACAGTTGGTCTCTAAACTGATTTACGGGATAAAACGGGTTGCATCTCTAATTAACAGCAGATACCCAAACCTGTTAGTTCTTAACCTCATTAAACCTGTTAGAACTAGATTTCCATAGTGTCAAATTGAATGAGGACAAAACCAACCCACAAACACAACTCCTTTTCAAGTTTAATCATGTTTTCTGCGCTATTTCTTTCTCCTTTGCTGTTACGAAGTTTCTGTAGTAAAGCTTGCTTCTTCTCACTCAACCCAAAGGACAATAGTATTGTGTAAGTTAAAGCACAGAACATATCATTGAACATTTCAAAGTGCAAACTCTGAAAATTCAGCCTGTATTTCCAATTGCCTGCAGCACCATTATAACCATCCCACAATGGCAGGTTTAGTTTGTTAACATGTATACACTGTTAACACTGCTCTTCAGCACAAATAACAGATCCACTCTTTCTGATACATTACTTTTAGAAATGTGAAATTGCAACCTTTGGTAATATGATTTTGTGGTAGGTTGACAACACCCATCCATACTCTCTTGCACTGCTCCTCCTCAAAACAATGGGGGAATGAGATGAAAAGGATCAGGTGTCACGCTAAAAGCACTGAGATAACAATTGTCATCAAGGGCAAAACAGACATAACTTTGGGAAAATTAATTTATTTTATTGCCAATTAAAGATAGAGTTGGATGGTGAGAAACTATCTTCCCCATTCTTTCTAAGCTCAACTTCACTTCTTCATTTCCTACTCCTCTATCTCCTGCCTTCCCCACCCCAAGCAGCACAGGGGGATGGGGAAGCAGGAATGAGGTCAGTCCGTAACAGCTCTTCTCTGTTACTCCTCACACTTTTTCCTCTTCTAATGTGGGTCTTTCCATGGACTGCAGTCCTTCATGATAAAACTGCTCCTTCATGGGCTCTCCACCAGCTCTGGCATAGGATATTCCACAGGCTGCAGTATGGATATCTGTTTCACCATGGTCCTCTCTACAGGGCTGCAGGAAAATACGTGCTCCACCATCGTCTCCTTCATGGGTTGCACAGGAGTGTCTGCCCTGGTGCTTGAAGCACATCCTCCCCCTTCTCTTTCTCTGCCCATGGTGTTTGCAAGGTTGTTCTCTCACTTCTTTCCCCTCCATCCCCTCTGCCTTTGAAAGCACTTTGCCCTTTCTTACGTTACCACAGAGATGCCACTATCTTGGCTGATGGGCTCAGCTGTGTTCTGCAGTGGAGCCACCTGGAACTGGCACAGCAGACCCTGAGCACCCTTCACAGAGTCCACCTCTGCAGCTCCCCTCCAACCCCTTGCCACCTACACCAAACACACACTGCTGAAGATGTTGATTTTCCTTTACAGGCATAAGGGAGAGATACTTGACAATGACTGCATTATGAAGCCTTGCCTTCAGTTTAGAAAGAAAGACCTGTCACATTTACCTCCCAGTAGAGACCACAACATTTGGTACAGTTGGTGAGAGTTGGTGAAGTCTCTACTGCCACCACAATAAAACCAAGCTGAGTTCCATTATGGTCTTTACTTAAAAGAATTGTTCCTTTTTTGATATCAAAGACTTTGCTAACAATAAAGATGATGAAATCTGTACAGTACTCTTCTCCTTATTTGTTGTCTTTTAACAGATCTTCCACACCATGTCTTTTATACAAAGTTACACCAACATAACTGCTAAAAACTACGTCAGCCTCTGCAATACTCCTACAGTAGCATCTGTGAGTTAAGGGCAAAAAAGATTAAACATTGCATTCTGGCCTTCTTAAAAAAATACATTCCATAAGCAAAAAAAAAAGAATGCTCGAATCGCCAAAGCTTGTAGTACTTCAGTAGAGCTTCTACCACATTGTTTGCATTTGTTAAATAATAAAAACAAAGTTTGCTGCGATTTGTGAAGTGTTCTACACTTCTGTAAAAAAGAAATACTCTTGTTTAACATTTTATTGGAATTAGATAGATGTGTTGAATTTGTTAGTTCACATACTTGTTAGTCTTTTAACCATATATTAGATGGATAATCACATAAAACTATTAAGTTCCCTATAAAACATATAAGGTTCCCTACATACACAGTGCTTACTATTATAATACTCACTGTTATGCGGGTTGGGAGAGGTATGGAAATCTGAAACAAGTGAGGTTTATGGTAAGTTTCCAGTAATCATTACATTTCTTATTCACTGAAATTTGTAACATCATCTAGACAGCTTTGTAATCTCCTAACAAATATTTTCAGATTATAATGCCAACCCAGATGAGGCCACACTCAGGAAAAAATCCCTGGGGTGGAAAGAAGGGTCACAGCATAGACTTAACCATCTTCCAGAGTGGATTTACAGTGTCTACAGTTGGCTAAGTTATTCACTGCAAATATACTCTGTGTGGAAAAATAGCCCTTTTTTTTCTGCCATGTAAACTGACCTTGACCTTACCAACAGCATTCAGTATTCCTACATCTTATCAGAGAGATTCTTAAAAACAATTTTATCCCTGGATTGGTCTTGAAATGTGCACTGTGAGGAATAAGCAGCTGAGAGTGGTCACGCAGGTCACACAGCAGCAGCTCAGTGCCCTCTGACTAGAGAAGGCACAGAACCAATACTATACAGCTATGGCCATCAGCCATCTGACAATAGTAATGAGAACATGGTACAAAGAAAGTCCACCAGTAATGCGTATGTTAAAACTGTTCACAAGATACATTTGTCAAACCGTTTTGAATAACTCAAATTCAAGAAAAATCTGTTCGTACACAATTCACAAAGACAGAACAAGGACAAATTTGCCAAGCAAATTGTTGCTATGCATAGATATCCCAGCTGTCCTCATTATCTTACTTATCTTGTTTAAATCTCTTGCACTCCTACCCTCTTGCCTGGTTTACCCAGTGTCATAACCTCTTTTATCATGCCATGTTTTCTCATAGGCACGGCCACATCTCCATCTGAAAAGCTCACTCTTCCCCTGACACTTATTTTAGTTGTCCTTTTTTGCTTTCAGATATTTGGACTGAAATCACAAAACTGTTAAACACAGAATAAAAGCTCAGAGAATTCTTCCCATTGCATGTGTGACATTGCCACAAGTGCCAGTAAAATGGCTGCTTCCTCTGCAGACAGATACAGGGATTTGAAATTTAAAGGCACAAAAATCAAAGGTACCCGTATTTCCTACCAGATTACATTAGTATTGCTGCTAAAATGAAGAAGGATAAGCAAATGAGTGCCATGTCAATACCTATGCCAACTCTGCTACACAGTTTTTCTGTATGACGTTGGAAAAAGGCAGATAGGTTCCCCTCCACAATACAGGATAAAAATACATGTCTGTCTGGAAAGACTGTCATGAAGATAAACACATTAAAGACTGCCAAATCCACGGGAACCATAGTAATGGGATTACATTGAATACAAATAGATCACATGTGAGAAGGCATATGTGCATGGATGTGCACACTTACAGGGTAACTGAAAGGTGAGAGCAGGAATGCTTAGAAAATTGACACTCTGGCACCCTTTAAATTTTGGTAGAGAATTCCAGTTACGTTGGAAAATTAGGACATTAATTCCACTTGGAGATATCTGTCCCATGCAGTAAGCAGTACCACTGACCAACTGACAGGTGTACTGTTCAAACTTCATACGGATTCACTGCAACATCCATGTTAAACTAACCACAGAGCCTTCTCTCTAGTTCTTCCTGGTATTGATACGGTTCTGATACATTCTGAAAAGGGAGGAAGCGACAACAGTGCAGGGAGGGTCTCAAAGGAGAGCAGCAAGGGACAGAAGTCAGCAAAGACAGACCATGCAGGCTGTTCACCCTGCTGGGATTGGAATTGCTGCAAACACTAGAGCCACAATACAGGGCTTCACTAATTCTCGGCATATGATTAGCAAATGCTTTCAATTTGAAGTGACATTTAAATGCAATTGGGTTGCATTGGTTCCAATCTTGCTCTTTTTTTTGTAGCCAGTCAGCTTTATTGTTATAATAATGTTAGGGCACAAACATGCAGATCAAAGTGCATGTGCAACTTGTAAACAAGCCCTCTGGACCATCTCAGAATGCATCAAATAGCCCTTGGTGAAACAGAAACAAATAGTAGTGCCCTGGATTAACAGTACAGGGCTGGAGGAGAAAAGAAATCACCTACTAAATCTTAGTTGCTCAGATTTTTAAGAGAGGAATAAGCATTTTGCACATTAAATGGGTACCAACAGCTTGAAAATTACACTTATGTTTGAAAATTTTATAATCACTATATTACAGGGAGCTTATAAAATTATTGTGACTATTAAAAAAACCCTAATAAAATATTTCTTTCACTTTTTTTCAGATTTCTTAGTTGGAGCACATGATGGAATTTATTGGACAGCCAGTCTAAGTCTATTAAGGTAACGACAGTGAGTCTTAAATCTTTCAAAGACCAAAATCTCAGCTTGTAGATCATTAATACCCTCTCTCCATTCAGTGGGACTATTAATATTTTTCAGATTAAGGACATGCTAAAAGGCTATACCAGGACATTAGATGTTTGTTTCTTAAGCAGCTACATCATTAAATGTTTCAAATGTCAAACAAAGGTAAATAGAAAAGCAGTAATAAACACATTTTAAAGACTGAATCCAAAATTAACAAAGAACACATTAAATACAAATGAGCTTATCTTTCAGACAAAATGTAGATTTTGTTTTTTCTTTGACTTGCTTGACAAATTTAATTTCCATACATAGTAGATATGTTATGCATGTGGATGCTTCTGAAGACTTCAGCTATGAGAATATATCTTGAAAATTTATTTAATGGCGTATTTGTTATTTGACATAGTGCAGATTAGCTCACTGCTGCTTTAGACCAGCCTGACCCCAAAGTCTGGTTAGTTACTGTTCTCTTTGCAGGCTACCAACTAGTATGGATCACTTCTCTGCCCAAAGAATCACTGCTCCTTGTGGTCGTGTCCCCTGCTGCCTGTGTACCAGTCTCTAACCTTTCTCATCATCTTCAGCTGCTTTGACAAATCTAACTAGGTCACTTACAAGAAGGTATGAAATAGCACAGGAGTCTGGCCTCTCAGGACCAGTGAGAACGATCGTCTGTACCCAAAAACGTCCTCTAGAGGACACTGTCTGCCCTACCATCCGTATCAAAAGGTCAAACACTTCTCCCTCGGTGCACTCGACAAACATTCCAGGACTAATCCTGTCTCCCAGTTCCCTTAGAACTTGTACTCACTGTGGACTCCAACATGAGGTGATCACACCAGTACCGCCAGACAGCTAAATGTATGTAAAACATTTACAGTCACAGCAGATTCTTGTTTTCTGCCCATACTGCTGATCTTTGGTAAGTTTGACATAAACTTTTTTTTTTTTTTATGACAATCTTGTTTATAACACTACTGTGAAATGCAAGTAACAAATTTTCTGTTCATCAGAGGCAACTTCTTCAGTATCTACAGGGGCATTTCTGCCTTCACTGCAGCATGTGTATGTGTGACTGTGAAGCTCAATATTTTTGTGAAAAAAAGAGCTAATTATAAGGTTTTTCCAATAGTCCCAATGAACCAAAACAAAAATACCAGGCCAAGCAAGAGATTGTTCATTATTAGCATCCAAGCTGCCAAAAGGTTTCAATAATATCATAACCCAAAGCAACTATTGTATCATGTAGTCTAACCTCAGGCTTATCACTACGGCTTCAATGGTACAGATAGAACCTCCTGACCCGCTTTGTGTCACAGGAAAACACAAAAGTGTATACCTCTGCCACAAATAAGCAATGCCTTCAGAAAAGGCAAGAATACTGTTCAGCCAGAACACACTAAGATGATTCAACAAGTGCAATAAGCCTCACACTCCAGAGAAATCCTCCAAACCTCCAGCACAGAAGACTCTCTTAATGACATTGGGAAAACTCACTGATCATTTATTTGGCAATCAGTTCCACTCTGAGGAAGATACAATGGCCTGGGCTCTCAGAAAGGAAAAACTGTGTTTTGCTTTAGAACATTGCTCTGTCCTCTTCAGCATCTTGTGTTTAACTATGCCCAACCATGGATATCTCAGGGGTATTTCAGAAAACGTTTCTGTTATATAAAAAACCACAAAACAAAATCAAAGAATCACAGGATATCCTGAGCTCAAAGGACCCACAAGGATCACCAAAGTTCAACTCCTGGCCCTGCACAGGAAAACCCCAAGAATCACTCTGTGTGCATGAGGGTGCTGTCTATACAAAGGGCTAGCTAACTACACTGAGTCCTGAGGTATGATATTGCACAGTTACAATAACTTGAACATGTGGGACTTAATGCTGACATCCAGGTCTGATCCAAGAACATGAGCAAAAACATTTAGGTTCCCCATTCTACACACTAGTGTATACACACTAGTGTATTATTATCTTTCAGGTAAGTCACAGTATATATGTGTGTGCATATATACAAGCCAGAGAACATATTGCGGAATGATCACCAAAAGACTTCTTTCAGCTGCTCATATAGATGTGTTTGCCTGCATTTGAAGAGATTCAAGTGCATTTTGCTCTATGGTCACTATGAGATCAGGTGATTCTGTTTTTTTTCCACAGTAGTAACACCTACTCTACACTAATTAATAAACTACTTCAAACTTTTTATCAAGCAAATGGGCTATGTATAAGCATGGTTATTTATAGCCATGTGAGAAGCTGGCACAAACACTAAAACATACCAGATTAAGCATGTATCCCTTGACTCCTTTTCCTTTCCAAGTATTATTCTTGGCACTGCATTTAGCATGGAAGAAAGAAATGTAACCAGGTCTTGACCAGACATACTTAGAAAGTTACTATTTTCAGACCAGTGTATCTTAAATGAGATCCAAGGGTGACGTGCACCGCTTTGGCTACAGGATATCTAATATAATCTAATAATATTTTATGAATACTCTTGAGAATTTCTGTCATGTCCAGAAATTGTCCTCCCAATTGTTCATCATAAAAACATACTGTTTTTTCCTATAGACAGGTATCAACTGATAACTTTATCAGTACTATATCTAAAATTCTCCATCTTTAATGTAGGTCTTAGATACACAACTATCACAGAAGATGCTTTAAGAAGTCTTTATTAACTACTACAACATTTTGAAAAATTACGGATTTAAAATATAAATAGTCACATGCATGAACAATTAGCTTTGAAATAAGAAGTTAACTTGATCTGCTGAAATTGCATGAACGTGAAGTTTTATTTTATGGCAATTGTAAATTAAGATAATTCATTCCCTATGAACAGGATGAGTCCTCAGTGAAGTAGCTAAGGAAGTTGAATTAACCTCGTAATTGCCAGAGGCATTAAGAACACATACGAATAATGTGTGGTTTTTATGAAAAGAATACTTAAAATTTCCTTTGATCGCTCCTTCATTGGCACTTCATCTGTTTGGACACCTCTTTCTTTGCAAACACTGAGTAATGTGGAAGAGAAGAAACAGCATCTTTTCCCAGTGCAAAGTTATTTTGCTGTTAAAATTATAAGGCCTGGGTTCAGATTTACTCAATGGAGAAGAAAGGACCAGGAAAAATAAGTGGCCTGTAGTTTCCCAATCACTACTTTCTGGAGTTCTGCATGTGCTTCTGTTCATGTAATGCTTTGCAAGATAAATGGCTACATCGCTCACCTGCTCACATACAACGGCAATGCACTGGCATTCATACTCCTGGTTATTACCTAAAAAGAATAGGGAAAAAAGACCTTGAAAGATCTTAATACTTGAGTAGCACAGTAATTGGCACCTCACACTGCTGATATATTTTCACTTCTTCCAAGGAAGACAAACAGTTTAATGTGTTCAGGTGGGCAGCTGGGAAAGGTAAATTGCCCCAGATCACTCTGCAGAAGATCACTACCTAGCTGACAGGAGGCCACAGAAATTCACAAAACTCTCTACAGCACTCAACATGACAAATTCACCACAAATATAGAGTCATGTATGTATGCTGCTCCAGGAAGTATGAACAGGTCATGTGAAAGAAAAAGCACAACATAAACTGAAAGTGGCCCAGCAGAAAAGGACCTGGGAGTGCTGGTCAACAGCAGCTGAACATGAACAGCTGAACGTGTGCCCAGGTGGCCAAGAAAGCCAACGGCATCCTGGCCTGTATCAGGAATACTGTGGTCAGCAGAACTAGGGTGGTGATTGTCCTCATGTACTTGGTACTGGTGAGGCCACACTTCAAGTCATGTGTCCAGTTCTGGGGCCCTCAATCCAGGAAGGACATGGAGGTGCTGGAGCAGGCCCAGAAAGGGGCAATGGAGCTGGTGAAGGGTCTGGAGAACAAGTCCTGTGAGGAGCAGCTGAGGGAGCTGGGTGTGTTTATTCAGGAGAAAAGGAACCTCAAGGGGACCTTACCACCCTCTACAACTGCCTGAAAGGAGGCTGTAGTCTGGTGGGGATTGGTCTCTTCTCCCTGCAACAGGACAAGAGGACAAAGCCTGAAGCTGCACCAGGGGAAGTTTAGATTGGACATTAGGAAAAAATTCTTCACAGAAAGGGTGATTAGATATTGGAATGGGCTGCCCATAAAGGTGGTGGAGTCACTGTCTCTGGAAGTGTTTAAGGAAAGACTTGACATAGCACTTAGTGCCATGGTCTAGTTGATATGGTGGTGTTCAGGTTTAGGTTGGACTCCATGAACTCAGAGGTCTTTTCCAACCTAATTGATTCAGTGACTGTGCATTCTGAGTTATTTAATTAAATGCAACTATTTATCCAGTGGCTATCCATTAAATATCCATTAAATTTCCACTTCATAGTGTCTTGAATCTTCAGTAGAACATGACAACTCAGGAAAGTCAGTTAAAAGTATGCAGTTGGAACTTGCTAGGCTCGAAGCATAAAATATTAAGTGAGAATCTCTGTTTTGTACTACACAGAAGACCAGACTTACAACCTCACAGTCCCTTTCTTGCCTTAAAATCTCTAAACTATGGAAAATGGTGGAAGATGTGGGTAATTTCTATTTCATGTGTAAAGACTGTAGGTGAAGCTCTGCATTTTGAAACGATCACTCTCAGAAATAAAGTTCAGAGTTGGCATCTCCTTTGAGTAATCAGTCATAACCCTTCCTCTTCCCCTTGAAAACAGGGAAACTTAAAAGTTGCTGTATCAGATGGGGATTGCTGGGGGATAACAGTGAACACGGCATCCCACAAGAATGAAGAATTAATCCCTTTGGCTGAGTGACAGTCTTGGAGATAATTAAGGGAATTTTGTCACCATCACACAGTATGAAAACACAGCTTTTACACACAGTGAAAGAAGGGAACCAATGAGACAAGAGACTTTGCAACACAACTGAGACCAGCAGCCTCTCACTACAAGACTGCCAAACTGTACCCAGTGCAGGATTATAATGAATAAAATATTCATGGAGACTACTGTGGCCTCCTTCCAAGTCTAATAGCCTTTGCTGGGCCCATGGTGGAAAACACACAAGAACCAGAATCCCCCTTGATTCAAGAAGGCTTCTGTGCACTATGTTCCTACCACCCTATCTGAGACTTACAGGAAGATTTCGGTGAGAATAAAGGTCTGTACAAAGTTTTACAATCTGGACTTCGCAAAGTAATCCTATTAGTATCCCTGCTTTCAGATACAAAACTATTTTGCATTCAGTGCTGCCTTTTGCTACCAGAGCTGACTGTTACCTCCCTCTTCAGCACTTCTTTATCATCAAGCTTTAGTTCAGCATGTTTGAGGACAGCAAACTTTCTACTGAGGTGCAAGAGCATATTCTTGCAGGCTCTGAAATCTAAGTGGTGCAGTGTTTTAATGAATTGGTGTTTCACCTCTAAGCATTTAGGAAAAAAGGTATAGCTGCATGTAAAGATCTTACTTATAGTCCTTGGCTTTTTCTCTGTCACAGAAGCAATACTCATCTTGCAGCAAAATTATAGCTGCTATTCCACAGCGGCATATTAGGGGAACTGCCTTGCCAGCACTACAGTGCATGAGCAGTACTGGTTGAGAGATTGCACACTCCCACCTGCACTATACTTAGTTCTAGCCAACACTAATCATTTACAAGACACATCCACTGATGTGCATTTCCTCTCAAAATACTGACTAATGGTTAAAATCAATACAGCAAACTGATAGGATATATGACTTGGATATACCAGTTTCACATAATGGAAGGTTCAACTTTAAACAATTTGCGACCTATAAAGTGTTCACTGCAATTAATGATTAATTAATTATGAAAGTGCAGACATTTGTTCCAATTACAGTTGCTATCTTTATTGTTGTGCTAAAGCATTGGGCTTGCTGGTATGAGCTTTTTTATTTTTCTGTGGGAGCCAAAAAAGTCATCCACTGCTTAAAGCTGGCTTCTCTCTAAAAGCCTTTTCTCTCACATTTTACGTGCCACTTGACCTCAAGCATCTGTCACAGCAACACCTCTGCTCACAGCAGGGGAGAAGGTGGAGGGCTTCAACAGAACCAGATGCCAAAACCCTACTTGCGTGGGCTGGGACAGGGTGATCATCAATCTAAGCTGCAGTATGACCTGGCTGCTGTCCTGGATCTTCTCCAGCCCCAGGAGGTTCAAGGACAATGTCCTGCTCAGAAGATGAAGCCCTGATTCTGCTGATTGGTCTGTCTCCCACACTGCAGAAAGTGTTGGTGGGAAGGCAATCACACAAGTTCGAAGAGCCAGATTTTGCCCTGTTATCCTTCTGTCAGCTCAGCAACAGCTATTGCATTATACAGGGCAGAAAAAGGCCTATTTTTTAATAGCTTCATGTGGTCTTTTCTTCAGATCTTTTCATCTTTCAACAAGCATCACTGCATAACACAAACAGAACTGATTTTTGCAAATGGTAGTCCTCCTGAGAAAGGCAAAGAGATACATGGAAAATAATAATGTTTTTCCAACACATCTGTGTGACAAAGACCTGATCTATAGGTCTCAGAAGTATTCCAATAGTCAGTGGCCACAGGATCAGGCGCAAAGAACCAAAATTACATGCATTTTTAAGCCACTCTGTAAAATGGAAAAATTCAATGCCATCAGAAAATGAAAGGAAAAAGAGAATATCAGCAAGGAAGGGTAGGAAAGAAAGTATGTGAAAGAAACAAAACATATGCAAAGAAGAATGTCTAACAAAGTCTACAAGTTTGTCTACTGTATCAAATAATTTTTTTCTGTATCTCAAAGCATTAAAGTGTCGAAAAATTAATTTAGTTATGTAAGAATTTTAGGCCCTTTAAATAAATATCATTCTAAATCCTACGAATTTTGTGAGGCCTTTATATTCTATTTATCAAAATTTACAGGTGGCAATGGAAATCCTTTCACTGTGTTCAACACTCTGTGTCTGATACTGATGCTGCAGAAGCTGAACTTGCCCAGTGAACCTAATGTGAACTGGTAGGGATGTCCTCAGAATAATCATCAGCAGCAAAATGTTTAAAAGATGCTGGACTCCGATGATGAGATCCTGTTAGAATTAAAGGCAAAAGCCCATGACTTAAGAGTTTCACCCAGAGTACATGCCCAGGTCATGCCCGCCACATTTTTGAAGCCAGAAGCAGTTGAAGTGCATCAGAAGCAGAGGTGAGCTTTGTGAGTGACACAGCTTTGGATGTCTGAATAAGGGAATCACATTGGAGAGTGTTTATAACAATAAATAAGTTACACAGATTTCTTTATTTCTAATGAAATTGTCTGAAATATTTAAATATGAACATGTAAATACCTGTTTCTCTAACTGGGATTAAAATGCAAGGATTTCCTTCTCCTGCATTGTTACTCAGCAACAGCTGCAGTCTTAAAAAGACAAGCAGCCTCCTGAAACCAATCAAAATGCAAAAAATTGCACAACCATGGCAAAAAAAAGTTACACAGTATTTACATATGCAGATGACAGCAATTTGATTGTCTGAGGCAACCCAGTTTTGGCCCAATTTTGACACAGAGTTGCTTAGAGAGAGCACAACTACCTTATGCATGAAAGTTCTCATCAACAGACTGCTATGCTAAATCACCAGTGTAAACAGGAACATTTATCTGCTATCAGAGTTTGGACAGGGGATCCATTATCACAGGTCACAATTACTTCACTTGTTCTAAAGCTCTTTCGGCCTGCTGCAGAAATCCTTCTTTCTTTCACATATTCAACAGGGTCAACTATCATCTTGTCTTCTGTCTCTCCTCACCACCTGAAATTAATTGCCTTCTCGATTTGACTAAAGAATAAAGGATCAGTCTTTAAATACTGATAATCATGTGTAGAGTTTGCCACTCTCTTTGGACATGTACAATAGAGGCCCAATCAGTAATCAAAACAGGCTAGCAGGAAACAAGCTATGTCACTCATGCAAACATGTATAGGTGCTAGGATGTGTTTCACTTTTGAATATCTAAATTCCCATTCCAAATACCAGACGTAAGAAAATTGTCATCTGTTGCTGCAGCTGAAAGAACCGGACGTCTTAAAGATCAATCCCCAAAGACTCACAGTTCCAGCCACATCCCTTGAATGCAAACCAGAAAAGAAGACATTTACTTACCATATTTGAAGAACCTCCCCCTAAATACTAAATTGGCTGATGCCTATCAAAATACAAACATTAAACCACCAATAGATCCCAGTGACTGTAATTAACTCTAGTACTATGTGGAGATGGACTCGAGGGCACCATTGCTTACAATTATGCTTTCCAAACAGAGCTGCTTCCTTTAATTTGTCAAAGAAGAGAACGTTTCAATTCTTAATCAGAGAAGAGCTTTGGTTTTCAAAGATTTGTCTGTCTTCCAAATATATTAGGTAGAGTAACCAAATAATGATAGTTATCCTTCTCTCTAAAATTGTCTATTGTTATAGTCCTAGACCATCACAGCTACTGTCATGCAACTAATCCTGCCAGATGAGTACAAATTTGTATAACTTGTAGCTTCGCAACATTATTTTCCCCTATAAAACATCCTTTGTTTTCTTCAAAAGTGTTTGCTTTCCTAAGAGACTGACCCAAGTCAAAGCTTAAATTAATCAAACCTTAGGCTTTGTTTTCTTCGCACCTTGATAAATTCCTTGCCACAAAGTCACAGCTGTGACTAGATCATTACCAATATCTGCAGCAGCTAGCTAGTCTCCACCTGCTCCGTACCTACTGAAAGGCAGGATCAGCCTCATTCAATAGCCAAATCCTTTAGTTTCACTTCCTTGGATTGATTTTTCTTATTTTATGTCTCAGGTTTTTATTTTATGTCTCAGCTGCACAGTCACAGGAAACAGGACCACAAAAGGTCACCTAGCTCACCCCAAAACAAGATCAAGTATGTCAGATTGTATTACCTCATTACTACAAGTATTTTTTCTGCTTTATAAATAAACCCCTTTTTTCCCTGGCACTTATCTATAAAATTGAGTAACCACATAGTCATTCCTAGGGTACAAGAAACAAAGTGTCACTCATTCCAAGCATGAATAACAACCGTAGCTTGTAACTACAGACTGACATATTGCTACACTTCCATTTCAAAAATATTTTTAGAAAAACCATGTATTTGGGAATTTTATAATTAACTAACACTTCTGCTGAATTTTCAGCTTGCCACAGAGATCCACACCCATACATTTCAAAAATCAGATATGATTACCACTGTAATTGTCAGGAATCATGAAAAGTACACTGAATCTTCAGTATGCAGTACACTGTACAGCAAAAAGATGTCCTGGAATAGCTTATCTTCAGCAATCCCTTGTACAGAATCACTTACATACCTGCATTTCAGGCAAATAGGAATTGTGCATTACCTACAATTATAACAGTGTATTTTGCCTTACCAACAAAGGGACTGGACCTTCTCTTGAACACACTGACTTAAACCACAACTGATAATGTAGAGTTCAGAGGGCTAGCATCAATATGCAAGACAACTACACAATATCTGTAACTATATACAAACCAAGCTCTGCTGGTTTTGGCTTTGCAGTTACTGATACAGAGAAGACCCTTACTCTTTAACAACATACTTACTCTTTAAGTATGTTGTTTGGTTTTTTAAAATATGTCCCCATAATTGTTTCACTCTCAAATCCACATTGAGAGCCATGGTTTAAGTAGCTTTTCCCACAAGTTAGCCAAGTAAGTCGACACCATGTTCTTCGCCCGCAGCTGACCTTGACTCCCAGTAAAATAGCAGTCTTGTCTCTACAGGATGTCTAACATGCATATGTTATCCTTGCTAGCAGCCCAAGTCATGCAACTGAACACCTTGTGCTAAGTGCTGTAAAGATACAGAATAAAAAGATGGTCCCTACAGAAAAAGCACATCTGCTTTGTCAGTCATGAAGCCTTAAAATACAGCTTCAAGTAATTCTGAATTTCACTATCCCCTATGACTCCATGCTTATGTCTACTTGACATTGTTGAGAACAATCTCATTTTTACTGAGTGCAAAACAGATGCCACAGCATGTGTGATATCATGTGAAAAAATATCAAAACCATAAAGGTGAGGGAAGATTCTATAAACTGCTAAATCGTGTCAAACCTCAGAGTATTCTGAAGTTAGAAATGTGCCTGGAGGCTTAAAAAGCAGAGCTTTCAGTGGAAGAAGCTCCCTCTCTTTAAAAGAACCTCCCAAATTTTGATTTTTAATTTAAACAATGAATTATAGGGGTATTATTTTTAATTAAAATTTGCAGCTTTAGTCTGTGTTCACACTTGAGATTCTACTAGACCTGCAGTCCTTTCCAGGTTATTCAAGTTATTCTTGCAGCAACAATTGGATACTTTGAAAACAGCCATTCAAATCACTGGACACACTATATTTGTATTAGTACTACAAAGGGAAAAGTTTGATCCTTAATATCCTAGCTGTGTCCCAAGTGGTGATTTTTGCCTTTCTAAAGCGAAATGAACCTATCTGTGTACTATGCACAACACAGTTTTCACTTTATTTTTGTAGCAGGCAGCTACAAAAAAGCAGTGTCATCTCTGATCCAGAAATCCAAGAACGCTTAGGGTCAACACTGACTAGCATCAAGGCAGACCAGAGACAGAGCAGCACGATGTTTTGCAGTGGAAACAAAACTTACTAGCTTTCATTATACCACAGTGTCAATACTCATGTTAAAGCCAATGTATTTCTTAATAAAAAATAGGGATTTCTTAAGCAAACAATCTGAACTGTCCTACTCCAATTTTATTTCTCAGTTGTGTTTAATGAAGTTCACGACTACCTGTTTTGTCCCACTCCTCTTGATATTAAGTAATTTTTACATACTTTCCTTTTTAATTTATGTCATTCTACAAAAGAATTTAAAATGGGAAGGATCTATTTGGCCAATCATGGTATCTCCCCACTGGTATTGAACTGATCCCTACTTTATCTTTTCTAACTTGCAACAGAAACATGTTTCTGTGATTAAAAATAGAATTTTCTTTCCCAAATGGTTTTCAGAACAGAGAAAGTAGATAGCAGATTTTTTAAGATATTTTTTAGATATACTGGCCTTCAGCTTGCATTCTCCTCCCTCCCTTCTGACCTGTGCAGATGTTGTGGATTCCCTTTTGCCACCTGATCCAACAGAAGAGTCTGCTCTTGACTCTAGGGATGTTTCTATTCCCAGTGACATGTGGAGATGGCCAGAAATAAAATCACCTGTACATGGCAATACGGAGTGAAGTCAGTATAGCTACGGCAGCACACTCCATCATCACACTTAAACAGAGTTAAAGAACTGACTTCAAATACACTTTTTTCTCACAGCCTCTCATGTGCTTTCACAATATTTGCATGCTGCTGTGTAGACTGAACTTTGGACTTTATTATGGCTATATTCTGACTTGAATGCCTTTGAGAAGAGAATTGGACTGGACCTTCAGATATCCTTTTCAATCTAATTTTTCTGCAAACCTGTAAATTATATACAATATGCTCTCTATGTCAAAATAAGCTCTTGGATAAGCATTAACTACAAGGACTAGCTGTCACAAATATAATTTTATTTTTGTCATCAAATAAAGCACTGTTACCTCTACACTTCTTTAATTCTTAGATGAGCATACACAGTTCTAACATTTCATTAAGGCACATCAGGTACGAATGTTTTATGTCACTTGATCATAACATGCTATCTCAGGCACTTAATAATCAACCTGCTCTCAGAAAAGCTTACTTGTAAAACACGCAACAGGAGGAAACATGAATTCTGCCTATCCAACCAACTGGATTGCTTATCTTGGTAAATCTATCAGTCTTGTAAAATTTCACAATCCAGACTATTATCAGGTTTTTAAGAAAAAAAAAATACACCACCAACTGAGGATCATCTCACCCTGCACCTTCTACAGCTATTCCAACACAGTCAGTGATTAAAGCCATCTTAGGAATATTTGCACACCCTGCACCCATATTGACCATTTTCATAGAGACATAATTTTATTGGCTTATTGGCAAATAAGGAGATGACAGAAAAGAGAGAAAACTCATTAAATGGAATAAAAAAGGAACCACAACCCTCCACCCAGGTTTGCCTAGCTCACCAGGCAAAGGCTAGTAAAAATTCATCTAATAAATTTCCTCCTGTTATTTTTCAGATTACTTCTGAGGAGTACCATCAAACTGAAATCCCTTCAAGCAGCAGTGTCTGTCATAAATTTGAAAAATAACATCATGCTATTTACCACCATTAAGGAGACCCTGTTCTTATTTTCCCTCCTCACTTTCTTTTCCTTGTTGGCCTGTAGAAATATTTCTTTTTAAAAAAGGCTCTAAAATTAGTGAGTAGCCTGGTTAGAAATGCTATTGATAACACTTACAGATCTGCTCTCAAGGCACACTGTCAATTTGCAAAATATCTTTTGTATTAGAAGAGATACAATGACAATACTAAGATCCTATGGAAACTATGCTAAGGCACGTGAAAAATAAGGAGGTGATTGGTGAAAACCAACACTGCTTCACTAAAGGCAAATCATGACTGACAAATTTGGTGACCTTCTTTGACGGGGTTACAGTGTTGGTAGATGAGGGAAGAGTGACGGATGTCATCTACCTGGACTTGTGCAAAGCCTGTGACACTGTCCTGCCCAACATCCATGTCTCTAAACTGGAGAGACAAGATTTGATGGATGGACCACTAAGGAATAAGGAACTTGCTGGATGGTCATACTTAAAAGAGTTGTGGTCAACAGCTCAATATCCAAGTGGAGACGAGGGATGAGTGTTGTTCATGAGGGGTCAGTATCAACAAACATCTTTGCCAGTGACACAGACACTGTGAGTGAACTCCCAGTAAGTTTGTTGACAACACCAAGCTGAGGGGTGCTGTTGACACGCTGGAGGGAAGGGATACCATCCAGAAGGACCTTGACAGGCTTGAGGTGGGCCAGTAAAGTTCAACAAGGCCAAGTGCAAGGTCGTGCACCTGGGTTGGGGCAATCCCAAGCACAAATACAGGCTGGGCAGAAAATTAATTGAGAGCAGCCCTGAGGAGAACTTGGAGGTGCTAGAGGATGAAAAGCTGGACATGATCCAGCAACGTGTACGCTGGCAGCCCAGAAAGTCAACCACATCCCAGGCTACATCAAAAGCAGCGTGACCAGCTCATCAAAGGAGATGGTTCTGTCCTTCTCAGGAGACCCCACCTGGAGTTCTGCATCCAGCTCTGGGTCCCTAAATATAAGATGAACATGGACCAGTTGGAGCAAGTCCAGAGGAGGGCCATGAAGGTGACTGGAGCACTGGAGCACTTCTCCTATGAAGATGGGCTGAGAGAGTTGGGGTTATTCAGCCTGGAGAAAAGGCAGCTCTAGGGAGACCTTAGAGCACCTTCCAGTATGTGAAGGGAGCCTAAGGGAGCTGGAGAGGGACTTTGCACAAGGGTGTGTAATGATAGGACAAAGAGGAATGGCTTCAAACAGAGAGTAGTTATAGATTAGATATTACAAAAAATTCTTTACTGTGAGAGTGGTGAGACAATGCAACAGGTTGCCCAGAGAAATTGTGAATGTCCCCTCCCTGAAAGTGTTCAAGGTCAGGTCGGATGGGGCTTTCAGAAACCTAGTTTAATGGAAAGTGTCTCTGCTCATGGCAGGAGGGTTGGAGCTAGATGGTCTTTAAAGTCCCTTCCAACCCAAAATATTCTATGATTCTCTCAATACCTAAAAAAGGGCAAAGAGGGCACAAGCATCAGGATACCAGCGTACTGCAAAGCAGTGTACAGCTAATTTATATGCAAAACTAACTGTAATTTGGATAAGCACATCACAAGACAGAAGAAGTTGCACAATGTTACACAAGCAATGAGGTGTATCCAAATCTATTTTCTATATCTCTGCCATACAGTGACAAACTAGAAATCTCTACAATTGTAAATAATCCTCAAGTGATTACAGCTATTTTGTTGAAAATAATTTTTTTAACCATGGAGGCCTAAATGCACATGTCTAATGCTGAAATAACCCTCTTCCTCTCATGTCTTCTAGCCAGAGATATGAGGACTTCAGGCAGTGCCTGTTGAGTGTTTGGAAAAACAAGCCACTTAGGCAAAATTTAGGGATTCACAGATCTCAGTGCCACTGAAGTAAGTAAACTTACTGGAGACAGTACCAAGGAAATCTTTCCAATTTCAGGTCCAGAAATTTTTTGTCAGATGAGGCTAAGTTATTAATTCTCATTAACATGAGATATTTGGCGAATCAGTAGTATGAGTCTAACAGGATCATTTGATGTAAACAATTTTTAATTTAGTTGTAGTTTATTTTGTAACATAAATTAAGGAAGTACTAAAAGAGACATTTCTAATGGAAAATCAAACTATTTCATTTGAAAGGAGAGATATTGAGATGTTTTTTCCATTATCATGTTACTTGCAGTTTTTCCATAAGAAGAACTTTGAAAAGTTCACTGGTTTTAGTGAATATGCAGTTTATTTTGTCTCAAAACTGCAAACACTTAGGCCTTAATTCTGTAAATGTTTAAGTTAAGAGCAGCAGATAGATAGACCTATGAATTATGATCACCCAGGCCAGATAATCATACACGAATCAGGATTTTATTCTGCTATGCTTTGTCTATAAACAGACATCTTGCTTTCTAAAGCATAAGATTCCTCCCAACGTTTCCAGAAACCATCTGCAATTATTAATATATAATGTTGCTGGTTCTCAAGATTTGCAGCAATGCATTCAAACTTATCGTCAGTATGATGCATAGAAAAGTTTATGTGGTTAAAGTGAATTGTATATTCTTCATTTGCATTCATATTTGTTTAATTATGTGAGTAAAATCTCTGTGCATAGTTTAAGGTGAGCAAAACAGTTTCAAGGAAGATGAAGGAAAGAAGGCTTTGTATTTAAAAGATTATTTTTCAGAAGCAGTCAGAATCTTACCATAAATGTTTATGGATGTATCAGTTACACACTGCTTATTAAAGGTTGATTAATACTGATATCCTACGCCTTCAATTAGATACTGTTTTGATCATCAGTGTTTCAAACTACCTGTACACAGGGACAGCAACCTGCCTCTAGAGAGGATGGTAAAGTACTTCGTGGCTTATGTCATGGGTGCGATGCCTCTTGGGGAATGTTGTTTTTAAGTTTATCACAGTCTAGGTACTTGTTGATCAAGAAACTACTTAAGGCAACAAGATACCAAGCTCAAATCTAGTATTCAGACTTCAGACAAATTGATAAAGGAATCAAGAATTCAACTGATAAAGCATGGGTTAATAATTCTACCTTAAATGGAATTGCTTTGAAAGTCATACTAGAAAAGTAAGTTAACAGCTGAAAACCCAAAAACTAACACAAAATGCTTTCTTCCCCTGAAGAAACTCTCAATTACTTCAGTGGAACAGGATTAGGCCACTGGCTCGGTAAATGTAGCCATGCAAATGTATTGTCTCCTTGTACTAATATAGCTGTCTGGCAAATTCTTTTTCCTGTTACCATGGTTCTAACATTTTGATGTTTCAGCAGAAAAATAACAGTATGAGTGAACACTGAAACATTTTTAGCCATTTTGGGGTTACAGTTAACAGTGAGGTCAGAATTTCTTCTTTAAAAACATTAAGCTATGATCTGAAATCTGTAGCTCTCATATATGAAAATTCAGAGTATTTATCAACAAAACATTCATCAGGAAAGCTACTGGTTTTGTTTCCTCAGTTTCTAGTCCTAAATTTTTGTTTTCTGTTCATCCCATAGCTGGTAAAAACGAGGAGCAGATGGACTCTCCTGACTTACTTGCATCTTTATATGAAAATACTGCATTTCTCCTATAAAAAGATATTTAAAGTCCAGTTTACAGTAGAAACCTTTCCCAGCAAGCAGTTGTGCCACTTAACAACTCTTGGGAATGCAATTTGTCTCAGAATCAAGTTATCTTGAATCATAAAATCATAGGTTATCTCAAAATGAAAGGAACTCATAAGAGTGGAGTCCAAATCTCTGGTCCTTGCAGGACTACTTAAAACTAAATCATAAGCCTAAGAGCTTCATCCATATGTTCCTTGAACTCCATGCAGGCACTTAGGAAGGTCCATACAAACAAAGTTTTCTCCATAAATGACTCTATTAGACAGAAGGATTTTGGAAGTCAGGATAGTTTATGCAATTTGTAGACAATTTGGGGAGAAATCCTTGGAAATGAACTGCCAAGCTCCAGAAGTCTTGTAAGACTTTAAGCTCATCTTCCCCCAATTCCTGTTTTCTTTGCAGGGGTTTTTTGAGAGCCCTTGTTTTTTCCTTCAATTCCTCATTTTAATACTTCCATTTTTTCATACTCAATCTATACAGAAATATATATGGAACAAATCAGTGGAGTTATTATGTCTCTTTCATATGTAGTACCTGCTTTCCCTGAACATTCGGTTTCAATTTTATCAGATTTTTCAAGAAATACATAAAATTGAGGAAAAGTAGAAGATGGAGGTAGAAAATAAAACTTGCTATGAAGTAGAATCATTCCACAAGTGGTTTAAACAAAAGCAAAGCTTTTAGATACAGGACATTGCAATTCCAGTTCTTAATTGTGTGCTGAGTTTATGTCAACCTTCCAATGGGAATGCATCTAAATCAAAAGCATTTAGACACTGAGAACTAGTGGTGTACTCGCTCTGGGAACTTGTAAACTGTGATTGTCTAGCAGTGGTTAGCAACTTGGTGTTGACGAACCTTATATACTATAAAAAGGTGCAGTATTATATATATATCATACATACGTTATTATAAAGGTGTCATTGTAACTCTTGTATAGGAAAGCAAACAAATTAGTTAGCAAGGTACATCATTTACACATCTCTTAACTTCCTGGTACATAAACATAAGTGAGACTTCTGAGTATTTACATGAAGAGAGGGTGGCTCCCTAAATTCTGTGAAATTATGAAATCTATGTAGAGCTCACATTGCAATACAGTTATGCAAAGACAGTTTTCTAGACCTCAGTACTTATAAAGATAGCTACTTCATTAACCGTAATTCTCAAAAAGCTGCTCTATCTTTTCTTTCCTAGTTCCTGAAGTGATTCACCTGGCATCTGGAAACAAAGACACATGTATTGCTCCGTGGCTTCTGATGTATACTTGGTAAATTAAAAACACCTCTAAAACCAAAAAGGAAGGTGCTTTCAATGAGAGCAGAAAGACTTGTAATTCTGAATACAAAAGAGCAATTACAGGAGTCAATCTGAATACAATTCCTGGAAGCCTCAGAAGCATACTCTGATATGCGTTATTGGCAGTACTGCTTTGAATCTGCTTGTTCTGCTCTTTGAGTAAGCTGTACTTATGATTGCTAAAAAAATGAATTTCAAGTTAACCCCATTTTACTAAATTTGGCAAGAAGCAAGGTATAGGAAAAGGATGTTCCACATCAGTTTTTCAAACAGAACAAATACATCACATTTTTGCAAAATAAAAATTTATTAGCTGTAAACAAACAACATATAAAATGACAAATAAAACGTGCAGGGTGCATGAGTCATTAACATATGTGCACTTTAGTCATATGCCCTTATTTTCCACTGGAGTTGGCTAGAATTAACACTGTGGCAATCTGTGCTGGCTCTTGGGCAGGTAGGGTATATGGGATGAGACAAACTCTGCAGAGCTGTCTATGAAGCACAGTGACTGCTGCAGTGAAATGACTGGGTGTTTTGTCCCATACTGCTTTGCAGTGCCTGCATTTGCTAAATCAGAATGCTCAGTCTTCAAAGTAAACTATTCAAGTGTGCCTTCTCTCCAATATGTTGTGTCACAAAGGTCCAACAGATCTATGGAAAAGATCTACCCTTTTCTTTCTTTCCTTTCTTCTAATCATCATCTGCTTCTTCTCAGCCAAGGTCACTGATAAGCAACAACAAAACAAAAAAGGCACTGTTAGATTGGACAGGTCATAGATAAAAATCTCCATCCTTTTACCACATAATTTTTTTCTCATAAAATATGAAATGGGTCAGCCTCATAGTGGGAAGTTCAGAAAGTCTGTCAATTATGGCTACCTTAAGTCTAGGCTACCTTATGTCACCCTTCCAGGAGGTGACATACAGAGAGTGTAGACTACCAGATATACTAGCTGTAGAAACATGGCAGTAACTCTGAATGGGCAGTGATCTGTTCGTAAAGTGCAGAGAACCCTGAGAAAGTTCTTCAGAGCAGCTGGAGTTCACCCAGACATGCTACCAGGCTTTCCACAGTGAGCACTTCTCCAGAGCTGATAAAGGTGAGGCAGTAACACACTGTAAAAAGAGAAGAAGCCTTCCTCAATCTCAATTTTTAAAGAATACTTGCTGAAAAATGCTGACAGTTGTCCTGAAGATGAAAGGGGATGTTCATGCAAAGATCAACCTGAAAAACCATGAATGGAAATGGATAGCTGCTACTGTTTAATTCAGTGAGTAGCTTCCCCGAACCAACATCAAAATGTGTCTCTCTGAATAATAAAAAAATGTCTTGAATTCAGTTTACTCTCAGAAAGCAAAGAACTGTATGTATGAAGGTTCTATTACATGTCTACATTTTATTCACAGAAAACATGGTTTCAGCGACCAGTTACAAGACTGCTTTTAACAGTTTCCCATCCGGTTTAATGGCATATTAATGTGTCTGCTTCACTGCCATTGTTTTTGACCCTGCACACAAAGAACTGATATTTAGTCACAAAAATTCTACATGCCAACACACATTTATGTATATTTAGAACATATTTATGAATACTAGGTGTGGTCTATTCTATCTTTTGGGTTTTTTTACTTATAATTGACACTGCATATAGGAGTGCAAAAATAAACTGGCTATTTGAAAGGCATTTTCTTTGTTTCCTTTCCTCTTATTAATTAGATGCTATTGTAAGAGAGGAATGGAAGAACTGAAGAGAAAGAATGAGTTCTCAAAGCTGTGAAAGAAAGTTTGGGGAAAAAAAAAATAAAAAAACCCTAGCAGAAGTAGCATATAAAAATAAACCTACCTGAGCTTTCTTTGCTTTTCCAACTGGTCTTTGGGTTTGTGAAGAACTTCTGACTTCCATCCAAGTAGACTTCCTGACTCCTTTGTGTAATCCTTCTCAACAAGCTTGTTGTTCATATCCACTTCTGAGATTCTTCATCTCTTTTTTGAGGTCACATGTCCAATGGTTATGGAGTTCTAAATTTCCTTAGCATCCGAATTCTGTATATTGGTTAACAGAACCTCAGTTTTTCCACTAACAGCTTCCTTTTAACTGAATGTTTGATTCTTTTTCCCTGTTGTGACATTGTTACTCATTCCTCTAATGACAACCTCTCCATCTTATATTTGCAATGTCCAAAAATCACCTCAGTTTTTGTGAGCATGCTGCAGCCTGGCCTGCGCCCACTATCCCTGAGGACTGAAGTATGCTATTTTCCTGGAATATGGAAGTCCGATAACTCCACACAGAGTAAAGCCCTTAAGGTCAAGTAGATCCAAACATGCAGCATGTTTTAAAAGGTTGAGAAAAATGTTTATTCATCACTGGAAGTGATGAGATCTGGAGTTTGATGAAAACTGGAGTTTGAGATTGGGTGCAGGTTGTTCACAGTCAAAGGATGAGAGGATTGTAAAATTCTTGACGAACTTAATAAATTTGTTTCTCTTAGTAAATAAGTAACACACCAACTGTGCAGACATCTTACCACTGCTGGAACAGACAGCTTTTTCTATGTGTGAGGATAGCTTAACTTGACCTGCGTAAACTCTGGGTGTTTCCTAGCAAGGAACTTGCACGGGCTGAAAAAACACAAGCATTACTTTTTAGTGTCAACTCTAAGCCCAATGAATTTACTTTTGCGGATTTTTAAATCAAACTATGCTGCATAACAAAAACACTGCAGAAATATCATTCTGAATTCATAACACCTTGTCTTAGACATACCAAGACCATTATAAAGATACACAGAAAATAAAAAGTCCTGCACTCAACCTTATCATTTTCTATGACATAACAGTATTATTTCTTTCCAAACATGCACATACCCAAAAAACAATCTGAGTATTTATGCATGGGACATGACAGTCATGATGTATGCAAAGTTGTTATAAACACAGTTTCATATTTAAACATAGGCCTTTTCCTCTTCAGACAACAGAGGAATTGGTAATATCTATTGAAAGCATTACTAAAACAAATCACCAGTACTGAAAATTAATACAATAAATTTAACAACTAATTTTGGGGAAAGAGATAAGAAATAAAAGGATGAGCCACCTATTCACAGTATCACAAGAGGCCTGGGAAACCCCTTTGAAGGGTAGTCCTTCTGTGAGAGAATGCCCTGCTGCAGCACTGGAAGGAATGCCAGAACATCTACTCCCTACATTTTATCCTCATAACAAACCTTGGAGATCCTATCTTTCTGCATTTTGACTATTTTATTTGCACCAAGGAACTGTTCAGAAAGTGACAAAGACAGACTAGGTTAAATGCTGTAACATGGTACTTATTCACACTACATTAGGCAGAGGAACACTAAAATTAGGCATAAAATTTTATTCCCTTGGTAATATCCTCCAGAATTGGCTAGAGACAGAAGGAGAAAAGGGGATTTCCCTTGGAAAAATAAAGCAAGCTACTGGTATACAATATAAATATTGCAGTATTACAACTTCCAACTGAGTATCATTATTTCTATCAGAGGGGAACAGGACATGGGGGAGACAACATCACCAGAGAGCCTGGAAAAAATTAGCCATTCAGTGAGCAGTTGAGATGTTATGGTTACTATACTCTCCATTACATTCTGTCTGTAAACAATCTTATTAATTACAAAAAACATGAGAGTGAGGAGATGTTTTCCTTAGATTTTACTGGTGCCGCATGAGAAATATATTTGGCCTGTCACTTTATAAAATGGTATTACAGCCTGTTCCAAAGCCCTTTTTCCTCTCTCCTTCCTCCGGAGCCAGGAGCAGGCTCATGCAAAGGAGGAACAAAACAGCAGCCTTCTTAAAACCTTCTTTTTTTTTAATTGCTGCTTTGCACTGATTTTCTTCACCACTGCACCAAGTGGTGGACAGCACTTGCCGGATTCAGATTGAACCAGCTGAAGTCGTGCCAAATGAACATACATCTGTAGTATACCATGACCTTTTTAATCAACTTCCTGATGAAAAATGCCATGCTGACATAAGGTATGAGCAATGCAGACCTTTAATACTTCACAAAATAATAGACCCCAGTGCTGGTTTGGTTGGAAATCTGTGCCCTTACAGATGGTTATGAGTTTGCCTGGTGCAGAGCTATAATCAGTTTGGTTATGATGGACCCCCTAGAAACATAAAATTTATCCTGAAGGAAACTGGTTTCTGAAACCAACTGCCCAGATGCATTAGGCAGGTGGGAGTTTCAGCAAACCAAAGGATCTACTGTCAGACACAACATTGATTTCTTATTGTTTACAACCTACCAGACAGTTCTATACCGACCTGATTTGATGGATGTCTGTGGAGCACCCTGCAGCCCTGGTTATTTCCACACCAAGCTGTCCAGTTTCCTTACTTGGTGACTATGCTCCACATCTGCAGCTTCAGTGCAAACATACTGAACTAGTATATACACACTGAAAATCTGATCTGAGATCAGATTTTAAATCCAATCTAATAATAATGTTTACTGTTTTCACGACAAGAAGTATGATCCCTTTTAAGGAATCAAAAATCCTATTGTGACTTGTCTGTCTGTCTCCATGTCCTAATCCCCCTCCCAATAAAAGACATTTCCCTTTCATTTCAGTTTCATTACATTTTGCTGCTTTTTCCTCTATGGCTAAAATAGGCAGAGTGGTTCTAATCAAAGCAAAATATTATGAAGGAGTCTAAAAAGGTAGTCTTTGTCAACAACCTACAAAAGGTCTGATTTGCTCTCCTTGTGACTTTTTCATCTAGGATACATGGAGAAGATGTTGCTATTTGGTTTGCACCCATTTTCATTCCACAGAAATCTGGCTGCATTTCTGTTTAAAACATCATTGATAACCTTATTAACATTTCCCATCACTCCTATTATGAGAAAGAAAAGGTCAGCAAGTAATACACAGCCATAAAGTTTTATGGTACTATACTATCAAGAACTTCACATCTTTATTGAAAGTTGATCAACATGATGCAAACATTTATCAAGCTCAGACAAAGTGCTATTAGAGTCTGTGTTTCCACCAGAATATCCAATGTTTATAACTACTTAATATCAAAGTATTTTTCCACCACAGAATTGCTCAACAAAACAATGACTATTCTCAAAGTTGATCAAGAAATACATTCTATCACAGACAACTTTGTTTTATAAATGTGCTCCTGTGATGCACTTAGAAAGAAATTATGATTTCCCATAGAAATGCTGATGGATGAGAACTGTATTTTCATTCTTTTGGAGTCCACATAAAAGCCTGACGAGCACAGAACAGTTTTCAAACAGTACCTTTTCTGCCATTCATACTGCAAAGTTTCTGTGCCTAGTTAATAAACTGCCGCATATGTGTACGCGTGTTATGTGTATGTAATCAAAATACTCCTTTGCATATCTTATTCACCTCCTCAGCCCAAAAATTAAATGAAAGAGAGAAGAACAGTTAAAAAAGAGACCCTCAAAATAGTCCTTAACAAATCTGGAAAAATAATACACCACTGATTGCACTGAAGTAGCTCCTCTTCTTTCTTAATTGTCTTTGTCTCCAAACACACAGTTGCTCAATTCTATAATATGCAAGATCCAAGACTAGAAGTAAAACAAAAAAGTCATACTACAAACTAAGAACTACTACAATAAAACTGATGCCCTTTTTGAAAATGTGGATATATAACCAGGTATTTGAATATAAAACTAAGAAATAACTGCAAATGTTTAGCATTTAACTATTGCCCTTGTTGGTGAAAATAAAGGGGGGAACCGGAGTGGGGAGGGAGAACATTCACTATCCAGAAAGTTCAAGCTGTAAAACACATACAAAATTGAATCCACCATAGATTAGTTTAAAATGTACCTAATTCTACATTTATTCATTGTAATCATTTGCTTTTCTCTTTGTTTCACTTGATAAATCAATGTAGCTTTTAGAAAAACATAATCATTACTTTTTTTCCCCAGTGAAAAATCTTGTTTCATTACATACAGTCTTGCATCACTCTGTATTTCTAAGGTTCCAAGTGTTATCTCAATTGTTTTTAAATGTGTCATATAGCAAACATATTCACTAAACTACACTACAGCAAACAAGTTTAACCTTATCATTCCAAACTTGATCAACCTTAATAAATCAGGGGTACTTGCTAACTGCCTACTAAGGGTTAACAGTTTCTTCCAATATTTTTTTTGTTTGCAGAGTGACATGACAAAGACTTTTATTTGTTTGCCAATTTTTGAGAATAAACTACCACAGAAAACTGAAACAGCAATTAAAAAAAAAAAAAGCAGAGAAAGGTAAAAACTAAACAACATTTGGGACTGTAGCTGTTGTTCTCCAAAACAACGTAATTAAGGGCAACAAAACCCCTACACCACTCAAATTAAAACAAATAATTTGTTAAACTGTTCTACAATGGTCACCAGAACTATATAAAGACAGTTAACGAATAAAAATTTCTACTTAACCCCAACCTTAACTGCAGTTTCAAAATTAGGTCAGTTAAAATAAAAATCACCATTTTTAAGGAGATTAGGAATCATTAAAATTGGATAAAAATATTCCTAAATGATTACACGAAAAAACCCAAATATAACTAAATGTTAAAGTCCTCCATATTTTATACAGAGCATCCGAATTATATAAGAAATGCCTATCAATGGATGCTGTTCGAGAAGTGAGATTCCATTCTGACTCAGTATCTGGTAAAAAAAAAAATATGTAATTCACAGATTGCTTGTTTATTTTCTTCTTTTGTTTTCTCCTCTCCAGAAAGAAGTCTTTGTAAGGACACATATACAACAGAGATATTTGGAGCGGAGAGAGTCACCAATACTTTGTCAATCAACAACTTAGGTTTTAGCATTACTGATGAGTTTGTGTTAAATAAGCTTTTTTTTTTTTTCCTTTCAGCCAAGAAAATGCATACCACACCAATCAAAGCTAATCACAGCTGGGCTTTCATTGAAACAGTAGTCACTAATTTTACAGATCTGCCCACATTGTTCTAGAAAATAGGAAGCAGAAATCTGACATTTCCAGCAGTCGTTATTAAAACAACAATCACTGGGATCTCGATCCTGTTCTCACTGGAAGCAATGTCAAACTCCCCGCTGACTTCAGGGAGAGCCGGATCGGGCCCCCGGAGCTGCTCAGCCTCCTCCAGCTCTATGCACAGGACTATGTGCTGGGGAGCTGGGGTGGGAGAAGTACAAACCCCAGCTATTCCTTTGTTAACTGCCCAAAGAGTTGAACTTTCTATCACTTTGTCAACAACAGCAAAGTGCCCTGCAAACAACAACGGTGAAAAAAGGACATATTTACCTTGAGGGAACAAGAAAGGGAAAGCCGTAGAAGTGCAAACCAGAGTAGTCCAAAGGAATTATCTACGCCTGCAGTCCAAACGTGCACCTTCAAGTAGGCCACAGTCTGTCAAGCAGTCGTCTCGGCACCAGCCACCCTGCCTTCCATTTTACGAGATTCACCCAGAAAACTGACAAACCTGCTCCACGACAACAAAACTCTCCTAATGCTTTTGAACGCCCACCATTTGTTCTCCATTCATCCAATCAACTTTCCACTGCACATCTTCTCCTGCGACTGAGGCTCAGAGGCAGGATCCCTTCTCATCTGTATGCTAATTATTTTGCCACATGGACAAAAGTAATAATGCTTTCAGACAGGAAATCAACGGGCCTGAAGTCGAAGGCAGAAATTAATAAGTTTCCACCACTGAAGGCTGAGAAGATGGGCATGCGTGCAGCTCTGTGGCTGATGGATCAGCTGTAACCTCCATTTAAGAGCAGCAGCGAGGCGACGGGCTGGAGGAAGCCTAGGCAGCGTAGCATGCATCAAGCCCGAGCTCCCCCAGAGACCACATCACTGCAGCAGAACAGCATCCGTAGCAGATTTCTGACTTACCCCGCCTCAGCCCGCATCCTTTAAGCAGCGCGGCGCGCATCCATCCCGCCGGCCCCGCGGCGCGGTGCAGTGCCCGGCGCGGCCGCGCAGGCCCGGCCCCCGCGGCGCGGCGGGAGGCGGGCAGGGCTGGGGCAGGGCCGGGGCTGCAATGGGGCTGGGGCAGGGCAGGGGCAGGGCTGGGGCTGCGCTGGGGCAGGGCTCCCCGGCAGGGCTGGGGCAGGGCAGGGCTGGGGCCACGCTGGGGCAGGGCAGGGACAGGGCTGGGGAAGGGCAGGGCTCCCCGGCGGTGCTGGGGCAGGGCAGGGCAGGGGCAGGGCTGGGGAAGGGCAGGGCTCCCCGGGCGGGCTCCCCAGCGGCGGGGGGCGCCGCGTTCCACCCAGCGCAGGGAACGCCGAAGCGCCGCAGCCGCCCGGGAGGGCACACCGCTAAAAATACTCCCCTGCCGCTGTGCTGGCGTAAAATGGTGTCTCCGACAGAGAACACCCCCCACCAAAAAAAAAAAAAAAAAAAAAAAAAAAAAAAAAAAAAAGAACACCTCACCGCCAATTAGGCCTCTAAATGTATCTTTAAAAGAAAACAATGATTGAAAACCATCATTGTCGTGCCGTTGGGGCACCACTCCAGGGCTTACAGAGTTAATTCAGCTGGATTGCTGAAGCCTCGCTTATTTTACCTGTTCACACCATCTTCTCCCCTTTGAAACAAAAGAAATCAGCTATTTGCAGAGGAAACGATTGGCAGTCTTACACCATTAGCAACTTGCGCGGCTCAACTTTATGTGATCAACAGCCCAGACACAAACCAGGGCTCGCACGCAGAAAGGGCCAGATTTGCATGTGCAGACCCTTAACCGCGTTTCCCCAGCAATTTGACGTGATTTTGTGGCTCTCGCTGCCTGCGCTCCGCCCGGGGACGCGTTACCGAACGCGTGGCACAGACAATGGCTGGGCAGGGCGCCCCGCACGCCGTGCAGAGGCTTCCCCGCCCCGGGCAGCCCACCCGCGGGGCTCGCCCCCGGGGCTGCCGGTGTCCCTGCGCCGGGACCGGCTTGACAGCGGGGAGCCGCTTCGCTTAAACCCGTCCCCGAAATGTCATTTCGGCGGCAGCGTGACAGGCTGTGCTCTGTGCGCGGAGGCGGCGGCGCTCCCCTGCCTTGGCACGGCCCCGCACGCCCCCGCGGCCCCAGCCCCGCCGTGCCCCGGCCCCGGGCGCCGCCTCCCCCCGCGCCCATGCCC
>JAWWMO010000121.1:97155651-97180967 GCA_035047845.1 Dendrocincla fuliginosa
CCCATGCCCGCGGGCAGGCTGCTCCTCCCGGGAAGGACCCCGGGTAGCACACGCATACAGCCTACACGCCCTCCCTGCACACAGGCGCGCCCGCTGCCCTCCTCGTTGCCATTGTGGTGCTGCAGCCCCCTCCTCCCCGCACCCCTCCCTCCCTCCATCCCTCCTCCCTCCCGCCTCCCCCCCGCCTCCTCCCCGCCGCGGCTCGCCCTGCGCGGCGCTGCTCGGTGCGGGCACCCCCGCGGCTGGCAGGGCACCGCGGGCAGACCCTGCTGGCCGCCACGGTAGCGGGGGAGACTGACCCGAGAGTTACAGGGAACACCCTCCTCCAGCCCTGGAAGGTAATCCCTCCCGAGCCCGCTGCCTGACGTGCGGAGACCAGACACGCCGGTTCCTGCAGAGATTACCAGTGCCTCCCCACCCAGCCTCGGCAGGCAGCACTGCGGGCTCAAGGGAAGGCGAGTCTCCCCGTACCAGCCCTTCGCATCCCGAGCCGCCAGAGCAGCTCCGCAGCCGCACTCCGGTGGCAGGAGGGGGGCTTTTGGAGGGAGGTTTGTCACAGGGATTCAGAGGAGAGCCAGCCTGCTGGGGAAGAGACTAACAATAGCAGAACCCTCACGACATCCACGCTTTTGGTGGAAAACGCAGTGTTTCCCTCAGAAAGAAAAAAAAAAAAAAAAGGATTTACGTGTCTCTTCCCCCGCCCCCCCCCCCCACTCCCCCTCCCATCTCCACCTCGCTCGTGGTTTAGGGTTTTTGTTTGGCTTTTTTCCCCCTTAATTTTTCTCTGTCATCCCTGATTACACGTCCCCGCAGTGGCGGGGCTCCCCCGGGCCGAGGCGCGGAGCCCCCGGGACGGCGGGGCCGCAGGTGCGGGCGGGGGCGGCCGGGCGGGGGCTCTGCTCTGCGGGGAGAAAAGCCTCCTCGTAGCGGGGAGGGAAAGAGACCATGTTTGTGTCGTAGCGAGGGCATGTCACTTTGGGTTTTTTCCACACAAATCAACGTAGCCCAAGAAGCACACACGCACACCTGGTGATGAAAGGGGCCCCTTGTAAGTGTATAGGGGTATCTACACCCCTACAGATGAATATCAGCGTTTTCTAACGTCAGGTTTACATGCAACACCTTTGGATAACTGTATTCACGTTTGAAAAATCAAGGCTTGTCTTCTCGCTCTCCTAGTGCTAACTTCCTTATGTTAGATCCTGGCTAGCCTTAATATGTTAGTGAAGGCGACTATCTGGCACATATACCATGGCAGGTATTGTCAAATTTTTTAAGGGAATTTAGCTAGGAAGAAAAAAGCTCATCTTGTCCAGTCCAGCCTTCAGGATGACACAAAGAAATGGACTGGTACTTCTCCCACTGAAGATAAAAACAATACTTGCTTTAATTGGGGCAGAATGTATATAAATCCTGTAATGGTGAGTGTTAAGAGGGGGAAGGGGGGGCACTGCATAAATTAGAAGCATTTACAAAAGACCAGCGTGAAAAAAAAATTGGGAGACTGGTAATTCATTGGCCTAATTATCCTCCATAAGATGTTAGGGTATGGGTTTAATGTTGTGGGTTGGATTCTCCCTCCCCCAGCCTGTGTCTCGTCAATGCGCATTATCCATGGGGAAAAGGAGATGCAGGTCATGTTTAAGCAGCGTTAATGAGAGCACAGTATTTTTCCTGCAGGTTAAGTAAGCCAGGTTAGCAAATTTCAGGTAAAGTATGATTGAAAACCTTCCATTGCTTTTACTTTCTGGCTGGTAGCAGTTTCTAACAAGACTTGAAACATTAGACAAACACAGAAAGCAGAACTCAAGCATCAGACAAACCCACTACTGTCAGTAACGGAGTACAATTTCAGCTTGACAGGAGTATTACAAGAATATACCCGCTAACGAGCAGCCTTAATTGGCTTGCATATTGTGGCTGTCACTGTTAAAACCTGTTCCTATACAATCCTATTTTATACATCCTTTAAATGTATAGTTCTCTAAAGCAGTTAAGGAGACAATACTCACTGGACTTTTGATTTTGAGTGGAAAAGAAACGAGAAGAAAAGGAAATAAAAAGAAAATAGGAAACCTTATTAAGAATATGCTATCAGTGACTAAGAAACTATAGGAAAGTCATTGTAAAAAAAAGAACAGACTTTTTTTGGTTTTAGTGCACTTTGCCAGTTTTGAACCTAAATTATTATGTATGCACAGATTACAATGGCTACAGAGGTTTCACTGGCATTTACTGTACTCAAATCCTTTAAAATGTACTGTGTTCTTTAACAGATACCACGTTTTCCTCACCAGAACACTTTGGTTTTAAAGTATTTTGAATTTCATGATTTGCAGGAGCTCACTGCTCATCCTGGCAAATCCTTCACACAGGAGAGTTTAATGTGTGGCTTCAGTTTCCAGTACAGGGTCATGGTCATAAGGAATACAAATGAAAGAGAAGACAGTAAAAAAAAAAAGTTACTGCGCATGTGCACTGGGCTGATATTAAATAATAACAATGTAACTCCTTGATAATAAAGTCAAAATACCAAATAGGACAGAGTCCTAGTGCTGTGTAAAGTGCCTTAAAGAAGTTATTCCTATGCTGATTTAAAACCAGCTAACCTACAAACTTGAATATAAAACACTGCTGCAACTGAATACTGCAAAAGTCATTTATATGTATAACGAGACCTTAAAAAGATTTTTTCAGATCAATATTCAATCAATAATATGCTACCTATTGTCAAACTCCAGAAAATGGGTATTTGCAGTGCAGATGCAAGAAAGACCCTAGGCATAATAGTGCTGGTAAGGGCAAACATAATTTTTGAGGTGGTGAGCTCGATTTGTTGGGGATTTGCACAAAAACAAACAAACAAACAAACAAACAAACCCCAAACAGATAAATGAAAGCATTTAGCTCAACGAAGTACTCTTTACTAGGACAAAAAAGTCTGGCTAAGTATGGCGACACCTGTAATGTCCCTCACCTTCTGAGAGTTAAATTGCACTGCTGCAAGGAAGTGCTGTTTAAACTACACTGCTCCATGGATCGATCCCACAAAACGGAATGCAGGTGAGGACAAGTTTTTGGAGAAAGAATTTAAATGCATTTAAAGAACAGACTGGCGCTTTACCAGAGCCATCTTCCCGCCACCTAATTAGAAGGCATGAAGCCTCCCCTGCCTTTACCTCCGGGAGCGGTGCCTGGGCTGGGGCCGGTGAGCGGGCGGGCAGCTCCCGATTAGCCGGACAGCTCCCTGTGCGGACAGCTCCCAATAAGCCGGACAGCTCCCGATTAGCCGGACAGCTCCCAATAGCCGGGCAGCTCCCGCTAAGCCGGACAGCTCCCGGTGCGGACAGCTCCCGGTACTGAAGGAGCCGTACCGCCGCGCCGAGGGGGGCGGCGAGGGCTGGGGCTGAATAGCGCTGTCTGCAGAACAATGGCAGCCAACTCCAAATCCTGCTATAATCACATTAATGAGATTAATCAGTGAATTAGCAGCAGTCAAATGTCAGGGTGGCAGGGAGGAATCCAACCAAGCTCGGTAATTAACTTTTGGGGGGCAGGGGAAGGGAATTGACTGCGTTATCTGTTAGGCTTTTCCCGAAGTTTAGCAGGTTTTATTCACCAGTCTTTGAAAGATGCTGACAATTCAAGTGGAGGGGGGAGGAGGGGATAAGACGGAGACCTCAACCTTTGCGTGCTAGAAGACAGCCTGCTAATGCACAGTATCCCACTACTTCCAGCTGAAGTCCATTGAGGAAACTAGCACTGTTTCAGACATCCCCCACTCCCCACAGCCACCAGAGCTGCACTGGGCTGAGCTCTGAGTGTGAAACTAGTTCTGTGAGCTAACTTCCACCACAGATTCCAATAGGCACAATAAATATGGCGGATGCCAAGGAAGCATTAGATCTTTTTCCTTTTTAAAAATGTGCAAGAAAGATACTCCTTCTGAAATCACAGGGGTAGGAGAAAAGAATATCCTTTAAACAACTATCAGCAATAAAATATCATGACAAGTTAATGCTAGGTCTGTTGCAGAGTGTTTTCCAAACTCAAAACAAAACAAAACAAAACCACATTAAAAAAGAAAAAAAAAAGAGGAATTTTAATCAAGTAATTTAGAGTAAGCTACTTAATGTAGACAAGTCAGATCTGGTCTCTAGCCAACCTCAATAAAAGTGAAACTTCTCTCCACCTGAAATCCAGCACCTGTGACCATTTCTCTGTTTCAAGTGCAAAATATAAAAAGAGATTCCCTATAGATTATAAATAAAATCCAAAAAGTATTTATTTGCAAGAAAGAGAGTACTGCATTTCTCCTTTTCTATCTTTAAAAGGAGTATTGTCAACTATGCAAAGCATTTATCATGTAAAAAGGCTACTTTAATGCACGTTACTTCTGCAGAGAACAAATAAAGGTTTAAAAAACCCTCCTCTGCATAGATAAGGCTGTGCACGTTGTTCAGAACTCAGAAGAAAAGAGCATGCTTCTGTTCCGCTGAGTTTAATCTTTGTAAGTGACAAATAAAAGAAGCAAACCTGTATAATGCCTCTTCCATAAGACACTAGATAGTTTCTTTTTTACTAATATAGGTAGTTTTCTTTTATACTCTTTGGCTACTTTTTTAGAGTAAATTAATAGGATTAAGAAATATGCACTAAATGTATATGGACTACAGTCATACTTATCAGAACTGTTTTAAAATTGAAGCATATACTATGATGTTTTCAGAGAGTGAACTGAATTAACCATCCCTTATGATTTTTTCAACAATGCTACTCTTACACAAGTGTCCCCCTTTAAGTAAAGTACAAATCTGCTGTTTTCAAAAGTAATTTTAGTGTAAAACATAGTATCTTATAATCTTTTATTTAATTGCATTTGGTTGTCATCGAGCATTCCAATCTGTGAAGTTTCTGTCTCAGGTTCTCCATATCAAACAAGTACTGTCCACATGCAGCAAGTTTATATAAACAACAACATGCTTAATGCATGCAACATTATGCGTTTATATAGTAAACACACACTTTGGGATTTTTATGACCTATTCTACAGCCCAAACCCAATTTCAGCTGCACAGCAGTATTGCCAGAAGAACTCGAAAAGAGCAAACAATGGACATTTAAGTACAAGCTACAGAACGACTGCAAAAATCACAATAATCTTTCCACTTAACTAAAAGAATCAACCCCCACCCTGCACAAAACACAGCCCACACCTGCACTGTTAACCATTTACAAGTTAAACATAAGCAAGACATTTCAGCATGGTTAAGAAACACCCTGGCTTACTACAACTTTGAAAGGATGAGGAGTAAGAAGCATACCACAGAGACCCAGAAAAGGCTGCTTTTTTCTTCATTGAACACTGAAAAGATACCCCATATTCCAGGGAATTAAAAAAAAATATATATATATATTAAAATACACCCACCAACACTGAGTAAAAAAACCAGGGGGGCTTCAAGAAGACTGCAGGGAAAAAAGCTCTCACTCTCTTTAGTGTGCAGAAGCTTAGGGGGAAAAAAATGTCGCCCTGGCAGGAATGACAAATGCAGTAGGATAGGCTAGCAGGCCTGAGGGATCTGTTTTACTTCCACATACATCCTCTAATGCACGCACTCCCACTCATCCTCTCGAGATGCCTTTTTTTTCCTCCACTTTTTTTTTTTTTTTTCACCAGCTCCAAATCCCCGGCATATGACCTTCTGTTAAATAGATAAAAAAAAATTTGCTTATCAGTCATGCAAATGAGGCTGAATTCATTTTCCACAACAGATGGCCTCATAGATAATGATGATGGAAGAGAGAAAATTGAATGTCTCTCACAAGGTGGTCATGGCAACCAAGAGCAGAATAATATCAATAATAAGCTCACTGCATAATAAGGTTGTCAATCCCACAAATCAAAGTCTCCAGCTAAATCAGGTATCCCACCCCCCACTAGTCATCAGGTAAATAGAGAAATAGAGAGCGTCCTTTTTCTTCTTAAAGAAGGCGCTGTGAAAGGAAATGGTAGCTCCAGCGCTTCCAGGGTACAAGGAGAAGGAAGGAGCAGAGGAGATTTTTCTCTGATAATTGTGTTTTATTTAATGACTCGGAAAGGGGGGTTGTTTGGTTTATACTCTTTTTCTTTTTTTTTTTTTTTGTTTTTTATTATTTCCACAGAGGTTTTATGTGTTGGAGGGGGTGCTGGTTTGTTTTTTAATAGCAAGGCTGGTATTTTGAACTCGAACTGCTGCCGAAGCCTTGCCTCCCTTCCCTGTGTCTGATGTGGAGTGCTGCATTGATGCAATAGCAGCTCGCCTCAGGCTTTCACCTTGGCTCCCTGGGGGCCATCCTGCAAAATGAATCAGCAGCCATCCTGAGCAGACTGATTAAAATGAAAATGGCAAGGCACATGTCTGGGCGGAACTAGAGCTGAGCTGCGCTGTGCTGCCTGTCTGGCAAGCATGCTCAATATAGCTTTTGCTAATAATGGCTTACCGCCTTTCGGGTTTTTAAAGGTATTACCGTCGCCCCTTCCCCCATCCCCTAAACAGATAACAGTGCTGGGGGCTTTCCCCCCTTCTCTGTATACTGTTCACAGCTAGAGTTTGCTAGACTGATATGTGGTGATTGTGATAAGACACACTTGCTTTGCAGGGATTTTCTTCACAGATGTGCTGAAATACCAAGGCAATATATTAACATGCAGCTATAAATTATTCCCAGATATTAGTTGGAAAAAACCTCAGATGAACATGAAAGCTCAGTCACTACCAGAAACACCATTTTTTCCAACCGGTTTTTTACACCTCAGCTTGCAATGGCACCTTGTGCATAATGCATCATGAGAAAATGACTGCCAGTAAACGCAGAGCAGCTTCCTGGAGCTCTCTATGCCCTGTTTGACACACTCAAGCTGTATTTCTAACCCCCCTACCATCCCTAAGCAGATAAGCATGTGCATAAAGAGCCATTTAAAGTGTGCATCTCCTGTTGTCCTTCAACAGAACAGAAACATTTTGCAGCCAGCTTCAGTGTGCAAAACCAGCATCGACAAACTATCAAACATCAATCCATGCCTGCGCGGGATCTGAAACCTGGACAGACTTGTTTCACGAGATGTGGGAATTGGTCTGTCTGGGGATTTTTGTTGGTGGTTTTTTCAAGCAAACAGCTCAGCGATGTATCTCTGGAAACTGGTATGTGCTGTACATATGCACATACACCCCGATGTGCCTGCAGTTAAGTCCTGTTTTTAAGCCGCTGGGATTATTTCCCCCCCCGCGCCTTTTTCTCCCTCTGCCCTGCACTCTAGCCCTGTTACTGCAGTGTGAACCAGAAATCAATAGGGCTGCTCTAATGGAGGTTCCAGCTGCAGTTGGCTGTGCAGGCACACACACACACACACACACACACACACACACACACACACTGACGTCTGTGCAGCTTTCTCAGCCGATTGGGTACCACATCGGATGTTCTGTAGAGCAAAGAATAGGAATCATTTACAGTCTGCTAAAAGAAAAAAAAATGGTACCTTGCATTTCCCTGTCTCCAAGAGCACCAGGATGGGCTCGCTGCGCAGGCTGGCTGCAGTGTGTGAGTGAGAGCTCCGCTCGGGGTATGTGCAGGGTACCAGGGGACACCCCCAGACTACCACAGAAGCTGTCGGGCTACAGAATCCCACAATACATACAGGATGCTCTTCTAAGGTTGCCCATCCACACTGTGGAAGATAAGAATATGAACATAGAAAAATAAGACACAAAAAATCAAAGCAGTTTAATTGATAAGATTAATAGAGCTCTTGTGCCCTTTGATGTGTTTGCAAGTATTTCTGAGCTCTGAAGTGAATTTTAATGACATTTTTATTTTTAAGGGCTTTGTTAGAAATTATCCACTGAATACTTAATAGGTTGATGTAAGTTGCTTGCTTGCTTCCCCTCCCTTCAATAGAAAAATATGTAGTTTGTTGAATATTAGCTTCATTTAATTTTTTATGGTCTTCAAGTGTTATATATATATATATATATCTATCTATATGCACTTATGTGTGAAGCTACTCCTTGTTACTAAAAATTAAACAATAAAACCTAGGCTGTCTGGGTTTCCTGATGTTGTAGCTGTTTATCTCTGAAACAAGAAACAACTGTGTTGGTGGACATATAAAAAAATCCTAATTCCCTACTGCCAAAATAAGGTATTCCTGGGATCTGCGGCACTGCAGAACACCTCCCCCACCACCCTGTCAATGTATTTCAACTTCACTGTATTGACAGCAACTGCCCCAGCCGGAGTCTGGCTCCAGTGAAGCATTTATATTCCTTCCACTCAGCCCTGTGGATCTTTTGCAGAGCTCAGGATGCCAACCCAGGACCTGCTCTGGAGAAATAAAGTCTGGGAAAATGAATGAATCATAAAGCCATATTGCATGACAAAGTCACATCCCCGCCTGTGTTCTGCAGTTCTTTCTTATGCAAGCTTTTTAAAAAATGTGGTTTAAACCCTAAAAATGCTGGCATGTGGCAGGCTACTAAGTAATGGGCTGTAGGAAAGCTTGGAACAAAAGAGGCCAGGAAGCACAGAAGTCCACCTCTCCTCAACATTAGCAATTACACAACCACAGTACCCCCTCCCCAAATATTTATCTAATCTCTGCTTTAATTATTTATACTAGTTGCTTTTTTCTGCTGTCCTCGGCAGTTTGGAGCACAAATTAATCGTTCTCAGCTTCTCTGTGTGGAGACATTCTGCCGAGAGTTTTTTCCTCCCTCCTGCCCAGTCCTTATTAAATTTTAACCCCTTTTATACTGGACAGAAGGCTCAGGTTGAGCAAGTAGTGTAATTGCTGTCCATTAAAATGTCTATGCTTTCAATAGCTACCAGGTATCTTGCACAGCCTAGCACAGCAGCACACTGTTTACTAGACTGCTAAACACAGCATCATACACAAAATTTAAAGCATAGAGTTTAACTACTATTATGGAATATGAAATTAGAGTCTGAACTCTAACCTATATGCTAAAATGCGGTTTGGGGAGAGGGGTGTTTGTATGCGGTTTTGGGGGTCTTTTTAAGGAAAAAAAGCAGTTTTCCACATAATGAAGCTATTAGGGTATTACAGCTTGGCTCATGCTGTATTTATTAACATCAGTGAAAATGAACAGTGGCAACTGCCAAAAGATAGAAAGCCATTTCTGTGCCTCTAATCCTTACATTCCTTAAGCTTCCCTATCTTTTCCTAACACTAGCATTTACCATGTCCAGAAACACCAGCCCAGACCATTAAGCTAGCCACTAAGCCTGAGCAGTTACTGAGTATCTGTGCATTGGGTAACTAGTTTTTGATCTGAAGTTGAGCAACCCTCTGGTAATTAATGTCTGGCTCCTATAAAATCTCCAGTTGGAAAGGGGCATCATGGGCTGGTTAGCTAACTAGGTTCTTTCCAAGGATTAACCAGGAAAGCTGGTGCTAACAAAGTGTTAAGCAGGCACTAGCTATTCCAGTAGTTCAATCTTCACATGCAAATCCATAAGAATATCTAGAAAAAACATCCTCCCCAGTCCGTAAAGGTCTTGTCAATTTACTGATAATTTCTGATGTTTTCCCAACTTAGTGACTCTCGTTAAAGCAGGAGGTCAGTATTCACAGAATCACAGAATGGGTCAGGTTGGAAGGGACCACAGGGGGTCATCTGGTCCAGCCTCCCTCCTCAAGCAGGGTCATCCCAGAGCACATTGCATAGGATTGTGTCCAGACAGTTCTGGAAAATCTCCAGTGAGGGAGACTCCACCACCTCTCTGGCCAACCTGTTCCAGTGCACAGTCATCTGCACAGGAAAAGTGCTTCCTCATATTCAGGTGGAACTGAGGAGGAAGGTGCACCAGTTTCTGCCTGTTGCCTCTTATCCTATTGCTTGGCACCGCTGAGAAAAGCCTGGATCCATCCTCTTAACACACTCCTTTCAGATACTTGTACACAATGATGAGGTGCCTCTCATGATGATGAGTTGTCTCTTCTGGAGGCTGAACAGGCCTCCCTCAGCCTTTCCTCATAAAACAGATGCTGCAGTCCCTTAATCATCTTCGTAGCCCTCCACTGGACCTGCTCCAGGATTTCCATGTCTCGCTCGTACTGAAGAGCCCAGAACTGGACACAGCACTACAGATGTGGCCTCACTAGGGCTGAGAAGAGGGGCAGGGTCACCTCCCTCAACCTGCTGGCAATGCTTTTCCTAAAGCACCCCAGAATACCACTGGTCTTCTTAGGAAGCTGCAAGGGCACACAGCTGGCTCACGGGCAGCTTGTTATCCACCAGAAGACCCAGGTCAGCAGAGCTGCTTTCCAGCAGGTCAGCTCCTCGCCTGTACTGGTGCCTGGGGTTATTCCTCCCCAAATGCAGAACCTTGCATTTGCCCTTGCTGAATTTCAGACGGTTGTTTTCTGCCCATCTGTCCAACCTGTTGAAGTCCTTCTGAAGGGCTGCACAGCTGTATCAGCCACTCCTCCCAGCCGGGTGTCATCAGTGAACTTGCTAAGGAGGCTTTTACCCCTTCATCCAAGTCATTGTCAAGTCATCCAAGTCATAAGTCAAAAAATACTGTGCCCACTATTGAACTTTAGGGGACACCACTCATGACAGGCCTCCAACTAGACCCTGTGCCACTGACTATGACCCTTCAGTAAGGAGGTTTAAAGATCACTTTGATGAGACTCAGCGGAATATCTTGCAAATAGTGCTCCAGCAGAGAGCACAGGGTGGAAAGTACGCCTCATACGTGGGCTTCACCCAAACAAAACATACAGTTTTCTCAGGGGAAAATAAATTATTTAATTTGAAGCAGATTTTGTCTCAACTATGAGGTTCTACACAAAATATTGTTCACACTGTTTTCAAACTATTAATTTACAGGCAAGTGGGTCATAAATATTCTTTAGTATGTAAAGTGGATGTGCACTACTCTGTTCTTGCAGCTATAAAGTTTTCATATTGAAATTGTCCAGTGTCTGTTCCCATGAACTGAAAAAAACCCAAACATGTATATGACTGCATCTGCATGATGTGCAGGAATCCCATTACTGAGGAATTGCTAGCTTTTAGCCTCCAAGCATCTCTTTTTCTCAAATACATGGTCAAAAATGTCAAAAGCCATCACAAACGGCGAAAGAAATCACAGCAATCAAAAACCCAGTCCCAGACAAAATGTTCGTGGCTCTATATATCTTCACTTGGAGCCATACATATGAGGAACCCCTTTTATTGTCTAGTGATGCAAAGACTTAACATTATTTTGGAGAGAAAGTACCTGAAATAGCAGGTATCTCAAGGATGACAGCTTCAGAATATTCACACTGCAGCTTTCACGTGTATATGCAGGCACTACTTCTGATATTTAACAAAGGACTCTAAGTAGTATTTTCATCAGTGATGCTGACCTCAGATGCTCAAAATTACTGATTTTGTCCTGAAAGTGTTTCCATGAAGGCACATCAAGTTGCAAGCACATTTTGCCTGTGCTTCCAGCAGGCAGAATGTAAACTGGCTGGTCTGGAAGCCAGTCAGACACAGTCAAGTTAATAAAAGGCCTGCCAACTAGAAGAATCATTTGAGCTAGGTGATGACTATGTTCACACAGGATAGACACAGTCCTCGTCCCATTGGATACAGAAACTCAAACATTTGAGTCAGATGAAGAAAAAGAAAAAACTTATGGATATAGGATAAAAATTGCATGAAGGAGTTCTGAGCCGTAACATGCCTTCATTTTTTCCTATTGACTTCAGCAGGAAGGAGGAGCAGGTCCACAGAGCTATTAAAAATTGGAGAATTCAATAAAAAACCCAAACAATAGAAACAATTAGGGAAATGGAGGGAAAACTTACGGGAAAAGATTAAAAGTTAAACTCATAAAATGCAAACAAACTGAAAGAAGAGCAGACACCTCAAGAATGATGGCCGATGTCATTTCTGTACGTTTCAGTGATTTCTATTTTATTTTCAGATTGTGTTCTTGCAATGTGGCTGGGAACGACAAGGAGGCATTGAATACTATGAGTGTTCTTAGGAGAATAGTGTGTGGAAGCAAAACTGGACCAAACAAAGCACTGGAAATTATACTACAGGGAACAATCATAAAATGTCAGGGAAGGGGTTTAAACAATGTAAGAGGCCTTTTCCACTTCTAGTTTTCATGATTCTTAGTTATTATAGTTATCCTTATTTAAGCAATAAACTCCACTGTAAACAGTTTTGACTAAATACGAATCCATAAAGGGAATTAAAAAATCACAAATGGAGAAAAAAATTATATGAAGTAAATCCTTTGTAGAATGTTTAGATTTCTTTCAACTTAAAAGCGAATACATCAACTTGGCAGAAAGTAGTTTTCTTTATTATTTTACAAAATTAACATGTTTAAGGCTTCCACGATTCTTGAAAGGGCTACAGTCCAAGGCATGTGCTACATACAGGGGAGACTATTTTATAACAAGTAAGAAAAAGTCATGCAGTTTTGATTTGAAAATCTTGTCAGACCTGCATGCTTTGCTTTTCCCAGTCATGACTTGAGCATAGAAACATTCTTTAATTCTTTGCTGAATTTGGACCTAAAATTGCTACCAACACTTTATTAAAGGATAATTATATACTGATATTAATACAATAAAATAATAATTATATACTGATACTGCCTACTCATATATATTTTATTTGCATTACTGCAGCAGTTCAGAGTTTAATCAAAGACTTGATGGACACACAAGCAAGAAGCTGTGATCTGAAGTTCTAAATATCTTAAAGAAGACGACCAATTAAATAAAATATAGCTAAAGAAAGGTCTGTGACAGATTTTACAGATTCAACACTGAGATTAGAAATTAGAGATTAGGATATCACTGTTTCTACTATACTTTCCACAATTGTTTATAACAACGTTTTTCCATGACAGGACTTAAGAGAACAGACCTCCTGTAATAAGTGTTTCTTCTAAAAGGATGTGAAAAAATTAAGGGAGAAACAACAAACTAGAATAGGATGGGGCATAAAACAGGTATCATAGCAAAAAAGGTTGTGAAGGAACTTACAGAACAGGAAAAAGCCAATTAATTGCTTCTAAATTAATTCTTGGAAAAAAGAAACTTCAAACCTGAAATAAGTTGCTAACTCCACAAGAAGCATTATGAAGAGGTTGAAATAGGAAGCAAGCACACAAGTGGCATCAGTGATTAATCTGTTACATGATACACCTTCTAATCCACATCTTTACCAGTTCCCAAGTCCTGCTCCTTCCTTTGGTATCACTTTGTCAGCCATGATGCTAAACCCAGCTAGCTGGCTGACTATAACCTCCTTTCCTCTTCCTCTCCCATCCCTCAAAGGAAGATGAATGCAAGGTCTTGTGCCTGAGAATAAACAACTCCATGCATCAGTACAGACAGGGCTGACAGAAGTTGGGCAGAAGAGTTCCTGGGATCTTGGTGGACATCAAGTGAGTAGGAGTCAGCAGTAGGCCCTTCAGGCAATGAGGGATGTCTGCACACAGGGCTCTACTGGATAGAATATAAGCAGTAGGATGATGTGAATTATTATTCACTTCTAACTGGAATGTCTGTGACTGTATCTAGAACATTCCACTCTGCAACAAATACAAAAATAAACTGGAGAAAGTCCAAAGGAGGGCCACCAACTTACAGAGCTGGAGCACACGACATATGGGCAGAGGCTGAGAGAAGTGTGTGTGTGTGTGTGTGTGTGTGTGTGAGAGTGTGTGTGTGTGTGTGTGTGTGTGTGTGTGTGTGTGTGTGTGTGTGTGTGTGTGTGTTCAGCCTGGAGGAGAGAAGGCTGTCTTCAACAATATTACAGGTGATTACACAGAAGACTGCACAAATTCTTCTCAGAAATGGAAAACCAGCATGAGAGGCAATGGTCAAAAGTTACTAGAAGTTCCTCAGCAAAACATTCTTCATTATGAGATCAGTCAGTCCTTGAAAGGTTCCCAAAAAGGTCATGGGATTTTCAGATTTGCATGTATTCCAAACTTGACCAGGCAAACCCTGAGCATGCTGCTTTAACAGTGAAGCTAGGACAACCCTGAGCTGAGGGCAGTACCAGCTAACCTCCAGAGATGCTTTCCAACCTAAAGTGTCTGGTGATTCTAATCACATATTTAAAATTAAAGGACAGGTGCATTTTCAAAGTTAAGGTTCAATTTCCAGTGAGAAAGTCTTCGCGTTAAGCTTCAGAAAGATATAAAAGCAGTTTTAACTATAATGCAGTTGCTAGATTACAGGCTAGTAGTAATAACATATATGATATTTTAAAAAAAAACCAGCATTGACTCTGCATTCCCAAACTAAGCATATTGAGTATAGTCAGAAAAAAGATAGCATGAGTCTGCTGCAACCTGAACAAGTTTTTATATATGTACACACTATGTATTATCTACCTGAACTTACATTCAGAATACCTCAAATAATAATGCATTAACAAAAACTGAATTAGCACAAGAATATATTGCTTATATAATTTATAAATTATGACATTATTAAATGCAATGAAAAGAGTTTTGTAATCAAGACTCATAGGCAACATAAATCAAAATAAATAAATAGGAAAGGATATTCTCTGAAATGAATCAGGGATAAAATCTATGAACTTTAAAGTAAAAAAAGATCTGCAGCATCAAAAGTGAAAGACAGTCTTAAAGGAAGTAAGAAGACAAATGTGAAACAAATGGATATAATTTATGAAGAAATAATGAACATTGTGCTCTGGGGTAGGGATAAGGATTCCAATACAAGCAGCAATCCAAATGTATAAGCCTTTTAGGTAAAGTGAGAAATATTTTCAAACTGTTTCTGTGGCTGAAATGGCAGCATTTGAAAAAAAGAAGAAAACTACAGTGGGTATCACATTTCTGTAAAGCATTATTAATTCTGCTGGTTGAACTCCCTCTTTTAACCCACCTTTGCTATGATAGGGTCATTTATTGTTCACTGACTACCTTAAAAAAACAAGAGGGAAGAAAATAGCTGTTTGCTACAAACTCTAAAAATTTTTTTTCAGTTACATCTACGCAACACACCAATTCAAGCCCAAATGTGAGTAGTGATGGTGTCAAGGAACTCTGGTTTACCACTCAAATTAAACAGAAGCCGAGTGTAATGGAGGAAAGATCTAAGTCCCTAAATATTCATACATTAATTCTTGAATTAATTTAGTATTTTCTATTGGCAATATTTTAGTATGGGATAAAGCCAAGTCTTATGTTATTTTTCCTTATGTACAGGAAGTCCCAATTCCTGGAGGAATAGTTGCTTTTCTCTCATCTAAATAAAATTTTCCATTATTTTTCAAACTGTCTCAGAAAGGGACTAAAGAAATTCTAATAAGACACGTATAGGTGACCTTTAGGTAATTAATTCAAAGACCAATGGCTAAAAAAAGGCAATAGGATTTTAACAAAATAAATGGTTAAATGTGCAGTGCAGAGGATCAAACTGGTTTCTGTCCTATGGATGGTATCTTTATATTTTCTGATAAGTATGAATGATAATTTAACAGAGACTGACAGCACCATAAGAATTGGTGCTCTGATTGTATTTTAGGGCTTATAAAATCAAAACTTTTAGTGGATAAAAAAGTATTACTTTTTACAGAAATGAAGTTAATCATGTAGATTGCCATTTATACAGGTAGAACCTGAGAATTTTGGTAGTCAATCACAGTTGGGTACATAATACCCTGGGATTACGAAGTGCATAAATAATTCACACATATAACTCTTAAGAAAATTAATAAACCTGCACTGTCAAAAAGACGAGATTGTCACAGATATCAGTGAGACTATACCTCCTGCAGAAATCCTAAGATTATTGAAAAAGATGGATTCTTAAATGCATCACACACAAAAAAAAAAACCAAACAAACCAACAAAAACCCTAAGGTTATCTTGTGATGTATATGTGGCATCATGTTCACAAAGTTCAAAGCCCTGATTTCATCCATCACAATTTTCAATTAAAAATATTAGCAAAACATTCTACCTACCAGTGGGAGAATAGTCAGACTACCTAAAATTAAATCAGTACTTTAGAACACTATCAAGTAGATTGTTTAGGCAGAAGTTATTTGGCAACATGAACTATATTTTTATTTAGAGAAATTAAGATTAGCCAGAGTTTTGTGAAGTAGAATTCTCTGATTTAATGAAGAGGCCTTAAAGATTTAAGAAATATTCTAGTTTTAATTGCAGTTAGTTATGGTTTAACTGGTTAAGAAAAACACTAACTTATAAAAGTTAAATTAACTGCACTTTAAACTGGTGCATGTTTTAGTTAGGAAAAAACCAATATTAAAGAGCAGGTAGACTAAGAGGGAAAGCATTTGATCAAAACTGATCATGCCACCATAGGCAAATGACTTATCAGCCATCAGTGGTATTACAGTAATTCGCCATGTGCTCTCTTCCAACTGTATCTAATTAGCATTTTATTTCAATATTCACAGTAAGTTATTATGACATAGCTTAAGTGAAGTGAATACACTGCAACAGCAAACTAAAAATACACACGCAGTAGATTATGGCTCATCTGAGGTCCTGAAGCTCATTACTTTACGGTAACCTCACTATTTTCAACATGTTCAACGTTAACATGAATCTGGTTTGTCTTTCTTCCTCTTTTTTGTCTCCTCCACCTCCCTCCTTAGACAGAATTTCAAGATTGGGAAGATGAAAGAAAAGAGAAATCACAGACTGGCCATATGACCAGGATTTCCAGACACCCTGGATAAGTGGAATCTGGACATGCCTTGTGGAGCTGATCTGTGCAATTGCTAACCATCTGCGTAGTGTGCGCGTGCTAGATCAGATGTGTGCATATGTAGCAAGTTCAGTGCATGGCACACGGCCCATATTTCCCTCTGAGATTCCCTGGATGAATGCCCATCCCTTAATTCTGTATACCTCAAACAGCTCCTTCCATTCTCCTTTCTAGTGGCATACAGAACATTATGAAAGTTGCCCATAAAGTTAAAAGGATGGTAGGAGATTAGCAGCCATCAAAAGGTTTTTAAACTTCATCAATAACACTCTCAACAGCATTAGCTGCAAATCATTTATTGAAAACAGCAAGAAACATACTATGCACATACAACAGCAAAACCAGCTGAGAACAAACACCACACTTCATCACAATGAACATTTACATAACATGGCTCAGGCACTCAGTATTATGTCACTAATGTGACTCTTTCCTTAGTCCCCTGAGTGCCTCTGGCTTTGTGAAGTACATCCTGCTAAATAGCACTTGTATGGCCCTAGGACATGTGCCGTCTGGCCTCCTGCAGCCACTGCTCAATTGAATAGAATGGAGTCAAGCTAAATGACAGCGCCCTCAGCATGTTGGTGGAAGGGGCAGGCACAAGCACAAAGAATTAATCAAGCAAGCACACTCAAAATTGCAGAAATTCTGTCAAGCAAATATCTATAACCTATTCAGTCACTGAGACTGTCAAAATGTGCTAAATCCCCAATTTAAGTGAAAATAGTGCAGATATTCTAGATTACAACAATTACAGTAATATGCGCCAACAGAAGGTCTTGCCTTATTTTATATGTGTTTTAAAAATTTGATGCCACAAAGAGGCTCAGAAGGCACTTTCCTCCCTGTACTGAACTTCATTTTCTGTACGTTAGAAAGTCTCTCCTTTTCTTGCCCAGGAGTAAATGCTGTTCCTGTCCTGTTCTTGGCTGGACTGTCAGTGCAGTGCTAACTTTATCAGATCTGGGAAAAAGATTTGTTATTTAAGTTGTACCCTAAGGATGTGCAAATGATCTGTAGCAAGTCGTTGTCATTTCTTCTCCTTTTTAGGCTTCGGAAGTATTTTCACTATTTTGCAATTTTCATCAATTTCTTAATTTATGTATTTTCTGTAATTAACTCAAGTATCCAGCATAGGTATGTAATTATATATTAAACAAAACCCACATTAATTTGATCATGAATTTGCTGTACCAGAAGAATATTTAAGTGTTTTTGGCAAAGCTGAAGCAATTAAACTTATTTCACATTGCACTGTTCCCCACCTCAAAGATAGTAAGGTAAAAATAAGTAGAGGTTTACACCATTTTTCAGGTGGTATAATGGAATCACAATGGTTTAGTTTTGATCTACTGGCAGACAGTATCACAGGTAAGTGTAGTAACTCATTAAACAGGGAATCAAAAACCCTAAAAAATTTTAAAATAACAAATTTTCCAATAAAAGACAAGCAAAATTTTCTAAAGTCCAGATTTCAACTAGGTATAAATTCAAAGTGAACAGATCAGATTATAACCCTCTCTCCAGAACTAACTTTTTATGTCAGTGAATAAGGAGTTTATTTCCAAGCTCTGCTTTATTACTATCTGTAAAATGGTATGTAAAAGTTCTTTACTAGTATCATTGACACAGATTAATTAACAAGTATTAATACTGGCAGAGGTGCTAAGAAAAATGGTGCTTCTTGTTGTCACAGCTGTTCTCAATCTACAACCATACTGGCATTGCAAAAGGAAAACCATGGTATAGTCCCTTCTTGAATTTTGAGAGTACACAGAAACGAATAAACATCCAAACTGGATTTTTGAATTCCCTATTTTTTTAAATCTTTAGGGAAAAAATTAATCACTTATTTATAGCTCAAAATAGGGCATGTTTTCTTTGAAGCTAGTAAGACCTAGACTGTCACCAGGTCAGAAGTTTGTAAGAAGCTGAACATGCAGATGAACAAAACCAGAAGGAGCTTAACATCACAAATACCATTTTGAGTTTACTGTGTAAGTATAGCAAAATTGGATGTGTTTGTTCAGCAATGGATAAGGTCAAGCAAACATACTACTATATGAGTATCTTGTGTAATGTCCTTACAGTTAAACCATGTTCCTTTTATTACATAAATATATTTTATTACATAAATATATTGGTTACTATTCCCGTACCTGTCTTGTTCAAAACAGGCTCAGGAGGCATATTCTCTCTGAGACAGGTGCACAGCATGTGGCTCACAAGTGGGTTAAAAGAAAAGCATGCATATGTATGTTGCTGAGAACAGGGAGAAAGGAAAATGGATGAAAGTTGATCTGATACAAGAGGAGCATGAAATGAAAGGGCATACAACTCATGGAAAGGGGATGGATGCACGAGTATACTAAAGTTCTGTGCACTAATAGAAAAGAAAGTTCTGTGCATTAAAATGAAGAGTATGCTAAAATTATTACTCCCCTACTCATATATATTAGGAAGATTATTTTCTTTGAAAGAAATTAGAAGTGTCAATAGGTTATAAGATGCCATTTTTCTTTAACAAAACAGGAATATTTCAAGTAAGGACTCTTTTGTGAATGAACTGAAAAACAGATGAAAGAGCTGAACTCAGAGGGAACCCAAACAGAAGATGCACTAACAAGTTAGAAAAAAAACCCCTCTCATGTTCCTTATCACTTCATCTTTAGCAAAGTCCATCTGTACAAGAGCTCCCATTTCTCTGCCAAAGAAAGGTTATACAATGATTAGAAGCAATCATATCAGCAGAAATCCCACAATGAATCAAGATGACAATTCAGCATTTTCTCAGCTCACTTGAAGAAGTAGGAATGAATTTTCAAAAGCACTGAAGAGATTAGCATATTTCTACATTGTATTCAACTGCTTTTTGTTTTCTAAATATGTCCTGCCCAAAGCCTGTGCATCATACACTTGCCTACAAAAAGCATGAAAATAAAAAAGCAACAAAACAAATTATTTGCTAAAGCTATCAGAGAAGTTAGAGTCAGATGAGCTTACTTATCTGTTTTTTTTAAATGTACATGTTCTAGAAACAAAGACTTATGGTGTCTCATATTAAAGAAGTATTCTCTACCTGCAGTTCTCAATGGCAATTTCGCAGAAGTTTCAAGACAAATACAGTTCAAATCAACAACATACAGTTAGGAAAATGCAACTATGATAAACTTTGAAGAAAACCCTCTACCAGCACTCCCTCTAAAAATATATCTAGAACAGAAAGTATCATGCATAGACTCCAGATTCTCTCTTTTAGTAACTTCCAAGTTCAATTTAATGTTAACATTATAAAATACATAAGGAGGTTGAAAGTAGTACAGATGTTCCCCTATTTTCAATTTTATGCTATTTTCTGTTTTGGTACCTGTGGTTAGACTGACAAAAGCACAAACTATTCAAGCAACATTTGCTAGTTGTCTCATTTCTGGAGAATTAAGAATAATCTTTTTTAATAAAAATAATTTTTATTGCTTTCTTGAAAATCCACTTTGCACAAATAATTTTTGCAAAAGAGTACATATAGGAAAAAATATACAGCTCTTCCAATTAAACTGACATTGTCATTCTGGGGGTGGGGTGGCAGCCAGGCTTTTCTATCTAAACAATTCTTTTTCATGGGTTAAACAGAGCCTGTATTTCTTTTTACCTTCAGGGTATGCTACATATCTGGTCTCTAGGTGGCCATACAGGTGGGAATGCACCAGTTAGGCTCATAGATATTAGATCAGTAGTGTCATAGTTATAGAATAACAGATATGCATTGTCCATTGGCTTCTGCATAGCCATAATCTGAGCCAACTCCACTGCACACTGAAAACATGTTAGTCAACAAAGAACTACTCAGAAGATGCAAGTCACTTCATATGCTAGTACAAAGTCAAACCAGGCATGAAAATATTCTACCTTATCCCATTGCTACATTGTGTTTCGTGGTTCATTTGCAAATAATGGCCTTGTACATAAAAAGAAAAAAAAAAGCATAGACAATAGCAAGGTGATCAGCGCTTTTGTTAGGAAAAGTTAAAGAAGTTTATTATATTTGAAGAATGCTATAAATCAGTTTGGAGTTTTTACAGTCCTTAATAAGCAAATTCATTACCTTCAAGTTACGAAAAAATAAAAAAATCTTAGAGCTAAGTGAAATACAACTTAGATTATTCTGTTACAATACAGAACAATCCACGACAAAAACAGAAATAAACAGCCTGGAAACCTGCCTGTTTCTAAAGCATGGTCCACATGGCATAACCAACACTGAGAAAACAGAGATCAGGAAAGAGGTTTCTATTGGGAAGGCTATAACTTCAACCACATAATCCTCATGTAAACCAGTATTTGGAGTCTGCTTTGTAATGTCTGACATATGAAACTTTGTATTTGTAACTCAATGCACCTGAACTCTGATGTAGTCTAAAATAAAATTATTGATAGGAATTTAATCTCTAATTTTTACAGCAGGTGAAGTGTTATGAGGAGGGAAGTCAGCCACAAGTAAAATAAGAAGGATGTGAAGCAGGATGGGACGTGACTGTTCTTTTCGTAAGAGACCTATTACAAAACTAATTAATCGGTCAAGTAGTATGTAGAAAAATAAAAGACAGCCACACAGTGACTGGTGAACTGACCTGAGGGAATGGCCTGAAGTTGTCTCTCAAGGGAAGTTTAGGTTAGATATTAGGAAAAGGTTCTTCACCCAGAGGGTGCCTGGGCATGGGAACAGGTTCCCCAAGGAAGCAGTCACAGCACCAAGCCTCCAAGAGTTTCAAGAAGCATTTGGACAACAGTTTCAGGCACATGGTGTGACTCTTGGGGCTGCCCTGTGCAGGATCAGGAGATGGACTTCAATGACCCTAGTAGATTCCTTCAAACTCAGGATATTCTATAATTCTATGAAAGGATCCAAACTGAAAATATGTATATTGTTAGTGTTGTTGTTACAGAGAAGCTACTTTTTGATCAATGTTCAATTTTCCTGGTTTTTACTAAGCAGCTTTTTAATAAGCAGTCAAACTCTTCATTGCCTATACAAGTAGTCTGTACACAGTCAGTTCTGAAAACCAAAAAAATTTATGCTAGCTAGCCCTCTATAGAAAAAAAAAACAAACAACAGAAGAAACAATAAACCATATGAAAACAGGACAGAAGATAAGGAAAAGAAACACTACCCCCATCTACTTTTCTTCTTTCAACCTCCCTTCTGACTTTTCCTTCTTTTCCTCTGCCCTCCTCACACACATCCTGATGGCTCTTTCCTTCAATGCTTCAGAGCTCACAGTATTTGCTTCTTAACAGAAACTGTTATTCTCATTTTCTCCTCCATTTTCTAGCTGCTGGCATTTTTCTCTTTTCCTTTTCCCTTTCCTATTAAAGTCCAGGTGTTTCTTTAAGCTCACCAAGTTCTACTACACACAAAACCTTTAACTATAAATGCCTTGCTACTATCCTGAAGGCTGTATCAGTATTTCATTCACAAGAATCAGCTATGATGATCTGACTATAAAAAGAGTTCCCTTACCCACTTAAAATAATATCTCCATTTCTTTTTTAAGAAAAACAGAAATGGAATATAAGAGTGCAACTTTTTTCATCTACACAGTTTATAATAAAAATGACAGCAACTAAGTAGGGTGATTTCACAGGGGGCTGGAAAGAAAAGAAAGGCAAGTGGGAAATGCAGTATTAAACAAGAAGTCCTTTTTTTCCTGCAGTTTGCTGCAGAACTCTTTTTACCTTCTTTTTATTATTTTTTCTAGACAGGGTTCAGAAATCTAATAGCATATTTAAAGAGAAAACTTTTGACTCATCTTTTCCTGCTATTCCCATTTTTGCTTCTTCAAAATGACTAAATGCTCATTTGGGGATGAGTGGAAGTGAAGGACAAAGCCAGAAGTCTCTTACAAAGAGAAGAAACCTCATTTCAGGCAAATATAGACAGTATAGGGTACAATCTGAATGAGGAAACAAACATACACAAAAAAAAGAACAATATTAGAAAATACCATCTTTGAAGAATTGGAGAAATGGGCACAAAACATGAACATAATTCTCATCCCAGATTCATTTGCTGCTGTATAAAAATCTGAAATATCCCATCTTGAAATAATTACACCACAATCCAATTTATAACTTGGCCAGAGCAAATGATTTTCATGAACAAATGCAGGCAGTTCTACAGTTGGAACTGTAAATAACACATGCAGTATCAATGACCAAAATATACCCTGTCACACAAGCCTGATGATACTTCCTCACTTCCCATCTCAATCTTTCACATTTTAACTCTACTGTTTGTCTTGCTGCCTCTCCCTCTCTCAATGGCCTCCAGCATTTCAAGTACTACATCCTTTCATATGAGTTAGTGGCTTCCACAGATAAAGGCAAAAATTGCATTTTGACATAATTTAGATAGGGGCTATATAATCTAGTTCAAGAAGTAAAACTGAGACTAGAGTAGAAAATATTCTTTTTAAACTTTTTGGAAAGACATTAATGTGGGCAATCAAGTAGGATATGCCATATAATATTTGTCTACATACATCTCAGACAAAGGAAAAGACAATTGTAGGGCTGCGAAAGAAAATACTTGCTTTTGTTTGGCTGCTGGTAGCATCCTGAATATGTGTGTTCCTTTCCAAGCAGAAACGGGGAAGTTTAGGAAAAAGCAGCTGTTTAGGTTGTCCTGGAAGATGGAACCATTTGGAGTGAATGAGGGATACCTCCTTCCCCAATAAAACCTGTGAATACTATGTACAAATAAGCTTCTGACATAGCTGGGGCAAAGACCGGTATGTCCACAACAGCGAGGAATAAGAGAGCAGAGGAAAGATGCACAAAAACAATGAGGCTTCAGAGCTGATGAAAAGAAAGATATTTTCCCAAGGCTCAGACAGGATCATCAATAATTGGCTGCAAGCCAGGGAGCCTCTGAAAGTCGCTAAGACCAAGACTGAAAGACTGACCTGTGAAGACACAGTTGGTAAGAGGAAGATGTGCTGTGTTCTGTTTCACCCAGCTGATGCATTTCTCTCTGTTTTACTTACCTTGTTCTAAAAATAGGTTTTCATCAGAATAAGAAATAGGTTTCTGTATATACCCACTTTAAGGATGGGGACAGGCAGGACAGTACCATAATAGTTACCAACTCAAGAGTCCTATCAGAATAAGAAAACATGTTGTGTGTTCAGCATTTACATTGCTCCCGAGGTTTGTGGCACTGAGCTATTAGTAATGGCATGATATTAGACAATAAGATGTTTAAACTTTGCAATTCATTCTACTACCTCACATTTTCTAAAAAGTGGAAAGAATAATGTTATTAGAAACCTTAAAAAATGTATTTTCCCATTTGTTTTGCCTTCACAGACAAGATTCCCAATTTAGCATGCTCCCAAAGCAACAGTCAGATGAAAATCTGACATGAGGCTGTCACAAGGTTAGGTATCTTGCGAATCAATATGGCTAGAAATTAGACATTTGGATTGTTAGCTTCCACATGCAAAACACTATGTAAAAACATGCCATGCTTAACAACTGAATAAACCTGGTATTTTAGGACTACAAAATATGGATCTACCACATAGCAGGAGTGTACATCTTACATGGAATTATCATTAAAAAATGGTTATGTGAGTGTTGTATAACTGACAGGCTTTGTGCTCCAGTATTTCTATACTTCTCCATGCTTCCTAATACTAATAACTAAAAGATTCAAAGTCAATCCCCAAAACAGCTTCACCAAAAAGCATGCGCTGCTGTTTGGATGGCTGCACCTATTTCATCATCCCTAAGGAGGATAGAAAATACATGTGTACTTTCGAAAAGTACATAAATAAACCAGACTGACTGGTTTGGCTGTATGTTTACATTTACAATTTTCTTCATCTTCAGGTCATAACTTAGGTTTTCTTAAAGCCCGCTTTCACTTAAAAAAGCCCCCAAAACACCAAAGGATTGGGTGTGCTCCTGGAGAACACCAAGTTGAACGTGAGCCAGCAATGTGCCATTGGGACAAAGGAGGCATATGGTATCCCAGGCAGCAAGGTGGGAGCCCGTAATCCTTCCCCTCCAGTCAGCGCTAGTGAGACCACCCCTAGAGTGCTGCGTCCAGTTCTGGACTCCTTAGTGCAAGGAGGACATGGGCATACTGGAGAGGGCCCAGCAAAGGTCCACAATGATGAAGGGCTGGAAATACCTCTCCTGTGAGGAACAGCTGAGAAAGCCGGGAATGTTCAGCCTCGAGAAGAGAAGGCTCAAGGGGATCTCATTAATCTATGCAAATACCTGAAGTGAAAAGAGGACAGAGCCAGACTCTTTCCAGTGGCATCCAGTGACAGGATCAGAAACAATAGGCACAAACTGAAATGCAGGAGCCTCTGTCTGAACATCAAGAAACACTGTGTTACTGTGAGAGTGATCCAGCACTGGCACAGTGTTGGAAGATTTGGCCTTGTGGAGGCCGCTATCTTGTAGGTTTCTCACAAGAGAGCAAGAAGGGAGTTAGCCTTGG
>JAWWMO010000121.1:97181067-97191894 GCA_035047845.1 Dendrocincla fuliginosa
GTAGAAGACACCTTTCAATAAACGGAGTCATGTTGTAATTCATAATGAATTGTCTGCATGTGTCTTCCTGGGCCCCCGAAGCTGCCGGCCTTAGCACAGGTTGCCCAGAGAGGTTTTGGAGCTTCCCTCTTTGGGAGGTATTCAAAAGCCATCTGGGCGTGGTCCTGGGCAACTGGCACTAGATGACCCTGCTTGAGCAGGGTGGTTGGACTAGATGCCCTCAAGAGATTCCTTCCAATCTCAACTGTTCCGTGATTCAGTGACAGATTCAGGATTCTTTCTCTACACAATGTTAATCATCTGCAGGACTGTGCTTAACACTTCTAATTGCAGTTTGGAACTTATTGCTTGGAAACATCTTTCTGGGGGCAAATTTTTTTTAAAGAAATAGCTACAACCCTAAGCAGACATATGTTTGTCATTTTAGGTCATGTCTATTACAAAGTAATTTCTCTAAAGGGGAAATTTTCTTCCTAGCTACCTGAATTTTCTCACAGAATATCTCTACTGTGCTCCTTTTCCCTCATAGGAGTTTGTTCAAATGTTGTCAAATGTAAGATTGCAGAGTTCATATATTGAGACCTTTGCTGACTGCTGAATGTCACTGGAAATCTATGTGTACACATATCTTGAATTTAAAGATATATTACATTTATTTTATATATGTGTGCAAAAGAGGAGCAGGTCAGGGACTTAAAACCTATTTCAATGAAAGAGAGGCACATAAAATAAGGGTAAGTGACATACAGAGAAGGTGAATATGATGTATCAAATTAATTATGAATCTGCAAGGAAAAGAAATGCACTTCTGTACTGGTTTGGTCTCAAACCAAAAAATTATATCTTCATTTGTGGAATACAAATATGCAGAAAAGGTCAAATCACAAGATCTTATTTTTAAACCAATAAGATACTTGAATAGGGGTACCACATGCAGGAAGAGTGAGATCTTCACTGGTATCACACACTGAGTAAGTGTCTAGCAGCTCCTTTCCTTACAGTTGGTCTCTGACTCTGCCCATTCACACACTTGCTCATATGCTGTATAAGAAATTTAGCTATGTGGTAGAAGTTTTCATCTAAAAAGGAAGCAAATATGTAAGCTTGCAAGCCTTACCCATATTATCTGTGACTGTAGCACTTTGATAGAGGCCAAACACGGACATTCTTTACATACAGGAAAGGAGTGAGTGCAAAAGATTACTCCTTTGCCTCCATTTAATACCATACTTAAAAACTTTTTGGGTTTTTTAAAATGTCAGGTAAGACTGCAGAGGAGAGCCTTAGTGCCAAACCTATGCCTGAGGTACCATAGAAGGATTTTTCTCTCACTTGGCAAAAAAATTTTGGAAGTCCTTTGGATTGAACCTCTGTATCAGAACACACTTATTTTGAATAGAGGTATACAAGACAGTAGTCATCTTAGAATAAGACTGTGTAATAGATACCTATTAATCCCTTTAAATATGTTGCGTTTTAACCACTACATCTTTGTTACAGCTATACGTTTCACAAATATAGCTGTATTTTCCACAAGTAAATTTATGCCTTCTCAGAAGTGCCATGTGTTTACAAATATATTTTGCAAATGAGGGCAAAATTCACATTTTCTACAAGAATGCAAATTCCAGATTTGTGTGTCTTAATAGCAGTTTAAAATAATGCAACTTTTTAGTGGGATTAAGCTTTCTTCTGATTTGCTGTGAAAAATACATATTTCAGGCATGCAACAACATGAGGCACCATTGCAGCAGATTAGGTGGCAGGAAAGGGGCATCAGTGAAGCCACAAGACAGATCCTTTAAGGTAGAGCCTTCCTCATATTCTAAACTGTGTCCTTTGGGCTCACCAATGCAGCCAGCTTCAGCTGTATTGATGTTATGTCCTTGAGAGGGAGAGACTGGTATAAAATACAGCACTTGGCAGCCTCCCTTTAGACTTACTCATATGGACTAAAATCAGAGGCACTTACTTTTTTTAAATACACTGCATTGCACATTAAGTCCATATTTGAGATCAGCACGGTTTTCTTCACTATATTCTCATTTTTGAAAGGAAATTTAATGTTTTTCTATGGAAATAGTTTAAGCTGTATTTTAATTTGTGTATGGAATCTCTTAGTTCACAATATCAATTTTTTTCTTCTTTTATTCCAGCCTTTTAAAAAATTATTCCAAGTTAAGGACTGAAACTGTGAAAAAAAAATATTTTAACTTTAGGAGATAACATCTCTGCATCCAAGTTCCACTGTAGTAAAAACCAAGACGCATTTCTTTTAAATGTAGAGTTCACTTCTACTGGTATAGGTAGCCTGTGCACTTATGTTAACTAGAACAGTGACGTGTTTTGCCAGCTTTCATCACGCTGAAAACCTCGAAATACCTGATACTTTACTTTAAAAGCTAGATGCAGTAGACAATGAAAAGTCTCATGTGTTTGAAGAAACACATTTTCTATTGAAATACTTTGAAAATAATTCCTTTTTATATAGTGGTTGAGCATCAGGATTCCTAACACCAGTTCTACATGCACTTCACTGCATCCTAAAGGGCACTTGAAAGCCTTTCCAAAACTCCCACTGAAACTGTGCTCCATCCTTTACTTACTCCTCTTCCCTCAACTCATAACTATTAAGGAAAACAGCAGTGATATTACAGCTCACTAGAAGGTTAAGTTTTTTAGGAACTCAGAGAGAGAAAATAAAAGAAAGTTAAGCATGAAAAAATTCTTAAATCACTGTGGGAATTTTTTGTTTTCTTTTAAGCTTATGGTTTCTGAATACTTAAGGAATAATAGCTGTGAGAATAATTATCACTGCTTCTAGGATACTCACATGCGTGAGGAAGAAATAAAGAACTGTGTTTTTACCAGTTATTACCATTTTCAGCTAGAATGAAAAAAGATTCTCCATGTAAGGAACCAGGTTTCTTTTGGGGTTTCTGTAGAAATGAGAATCTCTAACATATGTTGTCTTTTCCCCATCTAAATACAAGCACTGTTGGAAGTTTGCAGCAGAAAAAAGAACATGATCATGTATGTACCTCCAAGCAACATTTTCGTAAGACTGCAGAAAAGGACCCCATATGTTGCTTTACCTACATGTACAAGAGAAACCTGTCAGCCTGTGGGAGCAGGCCAGGGAGCTGCCAACACGTTTTCCTAGCTGACTCTAGTGGACAGCCAACTCTGTGTTGAAACTGACCTGTACATGGGCAGGGTTCCCCAGATATTTAAGAGTCCTGCGATATACCGCCGATGAGGCTTGCAAAATGTCAGTCAGCAGCTGAAGACATCACTTGTCCTGACAAAACAATAAAGAAAACAAAGAATCCCAGAGCAGCCCACCAGGAAGTGAATTAAAGGGGGCAACAAGCAAGCATCATTCCTTTCAAGAGCTAACTGAGCTGATGGATTACTTTAAGCACTCCGATCAGTTTCCTTACAGAACAAATAGTGAGGTTTTGAAGTCCTATTCAAGCCCTGTGAAAAGGCAAAACTTAGGGAACAAAATATCTAAATCAGTTTGAAAAACCATACAGAACGTCTCTGTAGGTTGTGTGCTGCCAACTGCTTCACGTGAAGATGGTGCCTTAGAATGAGAGGTGAGCACTCGCCCATTAACTTGGTTCCCTGACCGCAGGAAGGCAGTCTCCTCCTGCCAGCTGCTGCCTGGCTGCTCTCTTTCCCATACCAGGAGGTCAGGCTTCTTGTAGGATTTTAGCCACTTTGACAGACCAGGAACAATAACAATGCACTGCCCTCCTGGACAGCCACCTGTAAACACAGCCCTTCAGCGTCCACGGAGTAAGCTGGCGTCAGGGCCACCCCACCGGCAGTGCAGTGCTCATTAAAGGGGAACAAAATTAAGGCGGCTGACAGAAATCTTTCAAGGCCATCTTTGGGACCCTACAGTCAACCAAAAGATTTATTATTAACCACGCTGCTTCTAAACAGAGGCTGTTTTCACTACATCTTTGAGCGTGAAAGCCTGAAAATGCTGGTTTAGTCCGAGGCACTTCGTGGCAGTCCTGTCAGGGAAAGGCAGCACCGCCACAGCCCCTCGGGGTCTCTCACCTTCCGCCTGAACTCTCCTACACCGCCTTGGGCTTAGCTCGTGTTTTAAGAGACTCCATAAATCCTCCCACACCTTTACTTCCGTCCGTGCCCCGGGAGTCTTCAAATGTTCGAAAACACCGTGAGAGGCCTCCCCGACTCGGCGCTCGGCCCGCTCCGCCCCGTCCCCTCCCGGGCCCCGCGCCCTCCCCGCCAAGGGCCGCACGGCGCACCCCCCTGCCCCGCGGGGCTCTCCCCGTCCCGCAGCCCCGTCCGGGCCCCTGCACACAGCGCGGTGTGCAGCCTGCCCGCGCTCACCTGCGGCACGGCAGGGCCCGTCCCCACGGCTGCTGCCCCAGCCACTGCCACAGCGTGAGGGCACACCCTGCAGGAGGCGCTGGGGCCTGTACAGAAAGGACCCGCAGCTGTCCACAGCCCGTCCCGAGCGGTAAGGGTGAGGGAGAACGTTCTGGAAGGGACCATCTGTCCCTGGGGCTCCCTGTCCTTCCCAGAGGGACAGGCACCTCGCCGTCTGCTCCGCTCCGCCTCACCTCGGGCAGCTCTGCAGCAGAGCAGAGCAGGGCTGCGAGGAGCCGCTGCCCCGCCCGCACCTCCGCTCCCTCTTGGAGTGCCCGTGGTGAGGGTGAGTGGGGCCAGAGGCGTGGGAAGGGGCTGCAGGGCACGGGAGCAGGCGGGGGAGCTGAGGGTGAGGGCACAGCCATTCCTGCCCTGGCACCTCCCTGCTGCCTGTAGGAGACTCCACAGTCCTGGAACACAGGTCTGGTCTGCCAAAGCTGGGAAACGTGAAGAAAGGTTTAAAAAGTCAGAGGCATGTGACATCTCTAAGGAGTTCTTGGAAATCCAAATGGCAAATTTTAATGCACGGAGCTGGCAGTGTGGGTGGCTGCAGGTTTACAGCGCTTGCACAGCTTTTCACAGGTGATTCCATCTTCACCTTCTCCCACATTCAAGGCCATATTTCATGCGTCTGCAGTGAAGTTGTGCACTCTTCTTCATGTCTGTGATGCCATGTGCCTGTTCAACACATATTTTATATGACTGAACCTCAGATGTTGGTTTATGTATTATATGAGAGGCCACAGCTCCTTACAACACTGGAACAATCCAAGGAGGCATTTCCTACTAGGACCCTAATTTAAAGAGGCCTTCAATAACACACATGCACTTTTGTTGCAGCCTATTACTGCACACTCTGCTATCACCCGTGAGCCTTGATGCATAAGAGCATGCCTTTCATCTGACCATGTATCCATCCTACTGCCTCCCATACAGGGAACACAAGGCTCTTCACAGTACATAATTTGAATCATTGAATTGGCTGGGTTGGAAGGGACCTGAAGGATTACCTAGTTCCAGCCCCTCTCGCTGTGGGCAGGGACACCCTTCACTAGACCAGGGTGCCCAGAACCCCATTCAACCTGGCCTTGAATGCTTGCAGGGATGGGGCATTCACAACTTCTCTGGGTAGCCCGTTCCAGTGCCTCACCACCCTCACAGTAAAGAATTTCTTCCTAGTGTCCAATCTAAACCTGTTCTCTTTCAGTTTGAAAACATTCCCCCTTGCCTTATCACAACATGCTCTTGTAAATAGTCTCCATCTTTCTTGTAGGATCCCTTCAGGTACTGAAAGGCCTTAAGTCACCTCAAAGCTGCCTTTTTTTCCTAGGCTGAACAATCCCAATTCTCTCAATCTTTTCTCATAGGAGAGATGCTCCATCCCTTTAATCATCTGGGTGACATTCTGTGGACTTGCCCCAACAGCTCGATGCCCTCCCTGTGCTGGGGACCCCAGAGGTGGTTGCAGTACTCAAGGTGGGGGCCTCATGAGAATGGTGCTTTGACACCCTAGAAAAATATTTAACTCAGTAAAGAACAGTGAATATTCAGAGGAATCCATTGGCAGCTCTGTATTTTAGAGAGTACCTTAGATTTAATTTTCCAGTAAAAAGTTCTGATTCAAAGCTTTGTGAAGTTCACTACAATCCTGTTTCTGGCAGGCACAGGATCAGTTTAGCTCTTAATTTAGCTCACCGACCATCCTGATGTCAGGTCACGTATCCAATTTAGCTCTGACTTCCACTCCCTAGTTAATCCTCTCATTTGTGAATATTTCCAGCAGTCAGGAGTTAGACATTCCTGTTTGTGGTGGGCTGACCCTGGCTGGATGCCAGCATCCCACCAAAGCCATTCTGTCATTCCCCCTCCCCTAGTGGATAGGAGAGAGAAAATAGAACAAAAGTCTGTGGAGTCAAGATAAGGACAGGAAGATCACTCAATAATTACGGTCAGGGACAAAATGGACTCAACTTGGGGACATGAGTGTAATCTATTCCCAATTGTTCTGTTTTAACCCCAACTGGCTAAGCCCCACACAGTCACTTGCTCACTCCCTGCCAGTGGAATGGAGAGAGAAAATTGGTAGGGTGAAAGTGAGAAAACTCGTGGTTGAGATAAAACCAGTTTAATAGGTAAAGCAAAAGCTGTGTGCACAAGCAAAGCAAAACAAGGAATCCATTCATCACATCTCATGGGCAAGTAGGTGTTCAGCCATCCCCAGGAAAGCAGGGCTCCATCACTCATAACAGTGATTTGGGAAGACAAATGCCATCCCTTTGAATGTCCCCCCCTCTTCCTCCTTCTTCCCCCAGCTTTATATGCTGAGCATGATGTCATATGGTATCAGACATCCCTTGGATCAGTTGGGGTCTGCTCTCTCATCTGTGCCCCTCACAATGCCTTGTGCACCCCCAGACTGTTCACTGGTGGAGGAGAGAAAAGCCCTTGACTCAGCAGTAGCAAAACCATCCCTGAATTATCAACACTCTTTTCATCACAAATCCAAAACACAGCCCCATACCAGCTAATAGGAAGAAGATTAACTCTACCCCAGCAAAAACCAGCACACCAATCAAATCAGAATAGGATAATGAGAAACAAAACCAAATACTAAAACACCTTCCCCTCACTCTTCCCTTCTTTCTGAGTTTAACCTCACTCCCAATTTTCTCTATGTCCTCTCCTCCAGCAGTGAAGGTATGGGGAATAGGGATTATGGTCAGTTCATCACACATTGTCTTTGCTGCTCCATCCTTCTTATGCAGGGACTCCACACACTCTTCCCCTGCTCCAGCATTGAGTACCTCTCATGGGAGGCAGTCCTCCAGAAACCTCAACATGAGTCTTTCACACAGGCTGCTGTTCTTCACAAACTGCTACGGTGTGGGTCCCTTCCACGGGGTGCCATTCTTTAGGAACAGGCTTCAGGGTCACAAGTTTTTCTATGGGCTGTGGAGGCTGCTTCACCATGGCCACAGGCATCTCTGCTCCAGCACCTGGAGCACCTCCTCCTTCTGTACTGACCTTGGTGTCTGCAGAGCAGATTCTCTTAGGGAGTCTCATTCCTCTCTGGCTGTTGTTCCTCCCCAGTGTGACTTTTTTTTTTCTTCCCTTTTTAACCATCCCAGAGGTGCTGCCGCCATCGCTGATGGACTTGGCCTTGGCCAGCAGTGGGTCTACTAAGGAACCGGCTGGCATTGGCTCTGTTGGACATGGGGGAATCTTCTGAAGCCACTCCTGTAGCCCCTCCTAACAAAACCTGGCCATGCAAACCCAATACACTGTTTTAAGATATACTTCAGACTATTCATATCTCTAGGCACATGGCACATATTGATCCCAGGCTTCAGTGATTTCACCTATTTAACTTCCACTTTCTTGTTGATTTTAGTTACCTTGTTATTTTCAGACGCAGGAATCTTTAGGCTGTCAATCATTATGCTGGTGTATTGCACTGAAGTATAAGTTTTTAATTTGCAATAGTTGCTAATTTTTTTTTAAATAAATAAAAATATTTTTTTTAAAAAATGCTTTCTGACCTTTTGTCTGCAGAAGCTTTATAACATTGAGGCAATTACACTTATGTATTTTATGAATGAAAAAGAAGGAATACAACAGTGATAAACATCTAAAATGTTTTTGGATGAATGAACCAAAACCCTAAAAGGGTGCTCATGGAGCATAGCTTGGAATGAGAGGCCTTCCTGCATTATTCCTTTTCATGTCACCCACTGAAGAAAAGGGAATGGAAGAGAACCATGGCTTAGGTCATGTGTTTATCACTATTTGGGGGATGTTGCCTCTCTTCTTGACTCCATCTATCACTTTTGTATGTGGTAAGGCACATTCAGTGTCATATTTTATTTTTTATAAAGAAAGGCCAGTGAGAAACCAATTCTTAGACTATAAGTAAGTGAAGAAATACATAAAAATATTTTTGTCTGTTAAACTTTGAATACATATATATTGTAATCTAAGCACACTTAAAAATCCCTATGGTTTTGTTACTTTTAGTGTATTATGCTATATTGGTTCAGAAAGTACATATGTGCATACTGGACATGGTGAATGTCTTATGTTCACAAGATGCTCAAATGAACAATATAAACAATTCTCTCTTAGCCATGCCAGTTTGTCTGTCTTTGACTTTTCATATAATTTGAGGTTTACTGGCATTTACTTACTGAGAATGCAGATTAGATACCAAATTCAGATAACAAATAGCAAGAATTACTTAAGTAGGCAGCTCTACTCACATAGAACTCTTTTGCTTATTTGTTGAACCTTAGTTCTGTCCATGTTTTTTCATTATGTGGGAAAAACAAGCAAAACTTTTATCACAAAAGCTGGAGATAAATTAGACTTACCTACCATGGACCACTCACAAAATACCAGATGCAAAAGCAATGAGTGAAAGGAAGTAGCCCTTCTTGAAGTCAGTATCCTTTTGAAAATTACTATGTATTTCTAATGTTAATGTCTTCCTTTTGATATGTGAAATGAATTGTCATATTCTGTTGTTTTTCCTTTGATTTCCAGCTGCAAAGAGTAACAAGTATCAAATAAAGGAAGCTTGGCCATTTTTGTGAGCCCTTATATTTAGTGAATCATAGTCAGCTCTTGTAAATGAACAATATTAATCAATATTAAGAGAGAGGCAAAGCAAAGGAGTAACTGTATCCTGCAGCAAGACCTGAAGGTTATTATGTCCAGGCAGGATGCACGAGACCAAAGCATTCAAAGAAGAGGGGACATAACAGTTTTAGCTGCAGTGTCTAAAGGCCATTTGTGTTGTGCTGACAGTTTTTATACATGCCCAAATCAGTATAATCAGTATTTTATACCATCTGTTCACTCGGTAACACTTACTGCCCTGGCCATTCTGCCTTGCATTAGTACAATTTTTCACCACAAAAGAATGGGTGGTCATCATATCAGCCAAGTGCAGATAGTATTTTCATTTTTTAAGGTGGGAGGCAATAGCTCATTATTATAAAGCAAGACATTTTGTGAGAAAGGCTATTGGACACTTAAAACAACTTCTGAATTTCCCTTTTAGGTCTGGCCTTCCTCTTTGAAATGCTGTGGTGATATGAGCAGCCAAAAAAGTGGCCTGGTAAGAAGGCAAAAAAAACAAACAAAACTGAACAAAGGAAATCATCTGCTGAAAAATACTTACATCTTTGAAAAGTGCAGCTGATCACTTTCAATTGCAACCAGGGTACCTAGAAACCATGAATAAACAAAAAAAACAAGGGACCTTAATGAAAAGTTATAATCTGACAAGGTGGAAAAACAACTCTGAAAGAACAGAAATCAGGAGCATCTATTGGCTGTTACAGGCAAAAATTCAAAATTACCAGTTGGTTGCTCAGAATACAGTCTCCTACACCATCTCAGGTGTTCTATAAAAAGGACTCAGTTTTTATTCAAAATGAAGCCTCCTGGTCTCTGAGAACTTCCCAGTTGAATCCCACATGAACTTTCTATGAGCTTTCAGACTCTCACTGGGAATACCTGTCTGACTCCAGACTTTATGATGTGAATCAGTTTTGAAGGGAGCCCTTAATGGTTCAATCTGTCCTCCCCACTTTTGTGGATGACTAGATCCCTCAGGGATCCCTCCCTCCTCTTTTTGGATAGTGTGGCCCCTGCTGAAATCTGTCTAATTCACTTCTTATCAATGTTGTATATATATTCTTATAAGTAACCTATCGTATCTGGTGTTATATTGCTGATATGTTAGCTTCACTAATGATAAGCTGCAGTAACCTGTAGTAGTATGTAACTTCAGTTGTTGCTGCTACTGGTTTTACTGCAATACTAATTGATGCTTTTATTGATTGATAACATACCACTGATTGATACTATATTATCAATTGCTGACAGTAATTTGTAATAGCTCTGTGTATTTGTGGTAATCAGTAATAAAGTAGAAAAATTTGGGGGATGAAGCCCTCATATTCTTGTGTATTACAGAACTCTATGAACCCATGGTTGTGACTCTACGCACTGGAAGGCCAGGTAACCCCTCAGGTTGTGATGCTTGGGAAAATCACTTAACCTCCTGTGTTCCTTCCCTCTTTCTATAAAATTTTTCAAGTTAAAACTGTGTAGATTTCCAGTATTCCTTTCTGACTTTCTGTACCATGGGAAAGGGAGGAAAATTTTTATGATGCCATCAATAAAGAAGAGCAAGTGGAAAACAGTGTCAGTACAAGAGCTTATGGTTTACATAGTTTCCCACAACTTTGCACAGGAAAAAGGCAATATTTCACATGCAGAGACTTCAGATGTCTCTCTTATGTAACAAAAATGTGTATTAACATTTTTCTGTGTATTGATGCCTAAAATCCTGGAAGATAGGCACTCAGACAAAACATTAATGGAGAAAGATAGACAATACCTTTACTGGGA
>JAWWMO010000121.1:97198709-97276169 GCA_035047845.1 Dendrocincla fuliginosa
TTTTTTGTTTGACCCCCCCCCCCCCCCCCCGAATTCTTACAAGGTCTGCATTGATGCAAGATTTTAAAAAAACTTTACTTTTTAAGAAATGTAGTTATAATCTGTCAAAATGAGAGAAAGAGGTTATTTGCTGTTTTGCTCATGCTTAAAAGAGGCAACATCTGGAAAACTAGACTAGAAATCTTCAGTGAGCAAAGTAGGGGTTTTTTCCCTGGTACTTGTACTTCATCTTTCTCTGGTTTTACCATAGGATGTTTCTGCTGCTCACTTCAAGATTTTGCACCCCATTATTTAAATAACCGGGAAGAAAAAAAAAAAAGAAAGATGAATATTCATTATCTGGGGTGATCTCAAAAGAAGACAGGTAGTCCGATGGTAAATAGTCTTAAAATCCAGATAGATGCACAGGCCACAAACCTGAATGGAAACTTCAGCAGCCTTTTCTATTACCAGGGCCAGCTCATGCTAAGCTGCCTGATTCGCTCTCAGAAAGGACAATATGGATAGCACAGGTCTCTGTGGAACCAGGACGGTGCTTTCTGAAGACTAGCAGCAGAGTTGGAATGGAACAAGGATGAGCCTTTTGCACACTTACAACCTTTGAAAAGGTGCTGGGGTTTGTCAGGGGCACTGCATAGCTATAGTTTGAGAAGCCAAACAGGCCAGAGGTAATGTTCTACTGTATTATTGTATGGACAGTGAGGAAGCTCAAGATTATCCCAAACTCCACCCATGCTAATAATAGTGAGTGGCATATGACAGGCTTGATTTATTTTTCTGCTTTATTTTTCTTAGATCAAATATGTAAATCTAAATGTTTACATTTACATTCCATATCCAGGAACGTATATGTTTGGTGGATTTTTTTTTAAATTCCAAATTGAAAATGTACATTGTGAATAATAACTGTTATTTGAATGTGGAACAACTACAGCTTTCTCTCCTTCCCTTTCATTCTCAGACCTTCAAAGAAAGTAGCAATTCCAAATCTCAAATGCCCCTGTTGTTTACAGAGTGGGGAAAATGTTCATCCCCTCAAAATTAACTTCTGTTTCCATTCTCATTCTGAGGTGCAATTGGAAATAACAGGTTGTGCTAGGCCAGCAGGACAACATGCTGTTCATAGGACTCAAAGCTGTTCTCAAGCTTAAAAAATATTTTATAGTATATTAGTTTCTAAAGTGTTCTGTTTATAATTTTATCACCAAATTTTATCACCAGCTTCACAGGTAATCACTTTGTGAACTAGTTGACCACTAAATATGAATTCCCATGACAAGGCACAATATTCCATATTTTATGCATGATTCAGTTATAACCAGTGCATAACTAGAAAAATGTTTGAAGTTGCTCACATACAAAGGACAGCTACAGGTTCAGGTAGACACATTCTCCATGCTCTACACAGGTGCAGAAATGTGTTTAGCAATCCACTAATGGTAACAGTTAATGTGACCACTCAGTCAAGGTAAGGTACATGGAAGCTAAAATAAGCAACTTAAATCACTGCAAGAGGAAGGGGAAGCTTGCAGTTCCAGAGTACACTGCGCCAAAGTAGACATAAAAGAGCTGCTGCCTAATTTTTTTTCATCCTGTTGCAGTACAGAAAACAAGAATATTTATAAATAGTGTTTCTTTCACACTGAGACTGACTTTTCCAGTCATAGAGACATTTGCACTTTTAAAGGTGAGACAGTTCCAGATGTAGAATCAGTAACAGTTGAATGAAAAAAGAGGGGACATGGTTCCTAAGATGTAGAGAATACTGTATATAACCAAAAGTAATCTTCTTGGCATGTTTTTACACATGTTGTACTGAGAAGGAAACTGTATGTTATCCTCTACTGCTGACATGAAGCTTTAGCTGCTGATCTAGCCTTTATGTAACCAGATTTGTTTGACTGCTGGATAAAGGAACCATAATGCTATCACCAAACCACTCAAACAATTGAATATTGAACTTTGGGGAGAAAAAGATTCTACATCCTGTATCTTTCTGTGTTTTCAACATGATCTGTCCTTTTTGGCATAAAAGGCTTATGCATATGTGTCTGCATACAAAAATCTTCCTTCTGTCATTATTTTGTTGTGTAGTCTGGAGTAGATCCCATACTTCAGGAGGGAGTGAAATCTTGGCCCTGTACCAGTAGTGGGAGTCTTCATCTTCGGTAGGGTCAGGACTTCAACCTGCATCTAATATTCTGAAGATGTGTAATGAAGACAAAGACATAACAAATCTTTGCTTCCTTCACAAGCATACTGGAAGTTGAAGTCTGAATATGTTTACTGCAGAAAAATTAATGATTTTTTAAATTTTTTTTAATTAACTTTATTTTTGCCAATGCATGGAGTTCTAAAAAAAAAAAAAAAGAAATCTTTTTTTTTAGATCATGAGAATTACCTTAAAAAAAATGAGCCTTTCCATTACTACCTCTGGTCACATTTTTTCCAGTTAATCCCTAATGATAAAGTAAGTATGGTATAGTCAGGTGGTTTAACTACTTTCATAATGCATTTTGCATACACTTTCTGAAAAAAACATTAATGAGATCTGAGTCACCATAATTTCAGGGACTAACTAAAGTGAGCTTTTCCTTCTTTTTTGGACTAGTTGAATATTTTTTACTGAGTGTTCCTTGTAACAATAGTAATAATTATAATAATAGTAAAAATAACTTATTATTGTACTGTTATTTTCATATTCATCGTCTTCACCACCATTAATATTATTTTAATTTATGGAAAATGTTGATTTTTCAAAAGCTAAAAGTTTCCTTTTACTGAAACAAATAGTTTTCAAAAATGTTTTTAATAACTTACCTTTTTGTTCTTTTATGTGAATAGGGTGTAGGACTCCAGTCCCAAAGCCACAAGGTCAGGTGTGAGTATTTCTTTTAAAAAAATATTCTAGACTCCAAAAGTTTGCCCACTGAACTTTTGCAGAGCCTTCAGTTCTTTAATACCTAGAGATAGCATAAAGAGAGAACACTGCACATGTTTTCCCAGGAGACTTTTAATTTTAGACAAAATATGGGAGAGAGCAAGGATCTTGGCAAAAGTTTAAAAGGGGTGACACAGAACCAAAACAAAGCATTCCACCAAGCTATGACTTAGCACACACTTACCCACACAACTTTGCAGGAACCAACCCACCTGTTTTAAGTTACCCAAAATATTAAGTAAGAAAAAGAGATTAAGGAGTAAAGAAAGAAAAAGGGAAGAGAGAGGAAGAAGAGAAAAATAAATTATTTAATAGCTACCACCAAAGAGTGCTGTGGAAGCACAGCTTCACGTGATGGAGGCAGGTCCAGGGGAGAACAGGCAAGATGGAGGCCTCGTGCTGCTTTTGTGTGTTCTGGTTGCTGTGGCTGCCCCTCCCAGGCTCTTCAGCTCACAGACCACCAAGTGCCTCTGGATCAGAGTGAGGAGTGATGCAGCCCATCAGAGGTTCCAAGGGGCCATGGTGTGGGGGTGCTCCCAGGCTGCCCTTTGGGTTGACACATGCCATGTGGATGGGGGCTCCGTGAGCCCAACCACATGGGATACAGCCTCACCCTTCCCCCTACACACACAAGCTGGTTCTAACCCAATAATTAAATAATCCACTGTGAGATCCAAATCCAGTGTCTCACAGAGGCTGAAGAAAACAATGTCTCACAGAGGCTGAAGAAAATAATGTTGCAACTATAGTCTATCTAATGGGGAATGTACAGTCCTTTATGAAGTATGTTCCCAAGCCAGAATACATCTTCAGAAATGTACCAGATAAAACAAGAGACTATGGTGAATTGTAGAAGAGGGGAGACTAGAATGAATAGAAAGAATGGGAGCATGAAGATCTAACAAGAATCTTGAATCATCCAAATGCAAATCTTGGGCATTTTATCACACTTAATGGGGTGTTTATCTCCCCTTTTTCCAATCCCATTAGCTTATGTGGTTACTAGCTGTGTATATATGGCTTTTTGTTATATGTGGAAAGTAGCTGCTTTGGATCATACAACTGAAAATATTTTTCTTTAAGGATGACTTTGAATCTTATAGTTTTCAATTGTGGCTGATAGGAAGTTCCGAAAGATTACAATATATGTTGAATGTATTATGGAGTGAACTGTATCTGGGAGAAGGTTAAGTATGGCAATTTTCTATTCTCTTCAGTCTTGCGAGTGTCCTGTCACAGAATCACAGAATGGGTCAGGCCGGAAGGGACCACAGTGGGTCATCTGGTCCAGCCTCCCTCCTCAAGCAGAGTCATCCTAGAGCACATTGCACAGGATTGTGTACAGATAGTTCTTTAATACCTCCAGTGAGGGAGACTCCACCACGTCTCTGGCCAATCTGTTCCAGTGCATGGTCATCCACACAGTGAAGAAGCTCTTCCTCGTATTCAGGTAGAACTTTCCGTGCATCAGTTTCTGCCTGTTACCTCTTGTACTAACTCTCCTGTTAAATGTGGAGCATTTAAAATAATATTAGGGCAAGAAACTAACACATGCAATATAAATATTGAGAAAGATAAAACTGAATAAAAATATGTACTAGGAAAGCGAATAATAATTTTCTAAGTCCAAATGACCATGAAGCTAGGATGCTAGAACAGTCAAAGGATATGGCCTTCTGAAAATGTTAGCAGGTAAAATTAGCCATTCTTCTTCTTATTTTTGTACTTTCAAAAAGTGTTCACAAATTTCAGGGAAAATAGTAAGCAAGTTGCATAAGACATCTTAGTAAAACTCATAGCAGAGAAATTGTAGGGTTGCTAAAATATAAAAACGCAAATCAGAGTAGTAAAGAAGGATTCCAGAGTGATGGATTCCAGAATGAACAACAATTATAAAAGGGTAAAATAATACGAAATCATGATACAGTTTTGGTAAAATCTCAGTTAGAAAAAACACCTGGAGACATTCAGAAATGTCGAGATGGTTCAATAAAGTACAAATTTCTAAAACATATATAAGCAACACACACTGTGAAGGAAAGAGAGGTAGAAAACTTTCCATTTAGTTGAGCATAGCCACTGTTCAAAGGTTCAAAACCCATCTAGTATTCAAACTGAGATTTTAGGACTGTGACCTTATAATGTCATAACATGAAAAGAATAGGAAACAAAGAAATAGATTATAGCAATAAATAGTTTGAAATAATTGGCTTCCTCTGTTAATTGATGCTGTGTAATTTCTAATATTTTTTCTCATCCACATTTCAACAGCTTTTACAACCTCCTCAAAAAGTTAATATTTTTAGGTTTAAAAGACATGTATTTTCCGATATTCGGTCTCTTTTTAACACATAATTTATACTCAACTTTTCATTGTATATTTGTAGATTGTATTAAAAATTCCTCCTTCCTCCTTCCTGTCTTCTCTTCAAAATCTCAGGATTTTTTGGTTATACCCTTTTGTCAGTGATTGATTGAAATAGTTGAAGAAAGTTGGCAAAAGCTTTTCCAAAGGATAAATGTGAGAAATAGTTATGGTGAGTTTTGTAGTAAGATATTGCAATGTAATAAACCATGGCCCAAACACAAGATTGATCAGAAGCTGCCTTGGCTAGTGTTCTCCAATCACTTTGTAGACTTCTGATGTTTTGTAATGCCCATTGCCTCAGAGCTCACCTCAGTAGCCAATTATAGGAAGAAAGAATCAACTTCCAGATATGACACTACATATGTAAGCTGAAAGTCCTGTTATCATTGTGCCAAATTTGTCATCTATGACTGTCCTTATATTTCATTCAGTATTAATGTTTTCTAGCTACAGCTGGTCAATTTGATAGACATCCACTTGAAAAGTAATAGTTGTATTTTAGTATATACTTTTTTATTTTCAAAAGTTTACTGTGGGAAATGACAAAAAAATACTGACTTTTAGCAAAAGCATGGTAAATACAGCTTTTTCATTTTCAAATTGAAATTTTATTTTGTTTTTTTGATATCCCTTCCATGAAAATTACTTTGGACTCTTCACATCAACTTGAATTTGATTTGCTGAACTGGGCTCTTTACTTTGTCTCTTTTCCTTCCTTTGATCTCACATCTTGATACCAACTTTTTTCCTTTTAATACTATCTGCAAAGTTAAGTTCTGGTATTATGAATAGCACTTTCAAAAATAATCTTCTGGTTATAATTGGGCTACTCTCAGGAATTAAATCTGCTGACGATTTTTGTGTAACTGAATATCAGATACAAAGGCCAAAGGGTCAGACCTCCTGTACACACAGGAGGTCCTATGCCACACCTTTCCCTCAGCTACCTGAAGCCCACTAGCTTGCTCCTAAGTTTGGATGTATTTCTTCTAAAGAATATATCAATTTGGGGCATGAAGAATTAGGAAATTCAACATTTACCTTAGTATCTTTGAAAAAGTTAGTCAGATTCCTTTTGAAATTTCTTTTGTTTGGAGTTTCCTTGTTGAGCTTTCAGCCATTGGTCTTGTCATGGTTTCCTCTGCTCATTTAAAACACCATCTGTACATGGTTATTTTATACATGGGTGGTAACTAAGCACTGAGAAAAATATTTATTGGTAGGCTAAATTTGTGAAGCTGTTTAAGACTAAATGTGAAGGATCATCCTCAGATGATCTTCTGATCACTTTTAGGCTCTGTTTTCATTCCTTTTCCTATTGCTTTGAACACTTTTTTTTTTCTTTTTAAGCAAAAAGTGAGCATTTCCAAATTTGGCTCTGAATAAATATACATTCACTCCTAAATTGCCATTAGCTACACTAAATCACAGTAACTTTGTGCTACAAGTTGTTGTACACACCTATTTATTGTTATCTTTTATTCACAGAATATCTTTGGGGTGGTTAAGTCTTCCATGTGATGGTGTTCCTATCCAAGATGATTTGAATTCAGAATACAAGAATTAAGAAGGCAATATCACCAAATGGTCTCATTCCATTTGGGTTTTCTGCTACCTAGCCATTGTCTCTTGTATTACAATATAAGTTCCTGAATTCTGAGTTACTACAGTATTTCACAAAATTAAGTTAGTGAAAAGAATTGTTCTGTAATACAGTAATACATGAAGTATATGTAATAGAACCTCTTAAATATGCAGGGTATATATGTTACATCAGCTGTTACCAATTTGGCAATTCTGTTGAAAGCTATATTGAGAGGCCAGATATGGCAGGTAAGAGGGAAAGAATCTCAGGTGGTGTAAATAGTGACAGCTTCATTACCCATAATAGAGCCATGACAGTTTATTCCAGTGGAGCAACTGGCTGTAAGAACTAGAATCCCTGAATTACTCTGATCTCAGGAGCTTCACATCTCTGTGAAAGGGCAATATTATTATTCCTGAGTGATAGTGTCAGGTGGATTCAATTTGCTCCAATCAGGCTGGGAGATGTGTTACAGCCTCTTTGAAATTAAGGTCCTGGAAAAAAGACCTTAGGAACAAGACTGGGGCAGAAATAAATGACCGATATTTCCTGCAAATTGACAAGTGTAGTATCTCAATGTATTTACTTTATTTAGAGTTTGGGGGTCAAAGATTTTATGGGATAGATTATTCTTAATTTTTCATCCTGTAGTTTATGTAGGTTTTTTATTTTGGGGTTTTTTTTGAAACATACAGTGAAGTATTTTACTGGAAAACTACTCTTGCAGTATGGCAGTGTGTCATTTTTTATTTTACTGAAGAAGAATACCACATTTGCTTCTCTGATTTCTCTGATATTCCACTGTTTTCTATGATTTGATAACCTATTTAGTCAGGTCCCTTGTTACTGAAAAAACAAATGCAATCTTTCTTCGTGTTTTGTCGTTAATTAATCCAAATAGTCTTTTTATCTTTATATGAACAGCTATAGTTGCACAAATCTTTGCACAAAAATTGCTTTTGATTGTACTTCACGCTGTTATCATTCTTTACAACAGTTTTCCATGGGTTGTGTCTTGAAAGAGCCCCCACAAGTGAGCTGGACAGTATATTACAAAGAATAAGGGTTGGGGAATGCTGAGGAGGAGAAAAGATCAAGTCAGAGAAACATGAGTTTTTTTACTGCAAAAGCTGAAATCAGCAAAGATTTTTATGGAATCCAAATGGAATCTTATCTGAATCATACTAAGCATCTACACACAATACTTCTCAGCTTTGTGTCGCTCACTAAAAGCAAGTGATTTACTATTACATCTTAATATGGTTGAATATATCCACATTACCTATTGGTGTACCGGTGGTGGGTTTGAGCATCTGGTTGCCAGACACCCACCCAGCTGCTCTTTGACTCTCCTCCTCAACAGGACGGGGACAAAACAAGATGGAAGAGCTAATGGGTTGAGATAAAGACAGGGAGATCACTTAGCAGTTACCACTGTGGGCAAAATAGTCTCAACTAAAGAAAAAATAATTTATTGCCGATTAAAATAGATGTGAACAATGAGAAACGCAGACAAACTAAAACAACACCTTCCTTAACCCCACCTTCTTTCTTTTCCAGTGCTCAAGTTCACTCCATCATTGCCAATTCCTCTATCTCACCCCGCCCCAATTCCTGCCCTGCATGGCACAGGAGGATGGGGGAATGGGCGTTGTGGTCAGTCCATAACAGCCCCTCTCCACTCCTTCCCTGCTTCAGTGTGTGTCCTTCCCAGTCCAGCAGGCCAGAGCACTCCAGCATGGGTACCCTATAGGCTGCAGATCCTGCAAGGAAAACCTGTTCCAGTATGGGCTCCTCTCTCCACAGGTCCTGCCAGGAGCAAGGCTAGCCACAGGGTCACAATCTCCTTTGAGGATCCACTTTTTCCTGCATAGGATACTGCATGGACTGCAGGTGGATCTCTGCTCCACCATGGACCTCCATGGGCTGCAAGGGCACAGCTGCCTCACCACGGGCTGCACCATGGGCTGCAGGGGAATCTGCTCTCCGATGGCTGGGGCACCTCCTCCCCCTCCTTCTTCACTGACCTTGGTGTCAGCAGAGCTGTTTGTCTCACATGTTCTCACTCCTCTCTCTCTCACACTGTGCAGCATTTTTCCCTGCTTCTTCAATAAATTCCTCCAGCACCACCCCCTCCTCGGCTGTGGGCTCAGCTGTGCCTTGTGGTGGGTGGGTTGGAGCTGGCTGGAACTGTCTGTGTCCAGCACAGGGCAGCCTCACACAGAGCCCCGCTGCTACCGGCTCCTGAGCACCCACACCCAGAACAGTACATCTCTTTCTGCAGTATTTTTCTCTATGCTAATAGACATTAGAGATCTAAGACATCTTTAAATAGTATTATATTTATTGAGATTACTTAGTTAATATTTTGGGGCTTTTTGTCTTCTGTAACCTTCTTGGCCTCACGTTTTTATACCGAGGAATGTGTTCGCGAAAGCTTTAAGAGATTTTTTGGAAAAATCACACCCACACATCAGACAAAGCACAACATTTAGCTATTTCATCACCTCAAGTCTCTTAGGAGTCTCTCTGGGTCACTCCATGCCTTGCCCACATCTTACAGTCTCACCAACATAATTAGTAAAAGGGATCATGCCCAGCACTAGAACAATTTCATGATATAAGAAATTTCTTTTTCTGATACTTGTTCGAAGCTACCATCATGAAGGAGGTTGAGATACTATGGAGGTTTTACCATAGGTATTTTAGATGTTTTTACATAGAAGATAAAAGAACAATTAATTTCTCTCTAAATTACTTTTCTCTTGGATTCACTATAGACCTTGGCTCCTTAAGTACTACCCTTAGTGACATACCATGAGAAAATGCCATGCTCAACCTTGAACTTCAATTCAGAGCTGCTCTGACCTTCAGAAATAGAATTTCAGTCAGACTTCTAAAGCATGTATGTGTAAATGCTGTCTGTGTGGTGGTTATTCAAGCTTCCTTTGAATTCCGTCTGTCCATTTAGTCATCCCTGCCAAGTCAGTCTCTATTACCCATATCTACTAAGATGTGTTTTAATGGTGAAAGTAACAGGTTGGCTTAATAAAAATGCTGGCAATGACACCAAGGAACACTTGGGTGGTGAAGCACTGGAACAGGTTGCCCAGATAAGGATGCCCCATCCCTCGAGGTGTTCAAGACCTGGCTGGCTGGAGCTCTGAGAAATCTTCTCTACTGAAAGGTGTCCTTGCCTGTGGTAGAAGGGTTGGAACCAGCTGATCTTTAAGGTTCCTTCCAACCCAAACCATTCTATGATTCTATTATTTTAATAATCTAAAAAGTAATGACCTTAGGAGAGCTTTGTCCTTCTCATGGGTCCTTGGTAGTATCAACCAAATAATCATTAAAAGGAGCCAGCTCAATAAATACAGTGGCAACTGTTGTGGATGAACTGAAATTCTCTTGAATTACTGAACTATGGTTTTAAGCACGTAGATTTTCCTCTGAACATGCATCAGGCCAGACTCCATTTCCAGTGTCTCGGTTTGTTATGTCAGAATAGAATTGTGAGCCCTCATTTCAACTAACACAGTGTTAATCATAATTGTGTAATCAGTATAGATGGAAAAGATACATACACAGCACAACACAGTCAATTGAGATTAAACACTATGGGAATTATGGGGTTAATCACAATCAACTCACATTTTGATAGTAAGCTCAAATTGTTCCTGTTGACGCTGATTTTCAGTCTAATAATTAACATGGCTCCCTTTTTTTCCTTTAACCTACTTTTCTAGTGAGAACATTTCCAAAGAGAAGCTAGAGGCTGTGACAAAGAGTTCTGAGGGAATTGCCCACTGGATTAAAATTCACCTTTACATAAATAAGCCAGATCCTGGGAGAACTACATTTTGTATCTACATATATTACTTTTTTTTTTTTTTAACCAGTGATTTATTGCAGGTCTATTTAATTTAGAGGGCAAGAAGCTTCCTGTTTTGACTGACTTAGCTGAGACTACTTATGTCTATGACAGATATGCTGCTGTAAGACAGAAGAGAAACTGTCAACCAAATGCACAGTCAGGCTGGAAGAGCACCTATGTGCTGTTTTGTTCACTATGATGGGCTTAAGAGGGCAAAATCCTTCATGTACATGCCCTGCCTCCTCTGTACATCTGACACATATGCCATTCCACTGAACAGATAACAGAGAACATGCTTTTTATGGCAACATTTTTTGCACCACAGTCACAGTGCTCTTTTGAGAGCAAGACAAATGGTTCTGTGGACATGTGCTATTAGGAAAACAGATTTCAGTCAAAGTCAAGAAGATGTATCAATTTGGGGAACATTTCATGAATCATTTCTATTTGAAGTCAGGATTGTGAACAAATACTACTGTAATGTTATACAAATACCATGTGTTTACATAGTAAAACCTGACCCAACCAAGTCTTGCAGTCTCGCATCCACATTTACCCTAATCCCCATGAGCACAACCATGTTCCCACCACACGAACTGTGGCCTCCACTGTCCCTAGAAGCCACATAAATCCGAATCTGGCCTTTGCCTAGAGTAGACTGTCCCTAATGTAAGGGAGATAAATCTACTCTGAAAATGTCCATATGTGTGGAATCAAATATGAAATTGTATCTGAGCTTTGTTTTTTGTGCAGTTCAAAGTACTTTATAAATACAACTCATACATTATTTGACCTGTAAGATTTAGGTGGGGGTTGTTTTAGTGTTTGCTTGAGTTTTTTTAAAAAACCTTGGCAATACAAATTGAAGTAGAGGTAGAAAAATTTAAAAATAAAGAAAAAAACCCAAACAGCGTGAAAAGTTTCAGTAAATTCATACCCAAAAAAATCAAAGCTGAAAAATATATATAATGCATTTATATAATAACAACCACAGTACTTCCCACTGTGTTTATTGAGTTGGTTCCTTTTTATAATTATTTGGCTGTTTCTAGCAGGGACCCATGAGAAGGAGGAACAAAGCTCCCCTAAGGTCATTATTTTTCAGTTTAGTAAATTCCCAGCATTCCTTGGTGTCATTGCCAGCATTTTTATTAAGCCAACCTGTTACTTTCACCATTAAAACACATCTTAGTAGATATGGGTAATAGAGACTGACTTGGCAGGGATGACTAAATGGACAGACGGAATTCAAAGGAAGCTTGAATAACCACCACACAGACAGCATTTACACATACATGCTTTAGAAGTCTGACTGAAATCCTACATCCAGGTGAATAATAAATAAAAGCATTTGTTCTTTTGGTGGTTGCTGGTGGCTCTGTTTTATTATTTTCATGCTGGATGGCTAAAAAGTAGAAAGCGTGGCAGCAGGACATCGTTATGATAGGTGAACATCTGAAAATGTACAGCTTTCACTAGGTACCTGTAAGTTTCTTCCTTGCCCAATTAAAGGTTCACCCTTTGGTATCTACTAAAATTTGGATGAAAGTTTCATGTGAACAGGCTGTCTCTCAGGATTTCTATACAGTATTTTCCGCTCTCGCTCAGGCTGAATAGGCACAGGGAACAGTAAGGGATAATAAAAACAAGAGGGAGGGTAGCATTGGCTATATAAAACCCATATGATTTCAATAATTGAAATGGAAATTAACTAATAATAAAAATAATAAATAGCATCCAAGTGCCTTCTTTGTCCTCCACAAATCCTTGAAACTCCTTTTGTCTTAATTCCTTGTCTTACTCTTGCTTTCCAGTGCTCAGTAATGTATGTTTCTTTTGACCTTTATTTGTAAAGGTAGGCCAATATTTTTAATCAAGTGTTTACAGTCAGACGCCTAAATCTATATTAAGCATCTAAATAAGGCTTACGTTTTAAATGAGCCAAATGCTAAGTCAATAGCAGTTGTGGCCTCTCACTACTGCTGAAAAATAACCCAGCTCTTTAGGTGCCCAGCACTCTACCCACAAGCTGGGAAATGTTTGCAGCCATTTTGGTGCAATTCCTACCTTCACTGTGCAGCATACTCCTTATGTTAAGAAAAATTCTGCTATCATGCTGTACCTTTGGTATAAGAACACTGGAGCCTCCATGGCTGACCCAGACATTAGAAATAGCTATACATCTCACACATTTGTATATTTTTTGGTTACACTTGGTGTCACAAAACTACCAGCACTCTTATAATTCTGGTTTTTTTAGTGTATGATATAAAACTGGCTATACAACAAAAAGAAAAGCATTGTTATTTCGCTTTTTGTTAGGCAAATAGTGTATTAATGGATAGGTGCTCTACTTCTGCTGAAAATGTTCGTTCATCTCTTGGATATGATCCTCATACTACCTGTCTTCCAGCTGTCAGCTCATGATTCAGGCAGGAGCTTGCAGGGATATGTGCGTTGGCTGGAGGGGATGTCTGGAGGAGCTGTGAAGTAACCAGATGACTGACAGCGATTCAGGCGAGACTCGGCATGGAGGGGGTAGGTACAGAAAAAAGTTAATCCTATAGAGGGAGTTGAAGGCTTTTTTGAGGGAGGATGAGGGAGGTAGAAAGCATCTGAGGGATTTACTTTAGAGAGAATTTAAGGTTACATCTGCATCTCTCTGCAGCTCAAGGAGCCTGAGAGCTAGTCAGTACAGCACATATTATCAGCTGCACCAGCATAGTGAAGCTGATATGGTTATGTGAGTGTAGCAACCCATGTGAACATTCATATTCCAGAATTAATGTCTGTCTTTTTTTCCAATTTAACATAAATTTTGTGTAAAGCTAGTTTGGTTTGGTTTGGTTTGGTTGTTTTTTTTTCTTTTAAAAAAAAGGGAAAAAAATAAATGTTTTTGCCAGTACAGTAAATGACACATGAATTTAATTTTATGTAACTGAAGCTGTTTAATTCAGCCCTTGCAGTGTCCTGGTGTATTTCCAGCATGTGCACAGCCCTGAGTGTACTGTTTTCCTTGCAATAAGGTTAATATTAGCTAGAAATGGAGACCCGCTGGAGATAAAACCAATTGCAGATGAGCTTAGCTAAAAGCAAAAGCTACGGTCTCTCAGATAATACCACAAGACAGCTTGAAAGGCTAATATATCATGCAAATGGTGGACCAGAGTCATTTAGGCATAGATGGTCTGTGGGCTGCACAGAAGGAGTGAATCTTTCTGTATTCAGCTGTGTGTGTGTGTGCGCGTCTCGCCCCCCCTCCACTCGCTCCTCTCCCTCTGTCTCTCCCAGACAGGCGAACAGACCTTCTTCTTCCTTTGTGTTGCCAGTCAGGTCCTCCCTCTGCAGTCTTACACAGGAAGAAGATTTATAACAGCTGCATGCAATGCCAGTGTCTCAAACAGACAGTATCACGCCATGTGGAGGATTTTCATATGGGGTTTAACTTTGCTCCACTGAATTGGAAAGGTACATTTTTTTTAATCTTAATTATTTTAAACACTTAATTCCTGTGACTTTTGTCTCCTGCTAAATTGTGACCTCCAAATACTAGCATCTTTAAATCACAATCTGTTGTCACAGTACTGTAATGGCTGTGATTTCTTAATTGAAAACATGGGGATGTAAGGATTTCGAAAGTATAATTAGGGCACATTTCAATGTGAAGCTGTGAGTGCTGTTCTGTAAGATGGGCATCTGATATTTTTGCCATACTGTATCAGAAATATAAGATTCAAACTAGAAAATGAAAATACAGCACACATGCAATGCAACTGTGTACCATATGTTAAGAAATGTGCACCTCGTAAACAGCGGGCTAATTAGCTAGAGAAAACAGAGATGTCTGAATGATGATGCTAGAAATAAAAAGGATAATGAAATCTCGAGGCAGACTTGTGTAGGAGATCCACCTGGCAGCAACTTGCCAGGTTTATCAAATTAAATGAAATCAAAGGAAAAATTATAGGTGTGGAAAAATGAATGTAACAGCACTATTTCCCTTTGTTTTAAGCTCTCAGTTGCCTGCTTCTTACCGCCCTGACTAGTGTCATGTGTTATAATTAGCAATGAGTGAAGCATCAGAGTCAGAGGAGTCCAAAAGCTTAGATATGTTCCCTAGGCTTCAGGAAAATCTCTATAAAATTTGACAAGGGACGGTTTCTTGGGGTATCTCTCTTCCCATTCAATAACAGGAATACAAAATTAAAATAGAGTTCCTTTCGGCATTTCACCTCTTAGCCTCCCTGCTTCCCAAAAATAAATGCATGAAGTTGAATTATTTGATTTCAAGAAATTCCTAAAAGGGCTAACCTTTGTCAGTGTCTGGGTTCAATATTAGTAATAGATTCCATCTTCAGAAGAACCTACGATCTGAAAATATAAAGCCTGAAAAAAAATCAGGAATAGAGGCAGTTGCACTATAAGAAGTAAAACACTACACAGCAGGCCATGGCAGGGAAAAGAGTCTGTACCTAGTTGTTCTAACTCAAATACATGTACTAGTTTCCTTCTTCTACCCTGTTTTCCCTCCTCCCATAAAGAGCATATACAAACATGCAGTTTGTGATTTGCCTTAGGACTTTTCTTCCCGGGGTCAGTGAGCTCCAGAAGAGTGTTCACTCTATTCACTCCCTGTTGGTTTTGAGCAGCAGGAGGTCCAAGGCATGCTTACTCTACTTTTTGGGGAAACATAATCAGAATCTAACTCCACTATTCACTCAAGCCTCTGGTTTTCCTCAGATGTTAGTGTGTCCACCCAGAAACACTCCTGTTGCATTGTTCTTGAGATCTACTATTATCCAGTATTAATGATACAATGCTTGCTTTTGTTCCTCCTCGTTACCAGAGCCTTTGTCCTGCAACTTCTACAGCTAATCCACTGGTAGTTTTGGTTGATGGAGCCTGCAAACGGGCTGACATAAAAGATTCCTGCCCAAGTGGCATGTTATATTCATATGTTAACGGACAGCTATTTAATCTATAACCCTAACTGTACCCATTCCAGTGTGCTAGGAATACTGTATTTACCCAGCTTGGAGTAACATTAGCAAAGGTCCCATGGCATCAGGGAATTCAATCTGCTGCCTTGCTACTATACAATTGTTTGTTACGTTTTAAATAAGCTTAGACCTGATCAACCAACAGAAAGGCTTCTACAGAATGAGCTTAAAACCTAACAGCCTACAGCAATTTTTCATAGCTGTGTGGTCTGCTTTTAGTGTGGGATGTAGCTTTCTCCACTGCTAATTAAACCTGTAGTATCTGAACTTTTCACATAAGTTCTTTCTGCAAATTACTCTGATCCAACAGATAAATTTATGCACACTGTTTACATATGAAACAAAACCTCAACATTTCTTAAGTCTACATGTACATCATCACAGTTGGATGTAATCTTTGATTTAGAAAACAGTGTCCACAGGATTATCTTCCCTTATCTCTGGTCCACTGAGGTTTCCACTGGCCTACATATGTCATAACTTTTGAGACCTTTTTGGGACAAGATTCGGACAAGCGTCTCCCTTAAATCTGTACAAAAAAGTTGACTGTACACAACATCTTATTTGAGAAGTACCAAATACAACATACAAGGAGGGGCAGAGACTATACAAAAGGCTTCAGTGTGCATGTACAGATACAGACATGAGGTCTGTGCATGCATTTGCATTTAGCCTATATAGCAATAATGCTAAGTGAAGAGAGCTTGAATTCCAGCACTGGACCACTGGTTTTTGCACTGCTTGACTTCATTCTGCTCAGTTTACCTGGTGCTAACTAGCACCCTGCCAGACAATACCTGGGCAAGGGGATAGCATTTGCCAGGAATCATTCCCAATACCCACCATCACCCTTGATGGTTTCTCCAAAACCATCTCTGAAGGTTTGGCACCCTGACACACTCCTCTTGCCACACACCACAGTGCACCGGAAATCTCTGTTTCATACTAGAAAAACCCTGGTGCTAAAAAGCTGCAATGTGACCCTGACATTATTTCAGACACTTTGTCCCCTCGAGGCAACACTCAAGGCCAAGTGTTATGTGGTGTGCCCACAGCCACTCTGTGCCATTTAGCCTCACGGCCAGAAAACAGCCCTTAGCCCTATTTTATTTATTGACATATATAGCCAACAAGACCCTCTGAGTTAAAAGTTATGGAACACTGAATGAGTGGAGTGTTGAGCCAGGGGAAAGAAGACAAACTAAGACAAATGTCCTATGTCCTATATATTTGTCAGAAAGGTTAAAAAAAAGTTATAGACCATACAAATGTTTGTTTCCCTTTGTGCCCTAGAGCACCAAAACATCTCAGTGGGATAAACTGAATTTTTCTACAGACTTGTCACACTACGATAAAATGCTTAATCTCCAGAGAAATAACAATCAGGCAGCTAATGCTCAGTTGACTAGGAGAATATTCATGCTGATGTACAAGAGTATAATCACAGAGCCAGAACAAAGACCTTCCTATGCAGTTTATGTTGTTGAATGAAACTATACAAGTTCCCTCTTTCTATGTCAGAGATAAATCTGGTGTTCAAAAGGGGGAAGAAAACAAACAAACCCCACAACTTTAGACATCATCCCACAAAAAGTTGGAATTAAAGTATTCTGTTTAAATGGATACAGCTGTAAGAACATTTGTGATGCCAACAACCTGCTTTATATGAGATATGGAAATATTTAGCCAGGTTTAGTCACAACCAGAATATGTCAGCTGCATTTTGCAGCAACAATAGAAACGCTGGGAATGCTATAGTTCTAGAAAATTCACATAAGAATAAAATGTCTTCTGATTCACGTCACATGTAACAAGCTATGCTAGCAACACTACAGTGTTTGTAAATAGGGTTTGTAAAAGAAACGTAGTTGTCTAATAGGAAGCTACCAGCCTGTCAAGCTAAACTATCAAGACTGGAAGCCCAGCAAGGGTTTAGCTGATTCCATTCAGCAAACATACTGTTGGGAATGGCTGATGTAGACATGGTATTAAAAAATATCTTAGGTGATGGCCAAAAGACAAACTACGTCATAGGTATTAATATGTTCATGAAGACAAATAGTATTTAGAAGCATTGTAGAGAACACTATAGTAACATAATATTTTGGAATACAATCCAGAATTCTCATAAATGAAGCTTAACTGGTGTTCATGAAATTGCTAAAAGTAGCATGATGTTCTTCATGATGTTCTTCATGATGTTCTTCATGTAGTTAAGACAACATTTATGTTCCATGAAATCAGTAACCCACAACTGCAGAAGATAAAAAGTGCTTCTTTTAGAAACAGCCACAAATAATAGTTGAGGATTCCATCATCAAAGCTAGGAAATTTAAATGTACATTCCTACAACCTAGATGGTTCCAGCATGTTAAAATATTTTGAAACACTAGGGCATTATGCTCTTTTGGAAAATAGCCCCAATGAACCACTGTTTTACTTGAACTAATACATTTCCACTTGTTTCAAAAGTCAAAGGATTTTTTTAAAATAAGGTCCTAGGATACTTCAGTTTGAAAGGGACCTTAGGAAAGATTCAGTGTAAACTCCTGCTCTAAACCAAGTTGCCTAAAGGTTTACAGGGCCTGGTCTTGTAAAGTTCAAAGTAGAGACTGTGAAGCCTCTCTGAACAACCTACTTCACTTCTTGGCTGTTCTTAAACTAAAAAAGTTTTGCCTTATAATCACCTGGAAACAATTTTTTCTTCATTCATGTCCATTGTTTCTAGTTCTCCTGAAATGCATCTCTGGAAAACCTGCCTCCTCCTTCTCATATCCTCCTCCTAAGTATTGTAAGGCTGTTCTTAGTCTCCCCCAAAGCTGTCCCTTCAAACTGGACAATTCTGCTTCCTTCCATCTCTTCTTAAGGAGCTTTTATCCCCTGATCCTGTTGTTCCCTTCATCCCATAGGTTCTTCCAAAAGGCAACCTGCCTCTTAAGCCCTCCAACTGCAACCTCCATATGGGTTTTATCTGAAAACTTGATGAGAGTACTCTCCATCCTATTGTTACTCTACTTCAGGTTGCAAGAAATAGCTTCCTAGTGGATTTGCTCTCTTTTTTTGCCAGCAGTTGAAGTAAGGCTAAGCAGCCTGTAATCCTCTGGGCTGTCCTTTTAGAACCTTTATAAAGTTTTGATGCAGCTTGTCAGGTCCATGAGCATTTATGCGTTGAGTTCTCATAAGTGATTCTTGACTTGATCCTTATCCACAGTTGGTAGTTCCTCTCTTCTATCTCATTTTGCACAGCGGCCCCAAAGAACAAGTCATTGAATGCTTCAGCCTTACCAGTGTCCACTGTTGCTGAATCACACTTTTCATTCAGCAATCATTACACATTTTCCTTGTTCAGCCTTTTATTAGTAATGTACAAGCTCTTCTTGTTGCCTTGATGTCCCTGGCAGGTCTCAACACTGTCTGAGCTTTGGATTCCCTAACACCTTCACTACATACTAACGCTGTTTCAGAAATTCCTCCTTTGTAATCTGTCCTTGCTTCCATCTCCCTTATGCTGCCTTTTATGGTAGATCTCTGTCTTGATCTGGTCTATTGCTAAGTGTACTTGACTTCCTGAGCATTAGGATAAACCATTCAGGTGCTAGAAGGATGATATCCTTACAGACCTGCTCGATTCCCTGAACTCATTTGCTTGCCAGAGCTGTCTCCCAAGAAATCCCACCTTTCACCTCCACAGATAAGCTGAAGTCTGCTCTCCTGAAGTGCAGGTTCTGTACTGCACAGCTTGCCTTCCTCTACCTCCTCAGGATCTTGAACTCCATGATCACTACAGGCAAGGTTTCTATTATCACATTCCCAGTCACCACTAACTAGTGATAAGCAGATTCACCTGGTTGGCCCCTCCAGTGTCTGTATCACAAATTTACCCCAATACGATTCAGAAGCCTCCTGGGTAGCTTGCTTCTCACCACAGTCCCCTTCCAACAGATGGTAAAGTTCCTGTCAGAATCAGCATCATAGGATCAAAAGACTTCCTTGAGTGTTTCAGGAAGACTTTACCCACTTCCTCACAGTGATCAGGTAGTCAGTAACACACTTCCTGAACATGTGAATGTCACCTTCACTGGCCTCTCTGAAATCCACAAGCTCCCATCCATCTCCATTTGAACTGCTCCTTCACATAGGCAATAATGGACTCCTTGCCTTCTCTGCCTGTCTTTCTTGAAGATCTTGGATCAATCTATCCTACCACTCCAGTCACCCGAGCTATCCTGTCATGCCTCATTGCTTTGATCACAGGTCCTACCACGTTATTTTCATAAGAATAAGCTAAAGTGTCACTTCATAAATGGGACATCATGCAAGGATCAGAACAAAACCACTTTCACATGGAAGAGTAAAACTACATGAATCCATAAGTTAAAGTACTATTGCAGTTTTGGATTAGACTGAAAATACTGCAGACTAAATATCCCTACTAGTAAACAATCAGTGGCATATGAAACAAGTAAATCAGAATGCCAGCAATCAGCAGAGGCTACTTCAAGATTTAATAAAAAAATAAAACTTTTCTTCTGGATGTTTCATGAAAAAAATATTTTAAAAAATTCTAATGAACTTTTTAAGGTACATTTGCCAGTAAAATTCTGTGTCTACAGCCGCAAAACTATTAAACCTAAGGTAATACAGTACCACCATCAGCTTTTTTGAAGTAATTATACGACACCTGGCATGCTGTTTAAGTATTTTTTAATAAATTATTGGAGGGTACAGAACAGGCTCTACTCGAAGTGCTTAGACTGTGTCCACTTGGTCTTACAAGTCCAAGCAAGATACTTTCAAGACTGTTCAAAGGCAGGTTTTTCATTCCTGTTACCAAGGGGAAGTGGGAGAATTGGAGTACATCAGGGTTGGTAGAAAACTTGATATCCAAGGGTAAAATAATGTCCTAAATACTTTTCCCACACCATTTTTGTCCAGCAGTAAAACATGTGATAAAGAAAGAAAAAACCCACAAAAACATTATCTTAAATACACCAATTAGAGCTTTAGAGACTTCAAAATACTTTCAAAAAGGGCAGGGATAAACTCTTTCTACTTTATTATGAATTAGAACCATGAGATACTGAAATGTGCCAGCTTAGTGTACCAGTCTGCAAGAAGGTCATGCAGCCAGTAAGAAGGGGATTACAGGCCTAAACCTTAGACTAACTATCATAAGCTCCTGATTTAGCCAGAGGAAACTCAGATATTTAGCAGATTTGCGGTAAAATTAATTGAGAAAGTAATGTAGAGGCTATCGGTGTAAGGTAGGATGTAATCAGGAAAATGAATATGTACTCTTGTTACGCTTTTGTTTAGGTTCTGTTAGTAGATTAGTCTGGCTTACACTGAGCTGTATATTTAGCTATGGTGACAAATATTGCCTAACAGAGGAATATTTCAAATTAACACAGCCTTTTTCCTTGCAGGAAGAAGAGAACTGCAAAATAGTATTCACGATCCCGGACCTTCCAAGGGCAGACTGGCAGGCTAATCTAAGGAACATCGAATCAGTTAGGGTAGCCACTTTTACCAAGACTCTTGTTTTCTTGATCACACTGTTGCTTCTGTTATGTAAACTCTCTTCCTTTACAGCTGGTAAGCTATGTTTCTCTTGAAGCCAAAAGGTTCTCGTACATAATTAAAGGTGAGGTATGACAATAGACTTCAAATACATGAAAAGCTGACACAAAGAGGAAGGAGCAATTTGTTTGCTATATCAGCCATAGATGAGGCTGAAAAGTAATGGACTTAAATCACAGCAATGTTAGGTGTTAGGAAGCAAATTCAAGTGCTAAAGATAGAGAGCCATGAAGATAATGGCATGGGAGATTCTAAAGACTCCATCACTGGAGATTTTTAGAACAAACATCAGTCAGACGGATATAAGCATAGTTGAGTTTGCATTAGAGCTGGGAGCTGGAAGAAATGTCCTCTTGAGGTCCTTTCCAGGCTTATGATTCTATTATTCAAAGTCTGCTTCAAAGAGTAACAGTCTTTAATGTGTTTCAAATGGAATTATATCTCGTTCAGATATTTGTGAAATATTGAAATCAAGCATAAGACTCATTAAAACCTGAAAATTGACATGAGTGCACTAAATCTCTCAAGTATTTCTTTAACCTCCTATATTTTCCCTTTGGTTTATTCCTGGCATTGTGCTTGAGAAAGCTGCAACCTGATAACAAATACATGAATAGCTGGCAGTGACTCGACTCAGACTCCTCCAGCTGTGTTCATGCTTGGCCTGCCTTTTCTTAAGAGTTTCATCTCATTTTTTACCAGTCATTAAGCTCATTGACTAGTGTTTAGAGACTAGTAAGTGACAAGCTTGAAGATAGTAAATCATACAGAAAGCCTATGTACAACTGAAACATGTTGCTTATTTATGGTAGCCCTCTTTTTTTCTACAGCAGCTGGCCCCATCTTTGAATAGTGCCTGTACTGACATCCAGCATATTACATCTGAAAGCTGGAATTTGAATAGATTGTGCCAAGTAATGGCATATCAGGAAACTGGACATTTCCTAAATAAAGATTCACTACTACTTGCTTTCTGGCCTTGAGTAAGACATAATCCCTTTCCTCCTGTTTCCATTTTTCAGTCAGTAAAATACTTTGTAGATTTCCTCCAGATTCAGCTGTAGCAGTCATGATTGACTTCTCAGTTGAAGCCAGCAGCAGGGATGCCAGCTTCTTCCTCACCATTAGATAACACTGTAATCAATATGAATCGTTTGCCCTCTTAAAACTAAGAAGGATTTTCTAAGAAAAAAAACAAAATTAACCGTCCATATAAAATTGAAAGGAAATGCATAAGCTCTTTCCAGGTCAGTTAAGCACAGGGGGTTCTTCACCTTGTACCAGAACACAAAGAAGCTCCTTTCTGTCTGGCTTGGGATCCTGCAGATAACCTCCTGTTGTTCTAATGCAGATTTATTTCATTTTAATACATTTCACTGAAACAGAGTGCCACTGAAGGAGGAATAATAAGACAACTCTTAAAAGTCTAAATAGAAAAGAATTTTCAGATTGTTAATCAGGAAAAATAACCACCTAGATTTAAAGCATTATGAAATAAATCCTGTCACAATGAAATCATATGTTTAATATAAGGCTTCATGCCACAGAACTTTCAGAATTCACATGTTATTGATCCTATTTTTGTGAACAGCAGAATAAGTCAGAGAGACTTCCATTAACAGTAGTGAACTTGCACCTCTGTTACAGTGAGTGAACTTACACGAGAAGAAAATCAGGAAATTCACAATAAGGGTCAGCACAATTAGTTACATGAGTGGTGATAAAGATGGCAGCCCGTGCACATCTAAATGTGGATTTTGCAGAAGAAATGCGATCATTCCCACTTCAGTTAAATTATTTAGAGATGTGAAGATTCAGAGCATTGTATTAACTCAATCTAAATCAGAAAAGTAGGTTAAGGCAAAATGAAGTATAGATTTAGAAAAATATATATGTTTTGAAAGAAACAAAGCAGATGAGACAAGCCAGAAACTCTCATATTTTTCAGTTCTACTATATGTCACAGAAAAATATATTATGGAAATACAGTGGAGAAATAGCAATTTGGAGAATAAGAAAACACAGGATCTCCCCAAAAGTGAGAGGGCCAGCATTTTAGAAGGACGAAAAGATTTGAAATATTTTATAATTAAAGAATCTTCACTGGAACGTATAAAATACACTTTTTCTAGAAGGCATCCAACAGTCAGTGCACAATGACTTCTTCATTCTGTTTAGCATTCTTCAAACAAGTCTTTTCAGACTTGTTTTCAGAAAAACCCTAGTCAATCAACTAGGGTTTGATTCAGACAAAAAAAAAAAAAAAACCCAACAAAAAACCTTAGGGTTTTTTTTGTTAATTCCTAAAAAGCATTTGGCCAGTAGTCCAGTTTAGATTCTCTCTTAGTAGACAAAAATCAACACTTCCAGAGTGCACTACATTGCTCTTCAAAAATTCCTTCCTTAGACACTGCTCAAGAGCAATTGTCCCATCTTCAGTCCATTGCCCACTGAGGAAATCTAGAAAAATAACTTAACCAAGATACCTATACTACTACTAAAGGACAGCTTTATCTAAATGTCTTCCTATAGATACAGCCTCTTGGGGTTCCACATCTACAGCATGTAATTGATTTTCAGGTAATTAATAAATATGCTAAATCTTTGAGGTAAAAGAAAAGTTTGATTTCTATCAGTAAGAGTCTTCTGGACTCAAATTCATGAGTGCCTCATTGCAGTGGGGTTTATTCATTGTGCTGGTACACCTTCACAAAGGCAATGTGCAAACTAACAAGCATGCTCCACTAACTGAACATGAAGGGAATTATGAACCTAAATCAGTTCTACAGTACTGCAAAGGATTAAAGATGTTAGAAAACAGGAAAATATAATTTTTTCCAAGTAATGCCATGGTACAGATTCTTCTGGTATGGAGCCACTCCTTGCTGGAGGACTTGCCACACTGTACACAGTAATATTTTTATTTGCTTTAGGGAACAACTGAAGAGACAGAATAGTGTGATTTTAAGTTTCCCTGTATTAAAAGTCTGCAAAAATCTGTTCTTTGCTTGAAATCTGTAAGAAACCACAAGCAACTCCATCTGTGCCTTTCTTTTGTGTTACTTTTGTGCTACTTTTGTGCTTTTCATTTTGCAGTGTAAAAAGTCACCACAGGAACCCAGTGACAGACCTTGATTAACTGTGCTTAATCTTTTTTCCACAGAAAAATTGAACTAAGAAAGTGTTCTAAAACAAGATAATAAAATGTTATCATTCCTTCACTCTCATTTTATTAAATATGCTCATCTTATTTGCAAAGTCGGTCTATCCAGTTGGCATCTTTCTGACGAGACAGAATGCATAAGGAAAAATTGGTTTTGAAACGTATGTTTACATAATCTATCTGCAGTGGTAATCTTACTGACAGACATTTGTCTCTGATCATTCTGTTGTGGTACAGTATAATTTGTACTCCTTTTTTCTTTGTTACTGGAAGTTAAGTGGGAAAATAGGTAACTTCAGAAAAGCCTGTAACTTTTTTTAAATTTTTTTTTTTACTACCATTCATCTCTTAAGTCGGCTCCAAATGCAGGAATTCCTCCCAATATCCGTGAAGTCCTTTGTGACTGTACTTTTTGTTTTCTAGCCCAAGAACAGAAATATTTGATGAATTCAAGAGGGGGGCAAATTTTGTACTGATAAACAAACCATTCTCTTGCTCTGTAACAGGGCTTTAATTTTCATCAATGTCACAGAATGCTGTTGAAGGTTATAGCTGAGCAAGTTTTAGAGGGTAGTTGGGTATTTATATGCCTAGCAGCAAAAGAAAAATCTAATATCAGAATATTTACTAACAACAATAGAGTATTTGGAAGGGAGATCAAAATTCATACTTCAGGCATTAAGCAAATCACAGACTTAAGAAATAGAGATGAGCCAATTAATGAAGCACTTTTTCTATGGTTTTACTTTACACATCTTCCTGTGGGAAGTTTGTTGCTAATCCTCGGACTCTGAATGGTGGACCTAGATAACCTGTTCTAGCAAGGTGATTCCTGTGTTCTAATGTAAAACTCTGAGAAGGTGCCATTGATGGTCTCTGCCATTATCTACCCTTGTGCACTGAATATTTTCCCCTAGGAAGGTGATAGATGTGTTGGGTTAAGCGAAGAGAACTGAAAGCCCAGAACAGACTTGGTTTTCCTTTATAGTCAATGGGATGCAAACAAGAAAAACAATTCAAGGGATACCTTACAACAGACATAAAGGTCACATCCTTTTTTCACTCCCAATAGATAAGAAAATCCCTTGGTATCTCTGATGGGTTGACCCTGTCTAGTCACTGCATGCCCACCAAACCTCTCAACTATAGACTGGGCAGAAGAAAATAGGATAAAAGTCTTATGGGGCAAAATAAGGACAGAGAGATCACCATAATGGACAAAACAGACTTGACTTGGAGAAATTAATTTAGCTTATTGCCAAATAACAGTGAAGTAGGATAATAAAGAGTAAGACCAAATCTAAAAGCACTTTCCCTCCTACCCTCTTCTTTCTGGTCTCAGCTTCACTCCAAATTTCTCTACTTCCTTCTCCCAAGCAGTGCAGGGGAATGGGGAATGAGAGTTGTGGTCAGTTCATTACATGTTGTCTGTACTGCTCCTTCTTCCTTGCACACTTTCCCTGATGCAATGTGGGGTTCCTGCTACAGGAGACAGCCCTCCATGAACTTCTCCAACCTGCATCCTTCCTGTGGGCTGCAGTTTTTCACAAACTGCTCCAGTGTGTGTCCCTTCAGGATGCAGTCCTTCAGGCACAAGCCGCTCCAGCATGACGCCTATGATTTTCCCTTGGTTGTATGTAGATTTCTCTAATGGAATAGGAGAGCTTTCACTCCAGATGGAATAATCAGGTAAGTCAGAAAATCATCTACCTTATAATATATAGGTAAACAATATATTTATGTGTGTATAATTTAATATATATTATTAACTATTATATATTACATGCATTAAATATAGAATGTTCAATATATATTTCTTGTATTGTTTAATATATAAAATATGATCACGGTTAAAGTTTGGTGGGACAACTGGGAAGCTAATCTGTAGATGTGGGACTGGAATGCCATCTGAAGCATTTCTCTTAAGTATTCCCCAAATATTGAACCAGCATGTTTAAGCATGAAATTCTTTCACAACGCAATCAAGAGGCAGTACATGCTTGGATAGAAAATAAGAACATAGTGACAATTGGACCTTCTAACTTGCCCCTAACTGGATGCTTGAGCTGTACTCTGACTTTAGCGGTTCTTCCAAGCTCTCTATTTACTTTTCTTCTTTGATTTTCTGTAATACAGATGTTCTAACTTTTTAAAATTGTCTCTAATTCCTTTAATTTCTCTTTTTTAAAATTAGCTGGAGTTTTTTGGTATTAATGTAAAATGTCGAAGCTTGATCTTCCATTGCTTCAGTTGCATGCTTCATCACTGGCCTTTCTTGCTTTTCCTTTATTCATTTCATCCAAAATGCTGGTCTAGTAATCATCTCCATTATGGACAACCTCTATTATGATCTATTCATTAACCTCTCATTATCCTCATTCCCGACTTCCAAACTCTGCATAACTCCACTCTCATTACTGGCAATTTTCTCTGCAGTTTCTTAACTTTGTCCTTGTCTCCTCTAAGTTATGTCCCTTTCAGTTTTTTTCTTTCACTCTTGTCTGTAGGCCCCGAACATTGGGGAGTCTTTGAATGTCTGAGTCAGGGCTGAACAATAGGCCAAGAGTGAAAGTGCTTGCCATCAAATAAACTCTCCATCAGGAACAGTCATGAAAATTGTTAAAAATCTTAGAGTGAAATCTTCACACTCCCTTTCATCTTTTCTGCACAGTTAAAATACTTAACATTTTTGGTTTCTATAGTTCTCAAGGTGTTATAAAAGATGAGTAGGTCTTGTTAGCCTGATTTTTGCAGGGCTAAAGTAGGATATACATAGCATAGATAATGGTAAGGTCAAGCAAGAGCCCGTATCTTGCTAAGGGTAAAATGACAAAATAACAGCAGAAATTAGATTAGAATAGAAAGTAATATTACAAGCCTAGATTATCTACCTGGGTAGATAATCCCAGATTAACATTTCCTATCAGGTGTTCATGTCAAATTAAATACATCCTTTTTTACTTTAAGGTAGCAAGGTTGTGAAATCATTGCTCATCCTTCATTGGGATACAGTGGTATTGTACTCAGAGAAGCAGGGAGTATTCTTGTGTTCAAGGCTAAAAATATTTTCCTTTTAAGGTGCTGACATGTAACACAATCAGGATCAAAACTCACTGTTGAGCTCAGTAATAGAAAAAGAGTACTATCTTACCGCCAAAAGGATTTTTTTTTCCTTCACTGCAACTGCAGATGAGAGAGGTGAACCAATACTGGCCTTCAGATATATTAAATTATGTTTCATTGATGGTAAAATCCAGTTTCCAGCTAATACTCCATTTAGTAGATGGCTTAAAGTGCACCTTAATCTGCATCGTGCCCCAAGTTTGACATTATTTGTGTAGGGCATCACAGGTTGATAGTATTTTTTTTCTGCTGACAGGCACAGTTCTCTTCTCCATTAAAGCTTATGGATATTTATAACTCAAAGTGTGCTTGTAGTAGCTGGTAATATAGAACACTTCTCTGCAGTCTACTATTCGACAGCTTCTACTTCCTGAGATCTTACTGATGAGAACATCCATAGCTCTTTTAGTTACTGGATAATTGTGCCAAGGTGATCCTGATTCATGAACTGAAGGAAGCAAAGACACAAAAAGCTGGTTCCTTACCCGAATTGTTGTGTCTGATTCTTATTAGCAGTAATAGACACCACCTTACTCAGATAAATAGCAAATCAACTCTAACTTCTTCAGCATTTTTTCCTGTTTCTTCATAAATGTAGACTTCCACCATCACAGACAACAGCACTGCCTGCACAGATACAAGGCAAAGTACATTTTCTTCATTGTTAAGAGCATGGAAATGGTATAAAACTCCAGTGCATTAAGAAGCAGGAAATTAGAATCAGAACAAGGGAATCATTGGAAAAATGTTTGGATTATTTCATCCAACCTCCTACTCAAAGCAGGAGTATTGTCAACACTAAATAAGATTGACTGTATCATGTGCTGAAAACTGCCATGAGTGGAAATTCTGCAACTCCTCTGTGTAATCTTAGTGCTGTGCTGAACTGCCATTTTCCAGCATTCCAGAGCTGAAAAATATATTCATAGTGCCCTGCTTGAACCTCCCAAGGTGCAGTTTTTGGATGTTGCCCATCAGCAAGGCCAGGTACAGAATGAATCACAGAAAGGCTTGGGTTGAAAGGGATCTTAAAGATCATCTAGTTTCAACCCCCCTGTAGTGAACAGGGATGCCACCCACTAATTGCTCAGGGACCCTTCCAATCTGGCCGTGAACACTGCCAGGGATGTGGGACCCACAAGTTCTCTGGGCGACTTGTTTCAGTGTCTCACCACCCTCTGAGTAAAGAATTTCTTTCTAACATCTTATTTAAACCTGCCAGCTTTCAGTTTAAAGCCATTCCCCCTTGTTCCGTCCCTATCTGCCCATATAAAAAGTTCCTCTTCCTCCTTTCTTATAAGCACTCTTAAGGTACTGAGAGGCCACAATGAGATCTCTCCAAGCCTTCTTTTCTCCAGGTTGAACAACTCCACCTCTCTCAGCCTGTCTTCATAGGAGAGGTTCTTTCTGACAGAGATTTTCCAGTTACTCCCCATCAGCCTTGAATAGGGGGACCAAAAGCTGGGTACAATAGTTGAGGTGAAGCCTCACTCAGCAGAAGTGAATAAGTTCCTTTGATCTCATAGCAAAAATTCTCCTAACATAACCCAGTATGCAGTTTGCCTCATATGTGATGAGAACACAGTGGGGCCTTGGATTCAGCCAGGTATTTGCTACACCTCCATGGCCTTTGGGTCAGCTCACAGCTGTATTTTGTTATTCCACTCTGGAAACAGAAATTTGAACTTCCCATAAGTGAACTTCATGGACTTTCTTTTAGTTCAGTCCTCCTCCAGCATCTCTCTGAATTGAATCTTTAATATTTATTGTGTGAAACACTTCAATTTAATATCTTCCACAGATTTACTAAGAATTCTTGTCTCATCATTGAAGTTGTTGACAAAGATACCAAACAGACTACCCAGTCACCCCACTGGGTAGTGCTCATTACCAGCTTCCTTTGGATGTCACATGACTGATTACTAGCCTCTGAGCACTGAGGTCCAGCCAATATTCAGCCTACATAGAAGTACATTCATACAACCCATCCCTCTTCAATTTACATGTGAGAGTGTTGCTGAGAGCCTCAGGAAAGTTAAGGTGCATTGCATCCATTATTGTCATTTCATTCACATCACTAGTCACTTTATCACTGAGGACAACTGAGATAATAAGCATGATCAGTCGTTGGCAAACTTTGGTTACTTACTTGTCCTTCAATGTTGTCATGGTTTAACCCCAGCCAGCAACTAAGTGCAACGCAGCATTCAGTCACTCCCCCCACTGCAGGATAGGGGAGTGAAGAAGAAGAGTAAAAGTGAGAAAACCTGTGGGTTGAGATAAAGACAGTTTAATAATAAAAACAACAATAACAGTAATAGTAAAGAAAGGGAAAAAAATAACAAAAAGAGAAAAAATAAAGCACAAGAAAGACAAGTCATACAACTGAAAGCCATTGCTCACCAACAGGTGACTGATGCCCCCACAGTTTCTCAGCACTGGCCTCTCTGCCATCCTCCCCCCATCTTTATATGATGAGCATTATGCCATGTGGTGTGGGATATCCTTTGGGTCAGTTGGGGTCAGACATCCTGGCTATGTCCCCTCGCAATTTCTTGTGCAGGCCCAGACTCCTTCTTGGTGGAGTGGAGTGAGGAGCAGAAAATACCTTGATGCTGTGCAAGCACCACTCAACACTAACAAAATCATCCCTGTTTTATCAACACTGTTTTGGTCACAAATCCAAAACACAGCCCCACACTTTCTATTCTGAAAAAAAAAAATAACTCTCTCCGAGCTAAACCCAGCACAACTGTTTAGAAAAATCCTCTAAGAATCTGTTCCCAGGTACTGAGATGAATCTGACTAGTCTGTAACTCTCAAATGGTTCTTCCTGCCATTTATAAAGCTGGGCATAGTATTTTCATTTTTTCCTTTGTAAGGGACTTTTCCAGGTTGCTTCAATTTTTTTTGGCCATGGGTAAGCAGCAGCTTTACAATCACCTCAGCTATGTGCTTCAACACTTTCAGATGAATCTCACCCAGGCCTAGGGATTTTAGCACATCAGGATCCTTCAAGTAGCCTCTAGCCTGCAACAATTCCACTCTTGACTGCTCTTCTCCTTCCCAAGCTTGACTGGCTTGTGCAGTGATCTGGTCTCAGGCTTTTCCTACAGGGACTGAGGTAGGGAGGTGGTGAAGGCATCAAGTTCTTTAGTTTTATCCATGTCATCCATCACTGGGCTGTCTTCTCCCTTTCATCAGCAGTGGCACATTTCCTTCGAACTTCTTGCTCTGAACCTTTTCCTGTGAACAAGCTGAGAGAATTTGCTCTTGTTACTCCTCGTGTCACTAGGCAATTTTAACCTCAGCTGGGCTTTGGCCTTCCATTTTTCTTCTAAGGGATTAATGTTTCTCTCTCATGTCTGTCCTTGTTTGCAATTTCTTGTATGCTCCATAGGTTAGCTAACATCAATTTGATAATCATTAAAAATCAATGGTTTCATGTGTTATTGCATTGATATTTGTATTGCATTAGTTTTGTGCATGCTGTGTGTGGTCACAGCTTATGTTCTTGTGCCATGTTTAATAAAGTAATGATGGATTAATATAAACATAAACATATACTTATATATAAGCATATATAAATATTTTAAATATAAATATATAAATATACATATATAAACAAACAGATAGGTGAAAACTTATTTATTAAAGATGACCACTTTAAGGGTCTACACCAGGCCTGTGGGCCAGCAGCAAGTCAAACTTTTCCAGGCAACCATGGTGCTTACATTCCTCCTCATCAGGAAGAAACTTACTTGTAATATTTTAGGTACTTACTTTCAAATCCAAACATAATAATTGTGTCTTAGTGCTGTGACTTCCCTAAAACCCCTACCCATAGTTTCCCACTGTTCGAAGTTGCATGGTAGTCCAGCTGCTGTAATTTCTCTTCCACATGCACCTTAGAGTGTTTGAGAATGAACCATTATGCTAGATATTTGCTCTTGATCCTGGTTCCTACATCTCTCTCTCTGAGCAACTTGTTAAGAGGCTTTCAAGTTTTTTCTTGATCTCTTACTTTCAAAATAGCATCCGAAGGAGGCACTAAAGATCCCTTCACCCTTGACATGTCATAACTACACTTCCACTCTATCTACAACATTTAGATTTTCTTATTCTATCAGATAAATGGGATTTTTTTTTTGTGAAACATTGGCTTAAATGTTTCATTTTCTTATGTTTTAGAAAAATGCATTTTCTATTTTAAAGCGACATCATGTCTAGAAGTAAATCTATCACTATTTTAGAACTTAAAGTTTGAAGATTGAAATGGCAAGAAAATGCTTCACTTACTCTGAGCTTTTTGTGTGATAACTAAATACACTTTTTTTGGTCTCTTCCCTCCACTTAAGGATCAAACTTATGCAAGAACGAGAAAGTATTTTCCACTCACAACTTAAAGTAGGTCCGCCACATAAAATCATAGAATTGTTACAGTTGAAAAAGGCCTCTAAGATCATTGAGTCCAACTGTTAAACTTCATATATTTCTAAACATCTATATTTAATTTGTCAATAATAACATAGGAATAGGGAAAAAAGTTACATTTGACTTTCCCTATATATTTAAATAGGACCACCTAGGAAAGAGTGTTTTCTGTCTTCAATTTATGTCTGAGTCGCTCAGACTCTGGGCATTTTCAGCAAAGTATGACATAGCTTCTTTCCACTTCCCCAGGGAAGATGTAAGACAACACATATGAAGTCTCTGATGACATCTGGAGGAATAAAATTCTTGGAAAGTTACAAGGTCAGGCTGAAATGCTAGAGGGCCAGTACCTAAAAGATGGCAAATATAATGCCATAATATGCAAGAACCCATTATTGGTTTATATTTACATGTTTTTCTTCAAAATTATAAATACTATTTTAAAGCTCTCTTTGTTTCACAGGCATGATTAAATGTTATTTACATGCAAGCAGTAAAATTTAGTAGTGTGTTTAAGGCCTTTATCCCACCTTGCTTTGAGATATTTGACAAGTTATTAAAAAGAAACTTAAATCCTATAGCCTTACAGTAAAAAGAAAGAGTTGTAGACAAAGAATACCCCTTTTGTGCTGACTTTATACTACAGAAATGAATTTATTTTTTTAACTTTTGCTTCTGTGCTCCTGTGATAGGTGCCAGAGTTGGTGAATGGATATTAATTGTCAGTGTATGTCTCAGCAAAACTGAATGAAAATCAATGTTAATGAGTCTTCACCTAAACTTTTAATATCGTTCCTCTGGAGAATCAAATTCAAATAGCTCCAACCAGCAACCTCTGCAGAAATGGGTTAATTTATGATTCAAATATATAACTCCACACATAGAGGTATACATAGTTCAGGAGCAGACTAGCTGCAAATTTGTACTTGGGAGAAAAATACTGATTACAAATAAAAAGAAAATCATAAAAGATTGAATAATTTTTTTCTATCCTATCTCTGTTTGTCAGTGGAAAATTCAGGATCACTGAGAACTACACCAGTCACTGAGAATTGCAGATAAATCACCCAAACTCCAACTTATATGCTTTCTTTTACTTTAATTTTAGAGGCTTTGGCATAAAGTGAAGTTGTAAGAGTTAATGAATTTCTTCAGAAAAACTCTGTGAGAATGTTGATGGGCCATAACAGCAGTGAAACATTATAGAAAAACATAAAAACACCCTGACCCTGATATTTCTCATATCACAAGCAGTTTACAGAAAGCACTGTCTCTTACTCTGTCCATGGAGCTTTACATTCTAGGTATCAAGGACTTGGAAAGGTGAAAGGAAAAGCAATACCAAGAGGTTATACTTTAGAAAAGGGACCATTGATGTGTCAACTGGAAGCAGTTGAATTCTGAGATCAGGCTGAAAATGTGGTGTGGCAGCCTTTTGAGAAAAACAGATTTATTATTAAAATTTTCACATATTGCTAAAGTTACAGAGAAAATGAGGTCACAAGAGAAAAGAGACACAAAACTGTGGGGTTTTTTTATATGAAAATGACTCTCAAAGGCTTTCTTAAACAAGAATGAAAGATGATATCCTTATTTATTGAGCATTGCTTTAGGATCCCAAGCAGGAAAAGACAAGTATCACATAAATGAGGAAGACATATAGCCTTTCACAGAACATGCTGGTGTTGTTCCTTGCGTTTCACACTCTGATGGTACACTCCTCAAGCACGCAGTCTAGGCTTGTTAAACAGCTTAGGAGTCCACATCTTCAAAAAGAGATTCCTAAGGAGGGAGATGCAGAAGGTCTGTAAGTTCTTGTTCTCCTGCTCCGTACAACTCATGACATAATTACTAATCTAATTCTCATTCCAATGAAAGATAATAGAAATACCAGCCAAAGCTTGTAGAGTAAACAGAAAATAATACCTTTTCACTGAGGGCATATCTATGCTCTAGAACTTATTTTACAACCTAGTGGCTATAGCATGGCAAAAATATCAGAGAGAAATCAGATCCATTCGGACGAAGGCTGCATAGGAAGTTTGTTAAACAGAGAACTGTGTATACAGTCTTTAGCATCACTAAATGACTTATTCTTGGAAAGTGGGGGAAATGCTAGTAGAACTGTACTTGCTCTCTTACAGTGGATCCCTAAGCTTCCTTTAGTGGCCACTGCCAAAAACTGGTCAGATGGACCTTTGCTCTCGCCCAGTACAACTGTTTTATGTTAACTAGCTTTTCTCTTTGTGCTTCTATCCTGCCTTTTCTTTACCTTTGTTTAGGAGAGAATTTGTCAAGAGAAGGATGAAAATAGATGCCCAGATCTCCATGACTTCCTGTCATATTGCCTTTGCACCTTTGAACTTTTTTCCCATAGTTTTTATTGATGAACAATTGTTATTAGGTCAAACTTGCTATGATTGTTGCGTGTGTAATTTAAGTTACTATTCATTGTTTGAAATTTTAAATTTACTTTTAGGATTGCTTGTAAGTAAATACAATGTCACAGAGAGCAAAATTAGAACTATACTTTCTGTCTAACACCAATATGGCCATTCAGTTTGGTGTTATAATTACTGTCCATTTCTTGACCCTTTCATTTTGAAATATGAGTATCTGTAATTTCCTGAAAGAGTGAAGAACAACAAAGTCCACAATGGCCAACAATTACTGTACAAAGAACCACACATTTATACTGAGCTGCTTCAAAAAGTCTCTGTCCATTGTTTTTTACTTGAAAGGTCTTGAAATAAATTGTTGCAAAAATGCGCTTGGGTAAACTTTAGAGAACTGAATGTCACTTTAAAATACTTCCAGCCTGGGAGGAGGAGGAAGACACGCTATTGACAAATGCAATAATTTTACAACTGCTTTTCAAAGAAATAATTTCTTGAAATATTTCTATATTTTATCACACCAAATTTTGTTTGAAAATATGGGATTTTTTCATAACTATGAGGCTTATTCTCCCAGCTTATTTATGCATTTCTAGTTTGCAAGGATTTTTATTCAGCTACAGTCAACATTACAGGGAAAAAGTTCAGTAATTCATCTTGAATGCTAGTGCTAAAAAGCACTTTTTAGAACATACTTAATCTACTTAATTTTAAATGTTTGCAGCTCATAAAACTTGATCTGGCAAGTTTAAAGCCTTTTTTTTCTGAGCTTTTGTGTAGAAACCACAGACATTTGAAAAGGAAGACTTGCAGAGGAAAAAAGGAGGCATAACTATTTTCTCTGTTATGCAATATAGCCTCTCTGTCTTTAAAGACATCTGTGTCCCAATTTATCTCTGAATAATGCTTATTCAGTATTTAGTAGATTTCAAAACACTTTGCAAGAGGGATCAAAATTGTTATCAGATAAAAGACAAGGAAGTGATTTGTCCAAACTTTTGCACAGAATACAGCACGTATCTCCTAAATTTAGTCTACCAATCAAGTCATTAAATGCCACCAGCTTTCTGAATTATCTTATAATTGTGAATAAATTTCTTATTCTGTCTCAGTAATATTGCAATGCTTTTAAACCCAGACTGTAGTACTCTCTTGTTTTGTAAGGGCAAGGGTTAGCACTCTACAGTGTGTCCATGATTCCTTATTATGCAGTAATATTATTATTTTGATTGAAATTGAAAATTGGTTTGATTGAAAATATGAAATACAGGTGCCTGATAGACCCAGAGTGTTAGCAAACTATGTGTGTGTGTTTTTACACATATGCATATGATGGTACATACATATTCCTATATATGTGCATGTACATACATACATGGATGTACACAGTCATGTAAATAATGAGTGATATCTGTGAAGAAATTGCAAAATCTCAACTAGAAATCTCTGTATAAGTCAAAAGGATTGTTATAAAGTTAGAAAATATGGCAAAGAGTTATTTTTAATATAAAAATGTCAGTTTTATGCTAAAATCTAATTTCATGTTTCTACAACAAATCTATCATTGACGGTTTTACTTTTTTGTGATAGCTCTGAGAATTTCTGACATTTTTGCTACTATTTTTTTTAACTTCTTTGGAGATTGTTGAGACACTATTAGCTGTGGTCTGCTTTTAGGATTACTTAGAGACATATTTTGTTCCTCTTTAGAATAAGAAAGCCAAGGGATAGTGACTCTTCTTCCAGGAATTCAAATCCCAGTTTCCCTAGTCTGAAGACACCATTTTCTTTTGAGATCACTTTTAAAACAATGGCACCCTGAGGCAATGGGCCAGAAGCAATAGTGTCTGCAATTAGTGTCACATTCAATCCAGACCAGGAGTATAATGTGTTTTGGTTTTACAGAAACCTTATTGGCTATGTAACTCAATTTGATGATGATATTTTAAGAATTCCCCAGTCATATACTCTAAAAAGGTCTGTATGCTCATTAAAGAATGGGTCTTATGCTATCTGAAGGAATTTGGACAGAAATTTAATATATATTTAAAGTCATCTGCCAGAGAAATTTAGCAATTTCAAACCAAAAAAATTTGGTGGTGAAATAGGAGAGTAATATTTCATTGGAATGAAGCAGTGGCTCTACAGACTTTAAAAAGTTAAGATGGCAGTACCAAGAGCAGGTTAATTTCTATTATTGATAGATTATTTTAACTGCTATGAAAGCTAAAGTTTTCCATACAGGATTCCTTTCTCTGAACACCTGTAAAGAAACTGTTTTTCCCCATATAGGATAAAGCCATTCTAAGCAGCAGTTATCAAGTGCAGAAGCAGCAAATTATAGAGTTCTAGAATGGAATTCTGGCCCTAGACAAGAAAGGATAGAAATTACTTCAGTGGAGACTGCACTAACCCATGTGCTTCAAACACAGAGGAGGCTTTTACAAAAATTGAGTCTGACCCTACTTGTAGTGAAAGGCCAGTTTCTGTAGCAAGCCCAAAACATCTTCACCTGCTTAAAAGATAAGCTTAAGAGTCTGCTGACATTATTGCTGAGCGGTGGGTAGTTGGTTCAATTGTTAATGATTACCACTAGTGATGGCATTTGCCTTAAAGGACTGTCAACGTCTTCATGTGGAGCTTCAGCTGATTTAACTACCACTTCTGAAACTGTCTGTTGGTTTATCTCTGTGAATGTCCTGGCCTCCCAAGCACTCTGGTCTGTTCTTCCAATATTCAGGTGCTCTCAGGAAAGGGGCACCCTCCCTCCTCAAGGCTCTGCCTGACCCAAGGTGCAACATCCGAAGTCATGCTTAGTGTGAAGAGCTAAATTAGAGCATGCTGTTCTGCATATTCCAAAGGAGGCGTTTTGGTTTGAACCTTACTTTGCTTGCAGTTCACACTGTCAAGCTTTCTTGTCCCTTGTCCTTAAAGTTGAAGCTTTTGGTTGTGACTTTCACAGTCAAATGCCAACAGATAAATAATACCTTTTGGTATTGCACCTCTTGGTAGAACATTAAAAGCATAGGATATTTAAGTACTGGGAACCAAAAATTAGCAGTGGATAGATAGTGCCCAACTTTTAAATGCATTTTTTGATAGATAGTGCCCAACTTTTAAAAGCATTTTTCAAATGTATCTGACTCCTTAAATAATGTAATACTCTCACAGAGCAAAGTCAGGCAAGTTAGGTCAAACATTTTCAATGATGGATTAATTAACCTGTGTCATTATTTTGTGTGGAAATAAGTTACTAGTCACTCAACAACAGAGGCATCTTTCATATCTGAGCTCCCAGCTCTGCCGTGGTAACTAACTGTGCTTCTAGTCCATGGTTTAAGAGACCTACTTGCGTTTGCACTGAAATGGACAAAAAAAAATTAGCATGATGTATATTAAGTTGAACAACCTTACTGGAAAGTCCCCTTCAAGTATTGAAAGGCAACAATAGAGTCTTCCTGGAGCCTTCTCTTCTCCAGGATCAACAACTCTAACTCTCTCAGCCTATGTTCATAGGAGCTACAGCTTTGCGATCGTTTTTGTGACCTTCTCTGGACTCCCTCCAAGAGATCCATAACTTTCCTGTGCTGAGGACCCGAGAACTGGACACAGTACACCAGGGGAGATCTCCTCAGCTCACCACAGTGGAGCAGAGGGGGAAAGTCACCTCCCTTGACCTGCTGGTCACACTGCTTTTTGTGCAGCCCAGGACATGGGGCTGCAAATGCACATTGCTGACTCATGTCCAGCCTCTCATCCACCAGCACCCTCGAGTCTTTCTCGAGTGGGCTGCTTTCAATCTCTTCCGCCCCCAGCCTGGAATGGTACTGGAGCTATTGATACTGGTGGTTATGCAGACTGGCAACTTGCATGTGACCTTATTGAACCTCAGGAGATTCCCATGGGCCCACTTCCTGAGCTTGTCCAGGTTCCTCTGGATGGCATTCCATCCTTCAAGTGTGTCAACTGCACCACTCAGCTGCAAACTTGCTGAAGGTGCACTTGATCCTTTTGTATATGCCATTGATGACGGTACTAAACACTACTGGGCCCAGTACAGACCCCTGAGGGACACCTCTTGTTGCTGACATCTGTATGGACTACCCTCTGAATGTGACCATCCAATCAATTCCTCATCCACTGAACACTCCATCCATCTCCCTACAGTTCAGAAAGAGGGATGCTGCAGTGGACCATGTTAAAGGCCTTACAGAAGTCCAAATTAAGTGTTTTTAATCATGTAAAGGAAAAAAAAAAGAGAGGTAAATGCCAAATAGATCTCAGTAGGGAATACACTTTTCTTGCTTTACATAATGGGAAACATTTTAATTTTTTTTTCAATTTTTTTCTTTAATTTATATTTCTTCTTCTTCTTTCTAGGTGCTTATACCACATTCCAAGGTTCTTTAAAACAAGGAATGAAAATTAAATAGGAGTACTCCTGTCTAACAAGCAATAGATGAGTTCATTCATTTGACATTTTTGAGGATGCTTATGGATAGTCCCAAGATTATGTGGAAGAACTAGTTACTACACAAATGCACTGTGAAATGAGCTGCATTTATTTGTCATTTATTGCATTCCAGTGCTCAGAAAGTGTGTTCATTTTGAGGAACCAACTGATTGTGGCCACTGTTGATAAAGTTAACATTACACAGATGTCCCTGCACTGGTGCTGCTTCAGAAAAGGATCAGCTATATCTTTCTCACCTTCTCATCTCTTTCAAAATGTTATCAACAGAGACACTAAAGGTAAGTCACTGTCAAAGTAAGAAATTAACTTCTTTAAAAGATTTTAATGATCCATAGTCTTGTTTTTATTCCTATGAAAGAGTGTTGTTGCTTGTAATTTCCCACTGGAGACAAAAGAATGAAAAGGAAAGGACTTACTTCAGTGATAATACAAGCAACTTAGGTTTTATGTGTTTTGGCTTTTTTTTTTTTTTTTTGACAAGACTGAAGAGAAGCAAAAAAGTAATGTATCATACCCTCAAGGGAAAGCAAACCAGCTGTCAGCTTGAAGGAAACATTGGCTAAATTATCTCATATAAAGCTTTTGTTAGACCTCAACTGCAAAGAAGCCACAATATGCCTTTGCATACACAGATTCTATTACAAGTCATCTCTTCACATTTATTTATGTATAACATGGACCTATCTCATGGGTCATACCCATGGTCCTGCCTCAACTGCTAAATTAAAAAGACTCTTACTCTCTCAGCTACTACCAAATAACGCTATCCTCAGTAAACTTCTTTATTTTTCTGCCCCTTTTCTGTTGTCCTCACTTAGCCATACTGTTCTTCCACTTTAGCACTTTCTTGCACGCTGTGAACAGTCTACAGTTCTGCACTTGCTATCACTTTTTATTCCAGTTTTTCATTCCCCGTAAGCAAATCGCACCAAACAATGAGCAAAACCCCAAGGTGATACAAACCAGATACCTTCTAAAAATAAAGAAAATAAATCTAGAACATCTTAGTTTCTTCAACACTAATCCATACAAAGTAGCCTATAGAGGTGATTGCTTTCAAAGTGAAAAGCTAATCTTCTGTTTGCATGCTCTGATACATGTTCAGCCTTGCTTCAAGCATATTTTTCTTCTCATTCCTACTTACAGATATTTTTCCACCCTAGATGAACCAAAAATCATGGAATGATGCAGTCCACAACAGAAAGGTTTGTCATTCTGTATATCTTCTGTTGGACCATACTTTATACTGTGTCCTGGGGAGCCACAGGCTAAGATTTCATCCAGGCCAAGTGCCTGGTCTGCCTTTAACAAGACTCTTCACAGGCAGTTGCAACTTTCTTGTGGACATCTTTTGTCACACATTCCAAGTCATGTGCACTGCATGCTATACCTGAGTCTGCCTGGGAATGTGCTACTGTAAGGCCCATCAGTGTGGTACCATGCATCTTGACATAGTCTGGCCAGCAGATCTAAGGAGGTGATTCTGCCCCTCCACTCCCTCTGGGTGAGACCCCACTTAGAGTGCTGCGTCCAGCTCTGTGGTCCCCAGCACGGGCAGGATGTCAGCCTGTTAGAGTGAGTCCAAAGACTGGCCACCAAGTTGATCAGAGGAGTGGAGCACCTCCCCTATGAAAAAAGGCTGAGAGAATTGGGATTGTTCAGCCTGGAAAAGAGGCTTCGGGGTGACCTAATTGCAACCTTACAGTACTGAAGGGAGCCTGCAAGAAAGATGGAGAGGGACTATTTACAAGGGCATGTAGTGACAAGACAAGTGGGAATGTCTTCAAACTGAAAGAGAGTAGGTTTAGATTAGTCACTAGGAAGAAATTCTTTACTGTGAGTGTGGTGACGCACTGGAACTGGTTTCCTTGAGAAGTTGTGGATGTCCCATCCACTAAGGTGTTCAGGTCTGGTTTGGACAGGGCTCTGAGCACTCTGGTCTAGCAGAAGGTGTCCTTACCCACATCAAAGGGGGTTGGATCTAGATGACCTTTAAGGTCCCTTCCAATTCAGGCTATTTTATACTTCTACGACACGTTGTTTCAGACTGCCACAAAAGGCCCTTTGCAGGTCATGCTGAGACATGTCTTAGACAATGGGTCACATTTCAGAAATCTGCCACTCATCAAAGCAACGCATAATCCATGATCAATGAACAAAGTAATTACTGAGGAGATGCTGCTTGCATTTCAATAAACTGTATAGGCCCTTTTCCTGATAGGCTTTATCAATTGCTGAATAATTTCTCCCCATGATGTAACAATCACATGTTTGGTACCCTTCTCAGCAACAAGAAGACTGCTTGTTGATATTTCCAACACTCCTCTTTTATGTATGTCCAATTGAACAACTCACTGTGTAGAGGTGGACATAGTTTCTCTTTGAGCATCATAAAAGTTTATGGTCAGGCCAGCCTTTAAACTAACATGTTCATGACCCTAATGAAGGTTACTGCCAGGGTAGCTAGGGTGGAAGTGTTCCAAATAACCAGCCAAAATTAGTCTTACAATATCCACAAATAAAACTACTTGCCTTTTTTTTGTTCTAAGGATTGCACAATGAGATAAGTCAGCAACTGAATCAGAAAAGGGCTATCTCACAAAGAAGAGCAGCACATTAATCATGTTGACAGTAAGAACTGTGCTTTATAGATAGCAGCTCTATGCTTACTGCCATTACAATGGATACTCATCTTTTTAGGTACAGATTGCATCCTTGTCTATGGAGCCAGATGTTCATAGGCCAGTATCCTAAGCCAGAATGTAATCCATAAACTTCTGAAAGAGGATCATCCAGGTCCAAAAAGCAACCTTTGGAAGTGGAACCAGTCTTCATCCAGGGACTTTTTGTTGTGTAACCATGTAATTGGATCTTCCACTTTTCCAAAGATTTTTCCTCACATTCACTTTTCTGAAACAACAGCAAAACAAGTTATTCCACCTTTATTTTGCAGATTACAGCATTACTCTGAACCATAAGCTCATATGCAATTACCTGGGCTCCATACGCACACTGCCTTTCCCCAAGCAATGGCAAATGTCTCTCTTTGGGATTTTACAGACCTGTTACTGTTTCAGGCCACACAGGGCACTCCTGTGGTGAAAGCAGAAGCTTTCTCTGTACAGGGCTGCAGAGAACCAGCCACTGTTTGGCTTTGTGTTAATGTGATGGGCTGATATTTAGAATGACTTATTGAATATGATAAGAGATTCCAAAGCATCAGCAAGACATGTTTCTGCTCACACCCAGGTGATCTAGTATAGCCTCCTTCGTGCAGTCAAATACCATTTCCTCACATACCAGAAAGGCAGACTGAGATTTGCCTATCCATGGGGAAAATACAAGATACAATGTCTTGCACACAAGGGTCTCAAAAATAAAGGATTCATGTGTTTTTGTCTGCTACTCTCTTGGAGTAAGCATGTTAGATATGTACATTCAAGAAGCCCTTCATTTCTAGCAGCAGCTTACAGAAAAGAAAAACAACAGCCCATAGATTCTGTTGAGCTGACTGTCCGAGGGCATCATCTCATCCACAGCTATCCTCATGTCTCTGCAACGAGCATGTCCTTGCCCCACACAGGATATGAATTGTTATAGCTCACAGGCATATAACTATGACTTCTCTAACTTGAGCAATTTACTCTACAGGCCATCAGCTCGGTTGGCCAAGCAGATGGCTGTTACACTTTATCCACTGAGATGGAGAGCTGTTCCCCACAGCATGCAGGGGATATGCCACTTTCTGCTCAAGACTCCTAAATCTTAAGCGGAATATGTTTTTCAAGGAGACAGAGAGCTCGTCCTCTGGCTATTAATGGTTCTTTCATACTGTTGACTCTGTACAACTCAGGTGTTAGGTGGTGGGTTGACCTCGGCTGGATGCCAGGTGACCATCAAGCTGCTCTATCACTCCCCTTCCCAGCCAGACAGAGAAAGGAAATGACATGGAAAATGACACGTAGTTTGAGATAAGGCAGTTTACTGAAGCAAAAGCCAAAGTTTGTGTGTGCACAGGCAAGGAGGAAACAAAAGTTTTATTCTACACTTCCCATCGTCAAGCAATGTTCAGCTACTTCCCAGGAAGCAGGACTTCAGCACATGTAGTGGTTGCTCCAAAAGGCAAACATTACAAAAGCAAATGTCCCTCCTTACTTCTCTAACCCTTAGCTTTTATGCCTGAGCTGACATCATATGGCATGGAATATCCCTTTGGTTAGTTTGGGTCAACTAGGTTGATTGTGTCCCCTCCCAGGATCTTGCCCTCGACTGGGGAGGGGAGGAATGTTGAGAGACAGCACTGATGCTGTGCCAGCACTGCTCAGTGGTAGCCAAAACACTGCTGTGTTATCAACACCTTTCTAGCTACCAATGCAGAGCACAGCACTGTGAGGGCTGCTATGGGGAAATGAACTCCATCTCAGCCAGAACCAATACAGTAGATCCTGGAGCAGACCCATGTATCTCAGAAGCAGGCCTATTTCTTTCACTAGAGATGTCTCCAAGAAAATCTAGTCAAATCTTTAAAAAAAAATTCTGCAGAATTTTTTTCAATATAGCAAAATTATAAGCAACTAACCCCCCACACTCCTTTTGAACATTTGAAAGACTTCTATAATAACTATTACTCTTCGTTCCCTGTGTAATAAAACCAGATTTCCTCTCTGCACCACATATAATATATTGTGGATCTTCCTGCTCTTTCATATTAAAGTATGTGTCATTCTTTTTTTTTTTTCTTTTTTAAAAAAATCTGCTTTTTTCCAGTTCTTTTATACTCTTTCTTTGGAGATCTCCCAAACCAAAATTTCACTGGAAGCTATACCAAGATAATTTTTTAGCTTACTTAATGCTAATCCTATTCTCAATTTAGTTGTCGTGCAGTTTGTGCTTCAGTAGTTAATGAAAGGTGGATTGTTTAAACAATTGTACTTCTGACACTTGGTGAGTACTTTGCACCTGGTTTCCTGCTCTAATGCATGAACACAAAGGGTTGGGTGAACTAGAAACCACTTGATACCTCTGTGTTTAAACCCATGGTTAGGCTGTTAAAGACAACTGACTTGAGGCTTCCAAGAAAACTAAATTATAGGCAACTAAGATTGCACAACAGAATGGGCCATAATATGTAGTTTATTTCTCAGAAAATGTCAATATAAATAAGTAATGTTTAGAAAATATATAGTATGAGGATAAACACTGTGACAGCGAGGTGGAACTCTCCCCCTTCCCGTTCCCTCCCAGCCACGTGGTCCCTGAGATGTCCCAGCAAAGAGACACACAGAGACTGAAGGAGGGGAAAGCAGAGAGAGAGTTTATTCACATGGTCAGTGGTATTTAAAGGGCTTTAGGGGATTTTGGTCACAACCAATAGAAATCGAAGGTTAACAACAAATGGGGGAAGGGTTAACAAAGGACCAATAAGGGGAGATTTCACATAGTCTGGTCAAGGCAAATTCCTGCATACCAGGCTAGGAAGATAAGAGTTTTCTCAAGGGGTCTTGGGAAGAAGAAAGGTGACTCAAGAAAAAAAAGGCAAAGAATTCATTTTACAATACTGTAAAAGCCTCAGTTTTTAAGGCACTATGGCTGGTTTCTTCATTTTCTTCACAGACCCATCTTTTACATGATTTATTCCAGTTCTGATATTGTAAGTCTATTGCCACAAAACACAGATCTGAATTTTGAAAAAAAATCAACAATTTACAAAGGTTCAGATTTGAAGGAAAGTAGTTAACACTTCCCACCAGCTGTTTAATTCTGGTTCACAAAACCAGAATTCAGATATTTGTGAAAATTGCATTAATCACATTTTTTTTCCCAGCAGCAGCATATATAGAAACATAATGAGAAAGAAAGCAAAACTAAGCTAAACAAGATTGTATTTTTCAGAGAACTCCAAAAAGTTTCTGTAGGATCCACCCCACTATATGTTGATGATATTTGTGTTTTCATTATGTATATATATATATATATATATACACACACATTTTGTTTAGCTAGATTAAATTTCTGGGCAATCTGCAGGGCAGTTAAAAGCAGCTAACAAAATGACTACATAGAACTGAAACAAAAAATGTGTCTGGTGTTCGAAGTACACATATGTTATAAATGAAGATACACCTCTTTTCTGCACACTTCCAGTTATAAAGAACAAACCCCCTGATGATTTCAGGAAAGAGCATCCGGTCAGCTTGATTTTTTTAATCTTATTTTTCAGCTCAAAAGAACAGTCATCAAATGTTAACTACTATTTTTGTCTCCATCTTTTTATTTATTAAAATATTCTGGATACAGATTAATTTTACTTGTTCTATATTCACTATTGTTTCATTTGGTAACAGACAAAAAGACAAAAACCTGCAAGAGCTCTAGGAAGTGAATTGATACATAACAGAATTTAGGCACAGATTTGTAAAAACAAAGAAACCAAATGCTACTTGATACAATTAATTTCCAACTACTGTTTCGGTAAGTCACTGCAGTGCACTTTCAGCCACTGCACATTCAAGAAGCTATTCCAGTTTCTTCAGCAATCATGGAATACCACTGCCACAAAGTTTTGCTCAGTGAGGGCAAGGGTGCAATGATGTCAACAAATAAGTGCTGTTCTTCAAAGGCTGAACTTTAAAAAGCACATTACTAAAACTAATACATTATCTTACAGCAAGCGGGAAAGAGGCTTCTCTTTACTAGAAGAGATACCGTTTCTCTTCACCCAAGGCTTCCAAACTTTGTGAAAGTGCCAATTTTTCATTTTTAAAACTGTTTTGTGCTAGCCTTGTTTGCTATGCCTGGGTAGGCGGATCTGCACTAAGGAGCAGGTTTTATCCCACTCCCAGATGAGCTGAGTAGCACAGCTGGTTGAAGACAGTTAATTGCTCTTCATGATGATTAGAATGTTGTTAAGGTTTTCTCAGAGGGAGAGAAAAGAACATGCATGTGGTTTGAAAGGTCATGGTGGAAACAAGATATAGCATGCGCGAGATAGTGTTATATTGACAAGTGTTTATCATAAGAAAACACACTCGGCATTAAAACCTGCCAGCTCTTCCAGCTGATTACAATGTAATATAGTTTAATAAAATAACACTATGATTATGTGTCCCTTTGTAAAATCACATTGTTTTTTCCCTTCTGCAGAAGTTTGCCATTTTTGTGGTTTAAAAGCAATGCAATTATGCTAGAAAGGTCTTAAAAAAACAACCAGTTTGCTATCCTCATCAATTGCCTTCTGAAAGTGAATGATATTTTATAAACTATTTTGTCTATATATGTAGAAACCACATACATGTTATATTCAATTTCATTTTATCATACACAGTCGTTATTAAGTCTCACACTATTGATTTGGTTTTATAAAGAGGACATATCTGAACTGCCTGAACTAACACTGAGAGCTGGGCTACATTCAATGCCCTCTTCAATATCCAGGCACAGTGGCCCATGCGGTACAAGAACTGGAAAATAGCATTCATGTGACCTGACGTATATGAGCAGATCAATGGAGTTCAGATTCAGAAGACGTGAAGTACAAATGATTAATGGAATTGAGGAAAAAGATATTGATATTATTATCCCATATACAGTAAAAGGGTAACCTCTCTAAATAAGTAGGGGCTCTTTATTCCATTTGACCATCCTACACGTTAAAGAATGCTGGCCATTCTATTCTTGCCAGATGTTTATGGTGGATCTCACCTGCTTTTTCTCCAGGATACCATGGAATCCAGCAAAATAACACACACTGTTTTGTTCTTTCACCCTGGCTGGCCAATAAATTCAAGCGAACATGAAAAGGAAATTTAAGGTCATCCTTTCAAGGATGCTCGCGCAGTCGTGCCTGTTTTAATTGCTCTTGATTCTCTTTGTCTCCAGATACAAGTATTTACTGAGTAGCTTTATCTACTTTTTCCTGAAGGTTTCCCTTAGGCTGACCAGGTTTTCTTACTCAGCACTACCATTTCTGATTTCTGAATTCCTGTATTCCTGGAAGGTTGTACAGAAATAATTTTGAAAAATCCATGCAGTATAGTATGAGCCAAAAAGAGACATCTTTGTATACACTGGCCTCCTTGTCCTGTCTTCTGACAGCCTCAGATTAGGAAGGTACTATGTGGGGGCTTTTTCAGCCAATGTTTAAGAAAAGCAGAATTTAATCTAGTTTGTGGCAGATTTGTCTTCCACACCTTTTCTCCACACTGTTAAACTGAATTCATACTACTTGGCCTTCAAGTCGGGAATCTTTTTCCTTGTAGCTGTATGTTGAAGAAATTACACTATTAGTTCTAAAAACACTGAGTTCAACAGGTCAAATTCATCTCGAGGGTGACTTTGACTTCAGTGAGAATGCCGCAGGGAGGCATTGGCTCAGCGTGTCTCCCATGTTTACTAATCACAGGAGCAGCAGCAGTCCTCTCCATTCGAGCAGTGCTGCACAGAACTTTCATTACAAAATAACAAAGCGCAGCTAACTCAACTTTGAATTTAGTTATGGCTTCATTAAAATTTTGCAAAGTTTCTGACCGAGCATGAATTTTTATAGTGGATGCTTTATGGATTCAGCTGAGTTTCAGTGTGCATTTTAATCCTAGACTCACAGTGAAATACAAAGAAATGCAAATGACAAACAAACTTCGATATAAATGCCAACAAGACAAATGCTTGAAATTTTTCAGTTCTAATGCTGCTAACACTGACCTCATCCCACATAACAGTGATTGTTAACCAGATTCTGCTTTCCTTCCTCACTGGACGGAGAAGGTAAGGTTGGTTATCTAAATGAAAATGCCTAGGTTAGGAATGCAATTTCTTATATAATTTAAAGTAAAAAATTTTGGTGAATACTAAGTGCACTAATGCTAAGAACCAACTCCTGTCATGATGCCCTGAATCATGAGTGTCCCTAGAGGCACCTCCCCTCTGTCCAGTATCTGCATTTTCATATATTGTAGAGTGCACTGGAGAAGCAGGCTACTGTACATTGTGCAGTCCTGGTTCGCACGTATACCCTGTTCACATCCAGATTTGGAGACAGGCCTGCACAGAGACTCTGGTTCTACCCTTGTATTTCCTTGGGATGTGTGGGGAGCCACAAAGGCAGGAGTTCTGTGCCCATGTCAGGACTCCTTGCCTCAAGAAGTGTAGGACCTGAGATCAGGTCTATAATGTATAATGCATAATGCAGTGCTGTGTCTTGCAGTCAGAAAAAAAAAATAAAATTGCCACAGGCTCCAGGAAGTAAAGGGCATCAGGGCATGTAATGTTATGTTGTGTGGATACTCCATATATAGTCCTTGTGTATAGTACTACTCAAGGAGCAGGAGGATGATGGGAAACAGCACTTGACATATCAGCAGACCACAGCCCACTCTGTATATAACACCACAAGGACTCTGTCTTGCCTCTGAAAGATTTTTATATTCTCTGAGCAGCTATTTGAATCCACTAAAGTAATTTCAGCAATTGACTGGTTTCCAGTAAACCGCCATAGAACCTACTTTATAAATACATACTACATGTGTAGTTACATATTTACACACATATGTGTTTGTGTGCATATATAGTAACAGTGTCATAAAAAACTCCTTTTCAGATGAAATATGTAAAAAATTAGTTTGCATTTTCTCAGATCTCTTTAGTACTTCTGAAGCTCTGCCTGAAAACATTTTAACTATACCTGAGATTCCCTGACTTTCTAAAGAAGTTTAATAATGTGCAGGAACAAATCTTGCTACTAATGCAGGACCATATGCACAAATTTTCTAACCCTCTACTCCTGATTGAAACTAACAAGTAGTCTCAACACAGTATCAAGGACACCTCAAAAGACACGTATTGCTTGAAATCATTGTAATAGTCTGGAACCATCCTGTATCTTTAGGATGGTCCCTCATTTCAGCATCAGCTTACTGCTCTTCAGGGACTCTACATCCATCCTTTCCTGTTTTGCTGGGGTCTGTATGTGTATGCAGTTCCCTTGGGAAGGAATCAATAGGAGATTGCAGACAATGCTTGCTACAGGGAAGAGTGTCCTGTGGGACTTCCTCAGTGCAACACTTACTCTTCTGTTTTAAATGAATAGGCATGGAGTAGGTTTCAGTTGGTTCTGTGTACATTCCATTGAGTTTTTATCTGTCATGATCTTATTCTCTGGAGGCAAAAGTGAAGCTAACTTAGACCCAAAAATTGTGCCTTGTGAAATCTCTTTTCTCCACCCTAAAGCCAAAGCAGAGGCCTCAAGAGATCTGTATCAGTGAACTTTACATGCTGTGCATCCCCTTGGCAGGGACATGTGACTCCGGAGGGGACTGAATCAAGCAAAACAGAAATGACCTAAATGTTTGCTTTAACAAAAATATAGAATTAACCACAACAGCAGAATGTTTGAGAACACTAATAGTTGCCTAGCAAAAGGCTTACTATGTGAGAAAGGGTATGCAATCAATAGTGCAGTGCCTGCATCATATTTTACTTTCAGTAAGCCTATTCCAACACACCACTGGTGTAAAAATCCAGCAGGTATTTGGCAGGGAACACTCATTCAAAATTGGAAATGATAGTAAACAGCCAGAAGTTTCATTTCTCACTTTGGGTGTTACAAGGAGGACAGCAGGCATTACAAATTGCTGTTTAGTTCAAGAGCTGTAACCTCACAGGCCCAAAGAAGTGCCAGGATCCCTGTGGGGACTGAGGGATGTCACTGGCCATTGTGTGTGGAAGATCCTCAGACACTGTGACAATTGCACGCAACTAAATAACTCATGTATTTGCTAAAGATCTCAAGCAAGTTGCTGCTGTTGTACATGTAGCCAGCATGAGGGCGTATTTAAAATAGGGATGTATTTCATTTCTGCTGCATGTAGGCATTCAGCAAAACCATCGTGGTGACAGCAAGGTGTCTGGATGTTCTCTTGCAATGATCAAGAATCCCTCTTTCACCACCTCTTTGTTGTGAAATAGATCAGGCTGCACTGGCTGTGCTAAAAAAACAGTGTCTCAAATGGCAGTATGGCTACTGCTGAGGGCTCATTCACTTGGAATCTCTTGTACATGCAGAATTTTTTACCATTTAAGGAAAAAAGCCCAAAAACGTTAGAAAAATGGTCAGTTTCATGCAGGATCATGGTAAAAGCAGTACAGTTACATTCAACAAAACCACCAGCTAAGTTCACAGGGGATTTCAAAACTGTCTCTTCAGAGCAGCCTCCAGCAGTCCTACCATTCCTGTACCCCACTGGCACTAGCCCCTGCCTGGGGTACTACCTCATACCTCCCCTTTGAGTGCTCTCCCAGCTCAATCCCCATGATAACAAAGTTCAGCCACACATCTTGGGTACCTGATAGGCATTTGTCATAGAATCATACAATCAAAGAATTGTTTAGGTTGGAAAAGACCTCTAAGGTCATCGAGTACAACCATCAATCAAGCATCACTGTGTTCACCACTAAACCACGTCCCCAAGTGCTACATCCACACACCTTTTGAATACTTCAAGGGATGGTGATTTCCTGGGCAGCCTCTTCCAATACCTGACCATTTAGCATGCATTAATTGCCACCTGTAGTAGATCTGATGCTAATTCTGCTTCCACTGGCAACTACAGGTCTGCAGAATTATTTTGGACTTCCAAAGGCTGTATTTATGCTACACATGAGTTGATATAATTTTGGGTTTACTGCATCTTTTTCACTGCAAAAAATTAAACCATGGTATCATACTGGTGGTGAGGTTAGAAGGCATTGGCTGGTTTTCTCTTTCCCACTGATGCATGCTACAGTATCATAACATAGTAATGTACGTGGCCCATCCTGTAGTTTCTGTAGACTGAGCCCACTGAGCTCCTCATGTTCCTACTTGATGCCAGAAAATCAAGAGACTGCTAGGACTCAGAGGCAGTCCTGTACTCCTACCTCAGAAAGATGTGATTTCTCAGGGAGCCAAGAAAAATGCATGGGCCACAGTTCTTACACCAAGCTTACTGGTGTAAATACATAACAGTGCACAAGAAAAACTAGATTTTCTCCCAGCCAGGCTGTAAGAATAAAAACCTCATAAATGTTTATTTGTATCCAAACAAAGCCACCATTCAAAGCTGGTATTTTAAATCAATTTCCAGAAACTCGTGTTTATAGCTAATTTTCAACTCTTTCATTAATTTTTCTCCTTTTGAGTAGAACGCTTTGATCCGAGTATTCCTTGATTCAGTGAAAATCTGATGTATATGGTATAATCAATGGTACCTTTGTCAGAGCATATCTCCAGAGTTCATGGTCAACAGCAATGACGATATGAAGCAGTGGCAAAGAACAGTATATGTAGTACTGGTAGGAGCTTCAAAAAACCAAAATCTTTAAATCATGTGCTGAATAACCAACAACCAGAGTATATTGACAACTATGGTACTGGAAGTTCCACATACAAATTCAGCTCAGCCATGAATTTGAAGTGGAATGCAAATACAGATTTTTGGTTAAAATGCTTAACATTTATCAAGTTAGGGAAAATACCACAGGGAGGTAATTAAGAGTGTTTTTAACCAGATATTTCTTACTTGTTATGCTGTAATAACTGTTAATTTCAGTGAAAAGGAATCAGTTGAAAAATAAAAAATATTTGAATAGTTGTGACATCCATGAAAAATAAGAGATGGTTCTGCTTCAGCCATAATTGTGAGCAGACAGAAATCTACAAATCAGAATCAAAACTTCTCAGTTTTAATTGCATCTTTATACAGCCTCAGAAATTTCATTTCAAAACACATATAGGGCAAAAGCCTTTAAAAAGCCTTCTCAGGGAGATGATAGAACAGACAAGAGACATGGATGATGGAACAGTGGAAAGACATGCATCAGGCGAGACATGACGCTAATCCTCTCTTAGAATCTGAAAGTCACAGGTCTTCCTAAAGTAGAACTTCAATCTAAATTATTTAAACCAACTTGCTGGTGAAGTTTTGCTAGATTTATATGGATGAACAAAAATAGTCCATATGTGCTTATGCCCAGTTTAAGTGAGAAATGGAGAAATGAACCATATGTCTGAGCACATTCAGAATTGTACAAAGATCTTCAGCAACACAACTGTCACAGTAGTCTCCAGCATCCTGGAGAGGAGTTACATTTTACTGCATCTTACCTTGCACCTATATAATGTAGGTCAGGTTCTCTAGCATTCAAAAAAAATTACCAGAAAATGACTGATTGGTGTTTCATCACATTTTATTTCCTCTTTATTTAGAGGGATTGTCATTACAGAAATGAAAACAGCAATAAAAACATTCAATAAAAATAAACATAAAAATAAAAATGAGAAACATCAGTGAAAGGAATGGAAAGCCTTGATAATTGCAACATGAACTTGCTCTATATGAATCCTTTTCCTGCCCAAACTTTGTGAAAACACCCTTATGGTAATACAAGAGTGGTATATAGTTATCACATACTACAAAATCAGGAGGTAAAATAGATCTGTTTGTTTCAATCAAACACTATAAATTGTACCAGGCTGCAGTAGTACACAGTGGTATGTATATACCTGACACACAGAGACATCAGTATTACCTTTTGTTAAATAAGTGTTCATTGTCAGAGATTATGGAATTTCTTACAGCAAGAAAATATAATGGTTCTCTATGGCTGTGTAATTACTTTGTCACATTCAAGAACTATACAGAAGATAAAGAAACAACAGAAGAGATCTAGATAATTTGAAGAATTTCTTTATTTAGGAAGTACAAAAGCTTTTAACCACCTTTATGCAAAAGGTGTCTTTTAAACAAGTACATGCAGAATGAGTCCAGTTTATAGCAGTTCAGAGTTTTCCTCCAGCATCCAGGAACAGTCAGATAAGGCAGTGTGTCCAAAAGCGGCATTTATGGTAAGAAATACGGCCAGTGAGGGTGGCTGTGCCATAGAGCCCATACAGTCAAGCACGGTCAAGGCATCTCCTCACCAACAAGGGAGGGCACGACCACACCCAAGGCTGTTTCCCATATCATCCCCTAGCATGTTGTTACACCCAGATCGGTGATTATTGGGCCGGAACCACCTTGTGGGGTGTGTCTGTGTCCGTGTGTGAGGGGAGGGCAGCGGGCCTCCAGCGCAGCCACAGGGCGGCCGGCTCAGCAGCCGTCACCCAACGAGGGCTGCCTGGCAACCCGCCCTCAGCACGGCCCCTGCAGCCCCTGATTGGCTGCGGCGCCTGTCACTCTGGCTGGGGGGCACTGTGAGTGGCTGGCAAGCTGAAGGTCCCGCGGGGGGGGGCGTGGCCACAGCGCCCAGAGCGGGCGAGGGTGTCGCCATGGTGGGCCTTGGCCTGCTCTCCTCGAAGCCATCGACCTGACACCTTCTGAATGCGATCTGTGTCTTCCCTCTCCTCTTTTTCTCTCCATATTCTTCTCTTAATCTCTCTTCTTTTCTTCCTCTTGTGGATAACCTAAACAGCTATTTTCTGTACTTAAGTGGCACTTAATGGAGTTTGTGTTTGCAGAGTGTAAAAGTTCCTTGCTATGGCAATGCATGTTAGTCCTGCTAATCTGTTGTAATGCCTTTGTGAAGTTGCATGTTATCTTTGTAAACCCCTTTTTGACAAAATGCTTTTTTTCTCACCACATTAAAAGTAATCTCTTAGAGAAAAGTGTGTAGCTTTTCTCTGGATGTCAGTCCAAAGTGCCAAAGAACCAATGGCCTTACAAGAGTTTGTCTGAGGGAGTTTCTCTTGAAGCTCAAATTAAAGTATAACACCCATAGAGTTGAGTCTTTGCAGCCAACCTGTAACACACGTGCAGTAGGTTTTGACCAAATTTCAAAGAGATTGTTTCGTTTTCTGAAGTCCATGGACTAATAGATATTTTTTGCCCGAAGCTTATGAATGTGGCAGAATGGAAGAGTCATTCCTACTAGTTCTTCCTCTTGCTGGTAGGCTTACTGCCAAGCCTCAAAGTCCCTTTCTGTTTTTTACTCCAGGTTTCTGAGTTTCTGTGACTTCTTGCTTTTTTTGCAGTGACATGGTCCCAGTGAAAGGCACGAAGGAAAGCCCTCATCTCCTCTGCCTCTGCTGCAGGCTGCTGTGGTTAGGGCAGGAAAGTGGGTTTCAGACATTTCAGCTCAATGGCATTGGGCTCCAAAGGAGTTTTCCACCTCCTGGGCAGATGTTCCAGCCACTGAACTGTAATATGAGAAACAGGGATTGTGTTCTTCTCTTATCTAAAAATAAAGCTTACTGAGAGCACTCTGAATTGCTCCTCAAAGGCAAAGCTCTCGCAAAAATAGCACAGTATAGGTGATTTGAGGTACACAACAAGGACGTGTGCCTACCTACAGGCAGCCTAATTGGAACACCACAAAAGCTGTCATGGTGCCTATCCTGAAGTGTTGCAAATCCTTTGCTGGATATAAGGGTCTGCATACAGTCACACTTGACACACCAGTCCAAGTGATGTGGCTTGGTTAACATGAAGGGCTGTTCAAGGCAGCACATGCCCTACTCCTGCCCCCCAACCCCATTGCAGTTTGTATTTTATATTCAGTGCATTAGACCATGAAGTAGAACAACAAAAAACCACTCATGCCAGTTGCGTAGGCCACCTTCTTAGGCCAATAAAACTCCATTATCGTTAATGCAGGCTTTCACACTGATGACTGGGCCTGCAGGTTTATACTAGTGCTACAACCTGCAATATTTTGAAGATTTACTTGATGCTTCTACAACTGTACTATATATTCTGCTAAAGTACATTTCCACATGGAGCCATTAAATATATATCTATGTCCCACACAGAGAGTGGGTCAGTAAACAAGTTTCAAAGGCTTGTTTCTTCTTCTTAAGGCCAGGTTCGCGAGTGACCTCCTTGCACTTCAGTTCCATGGAGATCACACGCTGCAGCTCCTGCTTTAGATCAAACCTGAAGAAGAGGGGAGTTAGGCTTACTTGCTCTGTGAATAGAAAATACTTCTATTCACTGTAATTACTCTTGGTCAGAAAACATCCCTTGCACTTTTCCATTTTTACTTGTCTTTGCTTACAACATAAAGGGTTCATTTTCCCTCTCCAGTAGCCTGTATCGCTGGAAAAAGTGTATTTGCTAGAGGGCATTAGGAAATATATTCCCAGATTGCTAAGAATGCAGTTTTATTTGCTTGGAATAAAAGCACAAGAACAAATACAACTAGATTAAAATGAAAAGCATTGCTACAAAGCAGAAAGCACATATAGTGGTTTTTCTTAAGTAGAAGATATACCTTCAGCAGGAGGCCTGATGGGATTGCTTTAGGCAATAGCCTCAACTAGTTTCACTCCTTGAAACTTTTATTTTAATAGGGCTGCAGTCCTCATATGTAATACTTACACAGTGAAGCTTGGCTTTCAGTGCTGCTAACTTTTGGTAGAAAGGAACAAGATTTAAAATCATATGTGTAAAGTCACAGTATGATGGATTTCCTTCAGAAACCATCTTTTCAAGGGAAGTATGAAAACCTTGGAAGTGTATTGGATGACCATTGCATCAGATAACATGATTTGGACTGTTCTAATAATTGATTTTTCACAAAACTGTGAGTCTCTCATATCAATCAGTTCCAGAATAGAGAAGACAAATAGATGCTGCTTCTATGCAGCTGGCCTGGAGACTACAGGAGCCTGGAGGAAACTGGCTGAGTCTACGAACTGTGGGAAATACTCATCTTTATGAGGCGGTTCTGCTTTCAGGAAAGGGATTTCAGCAATTTGATTTAAAAAAAAATAAAATAAAAAAAGAATGATACAGACTAAGAGAGACTCTAACAAGCATTTTCAGCCTAATGACATGTCATGCAGAGGAGACTTCTCATCTCCTTCACTCTCTTGATCTTAGCTAGTACCATGTGAGCCTCCCAGCTTCAGCCCTTATGGTATAACCATGTCCATGTGCATGGAGACTTTTTGTCTGCCTGTAAGATGAGGTAATTTTAAAATTTAGGAGAAGAGCTACTACTCCAGAGAACATCTTCCATTCTGAGTGGCTGCATCATACCCTTTCTTTTGTTTACTACAGGCATATAACAATATAAAGCTTGGTAGGTGTTCTCACTGAAAGCATGACCATTTGTGATATTTTTGTACATTTGTAGAGATAAACGTTCATATTGGTTGTAATTTGATTCCCTTGCCTCAAACTGTTTTAAAAATAAAAACAAGGGTTTAAGAAAATATCAGAGGTGAAATCACAGAGCTGATGCTAGTTTAATGAGGTGCTAGTAACATGCATCTTTTAGCTCTCTAAGGGAAACAGAAGACTAAAGTTTTACGCAATGTTTTTCCAACATGAAATGTCTACAAACAATATTAATTTAAGTCAGTAAAATATTTTATTTCCTGAAATAATGTCTTGAATGGTAACTGTAAAATTAATTGCAAACATCTCATCTGTTTTAAGTGCTACTATTATTCTATTCACTAGGATTTTTTTATAGCACCCCTGTCCCATTTCTGTTCTATTGCACTTTTATAAACTTGATTTGAAAAATAAAGAAGAAAATTTACTGCAGAAAATATTAAGATGGCTAATTTAAGAAACATAACAGCTTTTCATTGGCAGTCATATGACTGGTATTCATGACTTACTGGTAATTATATCAGAGATAATAAATTACAGTTAGAGAATTTTCTAATTGGCTTTAATAAAAAAGAATAGACAAAGCAGATGAAAAGAACTGAGAAGTATGCTGTTGGTATCACTAGCTGAAATAAACAAGAGGCATCCAACTATCTGCTCAGTTATCTTCAGCATCTCCAGTCTTAAGAACTCAGATCACTTAAAAGTGCCCCAAATTTGAGTACCTATTACTCATATTTAACAGTACTTCTTAATGTCTCACTGACTAATGTGCCAGTTAGCAGGTACACAAATAACTGGGAGGGAACATGGCAGGACAGTTGGCCCACGCTTGACAAAGGGATATTCCATACCAAAGAACGTCATTCACAGTTTATTAATTGGACAGGAGAAAGAGAGGCGGATGGTTTGCTGGGAGCTACCAATTGCTCATAGAGGACAATTTGGGCATTAGTCAGTGGGTGAGAAAGGATTGCGCTGTGCATCACCTTTTTTTTCCTGGACTTTATTTCTCTTTCTCCTTTTCATTGGATTTATTATTATAGTGATTACTTTTAAAATTTATTTTAATTATAAAAATTCTTAACTTACTTTCTTAACTTTTTTCTGATTCTTCTCCCCATTCCACAGGGTGGGTGTGGAGGAAGCAGCATAGTGAGTGAATGAGCTGCTGTGTGTATTCAGTTACTGGCTGGAGATAAACCATGACAACAAGCAACAGCTGCAGTCACTTTAAATCTTATGTTCATACCTTGTTCTTGGAGCACCAGCCATGTAGGCATTGAGTGCATTAAAACCCTGAGGAGGCCAGAGGTTTGTCATGGATCTGCTTTGTTTTCTTCTTATAGTGAGCTCTCCAAAGCAATTTTTTCTTAGAACAATGGCTGGGATCACTAACTTTCATGACAGAAAGCTCCAGTTGGTGAGGTGTAAACAGAACAAAGCAGAAAGGTTTCTGCACAATTCTTCACCTGGCCCATAGTGTCTTTGCTTCTGGCTCTTAATGCAAAGTCAAGTGTGTGCCACTTGCCCTTGTGCAACTTGTGTCCTCCCTGCCGTTCCTGGATCCCTGCTGTAGCTCTTTGCTTCTGCACCCCGCTGCCTCTGCTACCCTCTCCCTCTCCAAACAGGTTCATTTCCTTCCCATTTCTCCCCAAGCTCCAGGAAAACCATTCAACTGCTTCTTCTGGGAGGACTACAACATGAATTTAACCAGGTGAGACAGCTGTGGTCATACCTGGCCACACCACTCCTTTCACTTAATTTAAATTCATCCTTCCAAACATACAGGAGGAAGGCACCAGGCTGTACAACAGGCTGGGGATAAGTGGAGTGGTGGAAACTCTCCCACTGAAGCTGTATGGGTCTGTAAAAGAGAAGGCACAGAGAAAGAGGGCACAGAAGTAAAACAGTCATGTTTAAGACACCACAATAAAGCAGATGGAATTCCCACATTCTAGTCCCTGTGGTAGTACAGTTTTTATTTCAATTCAGTGTGGGTATGGCAAACAGGACATTGCTTCCTCCACTCCATGCTCTTCCCTTATGAGAAGTGACCATGTCAGGTGAAACTCTTTGAGAAGCTCAGGACCTCACTCCTGCCCTTGGAGCAATCCTCCTGTGTTACAGCTGCAGCAAAGAGCTGCAGTCTCTGGCTCCAGCAGAGAGAATCCTGGCAGCAGCAGAAGCCGACAGGACAGGTCACAGGAAAGAAGGAAGAAAAACATCCTATGGAGCAAGGAGGCTGTTGGGAAGGTTGCTGTACCTCTGAAAGACACTGTACGTCATTCAAAGACATTCAGCTAGCTTTGAGTGAAGAGCTGCTAAAATGCCAAAACATGCCTTCTGGTCTTTAAAGTATTCTAAAACATTTTACGTTTCTGCCTAAAGATTTTTTTATCTATAAGAATGCCTTCTTCACCCATGTGCAAGAAAAGTGCCTGAAACCTTGTGGATAAGTTTCTTTCAGGCAGCTTTGACTGTCATGCTGGTAAAGTCAATTTAAGAGTCTTGGTGTTAAAATCTTAGACTCAAGGCCTGTCTCTGCAGTATCTTCTGCTATTATTCCTCTATTAATTATAGTTTTTCTCAAAGTCTTGGAGATGGTTCAACCAGCTTGACCATTAAACCCTTCTCAGGAGTATCCTGTAAAATTGTCTGCATTTCATTTTTGGGACTTGCAGTTATGTTGACCTTTATTAATAGAAAGCAAAGGCACCAAGAAATGAGGTGGTCTCACAGGAAAGCTGGGAGAATGGGGAGATCCTTCTTTCAGGTACAACCTTGTACTTCATTAATTTTAGCTCTTCAAACCAACCGAATGGGAAAACCTTGTCTGCAAAGTTCTTCTCCCTCTAATTATTTCCTCTCCCAAAAAAATGTTACTACAGTTTTGTTTCAGTTGTGAATTTAGAGGAGAGTGATTCTATTTGGTTTTGCACTTCCTCACAGACTTTAATAACAAAGCAGTCCTCCAAAGTCCCCAAGTCTGGCTTCCAGGCCTTTCTGCTGGTCACCTTGTCCTTCAACCACTGTCACCAGCGAGACAGAATAAACAGTAACTAATAGTGGAGCTGAGTACTGAGCTTAACAACCAGAAAGATTAGAGCTTTTGGCCTACTTGGTCATTTCACACTCCCTTGCTCCCCCACTCCAATGTCACCCTCTGTAGCCCTTGACTTCTATCCTGGCAGGGAAATAACTGCTAGTCTGGGAAAGCTGGGCAGGAAGTCCTCTTGGTTCCTGCTGTACTGCTGCTCCCAGTGACACTTCTAGACCATAACTGGTGAAGGTCCCTGGGCATCTCCTGGTATTCATCTCTGTGCATTTCTCTGACCACCAGTACCCTTCACCAGTCAGGATGCTCACCACTTTCTTTTCTGGTCCTCTTCTCTCCAAGACCACTTTTTCTCTTTGGAAACCCTGCTGTTTTGGCCTCCTTTTCTTTATGAATGCCCCCAACCCAGGGTTTTCCGAATCTAGTTTATATGCAGAAGCATGATCATTATCCTAATTGTTGGTCCTGTCATGTTTCTCTTTGGTAATCAGAGGGTTTGGGACATTTCACTGTTCTTTAGTCCAAGTGCTGGGAAAATATAGAACCAGTCTGCATTGTTTGCAGCTAGAAAGCAACATCCTTCATCTTGAAACATCAAAAGTGCAATTTTGGACTTTTGCTGAAACACACACACACATACACCCAATTATTTGGCACCTATTACTCTTCACTTTTAAGATATTTTTCACCTATGACACCCACTTTTTTTCATGGAGAGGGTTCTCCAGCATGAATCAGGTTTGTGCAGTTAGTCCTTCTATGTCACAAGATGGTGAAAGGGCTCCTGCCCCCTAACCTGGGCCTTCTCCTACACTTCTCCTAGCCTTCCATTTCTTTAAAATACATTTTAAAGCATTATGCTTGCTGCATTCCATTTCCTCTCCCCATTTAATTTGCTAGTTCAAAATAGATTCTATAAAATTATCCTACTTGTATGTTTTGTAATGATCTCTTCTCAGGCAATGAATAGTAGGGGTAAGCTCTGTCAAGTGAGTCATAAGATAATGCCGGATAATTCTCTGCCTGAACACAATTGCTCGATCCAAGTGCAGATACAGATCAAACTACTACACAAATTTATTTCCCAAATTGCTGTGAAAAGAGACATTTAGATTTCATTTCTGACCCTCCCAGGTTCTTACGTCTATTAGAAAAAGACTGTTAATCAGATGCCTCTTCAGTAGAACTAGAGGGGTGCTTAAGAGATTAATTGTATCTTTTAGAGGAAGGGATATACTTTAGAGGCTCACAGTTTTTAAAAAGAGTCATTTAAGACTTGCAATAAATGCAAGTATTATTTAGGGTGGTGATAATTCTTTTGAATTTCCTCTGAATACAATCACCAATTTATTGTATGCTGAATGTCTGGACTATAACCTGGTAAACAGGTAATTACATGCCTAACTGCATGGACACAAAATCTAAAACACCAGTTAAAGGCATCTTTCTGTTATATAAAGCATCTCTAAGAATGGGTAGTTCTTCCATTTTCTTTTATGTTCCTGGATAAAATTACTTCACCTTTGCTTGCTCTCTTCAGTTTCAGATTTCAAGATCGGTTGCAAACTGTGTTGTTTGAATCCTATCACAACAGAAGACAGTGAGAGTTGTTAGCTAGGGAAGCTGCAGGGCCTGAAACATCCCTCATAGTATACCTAACCACAAAACAATGGGATGCAAATTTGCATACATTTTCATATATTTGAATAAATATATGGATAAACTATTATAAACACAGATTTTAGTTTAAATTGAATTGCAAGGGAACTACAGTTTATCATTATTGTTTTCTTATTTCAAGTTTTCTTCATTAACCATAGCCTAGAATAGTTTTAAAATAGTGAGAAGTAACTCTTAAAAAAAAAGTAAGAAATGTTTCTCCATATTGTTCACTCATATCTCACAGTGGGTTTTTCATATATTCTTATCTGAGTTTTGCTTTTGTGAATAACCACATGGTTGTGGCTACAGTGTAAAAGTTCCACCTGACAGTTGAATGCAGATATGGAATTTGTTCCATAGTGCAGTAGAATTAATGTAGAGATAGGACTGGGGAGTATTTTTCTGTCTGGTTTTAAACTTCTCATCTTCAGCCTCATGGCTCTAGATTTTGGGTTCATCCAGCCCTAGTAAACCCAGAATTACATTTTGAGGAACAGTTTGGTACTTGGCATCTTTGAATATCTGGGCCTCAAGAAAAAACACTAGCTGATTGATCAAAATATGGTTCAAGACTCTTGTTTAAAAACAAACAGTAATTAGATGGTGTAGACTTTCTAAGCAGACTCAAATGTTCTTGCAATGTGCCTTTCTTATTCCAGAATATTAAATTATAAATTTTTTAAAGTACTTCTCTTTCACTTTTTTTTTTTTTTTTTTTTAAATACCTTTGCACCTGAATCTCAATGCTAGTTTCCCAAGTATCAAAGGCATTGGAACTGAAGGGTTTCTGTTTGCACCATATCTGTCACATAGGTTCTTCTCATTTTATACACCTTTTTTCTGTGCAGAACTCATGGTCATTCCTCTGAGCAAACCCCACACCTTTTGAAAATCTGAAAGTGCATTGGATAGCACTAAGATGGTTATTATGTGCCATAATAAAGTGATAGTCTCCATATAGGAATTTTTGCAGGAAAATAACAGAAAAATCCCTGTGTAGACATAGTAAACTATTCCATTTATAAAATTATGAGTTTCAGTGATGAGACTGAACACAGCTTGCACAACTGTCCTTGTATGCAGCTTTGAAGAATAGATTCTGCAGAGCAGTATGCCAGAGTGATTGTAGATTGCTTCAGCCGAGTAATGCAGACTGTTTCACTTCATAGCAATAGGCTTGAACGCATCTGCACTTACTTCGAAACCTCAGGAGACTGGAACAATCTTCATTGAATCCACTGGTACTTTTTCCATTGATTTGTTTTGTTTAACTGTTGCATTAAAACCATATTTGGGCCACAGCAGCACTTAATAAATGCTCAGGTCCTGTAAAACATATTGACTTTATCTATATTACCAAGCAGGGAGTCCTGGAGTCTGAAGAAGCTTCTGTCTGTGTTACACACCAGCAAGACTGTCCTTGGTGTTGGCCTTAGACCAAGACAAAGCTAATTTCTGTGTAGAAGCTCAAGGTCATCCCTTAGGGCAGCTTCTAAGAGGATCTTTCTGCAGTGTGGATGAGCCCAGACTGCTACAGAGGAGAGTTTTAGGTGACAGACTTTTGCTGTGGCTGCCATAATGAAGAAAAATATAGGAAATCCATGGTCCATCAATTGCAATACTTTATACATCTTTGTGGAATTTTGTTGAGAATGTGATGTTCCTAGTAAATGAAGGTGTTTCTTTAAGAGACAGTTCTACTACATCCTGAAAACATTCACATAGCATATAATAAAATTATTAATATAGTTTTTAAAATGAAGAACATCTTCCTTAATGTCTTAGTTGTAAGTGCCTGAAGAGGCTCATAAACATGAAAACCAGTATCTGCCAAAGGGAAATGCTTGAGGTCCAGCAACCCAACCATTAATGTGACCCACTGGACAACCCATAGTACTTTTGGGAATAACACATGGAACTCCTCCAGGTTTGCACACAGCAGGGCACAGTGGGGCTTGAGCCTGATGAGTACTTCAGTGTTCTAAGAGTATCCACACTTCAACAGCTGGAATTGAAGCAAGTAATAAGAAAGCTGTGTCTGTGATAGCCCAATAAACACACACCAGGTTTGGAACATTAATGAAAGCCAAATAATATGAACTCTGCTGCCTCACAGTTATCAACAGGTTTTTATATATCCTTTGTTACTACCTTGAAGAAAATGTGACTATTAAACCAATACTGAGTCTTTTCTCCAATGACTCGAAAGGATACTAACATTTGAGTCATAACAATGTTTGTTATGAGACTACTGAAACTTTTCTCATTGTGAAGGGATTGTAACATTGGTGAGCATCAGAGTACTCCTAAAGGGCATTGGTGAGAAACAGGTCCTTCATTTCAAAATTTCATGTAAGTGAAAGCTGCAAACAGACAAAAAAAATCAGTCACATGATGTGCATGGCACATATAGCAAAACATTTTCCCCGGCAATTTTCATTCTGATGTCTTCTTTCACACATTGTATTATTAAAAAGGAAAATGGAAAACACAGAATTAGATTTTTCACAGATGAAGAGATGAAGTTAATTGTGCATTGTAATGCATGCAGAGGTAGAAAGACACTTTAGCAGCAATGAGCCATCTGCATGCCGAGGGTTGCAAGGATTCCTACTTAGTTCAGGAAGCTTGGAGAGGACAGACAGCAGTATCGTCTGGGACCCTCCTGTAAGCAGTACTCAGCACCTTAAAGCTAGAGAAAAAATCTGCATTCCCTTCCGTACACAAAGGAATAAAACACTGTAGCTTAATATGCATCTCCACTGAAAAATAGGTGCAAAGCCTTGTGTTCAGATGGTACAGAGACAAACCGTAGAACACAATCTTCTGCCATAAAAATTCATGCCTAATCCTTTGCCATGACTGGCAGTCACAGACAAAGAAGCGTCACCCACCAAAGACTGCGAAAAAAATTTTCACCCACTTTTTAAAAGCATAAAGGACCTGAGAACTATTGTGACAAACTTTTAGTTTGGGTTTTGCTCTTTTTGTTGTGAGCAACTAAAACCACATATATGTATAAATTTAAATAGAATAAAATCATAATTTATTAATCTTTGTACTTCTTATCAGCTCATCTTTTTATTCTACATTTAAATATCTGATCTTCCCAGACTGCTATGTCATACCAATAGGGAACTTCAGAATATATTGTAATTTCAGCTGGTTTTTTTCATTACTGAGTTTGCTTTCTTCTGGCCCTTCTAGAGCTGCTTACGCAGCCAGATGTATTAGAACATGTGCACATGCTCTTAGTCATGCCTGTGACTTTAAAACATCCAAGAGAGAACAATTGAAGCTGGTCTTCCTAGTTTCCTCTCTTATCCTTGAAACTATTATATATTTGTTGTGTCTGGATTACTACTCCAAAAGCTCTACCATGTATCATGTATTGATGGTTCCTTCCAGTTGGAGCATCGGATTACAAATGTCAAGCTTGTGATGCGTTCATCCAAAGAGCTCCAAAACAGCCAGAGCCTGCGGTGGAGGTAAGAGGATGTTCATCATCCTCTCTGAAACCATAGTTAGGCATTTGAAGACTGAATGCAGACAGAAACAAGACAACATTTCCCTCTCTAGCAACTCAATCAAAAAACCTGACATATCTGCAGAAAACAGAATGGGAAGGGTCCAAGGTGTCTGAATCAGTCTTCTGGCTTATTGAAACTTCTACCATAAATACTATTTATTACTTCCATCACTTCAGAAAAAAATCCTACCACAACATGTTATGAACTACTTAGAAGCTGCTTCATGAGCTTTTAAGCCACCCCTGTCACAGGGGCAACAACCTCTGAGAAGGAGGCCAGCAGATAGATAGGAGAAAAAATCTTGTCAGCTGTCTGGCTTTAATACAGTGATGCTTTAGAGTCAAAACCCTAACACGTAATTTTCCTTGCAAACAAGCATTCAATGTACAGTCAGCTCTCCATTATCACTGGCAGATTATCCAGTTTCCTGATAAACGGTGCCACTATTGCAGACATCCATACTGGCTCTTTTCAGGCTAGCCCAGGTCTGGCAGAGCTTATTAGCTTAAGCTCTGCATAAATACTTCTGTACGGCTTCCAGAGCCAGCACTTGGGTGCCTCCACATCGTGTTGCTGGAACCAGTGTGCTGAGGAGTGCAATGCAGATACGTCCAAATGGGTCCACAGGAAGCCAGCTCATGTCCAGCAAGGGTTTGGAGTTTGCCAGACTTACATTAACACTGGCTCACACAGGGGTTAAAAAGACAGATAGTTTTCTGTAACTCACCCTTTTCCTGCTTGTTCCCATTAATTCATTAGCATAGTTATTGTGAGTTCAGCCTTAGGCCACAAGAAAGCTCCCAGAAGACTTTAGCCTTAGCCAGGGAATGCACTGAGCATCATCTAATTAACCCCAACCAAAAGCAGGTCCTGGGGACTGCAGCGAGGAGGGAGAGCCAGGGCCATGTTGCCAAGTAACTGTGGGAAGACAGTCCTGGAGCCGGTTCAGTGCCTTGTTCCCCGGCATTCCTGTGTTTCAAGCAGAGCCCCAGAACTCCCTCTTTAGGAAATTTTAAATACAAACAAATTCAGTGTTTGTGGTGTCCTTATCAAGAATTTAAGCAGACCCTGGTTTGTTGCATTTGCAGGGAGATATGCACTGGAATATGACTGAAGTTAATAAATTATAAAAAGCTTTGGTATAATTCAGGATGGGAAATATTACAGAAACACAACCCACTGGTATTTTCAATCCTTGTGCCCTTTCATGTTTTGCTCTGTTTGCTGAGATACCCCAACAGCATGCTAATTATTGCACAGATGTGGGATTTTTTTTCACCAAATTATATTGACATTATCAGCTCAATTTATTTATTCATCCAAATGGCTGCCAGCTGCAGAGAGTTTTGTGTTTTTATTACTCACCTATGCCAGACTCAGACTGGTGACTAAGGGGTGAAAGGTCCCACATTAGATTACTGATCCCTTGAGCCAGCCAGTCCTTCAGACCATGCATTTTCTAATGCATATTTTGTACCACATAATCAACTCAGTTTTCAAGGTGACACAGTCATATTTTTTTAAAAAATAAGGCAAATAAAAAGTTGATGTTCATAACTGCAAGTAACCCTTTTGCCTAACAGATCAGGTTTCAGTTCTGGGGTCACATCTCTCCCTGATTTCTAAAATGTAGCCAAGCATCCCAGGTAAATGTAGATGAGGATGAACATATGCAAGCTTCCTTAAATTTATAGGTGTACATATACACATATATATCTGTATATTCACACATACATTTGTACACACACTTTTGCAATGCAATTATTAGCCTTTTCAGGAAGATTTTTGTTAAATGATTTATGCTAGCTACATAGGAAAAAATTATTTTACTGAAACTAATAAAAACTAAGTTATTTGTTCCAGGGTGGTCCCACCAAATCAAAATGCTTTGGTTTATTGAATAGAAATGTTTCATTTGAATCACACTGATGTCAAGTTGCATCTGCTCACCACCTCATGGGACTCCCACTGGAATTGTGATGCAGATGCTACCTATGATTTCTCATGGACTTCCTGGGCTGGCTGTGATGTTCTGTGTTTTCCTTTATGAGCAAGACATGTAGGATACTCTGAGTCATTATGTTTGCAAGTCTGGTGGTAAATATACTACAGCAAATTAGCCCTTCCTGTAAGGCAGGGTGCAATAAGATGACCAAAGTACAATGGAAACTGAAGAGTTATTATACATCAAACATTTCAACTTGATTCAGTGCACTGAAATTAAATATTTCAACATAGGACTGCAGAAATAATTAATTTCAATTACAATACTAATTTGTAAAGTATTACATTATGTACAAACTGATTGTTTCAACTTTCTGATTCCCAATAAATTTAAGTATTTGGACTGCAGAGGAAAAAAATGGGGCTGAAATTCCTGGGGTTTTTTTAATCTATATCAGATAATCTAATTCCTACTTAGATATAACTCATTTGTATTAAACAAATTTCACTCCACTGATGTGAATTCTGACTTTTAACCTACCATAAGACATTTCCTCCACCCATATTCCCTCACAATCCCCATGTAACAAGCAACAGAACTGAGGGCAGTACAGAAGATGAGGGCATACCCACCTCCTCTCACTCGCAGCTTGACATCCAGAGGGAAACTCGGCGGGACATAAAGCTTGCATGCATAGAGCCAACAAATCTGCATTTCCTTATGCATAGTAACCAAAAGAACCTTATGGTCAACTTCAGCTCATAGGAATTCAGAGATACATCCCGTACAGCCAGAAGGGTAGACCAGCAAGTTTAACAGTGGGACCAAGATTGCAAAGCCGAGCTGCCCAGCCAGTGTGAGTGTACTGCGCCCACTTCACTGGTGAGCTTGCAACACAAGATAGCTTTGTGCAAGAAAGGGAAGGCTGGTTTTTTGGGGGACATGATTTCAAAGCAAAAGGATGGCAATGATTTTGCAAATATGTGATGAAAGGTAATAGCACAATAGAAGTATAATTTTGATTAGAAGTAAGGAATTTGAGGAGGTCTAATAGTAATACTGGAGCAATGCAAACCACAAAATTATACTCAGAAGAATCTGGGATAGAGAGCACTGACATACCCAGTGTTAACTTTTTCAGGAATTTTCCTGCAGGTCAGCCAGGGTCTGCTGCCACACAGAGCATACGGCCTTGAGCAACAAATATCTGGTTTTTTCCAGCCTAGCCTTTTTTGCATTTCCCAAATCCTCACTAAGCAGTGCAATTGCACAAGTTCTTCATGGTCTAGGAGGGATCAGGAAAGAAATGTAATTACTCTTACGAAGACTCCTCTTCATAAAACATTTTCTGGCTGTTGGGGTGGATAATATGGCCCTAATTACTTAAATAAGTCACCAGTGTATAATTTAAAATTGAGACCTAGATACAACTGACTGTTTTGACTGTTTACTGTGGAAGTAAATGTGGCTAAGAATGGCACACTTTCCAGTTTGCCTACGGCAGTAAAAACCCCTCAAGCCAGCTCTGTCAGGAGTGGCGCTGACATGCATTAATGGTGCAGTTACCAGTAGGTAATTTAATGCGATTAACAGATCTCATCACTAGTCCTTAAAGGAGTGCACCACATTGCAAAATTTCAATATGCAGCTTGTAATTGGTGCAACATCCATTCAGCCAGCAGTTCCAGCTATTCTGATTTAATCTTCAGCACTCTGTTCTGGTTTATATTGCACCATGGTTTTCTAAAGATTGCAAACCAAGATCTGACTGACCTCCTGCCCTAACCCATGAAACACCCACAGTGAAGTTACAGGTCTCACCTAACTAGGCCTTATGGCCAAAAGCTCCGAAGGGGAAAGATAAATGTACTCCCTCTGTTGGTGGAAAAGGAAAAATATTACTAAAAACACCCTAATCCACAAAAGCTACTTTGTCTGTAATTTATTTCTTTTTTTCCAGTAAAACTTCATATAAAGTGGATTTGGGCAGATACAGGAATGGCAAAAAGGAGATGTAAAAAGAAAATGGAATTCTTATCATATATTTAATAATGAAATTATTTCAAGTACTATGAAATTTTAGAAATTGTTTTTGCCTTTTCTCTATGAGGGTCTTGCTTTGAGGCCTAATACACTCTGAAGGGTTCTGCTATGTCAGAAGGAAAACAGAACTAAAAAGGAAAATCCAGCCTTAATGCTTCATCATTAAAATTTGACAAGATAGTGATATCCCTAAGCAAGACCGAACTGTTCATTTTGGGCAGGAAAGGCCAGCAGTCTGGTCATGCTGGGACCAAGGATCTGGTTAAATCAAAAGCAAATTGCAGATTGTTGCAACTTTCCCATACCTACTGAGCTACACTGCAGCCTGAAGAACCAGCCTTATTGCTTTATTTAGCGAAACATCAGTGTTTCTGGAGTGGCAGCTGCTGCTGTTGGAGAGCAGCAAGCAAAGCCCTTGTGCTGCCCAACTCACGGGTAGCAATACAAGCAGGAAACTGATCTCCAGCTTAATCTCCCGTGTCCCCTTCCCTGCAGCATATCTTTTCCTTCCATTCTTATCTCCTGGTGTAAATATTACTGCCTATACCCACATCATAATAGTTGGTTTTGCATGCTTCATCTGCACTGGAAGTGCAGTAGGTGAAGGTAAGTAGTTGCATTTTAACTTGACCTGCACTCAGTTTGTAGAGTGGCTGGCAAAGACCTGAGTATCCAGAGAGCAGGATGGAACATCTGCAGTTAAAAACATCGAGAATTACCAGGCAGATTATGGATGTGACAGGTATTTGTGTGTTCACAACAAATAAGTCATCAGTAATGGCATCTCCCTTGCTAATAGCCCTTAACATCAAGTCCTGTCCTTTAAAGATCTTTTAATAAGAAAGCTTGTTTGGGACTTGAATTTTTCATGGACGTAGGCTTTATTGGCCAGATTTGTGAGAAGACAAGCCAGGAGGCCCGCATATTGTTCCCCTTGCCTCCTGTGTGCACTGATATATAACAGAATGTTCCTTTCTATTCTTGTTTATTTGTTTAATTAAAATTGAAGAACTCACCTCTCTTTTAAATGAGTGCGTTTCTCCTTAGTATATACAGCTACTACAACAGCTACAATCTTTGCCTGCATTCCTGTCCATTTCATAGCAGCTTTCATCCTGTTCTCACCTGGGATGGCTACTTTGTACCTCATCCAATTACATTGCACCATCTGAATTTTCAGGGTGAAGGTTTTCAAAACAAACTAATTTGCATGATTCCCATTTATGTCAACCCAACCAACCCTATCACCGGAAATAAGCAAACAAACAAAAAAAGAAAATATGCTTTTTCTCTACCTATTTGAACTAAATAACCACGATCTTTCCAAAGAAGTAGCTCCCCTTACATTTCATTTGAATGCTTAATACACATTACTAAATCACCTAAATGCATTATGTATAGAAGTTCAATAGATGTGCTAAAAAAAATAACAAAAAAAGAGAAATGGACACCTAAAGAAAAGTAAGGGTTGATTCTGTCAACAAGTGTATTATACGGAATCATAGGTACATTTTCTATCTGGACATCCTTAACAACAGTGAACAGCATTGCCAAGTGGATAGAGAAGACCAGACTCAGGACCACAAATAGCCTTTGTGCTGAATGATAAAACACAATAGATCCCTCCCTGACTCTGACGGGTGAAAAAATAGAAGTAGGATGATAGGGGCCAGGAATAAAAAACAGTAGAGTGCACTGTTGAAAAAGAATAGTCAGCTGCCTTGATGTTTAAAAAAAAAAAAAAAAGGAATAAAAAACCCAGCCTTGATACAACAATTATCATTAAGAGTGATTTTTCAACCACCTAACTGACAAGTAAATTATCACGTCTGTACCTGCATGTTGAGTTACTGCTTCACCTTCACCAGTAAACAATGAGGGGGGAAAAATTGCTTTGAGTGAGAATTTTTTTTCCAAAGAGCCAAGCTGTTTGTGCTTTCCTCTCTTTTTCTTTCTCTGTATGTTTTGTTGTTGGGGAAAAAAAAAAAGATATAATTAGAAAAAGTGGTAGCATAAAGCCAGGAGAGCGTTTGCTAGAAATCAGGGAAATTGTGTCTCACTTGCCGTTATCCCTTCAGTTATCTCCCTCCATCTCTGCTTTATTCCTATAACCTTCCCTAAAAATATTAAAAGGTTGATTAATATTTAGTAAAATAAAGGCCTTTATTCTGCTTTATTGAATGCTGAAGAGGTATTAATGAGCAAATGACTAGTGTGTCATGTCACAAATATATAGAGCCTATGAATCCATCTAAATTCAGCTCTACTTCCCTCCTTTATTTCCTGGCATTTCATAAGAAAGAAACCTTAAATCTTTTTTTTTTCTCCTTACAACTCTTTTATGAAACAGATATCCAGGGAAATTAATTTTTAAAAAGGGAGGACAGTGTTCTTACTGCAGCTTGATCAGAAGACAACAATAATTAGGTATCACAAATAAACATACCAACATAGGGGAAACTCAGAGTAAAATTTTAAAAAGTTCCTAAGATGCTGAAAACATCAGTCAAATGAATCACATCCCAACAGGGCCTATTTTATGTCAGTGGAAGCCTAATGTAACCAGCTTGTATATAAACATTCACAGAGCAAACACCTAAAGGTAAATGAGATGAATCCCCACACAAGTGTCTGTAATTCTGCTTCTTTCTACACCCAGACATGTCTCAGCATTGATGGAGGAGAACACCTCTTATGTTCTGCACAAAAGGAGGATCCAGAAACAACTAACTCGTGGCTCTTCTCTGAGAGGGTCCATCCAGCAGGTTTTGTTGGAGCCCTCCCAGTGGACTGTCTCCCTGCACCATCTTAACCCACATTCCCCTGCTAGACTATTATAGTGTAGAAGTCCAAGGCCACTAGGGGGTTCAGCATTCCAACACTGCTTCACCAGCCTTGGCAGGTCCTTTGGGTTCTCCCAACCCTGGAGGACCCAGCTGGGTGTTTGTGGCTTAGGTGCTTCAGGTCACAGCCCAGGAGGTGAAGCCAAAGTGCCACCATCCTAAAGGGTCGTGAAGGAGCTGAGGAGCTGACATGCCACCCCAATAACAGTTCCCACTGGAAGGACAGGACAAACACCTGGCTGTGCTAACCTCTGTGGCGGCTCCAGGGGAACCACCACAGCTCATGAGTCAGGTCACTCAGTGGCAAGGATGCACAGCCAGATTGAGTCCTGGGTTTACTTCTTTGTTCTTCATTTAGACTATTTTTTCTCATCTGATAATATGTTCCAGGGTGAAGATATTCTCACCCTGTCCTATAAAACCTATTCCATTGTACAAACCCCAGAATTCAAGAGGAGCAGTCAGGAAGAGAGGCTACACATTACTCTGTGGATCTTCTCCTTGGAAAAGGAAGGAATGCCAGCCCCTTGTTGCTGCAGCTATGTATGCCTTTTATGTGAAAAAGCCATTAAAACAGAGACTGAAATCTGAAATTCATGACAGGAATATGTCTGTCTTTCTTCCTAGCTGACTGTAAAAACAGAGTATATAGTAAAGGAGCTAACAAAAAATGCAGATACTGAGTGTCATGTACGAAAAAGGAAGAAGTTATTTGTCATTTTAAAAAGGGGTTAGTATTAGTTTATACTGAATAAGAGATCCCTTTCTTATTTATCAACTATAACCCCACCTGCTTTGGATTGGACCTGATGCCCCTACAGACCGTCCTCCCAGTTCTCCTGTTCTCCAGAACCCAGACAGTAATTCCTGTCACCAGATTCCCATGACCTGCTCAGGAGTTTTTTCCCTCTTTCCTCCATGCATTTTGCAACCTCTCTCTTTCAAGTAACCCTAAGAAAAGCAGAGTCATCTGAAGTCAGGACTGAGAAGGATTCTCTTAAAATACGAGAAGCACACAGGCTGTGGCAGCTGCAGGACACTCTAAATGCTGAGTGCTGACTTTAGGTTCATTGTCAAAAAGCATTACAGTCATGCAGCAAAACCCAAACTAAAACTTTTTTGTCTTTTACACCATCTCACATTATTTAGATTTTCAAATGAAAGTTTAAGCAACCCACAGTTTTGCTTAGTGAATACAGTAAGCTTTGGGGATCACTGTCAAAAACACCTCCTTTGCATCGATTCAGCTGATTTCTTCCTTGTTGGTGAAGATGAAAGTGTGCTTCTATCTTATGTTTTCTTCTTCTTAGACAATGAAGAACTCATTTCTTTCAAAAAAGGAAAGGAACTAGATCAGCAAACTTATTCTCCCCTTTTCCAGTGTTTTTTTGACTGCATAATTGAAACGCAGGAAAAAAATGCACAAAAGCAAGAGGCACAGAGGTTTATATCACAGGTACCTCAAATAACTTAAAAGTATCCTAAGTGTGTATAGCCTGTGAATATATTTCATGCCTCACTCACTGAGAATTAGCATTGAAAGTCATCACAGTGAACACAGGGAACTGGATGAATTTCAATCTACTGCAGAAACCAGCCACTTATGTTGTTTGATGTCATCTGCAGTCACATCACTGCAGACATCTTTTGCAAGACTAGTAAAAGAAACGTTGTCATTTTTGACATGGCTGCCTGTCCCTCTTCACTGCTCGAGTGACAGCATTCATCGCTCTCTTCCCATTGCTCAGTGTATATAACAAACCCAGGTGCAGAGATGAGTCTCCTAGGCTTCCCTTTGAAGAATGTCAGATCAGCTCTGTTTCTTTTAAAACCGGTCCCTTGTACCAGCTGACATTTCTGCAAGCCACACAACACTGAGGAATCAAGATTTCAGGCAACTGATACCACTTTGGGGACACAGAAATGGTAATCTAGATGCAAGCTACAAAGCCAAAATTAACAATACATGCAACTGAATGTTGCTGGGATAGGAAAGCACACTGCACCATTGAGATAATTAAGGAAAAAACAAGTATCAAACAGGTGAAATAATTCACATTGAGCACTGCTCTTATTGGCCTCTTCACTCGTCACAGAACATCAATATTGTGTTAATGAACCGTCCTCTGCAAGCTGTACCAAAGGGCAAAATGGGAGTATTTGTGATGATGTAAAGGAGAGAGATCAGTCTACCTAATTTTAAGCACTTATCTTAGGTACCCAAACACCCAGCTGTTGGGTATTGGACCCTTTCTACAGTGAATGGCGTGTGGAAGAAGCACCTCTGGGGTTGCTTCCAGCCTCTTGAGGTCTGAATTGCCTTCTAGTGGTGCCTCTCACTTTTCACTGTTCAAGAAGAAAATGAAAAACCTTAATTTAGGAATCTCTGACCTTCTCCTCCAAGCCCTCCTCATCCTCCCCTCAAAGGCCTAAAGCTGGATTATGCTTCAAAAACCTCAGAGCAGAACCTGAATGCTGGGATGCAGTTTCCTGCCTAGGAACAAGGCTGCAATAACTGCTGTGGAGAGGGAGATGCTTTGGGAATTATAGTTTTGTTCAGAAAAGAGTCCAGAACTTGCCCCAATTATCCAAAGTTGTATGCTTGCTAAATTGGGCTAGAAATCTCAGCTCATGTGATGGATCAGTAGTAATGCTTCTTGCAGTGAAAAATAGGAATATTTAAAGCCTTCCGTGGAACTACAACATTTCTCACACTAGCCTTGTAGAGAAGCAAGAGCTAAAGTAAACCCATATGTGTCAGTATGTTTCAGATTCTCACGGGCATCTGGGTAGAAACAACTTTTGAAGAGATCAATTCAAAAAGCACTTTTTGTCTGTACATTCATGGTTATTCTTTACAGAAACCAGCCTCTCAATGAAAATTAACATAGTTTTTTGTCTGTAGGTACGTTTGTGGTTTCTGTTGGTTTACAGTTCAGAGATTCTGACTAACCTAATGCAATTACTGCATCAAGAAATGTCCTCATTTATACAGATAGCCATATACAATCAAAACTAAGTTATTTCCCACACCAATGCCATACAGATTAAACATTGCTTGCAAAAACCTGAAAAAAACACCTTTACATTAAAAAAATTTAGACATATTCAACACTTGAGCAAACTTACAGAAATGGGGAAAGGAGAGGAGGAAACAAAAGTCATAAATGAAATTTAATTCAGTTTTTTATTTTATCCTAAATGGAAATCACTACAGCAATGTTGCACAACAGAATTAGTGAAATTTTTTCAAAAAAGGCAAAGTGTACCTTTCAGTTAAAATCTGTTTTAGGAAACACTGTTCTTGATCATGAATAATGGAGACAGGTTAAGCATTACTGGCTTTAGCTGAGGCTGCCTTACCCTGTTCATAACCAACTTTCCCAAGCCTCTGAACTGGGCAATATAAAAGCTCAAAAGGCTGAAGAAACTAATATAGTGCCGGTGTTGTCTCTTTGAATGTGATGGATTTGTGATTCAGAAAACCTGACATAGGAGAAGGATCCTCATCTCACTTGAAGATCATCCACATACCCTGTTGAGAACTTTAAAAAAGCAGAGAAGACACTGAAGCAGAACAAGGGGCATGGGATTTTATCGATCTGTTGTTATTCACAACTACATCTGCTGCTACAATTTGAAAAGGCAACTTAGTTTTTGAAGCCAGATAAACTTTCTGCTTGCTTTCAATGAATGGGGATCCTTAGGAAATTACTTTTAAATTCAGTATGCCCACAATATCCGTGCCCTGGGAAAAGGTGGGTTTGGTCTGCTGGAGTGTCTGCAAATGGCTCAGCAGTGGTCCTGAAGATTTCATGTTGCTTGGGTGGGACCATCCGTGTGCTGGTAGAGCAGCTGTTCTCACACAGAATGCCAGGGACATTCGAGGATGCTGAAGTGCACATGAACCCAGACACGGCCCAATGAGAGGCTACTAGGAGCAGCTCTGCCAGGGCCTGGTGACACAAACACACAATAAATGTTTGGTGGTTTTGCGGGGGGGGGGGGTGTTTCATGTATATATATGCAAGCTTCAATGCCTGGGTTGAACTTCCCAGCTCCCATCTGCTGTGCACAGTATGAAACATCTCACTGTGCAGGAGCCAGAACAGCCATGCATTCTGCAGAAATCCCACTCACGCTTTATTTCAGTACATTTCTAGAGGTGCAGCTTGTGCTGACCCCAGGAATGGGAGCGATTTGCATTCACACGCCAGAATCAGAGGTTTAGCCGCTGCCTTCCTCTCCATTTTCACCATTTGACCTGTTGCTTTTCTCCAGCTCAGCTGACATACATAGTGCATTATGCTTCCAACAGCAGAGAGTACATTAAGATTCAGGGTATTCTCTACATCCTGTGCATTTTTCATTACAGCTATTGATATTATGTATTAAAAGACTAATGATTTAGAGCCTCTAATATCAGGAAATGATGTCTCTAATGATGCATCTTTGACCTCAGGCCTGGAGTCTGCAGCATAGTTTCCTTGTCTGTATGGATGTTTTCTAAAAGCCTGGATGAGTAGTCTGTTGGCTAGTGCAGCAGCTGCTTGAGCCTTCACCTTTGTCACTTTGTGGTACTTTTTATTCTTCACAGACTGCTTAGAAAACAAGCCAGAGCACTATAGATGTTTGAGGCAAAGCATGTGGCTGGTGATGGGTGAAGCTTCATTCAGTATGTAAGTTGTCTGTAAAAAAGAAGTGTTATCTAAATTTCCTCTGGTTTGCTAGATGCTAGAATTTTGTATCACGCAAGAATAGCTTAAATCCAGTCTGCAAGTAGGCAAAAAGAAGGCTGATAAAAGCAGATGATTGATCTAAAGGTGCACAGTATTAGTTCATGCTTCATATGAGTGGAAGGCATTGTATGTTTGGGACCTCAAGTTTCTCAACACAGAAACTTAAAACTTCAGCGCTGTAAGCCTTTTCATGCTTTAGGACACAATACGAATGTTCAGCTCACTCTGACCTGCCTTATTGTTTTGCAGGTAACTTGATTTCCTGAGCTTCTCCTCATGTTGCAGAAAAAAATCTTTAAGAAGAGTACCAACATGAATCTTCAGCATGCAAATAATAAATCCTCCCTTCAAGGGAGTCATAAGAAAACATGTTTATGCAAATGAATGTTTCAAAGGCCAGTGAAATATTAGGCAGACTGAAGAACCTTTTTTTTTAACATTGTTTCAGCCACACACATCTTGCCTTCACTGGCAAATGTCTTGCTGTGTAAAGTTTCATTACCAAACTCATTTCTATAATCCATTTATTGGTCTGGATTTTTTTTTCTCTGTAGGCTTATTTACTGTATAGAAAAATGATGATGTAAGGCTTGCCTTAGGGAACTGAACTAACATAATTTCTCTGCAATTTACACTTTTTATTAAGGTTTTCTTATTAAAACTGCCACTTAAAAGGACCAGTTCTGAATCCCTTCATTATTAAATAGCTCCTCATGTGAATATGTGCTCCAAGATACGAAGCACTGATCCTGCAAAATCATAAACATGTCATAAACATGCTTAATTTTATACACTTTGAGTGACTACATCCAATTCACAATGTAATAGGGCTCACAAGTTGCAATTCAGCAGAGTACTCAGACATATGCCTAAAGCCACCTTTCTTCAGTAAAACCCTTCTGCAGGCGGATTTTCAGTAATATACTCAGGCATATATTTAATTTTAAGCACATGCTTAAGTGCTTTATTGAGTTGGGGCCACCACGTCTTGAATGAAGCACATCAATAAGCCTATGTAGTACAGTCTATTACTTCATATGGAAAGCAGTCAAATATGTATTTCCAAATACATACAATGCAAAAGTTAAATCAATAGTGTAAAACACTATTTTTGAAAGATACTCAAAATCAGTATTGACTAAAAATATGGTGCTTGATGGCAGGTGCCCCTTTCTCAGTTTAGATCTCACAGGAGAGCACTACATCTTCAGTGGGAAGGGATAGTTGGGAAACAGATCTCTGATTATATACTGATAATTTAGGTATAATCAGTGTTGACAGTATTTTCTCAATTAATTAATTAAAGATACAGTAGAATCATAGAATCTATAAGATTGGGAAATACCTCTAAGGTCATTGAGTCCCACTGTTAAGCCAGCACCACCATGTTCACCATTAAACCACATCCCCAAGCATGACATCCATACACCTTTTGAATGCTTCCAGATGTGGTGATCCCATCACTTCCCTGGGCAGCCTGTTCCAGTGCCTGACCGCCTTTTCAGTGAAGAAATGTTTCCCAGCATCTAATCAAAACCTTCTCTGGCCCAACTTGAGAATATTTCCTCTCGTCCTGTTGCTTGTTACTTGGGAGAAGAGACTGGTGACC
>JAWWMO010000121.1:97276269-97331149 GCA_035047845.1 Dendrocincla fuliginosa
TTTCCTCTCGTCCTGTTGCTTGTTACTTGGGAGAAGAGACTGGTGACCACTTTGCTACCTTTCATGTAGGCAGAAAGAATGATAGATCTGTGTCCCTAACTTTACTTCTGTTCTAATAAATATGACATTTGACAATAGGAATTGAAACAACCTTGGAGAGTCACTTAAAATATTTTGTTTTCTCTTTAAATCTTAATCAATAGTAAAATACAATGGCAATTTCAACCTTTCAGGTATTCCCATGTCACCTAGAAGGAGACAAGGTTAGACTATTGTCTTCAACAGTCCCTGTTTCTCCTGACTACAGTCCAGAAGCCCCAGCATCTGCCTCAGGAAAGGCAGCTCCATTCTTTTTGTAGTCATATGGATGAAAAAGAACATGGTAGAACAAAAGGGCTTCTATATACAGCATTGAAAGATATCAACTCCTTCTGGAAAAAAAAAACCCTCTGCTGATTGACTACTGAAAGTGAAAGCAAAATAAACTGGAAGTAATAGCATTAGAAAAGCAGTATTAGAAAAACAATAGGATTAGAAAAGACCTCTGCACCAGTCTCAAAATTATATCTCGTGCGACCTTTGCGTAAGAGTTAATAATAGTAATTTCAAGTGAGCTGCATAGTTTACCTTATGACTTTACCACAAGAGATTTATAAGTCACCCCAAACCTATGTCAAGAAACCTTTTTACTACAGGGTCATGCATTCTTTATTAAGAACTGCAGACAGTTCTGAGAGTTTCAGCCAGAAAAATACGGACTGAGATGAGGGAATTATGAAGAAAAAAAGAAAGACACAAAATTAACTAAGTGCTCAAAAGACTAATTAGTGGACAAAGTTGAAAATAGGTAACTCTGTGCCATTTAGTAGACAAGAAGGTGAAATGTATAAAAAAAACAAGCATAAAGAAAGAATGTTAATGCCTTACAAACTAGCAACATATTAAAAGAAGATAAAATGGGAGAAAGGCTTTCTGTAGTTTAGATAGCAGGAAACATCCGTTACTGCTAAGACCTATTAATATCTTCTCCTAGACAAGTGGCAGAAGCCCTCGCACCAATTTAATGCTAACTGGAGAAAAACGGAGAACACTCTGCAGAAGAGCAGTGCTCCCCACGGTGGTGTGCTCGATGATGAAAGAGGTGTTCGCCTGACACCCAGAGCTACAGCTTTAATGAATCTTCATTTTCTGAGTCTTCCCCCTTAAAAATGACAATATGCAAGTTCTATAAAACATTACAGGCTCTCTTGACTGCTTTAAACTGTACTGATGTGCAGGCAGATGTTTTTCACCTGATCCAGATATTTTTTCCAACATTTTTTCTCCTTCTGCAGCCCTTCTTTTCCTTGCAGGGTGGTGAATGGGAGCCAGGAGTACACTTGTGAGAGAGCAGCTGTTTTGAACCGGAGCAGGCACACCTCTGCCAGGGTAATACAAAGAGCAGTTAGAGAGCCACTGACAGTTCAAAGTGTCTTGCTTTCATTATGCTGCACCTGCCATCAACCTCCTTACATCTGTTAAATTCCCTTCAGAGGAATGTTGTTTTTATGAGGAAAAATGAATAGCTCCCTTTCACTAGATGAAAACCTGTAGATGTATGAAGTTAAGACAATTATTAATATTAAACTAACATCTACCATTTAATAGCAGCTTCTCTCGAGACTAAAGCAGTGACATGAAATACTATTGTTACAGAAGGAGAGACTTACAGCTTACTATAAAAGCAATGCTCTGCTTACGTGTGTGGAGCCACATGTGACAAACTGTGGCAGCTTTCATAGGTTTAATGAGTCTCTTTGGAGTTTTTCTTGCTCTGGTTAGTCATAGGCAAAGCAGGGAAGAAGCTGCATGCAAATACATACCTCATGTGAGTAGCTGCACACCAAACAGCAGGAAGCATAATGAGCAGAGATGGGTTTTCCTGTGATCTCTTTTCATTGCTTTATACACAACTGGAAAAAAACAAAAACAAAAACAAAAACAAAAAAACTCACAGGCCAGGCAACAGAGCAGTCTGAGTCTTTCTGGTTGTACCCAAACTCCAGAGTGCAGGGTGTGATATGCAGTGGCAGGCTGCAAACTCTGCTCTTTATCCCTGGTCATTACTATGTTAGGAACAAGTATTCTCAATCTGGTCGTACTCTGAAGAAAGTAAAATAAGTTGTGTACCCCTAAAATTCCTGCTGCATGTTTGCTTCTCTAAACCCATCCACTGCCTACACTGCATTGAGAGCAAGAGGACCCAGCAGTATTCTCTTTCTCAGCAGAGCTGTAAAGAAACTGGCTCAACCCTTCCTTGTGGTGTTCCTCTTTGTGGCACTGACTAGAAATGTTGTGTCTGAAGTTCACTGGGCTATAAAGATATACCAAATGGTAGTGAGGTCTAGTATTGTGTTGGTGTGTCATGAGGGATTTCATTACCCATGAGAAAGACCAGTCATAGAATCATAGAATTATAGAATGATTTAGTTTGTAAGGGACCTTAAAGATCATCTTATTCTATCTCCTGCCCAGTATACCAGGTTGCTCAAAGCCCCACCCATCCTGGCCTTGAACACCACCAGGGATGAGGCATCAATCGCTTTTTTTGGGCAACCTCTTGCAGTGTTACAACATACTAAGTAAAGAATTTCCTCCTAACATCTAATCTAAATCTGTCCTCTTTTGATTTAAAACCGTTCCTCCCTGTTGTATCCCTACCTGCTGGAGTATAAAGTTCCTCTCTATCTTTTATAAGCCCCCTTTAGGTACTGGAAGGTCGCAATGAGGGAGCCTTCTCTTCTCCAGGATCAACAACCCCAACTCTCTCAGCCTGTCTTCATAGAAGAGGTGCAAACAGCCCTCTGATCATCTTCATGACTGTCAAGAACCCTAATATCTCACTTTAGCTTGTCTGACTTTCTCAAAATTCTAATTGTTTTCCGCCAAAGTGTGTCAGAGTAACACTGCAAAGAGTTCAAAGCTTTCTTCATGCACTTTTTTTCTGTTTTTGTATTACCAAGATGGAGATCCTGAATTCGTGTTTGGAAAGGATAATTATTCTCTTATGTTTTCTATATGCAGTTTTGCACTGGGTGGGTAGTGATGTGGATTGTACTGAAATTAAAGTTCCTGGGATATCATTCAGCTTTACAGGTCGCTTATCAATCTAGTCAATGAAAGCCATTATAGTTTCTCCTATGATCAACCCAAAATGATAGTCAAAAACATAAAATATAAAAAATCTTGCATGACAGGATGATCTCCCTCGAGAAGAGCTTGCCCATCAATTATCACATTATGTGTGCTACCTACACCAAATAACTCTTGTTATTAGTCATCAGCATCTGTCTTTGGTTCAAGAGTTATTTGTCAAAATGGAGTTGCCTTAAATTGCCTATTTATTGCTCTTCTTGTTCCGTCTCAGTTTATCTGTTCTTTGTCCTTTATCAGTGCTCTTCTCAGCCTTATCATCTTCTCTTCCCTTTCAAAGATCCTTGAATAATTGCTTTCTCTAACACTGTCCTGTTTTTCTAGCAATGTGTAAGAGATGTAGCTCCTGTTCTCAGCTGTGTCAATGAAGTGTGCTGAACTGCACTTATTAAAGTAGGTACAATAAAATAATCAAAATTAGCACTGGAATATTAACCTACCATTGAAATCTTTTCTCCTTTGTGGCAAAGTAAGTCCCAAGTTGTCTCTGAGACCAGTAACTACATAGTCTTAGCAGCCTGCTCATAGGAAATCTATAAGATCTATAAAAGATCCATCAGCTCCAATGTTTCAGATTAAGAGAGGTTTAGCAGCATAGACTCCTGTATCCATAAAACTCTGAACACTTTTCGACCTTCTCAGATGGTCTTCTTCTCTGCAGAGATGATTATAATACACTTTGTTAAAAATGGAACACCAGCAGCTCCAGACTCAGCAACAGCAATATCCTAGAAAGCAGAATATCTCCCACGGCAACACAATGCATCAAGAACAACCTGACAAAAAAATTAGATTTTTTTCTTCAGTTTTTCAAGGTGGGTTTGGTGGGGGTTTTGTTGTTGGTTTTTTTTGGGGGGGGGTTGGGGGAGTTGTTTTGTTGTGTTCTATTGTTTGTTTGGTGGGGTGGGTTGGGTTGGGCTGGGTTTTTGTCCCCCAGAAGTGACGAATTTGTCTTTTTTTGTTTTTAAGTTGTAAACAAGACACCATTTAGATGTAATTAGTATATTCCTTAGAAATGTTGCAAGTGAATGCCACCGAGAGAGCAATTGTTACTGCTGGCTTCATAAAAGAAAAAGCTTTCTGTAGCAGTCCAGCATATGTGTCTTTCTGTACATTGGTCATCCTACCAACTACAGACATGCTAACTATTGACCAATCGCCACTGAAAAGGACAGAAAAGAAAATTACTCAATTATTATTAAGCTTTCACATTACTAATAAAATATGCTTTCCATCACTTTGAAGAGGCTGACTAAATTATTTGTTCTTCATCACCATCTATAAAAAGGAAGCAGCAAAATGTCAAGTCATATGAGAAATAGTGTGAGGAGGGACTGCTCATTAAACCCCAGAAAAAGGGGAATTTTGACTAGAACTTAAAATGAGACCAGAACTTACCTTACAGAGAGCTACCTGGAAACCACAGAACTCTTTGTTTGTTGATTTTTTTAGGTCCTATGTTTGAACATTATCCTCGAATCATCAGTCATTTTTCAATATCCAATGTGCATAATCAGTAAGGTCTAGCCCCAACTACTTCTGGTTTTGTGATTGTTTTGAGATACCTGTAGAGTAACACCTTCCTTGAGTCTTGTTATAAGACACCTACACTTATTCAATATAAGGCATTGCTCACAGACATAAATCAACTTCAGTGGCTCCAGACTTCAAACATCCTTGAGTACCCCATGGTAATTATTGTCATTAACTTCCCCAAGATATGTAGTGTTATGGGGACAAACTGCTTTTAAAACAAGCTGGAAAATTCACTTACATATAGTAACACTGCTACCAGTGCTTGGAAATCCCAGTCATTCTAAATGTAGCCTGAAAGAGAGCAGATATGCCAAAGAGCTACCAAATATCACCACCTTTTTATCATGTATTGCTGATTTTTGAACCAGAAATGCTACCGCAATACCTCTTACTAACCTGCTTTCTTTGGTAGTAAAGGGTAATTAGAACTGTCTTTTCATCCCAGGGGAAAAAAAATTATGAGAACTACCTGATTAGGTGTGTCATCATGGCATAAGAACCTGTAAATAAACAAAACGTCAAGGTAATCTAGTAGAATAAAGTGTCACAAGGATCCTGGAAAAGAAAGCATTTCTGGATTATTCACTGGTGCAATCAATAAGCACATACTCACTAAATAAAATTCCTAAATGACAAATTCTTCTATGGGTAAACTGAATAGGAAATAAAGACGGTCCTGCTTCACATTTAAGTCCGAATTTCCAGCACTCTAGTTAAGACTTATTCTAGTCCTGCCTACTCAGACAGAAAACAGCAACTTTTTAAAACAGAGATCAAAGCTTAATGGTAGAGTTACTAAATAAACTGCAGTTGTCACATTTAGAAAGGTGAGCCAAAGGACGTGTCTGAGGTGGCAAACATTCTCCTCTGAGTTGCATGGCTGCAGGGAAAAAATGTAGAATGGGTTACGACTGCAGCCTTGCTTCATTTTAAAAGCAGGGCCAGTGAAATTTCGGGTTAGTGTCAGTTCACTCCTATCTTCATGAGGCAATACTTTGGCTAGACTGTAGCACACTTTGTGATCCAACAATGAATACTTAAACAGAAAGTATGCCCCTGTAATAAGCCCCCACAGTAAAAAAATTAATATTAATGCAACAAAAAAAAGTTGTTCTTCCTTTTGAACCCAGTGAGGACTGCAAAGACAGTGATTATTAAAGAATTCATCTGGTTTCAAAATTGACCTTAACCTGGAAAAAGCTAGGCAGAAGCAGAGGGAAAACTGATTAAAAATTCAATGCAGCATTTCATGGCCTCGGTAACCTGGGACTGGGGTACTCAAGAGCTACTGACAGCTTGCATTTCAAAGCTGATTTGTAAAGTTGCCAACAGGTCAGTAATCAGTAACTTTACAGAGCATGCAGCTGACACAGAAAGCCAAAAAGGAACAACAAAAGACATAATTGGATCTTAGGACCCAAAAGATGCCATGAATGCATTCATTTTTGGCACTACGTATGCTGCATGTTGCGACAAGATATGGTTATAATGAAGGTGATTTGCATATTTTTCATGAAGTTTGGATGCACTGAATTATAAAAATAACCCCCTAACATGAAGCTATTTCACTGGCACTTGGAAATCTTATTTGAAACGTTGACAGTACCACAGAAGTATTTAGTGATGAAAGCAAAAATTTAAAATTAAAAAAAAAAAGTCCATTAGGTCATTACAGGCATCTGTCTTCAAATACTGAATTATTTCCTTCAGTTTATTTAAAAGTTGTTCGTATTTACCAAAGGAAAGAAACCATAAAGGAAACCACCAAAGTAGTTGACTTAAAACTTCAGAGCACTTGACTCTTTGGACTCAAATGGGAAAGTTCTTACCAAGCTGCAGTTGATTTTTGGGCGCTAGATTTTAAAAAGACTAAGCATATCATCTAAGAGCCTACTGGATAAAACTCCTTCCTTTTAATGTCCCCTTGTGCTACCTCTCCCTACTTGTCATCAACCCTGATGACATTATCATGGTTCATATGCAGAGGTTTCCAGGTCAATGACCAATTGCAAAGCTGTGTCCCCTGTCATGAGGCACTGGGTCTGTCCTCTCATACATTTATCTGGCGTGTTTGTTTAACATGCAAACTGCAAGCTCTACTGTCTTCTTGTTTTGGGTGGTACCACGGAGCTCTTGGAAACACTGGCAAACAGCCACAGCTGGATTGGACATGCAGTGGTGTCAGACATGGGCTGATGAACTGGGCAGAGTCAGCACAGGGAAAAGCTGCCCTGTTCCCAAGCTTCTCCCACAGCAACCAGTGCACAAACAGCAGCTGGGCTCACACGAGGCTGAAGCCTGAGGCTTATCACCTCCTCCTCCCTCATGGGACAGGTGGCTGTGGGCCTCTCTTCCCTGCTGAAGCTTGGCTGTAGGCACTGAACGCCTGTGTGAGCAAACACGTAGGGTCTGGTTCCAGGGGGTCTGCCTTTCAGTGTGCTAGGCTTTGACAGGCCTTAGCCTCAGCACAGATGGGGTCTGCACAATCTCAGGGGAATTAGACTGTTAAGGTGTGACTTTGTCATGCCAACGTCATGCCTAGCATCGCAGTGCCACCAGCAGCAAGTCAGTCACACTGCCTTGAAGAAGACCCTCACCCATGCTCCCTAGGGATGCCTCCAACCAGACCAGGGACAAAAGTCATGCCTTGAGAAGGCAAAACATGGAGAGACATTTGCAGCACACCAGGTATGCTCAAGTGGGTCAGACTCAGAAAAAAACATATTTGTTACATTTATAACAGACCTGGATCTTTGTTTCCTGTTGTCGCAGCTGTAGAACTCTTGGCAAATCTTTCAGTTCTCCTTGGGAATTCTTTTCACTCCTGTGTCTGGTCTTTCTGACAGTCCATTTGTGAATATCTATCTCTCTATCTACAGCTGTCATGTATTTTCAGTAGGATGTTAAAGCTGTATATTTGCTGTATTCACTTCAAAGAAAAAAAAATATAAATATTAACATAGAAGTGCATATTCCTCTGGTAGTTTATCAATATATTGCTCTTTTCAATACACTAGTGATAATTATGTGCCAGTTTGAGGATTAAATAATTTATTTTTAGAGATTTTTAAAAGTTCTTATCCTACGAGTTCCCTGCAGGAATTAAACTGTGAGTACCAAAATTAGAATATGCAATCAACCCAAGGATTTGTGGAACCTCGTTTTAGAACAGCAGGCCTCTTTAGCAAGGCTTCAGAGCAAGTAATGGTCAGCTTTATTGTGTTGCTCTTGAAGTTTTTTTCTCTTGTGCTTATAGGAAAAAAATCTGAAGTCCATATGTTGTCATTGGATAGAAACTACTACTTCTACCTTTTGAACTGGAAGAGGTAAATGGCAAAATTCAGCAACACAAATGCAGCAATGCTGCAAGTTTTCTGAATGTGAACCTTGGATGCAGCTTTTGCTTGTTTGCCCTGCCAGGAATGTGGCAGCAGAAGTGCAAGGCTTGTGTGAAAGGAGACAAATGCCCAAGATTACCCATGGGGACATGAACACAGGTTTCCTCTACAATTTAGGGGGACTCTGCATACTCTTTCATGGTTGTTATAAACTGAGTGGTATCAGGGCTTGATGTGGTTGTAGCAACATGAAGTGTCATGAAATGAATATAAGTAATACAGATCTGTCATTACAATGCCAGACTCACTCTTCTTCTATCACCACCAACGCATTCTGAATGCAAATTTATTCATACCAAGCTCTTGTGAAGCAAGAATATGATTTATTTTTGAATATACAAGTGCCAAACTTTAGAGATGGAAAAGATATTACACAAAATATGGTCAGAGGATATAGCTATAATTAGTGAGGGAAAATAAGAAACCAAAATTAAATTTTTATTGGTGAAATCTTTCTATCAATCAGTAGGAATCTTGTGTAAGGACTTAGAGAGCACAATTTCCTGTCTCAAACACTGTTAGGACCACAAGAAGGACTTGCCATAAGATAAGCACTGAATGGAGCAACAGAATGGCACTAACTCCAGGCCTGGTGGAGGTGAGATCGGGTTAGCACATCCTGGGTAATGCATCCACATAATTCCCTCTGTGACAAACTCTGTAAAGAAGCAACTGCTTGTGTGCATATCACTGGTAAAACAAAGATCACTCCAGATTATGGGACAGGTGTCATCTGTGACCACCAAAGGCCCCTCTGCCCAGTATGCCTTCATGGATACTGGGAACTTGGACTGCAAGTTAAGCTACAGTGAAGGGACCTTGAGATAAGATAAAGGTGGCACTATTGACTGAGTGTTGTCTCAGGCCAAGGGGGAGGTTGGCAAAGCTAGTGGAGAAGAATGTACCTCTGATAATGGACACAAAGAATGCAGAATTATGGGCCACAAGGAAACCCAACCCAGCAAGTGTGCTGAAATCAGCTCCGACTGGGTAAAAGGTAGTTCCAACAGGGGGAGATCATGACCACCAACTCATGGACCACCAACCCAAGAAACCCACTGACTTAAAAGAAGAAAAAGGCTGACCATCAGTCTAATTAGCATCAGAAGTAAGAGAATCATTAAACCAATAGAATAAGAGAACTGTGTAGCCAGTGAACATTAATTGCTTTGTTTGCAAAAAATGTATAAATAGTGAAAAGTTTTGAATAACCTCAGGACCACTAGCACTGAGAAGCCCAGGTGAAGAAGGACCAATGGGATGCTGCTGGACCCACAGGTGCTGGCTACCTTCTGCTTGATCTCTCCCTCTCTCTCTCTTTCTCCCCCTTTCCCCTTTTCTATTTCTTTCTGTCTTGCTCTCTCACATTTACTGTTAAATAAAATCTATATTATTGACATCAGCCCATGGTCTTGTTTGTACCTTAATTCAGGCAGAGGCACCTCTCAATAATCAGGCACCTTGTACCTCTATAAGTCACATCTATAGGCCTAATCATTGAAAATATTGCTCTTTCTGAAGCAGTTGGCTAATGAAACCACTGCATACACTGAGCTTAAGACACTTAAATCCATTCGAGCCTGGTTTTAACTGAACAGGACATAGAACCAGTTTGGATCCAGGGCAAATAATTTCTCACTCTAGACATATCCTTCCAGATGAGAGGGCAATTTGTTGACATGAAAGGAATAGGAGGTCTGGTAGCAACTTGCTGCCTACACTACTGCCAGGTGTGACATGTAATTTGCAGTGACTTTTTAGCCCTTTCTACCAGCATTTGGGAGGAAGGCATGCTGTGATGTGCAGGCATGCATGGCTAACTCAGCCACCTAGGGGATGTGCATATCTTGTCAGGTGCATGGTGAAAGAGGCAGGGCTCCACAAGAGACATTCTTGCTTGCTCTGCAACACTCGTTCCTATAATTTATTAAGCTGATGGCCTGTCTCCCCCATTTTAAAAACTGTTAGTAACTGATTCATTCACTAATGTGTTCACACACACAAACAAAATTCTGTGAATACATGTGAAAAAGTCCAAGCTTGCAAGCGCTCCTTTGTTTCAAATACTAATTGAGGTTGCTAAGAGACAATAGTGTCGATATCTATTGCATCATTTCCAAACCCAGGCACTTAAACTCAAAGAAATTAATAGTCAAGAGTATTAAAAATCTCATACTCACACATAATAAAATCTGAACATAGAATTCCTATCCAATAGAAACCAACACAGTGCAACCCCTCCCCTACTCTGACCCTAAAATAATATCAGCCTGATTTTTCAGAAGTACTTAGTTCTTGTAGCTCTGTTAGTATTTAAAAATGAATTCCTGATTGGTGCTTCAAAAAAAAAAAAAAAAAAAAAAAAAGCTTTATTTTCTACCAGCAGTCTAAATGAATACCCTTCTTTGAAAGTGAATGTGAAAATGATTTATGTGCACATTAATGTCATGTATTGATCAACCACCTTGTCATATGTAATTTTACTATTATTTGATATTACAGTTATTCGTTAAGCACCAGGTATATGATTCAAAAGAAATATCACTTATTAAATTTTGGCAAAATAACACAGAGCAAATTGACTTTGAGATATTTCTTAGCTAAATGCATCCCTTAAAAGAAGATATTTGGGAGGGATCTTACCTAATTTTTTGCCATCTGAAAGTTGGGTGTTTAGCCTAAACCAGCCACTTGCACTCCTCTGCAGCAATGTAGAGAGACTGCAATAGAGAGCAATTCATCCAGTCTATCTCAGACACCTATCTTAAAATGCAATGAATTGCCATTTGGAGGAACTTACCGTTCTCCATTTACTATAAGGCGAACCTGGACAAATAGCTTGGATGAAACTCCTAGCTTTAAATGATTAAATGTAGTGAAGATGAATTCTACTCTAAATCAATATAATACAAATAATACATAAAAGCCACAATACACAGGTCAGAGTGAATGCCATTGGGATGAAATACGTATTTTCTTGTTCTAGGTAAGAAGAATGTAGGAGTTCCGCATGTCAGAAAACTTCAAGATTTGCAAGGACCCTAAACTATTAATTTCCTTGCTTTCTATTATGCTAGTTCTAAGTCAGTAGTTCCACTGCTTATGATGAAAGTCTTTTCATGCAGTTTTTAAAAAAAGGATCAAGTGCTTTTTATGTGTATGGGAACAGTTATAAGTCCAGAAGCAAGAACAGCAGCATCTGTTGGATTATTTGCCACTTATGCTAAATCCAGTCATATCTTTGAAGGTGTGGTAGTGATTGTGCTATCCACGTTTCCACATTAATTAAAAAAAAAAAAAAGGTCATCATTCTATGGTAAGTAGATTCTCTTTCCTGAGCAACAGGGTTTTGTGTGAAAGAGGACATGCCCAGCAACATTAACTTGATGTTTTCTGTCTCACATGTTGCAATCTTTTCCCTGTTCTGACAGTCTGCTTCCTGGGACTCCTTTCCAACAGGATTGTCTCTCTGGGCCCCCACAAACCCTGCTGCTCACCTCCTCCTCTTCCCCACCTTTGTGGTGAACGGTGAAGAAAAGATGCACCTTTTCAAACACCAAGGAAGAAATGAAGCAGTAACCTGAGGACGGTAGCTTGCTTATTGTTGTTTCCAGAGAACATCAAAGTCAAACTGGTCAGAGAAGCAGATCCTGCAGGATCGTGAAGAATTGCCAGCTATTTAACTGGTTCCCAAAAGTTTAAACTACTGAATCTGTAAATCTTCAATGAATAAAGCCAACTTGCTTGTAATTCTTTAAATTTTGTAAGTATTTATTTGTATTGTGTACTGGTTTGATCTGGGATAGAGTTAATTTCTTTTCAGTAGCTGCGTTTTGGATTCAATACGAGAACACACTAATGTTTTGGTTGTTCCTAAGCAGTGTCTATCCCAAGGACTTTTTTGTGTCTCATGCCCTGCTAGTGAGGAGGAACATGGAAACCTGGGAGGAGGCACAGCCTAGAAGGGATATTCCACAGCACAGAACATCATGCCCAATCTATAAATTGGAGGAGTTACCCAGAAGCAGGGCTGTTTGGGTTTTGGAGACAGGGGCCTGGCACTGGCCAACAGGTGGTGAATAATTTTATCGTGCAACACTGTTTTTCCTTGGGGTTTAAACTATTATTTTATACTATTATGTTGGTGGTTTTAATGATGATGATTGTTATTGTTGTTATTTACTACCATTATTATTATGTTTCAATTATTAAACTGTTCTTATCTTAACCTGCAAGTTTTACTTTTGATTCTCCCCCCTATTTCACCGGGGTGTGGGTAAGTGAGAGGCTGCATGGTGCTTAGTTGCAAGCTGGGCTTAAACCATGACATATTACCATATTAGCTGTTCAGAGGTAAAACAACAAGCCTGAAATTTTAGTATCTCTAAGCAAAAGTACTTTAATTTGTTTAAAAAAATTAGGTTTGGATGGAGTTTTAAATCATTACCCCCAGTTTCAGTGCCTCCTACATGGTGGTTCACTTCATGTGGGTACTACCAATATTAAAAATTTTACACTGCCCACTGTAAATGTAACTTTCAGATAGAACTTACTGTTTGTTCAGCAAATACATTCATGTGTGTGTTTTAAGTAGACTAAATATACATAGACTGTAGGTAAATATAAATAGACAGTGTACATAATAAATCAGAATGGCCTTGACTACACACTCTTCTGAAGGAGATTTGCTGTAAGTAGAAACTCTGACTATCAAGAAAGTTCACAAAAGCTGCTTGAAGAGCAACTTCTTAAGGAAGATCCAGAGAAAATTCGCAGTACCAAGGGCAATAGTGTTCAATGTGGAAAACTGAAATACAATAATGTTCAAAAGGCAAAGACAAATATAAACCAGTGAACACAAGTATTTTTCTAAATATTCTTCTAAAATATTTGCATTTTTTGGGCAGGGGTAGATTTCCTGAAAACAACTGATAGAAAGCTTGGTTAATTCATACTAAAATCACATTCACTGAAGTCAGAAAACATGTCTTGGACTACCTACTCCTGTTCTCTCATTGCAGGTGGTCAGAGAGCGTTCCCACCCTAAGTGTATCAATTCCTTTTGCCGGATGCAATGGCAGTGATGGTGGAGCAGGCATGGAACTGGGAGGCGCTTTGCAGCCTCAGACAGGCTGGGCAATAGCTCTTCCATAACTGAATGCCTTGAAAGGGGGACTCTTTGGCATGCACATGGAGCAAGGCAAACATCACTGTATTGTTCCAGTGATGTTAAAGCATATTGGTTTTGCATTCTTACTGCAAATATAATCAAATGCTTATGGAAATATCCAACAAATAATTAATATTATATACATGGGCTAATGAAGATAAAAGGAATAAGAATTTCTGTGAATTTTAAACTTGAAGTCTGAAGAAAATTTCATTAATTATATTTAATGACATTAAATATTTAAGATTACTTTCTGTTTGACATTTTATTTTTAGCATTTTTTCAAACATATCATTTTTGTACTGTATATACTTCCTTCTTCAAATTATCACCAATATTATAATAAGAAAATCTTGGACTGAATTGGCAAAACTCCTTCCTGCTGGAGACACCACTGATTAATTTGTCCCAGTATCCAATTCATCACATTGATTAAAAAATCCTGTTTAGGTCATCACTGGAAATATTTCCACTGTTCACTTTTATAGCACATTAAATCCCAGTATCTCAAAGTATTCAGAAACATTAATGAATCTTCATAGCTTAAACATGAAATAGGAAGTAATATTCTCCATTTAAAAAAAAAAAGAAAGGTAAACGTTGTGACATAAAGACAAGCTTTGGTTAAATACCCATTGCTCCAGTCAATACAGGAGATAACTAGATGAAATTCTCTGACCTGTTTTATGCAGAAAGATCAGACAAGATGATCTAATGGTCTCTGATGGCTTAAAAATCTATGGAACTGCCAAATGACTTCTGCAGGGCCCCAGGTTGAGTGACTGAGAGCTACCGAATCAGACCTATCAATAGGAAACAGTTAAATTGCTATGTTTCTCTCTATCAGTATAAATATCAAAAATACAGCAGAAAATTATTTACAAGGAAAGAATTCTTAGCTCATTATATTTGATTATGATACTCTATTTCCAGGGACATTGTTCTTAACAAGCAAGTCTACTTGCTAATTATTAATATTAAAATTTCACTAAATCCATTCCCTGAGGGACTAAAACCTTTTCAAATTTACTCAAAGAACATATGTCCACATTAACAAACAATGAAGAAAATACCTACATGTATAATCCCACAGTTCTATTAGCAAATGCAAGGGAAAAGAAAGCTCTGTAGTTCACTATGAGAGAAAAATATCTTACATAATATCATGGGAAAGCAAGGTCCCTACTGACCTGGACAGTCAGATGTTCTGACATTGTCAGACTTCTAACAAGGTCACCATGAAGAAACAAAATACTGCATAGAGAAAGACTGAGATAGTTAAGAAAATCTAGATTAACATTTTACTTTTGATCTTCCTTTATAAGAATACAGCATTGGTTATCAAATGTACAGTGTATTTTGCACTAAAGTCCTAACACAACTACTTTGAAGGACTATATTGAGTCAGTGTTCAACTGTACAATAAACTTGAAACTTCTTGCTATATTGCCTTCTGGCCTCTTACGAAATCACTTGCAAATTCACCTTATAATACATATAATTAATGCAGTTTGCCATAGACAAATATTTACAAATATTTTCTGCTGTTGTCAAAACTTTCATCAAAGAGAGCAACAGTAGAAGATATCATTATCTAATGCTCTGATATACACATTGCATCAGTTCTGCTTTCAGGTGGAGTTTTGCATATAGCTTCTTGTTTTTCCTGAGACATAAAGCTATATGTCTGTGATCCTCCATTTGCTGTAATTCACTATTTAACTGTTGTATTTTGGTATTTTACTGCAAACTTTTGATGACAGAAATATTATATCACGACTGGAGAACCAGTTTCTTGAACTGAAAATAACTCTCAAACCACCTTGTAAACAGCCTGCTCAAGCCCAGTTGTGTTTGAAACCTATTCCTCTCTGAGGCTGACATTGTACAGTCCTTTGCAGAGGGCACAGATGTCATCCTGGTGTTGAAAAAGAGCTGCTGCAAAGAGATCGTAAGTTTCCATTTGTCTGTTAAGTGATGGATTGCTATTCAAAACTGTCAAAACCACACTACACCTCAGAATCCCAGCCTGCACTAAGGCGACATGGTCTATTGTCCTCCTTCCACACACATTAAGGGTAGATTAGCTTTAGAAATAAAATAAAACTTCTGAAGTCATTGAAGGCAAAGTATTTGATTAGGTCCAGTGATTAGTTTTAGGTCATGATTAGTTTTCTACAGTGTGCAGTGAGAGATATCATAATGAAGTTGCCATAATTTCTGGTTTTTTACAGACAGCTGTCACAGAAATGGCAGGAATTGTTCCAGAGCACAGGACAACTTTCCTTGGAAAGGTAAAAGCCAGTGAGGCAAGCAAGTTTCATTTATTTAAGATTGGAGCTCAGTAAATGATGCTAACATTTTGTAAGGGTTTCACTGGAGCTCAGTCTGACCAATACTAGAGGGAAAGTCCCATTCTCAAATCTGCCCTGTTCTCTCAGCTCTGCAGCTGCTGTACAGGACTCCTGTCCAGCTTTCATGTTGCTCAAATCACAAAAAAAATGGTTAGCTTGAGGGTTTTTATCAATAGATTAATAATAAATTTTAGGCTATGACAATTATTAATATTTTTTTCATTTACAAAACTCTGCACTTTGATCTGTAAGTACAATGCCTTCCATCTCCCATTGCCAACACTGGGACCAGGCCAAACCTGACCTCAGAAGATTGGTTGCCAGATCCACTTAAAGTTTCTGGGTGAAAGTGAGGGTAAACCAGTGAAGATGGATGCCACTCCTTGTTATTTGCAATCGAGCAGAAGACAGGATGCCATCAGGGAAGGTAATGGTCTGTTAGCTACTCTGTGAGGACCAAGCAGGGGACAGGAGAATATGGACATGCCACAGATAGTGGGAGCAGCAGGGAGGGAAAATGCATTCAGGAACGGGATAGTAAATTGAGTGAGACTAATGTAGGGACCAGGAATGATGCAGAGGAGAGGCAGACAAGCGTGAAGATGAGGACGTGGAGTCAGAGTGCAGGCGAATGTGCTGTAGCAGAATGGATGAAAATGCCAAGTAGGAAATTGTGAGAAGAGGAGGAAGTATGGAGGTCAAGCAAATGCTGCATCATGGGAACTATGTGAAACCATGGAAAGAAAACTCAAGCAGGTAGCTGCTCCTGCAGCAGGAACAGAGAAATCTGAGCCTCAGTGGCTCCTAGAAGATAGAATCTCTTGGATGAGTGAGCTGAGAGGTTGCATTTCTGGAAGACTTTTTAAGAATAAACTTTTTTCAAACCTGCAAAAATGGCAAAAAAGGATATTAAAAGGGGCATTTTACATTGTTCTTAAAATCATAGACTATTTTGGAAGCTTATTTTTTACAGATAAGACATTGTTCTGAGAACTGGAATTGTCAGACTTTGTTTCAGAGTTATCATTAGAGTATATAAGCCAATAGAAACCAAGTAATTGTCATTGTTGCCTTTTCTAGAAGGAGCTCACTACAGATATATGTCCTTACACAGAATACTTGTGAATGAGCTTAACTCAGATGAATTTTTGCAATAACACAGACTTCTTCATTCTGTTGCATGAGAAAAATCACTTCTAGGATCCTTCTCTAGAGTTTCAGACATCCAATGGTGTCAGAGTGTGTTAATACTGTACAGTCCAGTGGCTGCCAAGATTTGTCTTTTAAAGGCTTGCCAGTGTCATAGTGTACAGCTATTTTACAGTCCAGCAACTTCCAAGGTTTATCTTTTTGCAGAAACCTATATAAAAGTTACAGCACCTTGGACAGTTTTGATAGGAAGCATCCATAATCACTGAAAGATTGAAAACTATTTGAAGTTGGACACACTAATAATGTTCATTGCTTTCACAGCAGGTGTCACCTTTTACTTTGGAAGTGCACCATGTCAGAGTCCCCTAAGAAGGGAGATCAAATGTCTAGACTGAGGGAGAGCATTGAATAGAGTTGTAAGCAGATGGTTTGGAAAAGGCTTTATTTTTTCTGTGACTTTTTCAGATGTGTTCTACACATTAAAAAGAATAAAGTTGATGCCGAGATTCTGTCTAACTAGCCAGACTTTTTGGGCCAGGGAGGGAAGCCTTAAACACTCTGTACTCTTACTCCATGACACCATGAGTCAAGCAGAAACCTGCTTGGAAGCTGCTGCATCTTACTCTGCAAAGCTCAGGAGAGAACAGGGATGAAGAGCTGGTTAAGCTTTGGTTCTAGTTATTTGTCTCTTTAGGCAGACCTGTTCCTCCACAAAAGGGGAAATAATCTGTGCTAAAAACAATCAGATACCTGCTCTGATGTTGCAGTCCCAAAAATACTTTCCAGACGTTAGGACAGAATTGCTGCAATGTAGCAAAGCCAATATATAACTGCTTTATTAATATTTAATTTTGAAACCTCATGCTTTATCAGACTTTCATTTTTAGTACGTACAACACATAATTGTTCTAAGAAAGCCATTAAGATAATTTTGAGTTTTCTATAATGTCTGTTTTCTAAATATGTACAAAACATGAAAAATTCACAAGATATACTTCATCTTACCGTGTTTATATAATCATTGATAAACCACTGGTTTTATTTCAGTTTAAGAAAGGACTACTAAGGACTACTCACAGCCCATTAGTTGAGATGTTATGTAATAACTTCTGAGATGGCAAAACTTGAATTGGACAACTTTATTTACATGGCTTAGTGGAGTAATTTGATATACTATAACATACTCACAGAAATATTTTTTACAAGATTTTTATCAAAGTGAAGATAGGATGCCACAGTATGTGGGTTTTTTCATACATCATTCACCAAATCACGTTTCAATCATTTATCAGCAGTCCTGGTCAGTTAAGGACATCCCAAAAGACGTCAAAAGATGGCAAATATTGCCTTACCTCACTGCTGGGAAAGGTCACAGAGCAGATCATCTTGAGTGTCGTCATGCAACATCTACAGAACAATCAGGGGATCGGGCCCAGCCAGCACAGGTTTAGAAAAGGCAGGTCCTACTTGACCAACCTCATCTCCTTTTAGGACCGGGTGCCTGACTGGTGGATGAGGGAAAGGCTGTGGATGTGTCTCCCTGAACTTCAGCAAAGCCTTTGATACTGTCTCCCACAGCATTCTCCTGGACAAGCTGGAAGCCCACAGCTTGGACAGGTGCATTTTTTGTTGGATTAAAAATTGGCAGGATGTCCAGGCCCAGAGAGTGGTGGTGAGTTGGCAAATTATCACTAGTGGGGTTCCCCAATGCTCAGTATTGGGGCCAGTCCTGTTTACTATTTTTATCAATGATGTGGATGAGGGGATCAAGTGCACCTAAAGCAAGTTCATGGACAACACCAGGTTTGGTGGGACTGTTGAACTGCTGGACAGTAGGATGGCTGTGCAGAGGGATCTGGACAGGCTGGATCAATGGGCCAAAACCAACTATATAAGGTTCAATAAGGCCAAGTGCCAGGTCCTGCACTTGGATTGCAACAACTTCATGCAGTACTATAGGCTGGAGGCAGAGTGTCTGAAAAGGTGCACTGTGGAAGAGGACCTAGGAGTTCTGGTCAACATCAGCTGAACATAAGCCAGCAGTGTGTCTAGCTGGCCATGAAGGCCAATGGCATCCTGGCTTATATCCCAAATAATGTGGCCAGCAGGATGATTTTCCCCCTCTACTTGTAACTCATGAGGTTGGACCTTGAGCCCTGTATCCAGTTCTGTGCCTCTCACTGCAAGAAAGAAATTGAGGTTCTGGGGCAAGTCCAGAGAAGGGCAGTAAAGCTGGTGAAGTTGCTGTAGCACAAGTTCTGTGCGGAGCTGCTGAGGGAGCTGCTGGAGAAAAGGTGGCTCAGAATGAGACCTTATCACTGTCTACAACTAACTGAAAGGAAGTTGTAGTGAGATGGGTGTCAATCACTTCTCCAGGATAACAAGAGACAGAACAAGAGCAAATGGAGGTTTAGATTAGATATTAGGAATTTATGTTTTTTTTTCATTTAAAGGGTTGCAAAGCATTGGAATATGATGCCCAGGGAAGTGGTGGAGTCACCATCCCTGGAAGTGTTCAAAAAATTTGTGGATGTGTCACTTGAGGACATGGTTTAATGATGGTGCTACATTGACAGATGGACTCGATTTAAAAGGTCTTTTCAAACCTTAAGGATTCCAGGATTCCATGACCTGTAGTGCTGCTCTTACTAACTGATGTTTATAAGCTTTTCTTTTCTTAAGTTTTGTGGTAGCTGTGAAACACAGGCTTCACAGATACTAGCTGAGATGTAAAGGAGGAGCTTTTGAACACTGTTCTAATGGAAGGTACCTAGATTTCAAAGAGGTGATAAGACAGACAATTGGAATCCCAATCAAAATATGTATTTCAAGGTCACAGATGCAAGGCACAAGCCTCCAAGAAATAAATTTTTCTACATGAGTATCCTCCTGAGCAAGTCAGGCCTCATCAAGCTCTACCTTGAACAGAGAAACAGAAACAGCTTACAGCAATGAGCAGAGTAGTAGAAGAGTCTTGGTCAGGCGCAAGAAATATGACACTGATTATGTGGGGGTGTGTGAGTGCATGGGAGGATGCACCCATGTGGAGACCTGACTATCTTTTATCACTTTCACTAGTATACAGCATTGTTGTCCTTTATGTGAATCCCTTCTGTTTCAAGCAACTAAAGACATATTTGAGGAAAATGAGCAGTCCAGGATCATTTTTCAATAAGGCAAGATATGTATTATTGTTTGAAATTCGTGGCGCAAACTATACGGAGAGGTCGTCATCATTGTAGAAGGCAGATATCCTTGACCATGAGGGAAAGATTTAATCTCCAAAATATATGGGGGTTTTTGTTGTAAATCAGATGTAATTTGCAGTCCTTCTTATTTACCCATTGTCTATTAGTTTCTAGTAATTCAGTCTGTATGAAATCCTTTTCTTTGAAGTGTGTTGCCAACTCATTAAATGTTCCAAACTTTGCAGTACATGGATTTATGAGCAATTAAGAATTTCTGAGACTGAGTAGTCAGGAAATATAGCTCATTATCTGTTGCAAAGGCATTTGGCCAATTTAAGGAGATTCTTCAATAGAAAAAAATTTTTGTGTCCTAACAGTGTTACCCAGTCTCTTGCTTTTGAGATATTTTGTCCCAAATACTTTTTTTCACACCCTCCAATGGCTCTAATCTGAACAGCTCTTCTATTGAAAAAAAAATTGCTGTATTTTTACCTAGCTGTTTCCAAACAATAAATTTACTGCACTCATCTAATGGCTCTGATACAACGGATGAAAAAACTCCATTGTCTGAGTGCAGATCTTGAGACATATATTCAGACAAATGTTTTACCTTATTGCCCTTTTCTTCTTATTTCTGGCAATATGTACATAGTATGTTTGTGTTAACGTATTTCCTCCAAAATCCAAGGTCCTGCAGTTCCTTCTGCTAGCTCTGCCATTTTTTCAAAATCTCTATTCTTAAACGGAAATTTTCACTTTAGACCTACAGGAAATATATCTGTGTCACTATATAACGTTAGTGTTTTTGAACCCTTCATCTTCTACCCCCTGGATAATTTTCCTACTTGTGTTAAAGTAGCATCATTTCTATTGAAAGACTGCTCTTTTTGAAATTTGTCACCAGGTGATTCTCTAAACTTTATTAGCAGTTTCTAACAGTACCTTTTATTTACTGGACAATTCTTCAGTGCTTTAAGTTGCTGGTGGTGTAGCAAAGCAATCACACAAGCAGTTTTGAGAGATTTATTGTCTGGGTGCAATTTTTTTGTGAATGGACTTGCTGTTCAGACTGTGTTCAATGCTGTTTGTAAAAGCATCACAAAAAAAAAAATGGTATCTGAGTTAAGACCTGCACAAAACCTTTTTTAAGTAACACTAGAGTCCAACCAGGGCCAGCTCTCAGCGATCTGACACGAGCAAAAGATGAAGTCACGGTGCAGGGCAAACCTCATGTACCTACGTGGTCAAGCACAAATCTCAGTAATGTCAATCATGTACATAAGTGTTTGCAGTTTCAAATCCCACTCTTGGTGAAAGTATTTACTGTGCTTATCCACAGTTCTAGGTAACAATCTCAGATATCTTTAGGGAGAAAAGTGAAAAAACCCTGAATTCCTCTTTGGCTTAAAACAAATGACCATTAACCAATTTATTAAGCTACTTTCTTTGGTGTTTCCTGAACACAAATTCTGGTTCTTTGCAACCCTTAAACCATTGCCTTCCTGAAATTTCTTTAGAAATCTGGTGAAAAATATCATTCTATGTATTTCCAGAATGTGTTTTACACTGTTGACTAGTACTTACAATTTAACTTCTTCCTACGCTATGCAAGACCACCTTAGGTTTCCTCTGAGCTACTGGTATCTGTATGCAAGATGTAGCTATAATCTCTCAATAAAAGTCATCAGATTTTTAATTTCATCAGGGTTGCCTTGTGCACAGGCAATTAATCACTATTAAATTAATAAATAAATGAGAGGAAAAGAAAATCTATTTAGTCTATTTATAGACAAATTAAATGTCTGTAGCAAAAAGCAACAACAACAACAACAAAAGACTACTCACTTTTGAAGTGCATTTTCAAATATAATAAGGATTTCACAATTTATTTTCCTTCTCTGTATGTGACAAAGAGCCTGCCTTCCATCAGAAACAGCTCCTACTTCTAAAGGCTATTGATACGCAGTGCTAACAGCATTTTACCACTCTTCTTGATGATGCTGTCATATATGTATCATATATACCTACTGACATCATCTAGATGTCTATGAGCATAGATGAATATGTGTATATGAAATATGTACATATAAATGTTTATATATGTGCATATATATACAGAAATTCAAGAACTCCAAATGGTCATTAATGTTTTCCTGGCCCTCTGCAGTATGCATAGTATAGGGTACAACTACCAGCTTTTAAGCATTTCTGTTCTACAGAAAATAACATTCTGTATATAAAATATTCTCCTTCAAGGTAGATTTTCTTAGTCCTTTTCACCCAAAACAGTAAGATCTTTCAGTTTCAGTTCAGATTAAAGAAATGAACCAATGAAAGAAGAAACAAAATGTATCTCTACACAGCCCACCTCTTCATGTAAAACATATACGACACACAAACACTGTCAACAGCCTGGCATCCTGTCCCACACATTTCTATCATGCAACATGCATTAATAAAAAGCCCCTGTATCCAATGACAGCACCTTGTTAAAGCTCCAACATCAATCATGTTTTTAAAGGAATTTTGTTTTGCATGTCCCTGATTGAATCCTTTGAAAATATGCCAGAAAGGTGAGACACATTTTTTCTTCTTTTCTCTTCTGACTCTTTAATTACCCTTCCCTGAAAGGAACAGACATTGAATAATAGAAAGACTATTGCAGCAAAGTTTCAATAGAAATTCATTACTGAGCTTTTTAAGGTATAACATTTTTACTTAAATTATCTGGGATAGACACAGCTTTGGAGAGTGAAAAGGTAAAATCACTGGCAGGGCAGCTGCCTGTTTGATGTCAGGTGCAAGCTTGAGAGCCACCCACATGGTCCTCACTGCAGAGGAAAATGTGCTCTGACAAGTGGAGGCCAGCTGAAACAGTTCCTCTAGTCAACCCACTGTTGGGCCTCTCACTTATTTTATGATTTTTCTCTCTCCCTATGACAGTCTTAATTGTGACACTTTTGATGCATATGAAGAAAAAATGTCCCAAATTGGCTCTAACTGCTGTACTCCGAAGGGGTCAGTATCCTGGAATCTGATTTTTTCAGAGAAAGCTTCAGCCTTTGCTGTACAAAGCAAAATTTAACTAAGAAATTTAGGGGATTCATTTCAGTTAAGCAGGAGTGCGGCACTATGAAAACCATGTTCACTGCAATATGTGCACATAAGTAACATATTTACGTCAATGCTTTCAAAAGAATAATATAGCAATTTTACTTCACTCTGCCACTGTATCCTGTACCTTTGGTGATCTGCTGAACTTTTGGCTTTATCACATTTGCCTGCTAAACCATCTCAAATAGTTACACAGTTATTCTAAATAAAATAGGTTTGTCACAATTCTCTCACTCTCCTTGCTGTTGCCTAACAATAGCAGGTGTGCAAAGAGAAGAAACTGCTACAAACCCCACTTTGGCTCCACACAGAACACATGGAAAGAAAATTGAGACAGAGCCAGATGCTGCAGAGGTAACATCGTCTTTCATTTATCGTCTCATCTCATTCCTCAAGGCGGCCAATCTTCTATCCCCTCCGCGCCAGTGACAGTAATCCTATGCGAAGCAGTGTCACCATATAACCATTAAAGAGAAGCAGCAGTAGCAATAATACTCAAGGTGCCTTTTGTATCTTTCCTTTTAAAAGGATCAAACTTTGGTACATTCTGGGAAATAAGAACGGTTAGATCCGCTCTGTGAAATTGTATCTTCATTGCGAAAGGAAACAAGCAGAGACAGAGCCACTAGCAACTGTTCTGATTTTTAAAAAATCATGCTGGAAATATGACAGAGAAAGATTACAGATAGTTATGTACATGTGTACAAGCACACAAACAGATAATTGAGAGACCAGAACTACACTGGCTTTTTTTGAGAAAGTACCATATGAAAAGATAATGACTAAAAACTCCAGACAAGTAGTCCTTATAAACCCCCACACCTGGTAAGCTGCAGCTCCCATCTGCCATCCTCCTTGCTTTTCCCAGTGCAGTTTTCTTTGTACAGAAATAGTGTATATTAGTGTCATTATCACATCCAAGCACACTATAGGGATTTAGATAATAATGCAACTGATCCCTCTTCGGGCTGTCAGCGTGAACATGATGCACACTGATGTGCAGACATGTGCAGAGAAAACACAAAATCAAAGGTATGGCCAAAATGTGTGCCTGAACACCATCCTCTCCTAACCTGAGCCCTCCATGGACTTGTATAAATAGCCACAACCTGGCAAATAACACACATGCTTTCCACACTCAGCCAGTGAAACTGTCATGGGCACAATTGCTTTAAGTTCTGTGTGAAGGAGTGCGCCACCAACTCCCACCTCAACCCACCAGACTTTGCAGGTCCCACTTGCACCACCAGTGCAAGTTTAAAACTCATCACCTTACTTCCAGAAACGGGGTACAGTGCCCCAACACTCATCCACAGTTGGGAGCAGGGCACTGCTGACCCTATTCTGGTCCTGGCTGGCTGAGGCTGCTCCTTCCCGCTTTTACAGCTGCCTTCAGGACCTCTGGTGTCTTTTCCTCCAGCTTCCTTCTTTTTCTCCTTCTCCAAAAATATTTACAGCTCCATGTTGGTCCTTGCAGCCTGCTAAGCTGAGTCTAACCAGCTTCTTCCTATGTCTTTCCTCTTCTCCTGGAGACATCTACAGGCCTTGTGTTAAGCAATGCCCCATAAAGAAACAATCCTGACATCACTAAGTCATCAAGATCAGTCTCTGGGTTGACAGCCTTCTTTTAAAATCCTTTTGGATCTGCTCCAGTGGCAAATTTTGTCCCTTGGGACAACTTAGCAATAGTATCTTTTCCTAAATATAATACTAAGATTCAACACAGGTCTCCATAAATATAGACCTCAGATGTTCATGTATCCGCTTTGACATGAATGACTATTAAGGTGATAAGATCTTAAGGCTTAAACAACCAGAGGACAGCTTATCTGAACATGCTAAATAACGTATTTCCTGTCATCTATTTTCCACCCCTGTGGAACAGGGCTAAGAAAATACTAATTCTTATGAAAATATTGATGTATATTTTTGTGAATCAGTTCAGAAATGCATCTGAGAAAAATAGTTCCACTAAATATTTTTCTCAGAAAGACTCAGCCACATAATTCACTCATGGAAAAGGACGTTTAACCTTAGCTGGTGAAGAATCAGATTTAGCCACAATACATTCAGTGCTTCTGTTAGATTTGAGAATAACATTCTCAACAAGTCAATGACTCTAAATAGCTGAATTCTTTCTGACTTTCCCACTTTAAATACAATTCATGTTCAATTACTTTCATATTGGGGAAAAGTAATAAATACTCATCCCGTTGGGGAATTATTTGGTAGGACTATCAATTTTAGAGGCAGGCAGCCTCAGGACTTGTGACTAGTAAGTCAGTCAAAATAGCTACTTCAGTTAGGCACTGCAAAATTCAAATCCACACAAAAGCCATTTTGGAAATGTTACTTGAACATTGAGGTAAAGGTTTATGATAGTCTCTTCAGTTTGTGGTTACCTTCTCTCAGTGTGAGAAGAAGCATGGCAACACATCCTGACAGGGAGCACATCTGCACCCTTCTCAAGGGTCCCAAGGAGGACTTAGTGCATCACTTCTCACCTGGCTGTAGTCTATGATTTCCTGCAGGTGCTGTACACATGCCATCCTGACAATGCTTTAATAGAAGCCCTGGGTGTCAATTCATGCATTTTATATTATATGATTACTGTAATTAAAAACAAACAAACAAAGCAGAAAGAATCTCAGTGGAAGGAGGAAGATCTTTGTCCCTTCTCTTTGAATGCCCTCAACACCTGACTTCTGAGGCCAGCTCCATGTCTGACCACAGCCTGATCCCATGAATCCTGCAATCTGGCTTCCACTGTCTCACAGCTTCCCTGGGAAGCTGGGAGGTAGTTGCATCTCCTCCAAACATAATAAACTGTTGGTTAATACAAATTTGTGCAAATCTGATCCCATGGCAAGAGGAAAACTACATAAAGGGAAAGCAATTGGCAGAGCAGCCTGGATTCCAAAGGGACAGGTACACGCAGCTTTGGACTCCATAGAAACAGTGGCTCTACAAACTAGCTCAGTGCAACTCACTGGACAGTGCATATTACAGAACACCTACCAGGTAATGCTGAGTCCCTTCTTTGTGGGAAATTCATGGCACCCAGTTTAGGTGGACTGTGTTACCAGGCCAAGGAAAATATCTGTCCTTTATTGGATGGGAAGGGGAACAGAGTGACAAAATACAAAGAAAAGGGTGAAGTGCTTAATGCCTTCTTCGTCTCAGACTCCATCAGAAAGACTGATTATCCTCAGGGCAAGCAGTGCCCTGAGCTGGTAAACTGGGATAGGGAGCAGAACAGACCCCCTGCAATCCCGAAGGAAGTAGTGACCTTCTGAGCCACTCAGACACTCACAAGTCTATGGAGATTGAATGGGATTCACCCAAGGGTACTGAAGCAGAGGAGATCACCAAGCCACTTTCCACCATTTATCATCAGTCCTGGTTAAACATGGAGGTCCCAGAGGACTGGAGATCAGCCAGTGTGACACCCATCTACAAGAAGGGTTGAAAGGATGATCCAGGGAACTACAGGCCTGTCAGCCTTACCTCAGGGCCAGGGAAGGTCATGGAACAGATCATCTTGAGTGTTGTCATGCAACATATACAGAACAATCAGGGGATCAGACCCAGGCAGCACAGGTTTAGAAAAGGCAGGTCCTGCTTGGCCAACCTCATCTCCTTTTAGGACCGGGTGCCTGACTAGTGGATGAGGGAAAGGCTGTGGATGTGTCTCCCTGAACTTCAGCAAAGCCTTTGATACTGTCTCCCACAGCATTCTCCTGGACAAGCTGGAAGCCCACAGCTTGGACAGGTGCATTTTTTGTTGGATTAAAAATTGGCAGGATGTCCAGGCCCAGAGAGTGGTGGTGAGTTGGCAAATTATCACTAGTGGGGTTCCCCAATGCTCAGTATTGGGGCCAGTCCTGTTTACTATTTTTATCAATGATGTGGATGAGGGGATCAAGTGCACCTAAAGCAAGTTCATGGACAACACCAGGTTTGGTGGGACTGTTGAACTGCTGGACAGTAGGATGGCTGTGCAGAGGGATCTGGACAGGCTGGATCAATGGGCCAAAACCAACTATATAAGGTTCAATAAGGCCAAGTGCCAGGTCCTGCACTTGGGTCACAACAGGCTGGGGGCAGACTATCTGGAAAGCTGCCCCGTGAAAGAGGATCTGGGAGTGCTGGTTGACACATGAGCCAGCAGTGTGTCTAGCTGGCCATGAAGGCCAATGGCATCCTGGTTTATATCACACAAATAATGTGGCCAGCAGGGCTAGGGAAGTGCTTTTCCCCACTGTACTTGACACTGGCTGCTGTGAGTACCGTGTCCAGTTCTGGGCCACTCATTTCAAGGAAAACATTGAAGTGCTGAAGTAAGTCTGGAGAAGGAAAATGAAGCTGGTGAAAGGTCTGGAGAGTAAGTTCTACGAGGAGTGGCTGAGGGAGCTGGGGTTATTTATTTTGGAGAAAAGTCCCAGGGGAGACCTTGTCACAGTCTATAACTACCTGAACGGAGGTTGTAGCAAGATAGGGGTTGGCCTCTTTTCCCAGGCAATTAGTGATAGGATGAGAGGACACAGAATTATAGAATCATAAAATCATAGAACCATAGAATCATAGAATTATATAATGGATTGCATTGGAAGAGACCTTAAAGACCATCTAGTTCCACCCCCACCCCCCTGCCATGGGCAGAGACACCTTTTACTATATCAGGTTGCTCCAATCCCCACGTAATCTGCCCTTGGACACTTCAGGGATAGGACATCCACAGCTTCTCAGGGTAACCTGTTCAAGTTGTATCATGGAGGTTCAGGTTGGACATCAGGAAGAAATTTTTCACTGAAAGGTGGGTTAAGCCAAGCTGCCAAGGGAGGCAGTAGAGTCGTCATCCCTGGAAGTGTTCAAGAGGTGACTGGGTGTGACACTTCGTGCTATAGTTTAGTTGACACAGTGATGTTCATTCAAATGTTGGACTCAATGATCTTGGAGGTCTTTTTCAATCTTAATGATTCTATGGTTCTAAGGTTGTAAGTAAAGCAAAGTGAAGTAAAGGTAGAGGTACAACTTTGATCTTACCTCCATGACTGACTAGCAGTCCAAGTCTCTCTCTTCTGCTCCTCCAGCTGATAAGCAGAATGTGGTGCTTTGTATTACTTTTTGTCTGTTTATATTTTTCATGTCTTCAGAGTCCTTTAAATTCTTCTGTACTTTACCCCAGTCATTCCTTTCATTAATAGTGTTATCCAACTCTGTTTAATCGGCAAATTTAATGTGTACTCCAGGAATAAAATGGGACTCTTGTGCAGTTCTATCACCTGCTTCCATTCTTTGATGTCATAGAATCATAGCATAGCTGTGGTTGGAATGGACCTCTGGAGATCACTTGGTCTGACTCTCCTGCACAAACGTGGTCATCTAGAACATGTTGCCTAGAACCCTGTCCAGATGGCTTTTGAGTTTCTGAACAATCTGTGCCAGTGCTGGGTCACCCTCACAGTAGCAAAGTGTTTCCCAATGTTCAGACAGCACTTCTCTGTTTCAGTTTGTGCCTATAGGTTTGTGTCCCTATGTCTCTGTCACTGGCCACCATTGATAAGAGCCTGGCTTCAATCTCTTCTCCCTTCAGGTGTTTATATACATTGATAAGATGCCCCTGACTTGTCTTTTCTCTGGACTAAACAGTTTCAGCTCTCCTAGGTTTTCCTCATTCGTGAGGTACGCTTAATCATCTTTTGTGGTCCTTCACTGGACTCTCTGAAAGAGCTCTGTATCTCTTTTGTTCTGAGGAGTACAGAATGGTGCAAGGTATGGTCTCAACAGTGCTGCATTGAGGGGGAGAATCACCATTGTGATAGCTGACACAGCCCTTGCTTTATCCATTGCAAAATTCTGGAATTATTTCCACATTTTCTCCAGCTTAATCGATCACTTCCTGTCACATAATTCAGTGCAATTCAGATAAGATCATAGGAATATGAGGATGGTCATACCAATTAGATTAAAGGTCTTTCTGTCAATAACTTATGCCTATGAACGAGAATAAAAATGGGGTGAGTATACAGCTTTATTTCCCTCAAAGTGTCTCCTTACCTCCATGTATGGCTTACAGACTTCCTAATTGGAATAAGTGTCTACATATTTAATAGCCTTGAGGGACTTTTTTTCAATGAATTTTTTCTGATTGCTTTATGAATTTACATAAACTTCAAGCATCAACAACATCCTGTATGAAGGAGTCCTTCAGGTGATGCGTGGTAGATTAAATCAACTGTGTTTTCTGTGTCTAAAAATAAGCTGCATTGCCAGGAATAGATAGCAGACTGGTCTGGCCAAATTTATCTTCAGCAAACCTTTTTGCCTCTTTACCTTCCACTTACCTCCATGTCTTCAGCTTTTCCTTCCTTGAACTCAAACAAAAGTGCCTGGCTCTGTTAGATCACTTTTTCTGTTTGGTTAAATGTAAGTGCTATTCTTCAAAGCCCTTATACAGTCATACTGTGCTTAAAAATCTGGTACAGGCTGGATCATGAACAATCCCACTTCTGACTGTGCATCAGCTTTCAGAACACTGAGCGAATTCAGCTCTTTGAGTTTTGCTCCTACCACACATATAGTAACTTCTAATCCATACTCATTGATAAATAGTTCTAAGATTAGCAGGGCTACTGAATTCTACTCTCCTATTGCTTTGTGGAGCCCAGCATTAAGATTCCATGATCATTTTCTGAGTGCTGAACTCATAGGTGCTGAATTCATTTTGTAGATTTGGAGAAATAACAGGTGCCTTGCATTTTATCCAGCCACCCATCTTTCAGTGTTCTATTCTGTTTCCAAATGTGTCTGAAATCAGCTGATAGATTGGAAAGCTGCCTCATGGAGTGCCAGAGTGAGGCACAGGACTTAGAGAATGCCACACTTAGGCGTTTGGGTTTTTTCTTTTTTAAATCATAATCAAGTTTTGGCTGCTGTCCCCAGGAATCCCTTCTATTTTTACAAGATTGTTTCTTTTCAGATTGCAGATCAACTATTTGTGTTTCATTAGAACTAGTACTGAAATGGCAGACTTGTGGCAAAGACTGACCTTTATACACCCTGGAATTAAAACCCGGAACATCTAGAAATGTTAGTCATAAAAAGTTGCTAATTAAAGACAAAAAATCAAGATTATCATAGAATAGAATCATAGGACGGTTTGGGTTGGAAGGACCTTAAAGATCACTTAGTTCCAGCCTTCCTGCCATGGACAGGGACACCTTTCACTCAGAGCTCTATCCAACCTGGCCTTGAACACTTCAAGGGCTGGAGCATCCATAGTTTTTCTGGACAACCTATTTCAGTGCCTCACCACCACGACAGTAAAGAATTCCTCTCTAACATCTAGTCTAAACCTACCCTCTTTCAGTTTGAAGACATTCTCTCTTATTCTGTCACTACAGGATCTTGTAAATAGTCTCTTTACCTCTTTCCTGAAGGCTTCCTTCAAGCACTGGAAGGATACAATTATGTCACCCTGAAGTCTTCTCTTCTCTGGCTGAACAATTCCAATTCTCTTAGCCTTTCCTTGTAGGAGAGATGCTCCGTCCCTCTAATCATCTTGGTGGTCTCCTCTGGACTCCCTCCAACCGATCAATGTCCCTCCTGCACTGGGGACCCAGAGCTGGATGCAGCACTCCAGGTGGTGTCTCACCAGGGCAACGTAGAGGGGCAGAATCACCTTCCTTGACCTGCTGCCCACAATGCTTCTGATGCATCCCAGGACACGTTTGGCTTTCTTTTCCCTGTGGGGAGCAGGGGAAGGACTACTCCCCCTGAGCAGCATCAGAAAACAATTTGTGATGAACTGACTGTAACCCCATTCCCTGTCTCCCTAAGCCCCTGTGTGGGGAGGAAGTAGAACTTAGGAAGGAAGGAGGGGTGGAGGAAAGTGTTTTTAAGATTTGTTTTGCTTCTCATTCTCCTGCTCTGATTCTGTTAGTAATAAATTTAATTAATATGCCCACTTTGAGTCTGTTTTGCCTGTGTTAGTAATTGGAGAGTGATCTCTCTAGATCCTCATCTCAACTCATAAACTCTTTGTTATATTTTCTCTCCTCTCTCCAGTTGCAGAGGGAAGTGATAGAGTGGCTTTAGTGGGTACCTGATGCCTAGCCAGTGTCAACCCACTGCAATAACAGGGGCTGTCGTGACTCAGGTGTAGCATCCTGAATGAAATCGGTCATGTTAAACCACAGGAGATTCCCATGGGAAACTTGTTCAGGTCCCTCTAGAAGGCGTCCCGTCCTTCAGGTGTGTCAACTTCACCACTCAGCTTGACGCCATCTGCAAATTTTCTGAGGGTGCCTTCAATCCCATTTTCTACATCATTAATGAAGGTATTAAATAACACTTGTCCCGATATGGGCCCCTGAGGGACACCACTTGTCACTGATGTCCACTGGGACTCTGAGTCATTGACCTCTGGATGTCACCATCGAACCACTTTGTTACCCATCTAAGATTTCATCCATCAAATCCATAGAGAGAAGAATGTGGGGGATTGTGGCTAAGGTTTTACAGAATTCAGATAGATGGCATCTGTAGTCCTTCCCTTGTCCACTGATGTAGTCACTCCATCATGTAAGACCACTGGGTTGGTCAGGCAGGGCTTGCCCTTGGTAAAGGCTTGCTGGAAGCCTCAAATCACCTCCCTGTCCTCCAGATGCTTTGGTACAACTTCTAGGAGGATCCGTTCCTTGTTATTCTCAGGCACAGAGGTGAGGCTGACAGGTCAGTAGGTCCCAGGGTCTTCCTTTCTACCCTTTTAAAGATAAGTGCAATGTTTCCCTTTTTCCAGTGACGTGGGACTTCACCTGGCTGTCATGACTTTTCAAAAATCATGGAGAGTGGCTTGGCAACTACATCAGTGAATTCTCTTAAGACTCTGGGATGCATCTCATCAGGCCCCATAGACTTATCTACATTCAGGTTCCTCAGGTGATCATGAACCTGATCTTTACTTACAGTAGGAAGGACTTTGCTTCCCCTGTCCATCCACTCAAGAGTTTTTGGAAGAGAGGTTGTGATTGAAGACTGAAGCAAGAATGTTGTTGAGTATCTCTTCCATTGTTACCATTTCACCATCTTTGTTATCAGGGGCTACACCTTCTTTGGCCTATCTTGCACATAGACCTAATAAAAAATTAGGTTCACTATCTCATGAAATGAAAAAACGAAATGCTAAAATCAAAATGATGAGAACAATTTTCTTATTTGTGTAAAATCTGTATAAAAATCTTCCTAGTAGTTAACTGTGTCTGTGGTTTCACCCCAGCCAGCAGCCAAGCCCCATTCAGCTACTCACTCACTTCCCCACCAGCAGGATCAAGGATAGAATTGGAAGGATAAAGACCAGAAGACTCATCGGTTGAGATAAGGACAGTTCAATTGGAAAAGCAAAAGCTGCACAAACAAGCAAAGCACAACAATAAAAAAACCTCACAGCTTCCCATGGGCAGGCAGGTGTTCAGCCACGCCCAGCAGGGCAGGGTCCATCACATGTAGTGGTTACGTGGGAAGACAAACACCATCACTCCAGATGTCCTGCCCTTTCTTCTTCTCCCTCCCACTACATATACTGAGCATGATGTCATATGGTATGGAATACTCCTTTGGTCAGTTTGGGTTAACTTTTCCAGCCGTGTGTCCTCCCAACCTCCCATGCATCCCTGATCTCTCTTGCCAGCATGGCACTTTGAAAAGCTGAAAAGGCCTTGGTTCTGTGTAAGCCCTGCTTAGCAAGATGAAAAAAATCTCTATATTCTCAACCCTGTGTTCAGCCCAAATCCAAAACATAGCCCAATACTAGCCACTATGAAGAAAGCCAATTTTAGCCCAGCCAAAACCAGCACAACTGTTCATAAGATTTAATCTTGCTTTGAAATACATATTGCCAAGAATTTCCAGAAAACTGTTCTAATATAAAACTGTACAATTATCAGAAATGTTTAGTTTATTCCCTCTGTAGCCTTGCCACCCACTCTAGGTTATTTATGTGCCCATTCCTGGGTTGAGGGTAGGTTAAAATGAAAGTACTTAAACACACCATCTGCATTTTCAAAACACTAGTAAGTGATAATGTTAGTCCTGCTAAATGGGACAAAATAAGCCAAATTTTACTCCTATTCATATAGGACTGTGAGCAGATGACAGTCACAAGGATTCAGTCTACATTTGGTTGTTAAAATGATGTTTTATTCCTTGATAACTAACAAAGGCATTGTTTGTGAGTTTTGAGTCATTATTTGTGTATCACTGGAAACTAATCTTTCACCTACTGCTATATTAGCCTAAACGGATAAAAGATGGTGGTTATTTCTTCATTCATTCCTTGATACTTTTTAAAAGCCAAATTATTTCCATAACTTTATGGAAAATTCCTCTATAGCTGTGGGTGGAAGGAATGAAGCTGGTTAAGTTATCCTGAATTCATTTCAGAAAACTTCTCTTTTGCTACATAGAAGCATATTTATGCTTTTAATTAAAAAATAAAGAGGCTGTAAATTGCTGGTCAATTTTACAATATTCTGTCACCTCCCATTAATGCAAATATAGAAGATATATTTCATAAAATAAATATATGGAGCAAGGATTCATGCAGCATGCTGATAGTCTCTCTTTTTACAGTACCTAGCATAACATAGCTGTAACCTAGCTGATGCCTCTCAGCTCTACAGCAATATAAATGTTAATAAATTCTGTCAGTTAAAACGTGATGTTCAGAGAGGGATTACTAAACAGGTACTTACATAAGCATTATCAGAGAGTTGTACCTATTTTATATAACTGATCAGTCATTAAACACAATGGGGAAAAGAACAATACACAGGGGACTTGCTCGGCGTTTTGCTTTTTTATATGTAGACTAACAACTCGGATAGTATTCAGAGGAGACACAAAGATTATAATAATCAGATTTGCTTTTCAGTGCTGTCACTGTTACTGGGTTAGCTGCACATCAGATCCCTCCTGGTTCTCTCCCTGTCTCACGTGGGCCTTCCTGAATGGCAGATGAGCTGCTCCATTGCCCCTGAGGTTAAATCCTGCAGATCTCTGACTCACAGCCTTGTCCCCAGCTGCAGAGGACTACCTGGCCAGCTGTGCCACTGCAGCAAACCATGCTGAATCTAGTGCTTGGAGGGGACTCCTCTTTTTGTTCGACTTCTGTTAGCAGATGCAATGATTCAGAACAGCTCTTTCAACACAAAAGTGCAGCACTAAGACCATATGACAATAAAAATGTCCCAAAACCAGAAGCAAATGAGTAAAGGTTATGTGATCTAAAGAAAAAGTAGGTCTAACTCATGTCAGACACTGTCTCTGGAGGATTGAAAATCTCTCTATTCCTCTTCTCTCCCTTCCCTTTCAGTGCTCTAGATTTTTCAGATGTACAAAACCCCTACGAACAACTGAGCTCCTACTTATTTCTCAGCAAGATACTCCACAAAGGGATACCTGAAAAGCATTGAAAAATATTATTTCTTATACATTCTTTCCATATTAAAATATGTTTAAATCCGAAAAATTTGCTACATGGTGCCTTTACTGATCCCTAAAAAGTCAGATTCAGCTCAAAACCCTAAGAAAATAGAATTTGGTAAACCCGACAAAATAAAATGAGACTTAACCTTTTATTCAGTAGGTTTAAAAAATGCCCTAATCTCAGCATGATCACAATTCCCTGAGGATAAAAGGTTTTGTTAGGTTCAGACACATGGACATTGTTCCAAATAGAAATTATCAAGGAGTATTAACTCACATTTCTGCAATCGCAAGTCTTCTGTTCAGTCATCTACAATGAATGGATGTAAACCCACAAAACATGGAACTCAGGGTCCAGAAGAACCACCTCATCATCTTGGATGATTTCTTAAAGTGAGGAATGCAGCCTTCTGCAAAGGCCACAATAATGAACTGAGGCTGGCAAAGATGGGAGCAAAATACACATCTCTGAGTTGTTCTTCAGGGTCCTAAACAGTGTAAGGCCAGAATGATTCTTTCAAGTTCTCTCTTGTTAGAGAAATGGAACTCTGCAGTATCATTTACATATAGCCATGAAGCCCCCTGCACCTTACCACCCCTTGAAAAGTAGAAGAAAAACCCAATGAATCATAATTTATTTAATTATGGACCACCTTGACTTTTAAACTATTAGACTGCTCAAACAACATTTATAAGAGAAAGCAGGAAACTCATTATTCATATCTGCACGTAGCGGTTTCGTACACGCAGTATCCTTTTTGCAAAAAGTGACTAGCATATAAAAATTGTGAATTGCTGCCCAAAAGGCAGATTCTTCCATAATTGATCATTAATGTGTTGCTTGTACCTTCTTCTGAAACAGCCAGTATTGGCTGCTGTCAGGGACAGAATAATCTATTAGGCAAACTCATACTGATCCAGAGTAGCATGGCGATTCCTAAATGTTGTTTTGGCTAAATTGAAAACAGAATATTAAGTATTTATTTAAAGAGATAAGAAAGCAGTTTATAATGAAGTCCTATTGAGTTCACAAATGAACATGTTTGCTATTATTGCTGTTGTTCCTTTATGGAGGCTCCCTATGCTGATTGTAAGATCTAGCCATTTTTCATTCCCTGCCCTTAGCTGTACCTCTTGTGCTATTGCAAACAAAAAACACAAAGCACTGACCCTCCAGAAACAGAATGTCATTTGGGATGACAAATTCTGTCATCATATTGTTGTAAAGACACAATTTAAGAGAGTTAAAATAGATATGCAAATCACGATGACTAGTATTCCGAAACGTGCCTGCAGGAACATCAGGTAGGTGCAATCAAGGAAGAAAAATGTTGCTGTTCGAGGGATAACACCTTGAATTTAAAGACAGGGCTCCAGCTGAGGGCTGTGGAATGCAAATTCCCTTGTTAAACTGCTCATTTATATATATTTAAAAGCAGAGACTATAATTCAGAAAAGCACCATACATATTCTTAACTCCCTTTTTCCTGGGAAAGAGGGAAGACTGTTCACCACATGCCTTCTGTGATTGACAGCGGTCAGTAAGAAGAGTCTGCTGCAGAGTGAGAACAGTGTACTGGCAGAGCTGGGGTATTTCACTGAAGTAGCTATGCTGGCAGTTGCTTCCAGTATTGATATAGTTAACCCTCCCTTCCACTGATATAACTAATTTCTTTTATAGGATGTGACTTTGTTAATAGTACAACGTATACACATCCAAATCTCTCTGCAACCTTTCAAATATATCAGCATTTTTGTCCTAACAAAGGGCTGCAAGAGGCCTTTTCTCAAGTAGTTTGCTAGGTAAGGACACTTTCCAGAACTGGCAACAAAGAAATAAAAGCAGAGAAATATAAATATGCTGTTATTTGATGCCAGTTGAATTCCAAGGATAAAATAAAAGAAAAATACAGCAGGCTGCTTTTCACTGGTGAAAATCTTTCAGTTGCCTGACAGAGTTTTCCTACAGAGCAATAAAATACATATCTGTTAAAAGATGAATGGCCAAATTTGGATGATTTACCAGTGCCAAGATCCAAAACTTACTTTTTTAACTGCCTCTTTGTCACATCAGACCTGCCATACAGGAGCAGGGTAGATGCCAGCCCCAGCCATGTGCCCCAGTGCACCAGCACACTCCAGCACATGCCAGCCTGGACCCACCAGCCAAGGCACCTGCTCAGGGGCAGACACACTTCCCCCTGTGGCACAGGAAAACAAGGACTGCACTCCTGAGGGACAATTGTTTGGAAAGAAGCCTACAAAATTAGCAGTGTGTCCTGGCCTTATTCCCAGTTTTCACCTGAGGCCCCTCTAGTGAAATGCAGTAATGGAGCAGCTTGGAGCAGCAGACGAGCACTACTGGCATGTCACACAGCTGCAGAAGTTCATCTGTGACATTGTAGGAATTGTATAATGCAGATCTTACTGGTTCCCTCTGGATTCAAACCTCCAGAAGGACCTGTGATACACAGATAATATAGACTTTATTTAGAAAATAGCTCCCAGTTCAGGAACTGCAATGACTTGGATGAAACCAGCCATAACTGTATGCATGCAGTCACTACATTCTGCAAGTGGCTTCAAAGGAAGCATTAAAGAAATTACCATTGGAAAAATTTTTAGCTGTGTCAACAATTCCAATAAATTCCATTTACATCAGTGCTTTTGTCAAAGGCAATTAATGTAATCTATTCTGTTTCCCTTTTATGTAGGTATTTACCACACTATTTTTTAAATAAAAATTAATAAAAGTTTGAATAAAATGTTATAATTTGTTTATTTTCTGCATAGTTACTCAGTATTGCAAGTTGTGATGGAAGCTTCATCAGGTTTCAGTATATTTTAATACTTCAGAAATGTTTACAACTTTTTGTGACAAATATTAGTATCATTCATTTAACATCTTGAAGAGATACAAAAAAATAAAGAATGGAAAGAGCTCATGGGCAAGGAAAACACAATTTCTAAGGAAGGTGTGTACTCACTGAAATAAGAGTTCTAAAGAGTAGATTTTATAAATTGCAGTAATGTTTCCAACGGTCGAGTTAATGGCACGCAGAATCACAGGATCGTTAGGGTCGGAAGGGACCTCTGGAGATCAGCCAAGGCAGGGCCACCTCAAGCAGATGACACAGGAACACATCCAGATTGGTTTTAAATGTCTCCAGAGAGGGAACCTCCACAACCTCCCTGGACAGCCTGTCCCAGTGCTCTGCCCCTCTCAGTGTAAACATTATTCCTCATGATGAGGTGGAAGGTGGTGTGTTATGGTTTGTGGCCATTATTTCTTTTTCTGTCTACGCATACAGTCAGACTTGGTATTATCTTTCTCTTTTTCCTACAAAGGCACAGAAACTTGCACAGAAATTGGATCGTTGGATAGAGCCACTGAAAGAGCTTTCTGCAACTGACCTGTCTGGTCTTGGACAAATCCTGGATATTCTGAGATTGGAAAATAAGGACAAAAAGGTAATATTCTGTAAAAAAGTAGTATTTGAAGAAGGTTTTTCATAAAAGATAAGAAAATTTGCTTCTGCTTTACTATTTCAATTTCCATATAATAAATTATATCCAACACAGAATGCACTGACCTTTTGAAACCAAACATTTTAATAACTTCCTGTGAGACTGGATAGGGATACCTACATATATACATAAATATCCCTTGTGAAACCTTCCAACTTTGTTGACTCAGCACTGTCTCTCAGGAAATTTGTTCTGCAAGAATTTCTTAATTAGCTGTAGCCCCACATAACACCTACACCTTAACAGGTGAACAGGGGAAATGGCAGCATTCTCCCCTGCTTTGGCAGCTATATGCCATGCAGATGGATAAGTAAGTGGGCAATCAAATATAGTTTCATGCCTTTCCTTATAAAAAATAGTGATGAGTCTAAATTCTTGCCCAAATATAGTCTTCCAATGTCTGCTTAACCTCTAACATAGCAAATCCAAGTCCTAAAGTCTCTTTGATTTGTAGTTTTCTTTGTCAAAGTCACAATGACAGGCAAGCCACCAGACCAACATTTTTCTTTTTTTTTTATTCCTTTTCCTTTTTCTTTTATACAGTAACAGAAAGTCTCATTCCCAGGGATATCAGACAGCTGAAGGTCTATGCAATGACAGAAGTAAATATTGGGACAGAGAAGCTGGTCTTTGGAAAGTACTCAGTGTACTGGAAAAACTTGTCATATCGTTAGACCCTTGAGGGAAAAGTAAGAGTGGAAGAAAACTGACAATGAGGAAGAACATTAGGAAGGAGGGCAATGTATAGTCTATCTTCTTTCTCTTGGGGTGTGCATATGAGACTTAATATAAAGATTAAAAAGAGTGGGGATAGGTATGATACCAAACTATCACACAGCACTGAGCATCACAGTTCCTCTATTTAAGAAAAAAAAAAAAGACAAAAGCAAACAAAGACTAAACTAGTAAATTTGTTCCTCCTGAGCTGATGGATGGTTGATTTTACTGTAATTTCTGTAGGCTATATATGCCATTGGGAGACTCGAGAGAGATGCAGAAGTTGTGTAAAGGAGTGGAACATTATGGGGTAGAAAGGACATGAATTATCTGGCTTCTCCACAGCACATCATCAAATAACAGCTGTCTGGTGATGGGGTCACTAAATGACATGCTGAGCTCCAACATGCTTTCTCTCCAATTGTGAGCACATCAGAACTTTTAAATTATCATAGATGTCATTATATTTGATTACACATCCTATGAAAAAAACAAGGTAGTGGATTTTGCTGGAATACAGTACCTCTATAAAAGTCATTCACAGGAGGTTTGAATTGAAGTTCCTTCAGTTTCACAAGCATGAAAGCTATTGCAAAGTGGATCCCCATCTTCTGCTGTTGCCTTCTCCCTTGCAAAGTACAGAAAGATCACAGTTGGTGTAGCACTACATCTTTATGGAAGAGGGTGGTATAAATGGCCTCACCATGACACTTTGGCTGAAAATATCATCGAAAATGCGGAAACACCCCTAAAAAATTCAAAGCACGTCATTACCATTTTTATCAGTGATTTTTGAATGAAACACATGGTCTCAGCCCAGACAGGCAACATCTAGAGTTTCTGTCTCTTTCTGGAGACCTAGATCTAATTTAGCACAGGCGAACGTATAGCACAGACTTAGGTTTTTATGCTCTCACACTGTATTCACTCAGTTGTAAGAATCTGACAACAGCAATGTAGAAAAGCCATAAAGCATCTGGCTTCTCTGCAGTCTATCAGTAAACTACAAATGTCATAAAAATTGCTTAATACTAGGAAAAGGATAGATACACAAAGTTCACATTTTAGTAGCCTTTACCATCTTGAGAAAGTAATACTGTTAGAAGAGAAAAGTGAATATCAACCTTCACCGAAATATGAAGGAAAGCTTGTGATGGTAACACGCTCCCTTTAAAGTATTTGGAGATTTCAGTCTAAAAAATTTATCTTAAATGCCATTTAACTGTACAAGCCTAGACATGTAGACATCTTAATTTTTTTTTTTTGATAGCATAAAATTTAGGATTTGGCCTGACAGAAATTTTTTTCAGTACCAGTATATTTAATTACACTGATACAGTTAACTGTTAGCTCTTCTGGTCTAACTCTCCCATGTGAGCAGAATTATCTGGAATATGAGTATTTTATACCTTTTCAGATAGTTTGAAAATTGCTTCCCAAGTGGCAAACTGAAGTGATTTGAGGCAGCCCTGTGCCCATAGAATAAACTAATTTTAAACTTTTGTCCTATATGTATGACTTCCTCATGTAGAAAAGCCCCTGGGACCAAAGTGCTCTAAAGTCTCTTCCATAATATTTACTTCAGTATAATTATTCTTAAATGCTAGGAGTGTCCACACGAGGATTTAGCCCAGATTAGCAATTTCAGTCAGTATGCAAGTGCATATATATGTGGACACTTGTAGATACTTTACCCTTTCACACCTAATTAAGGCAGCAAGGTGTTGTGGACTGGGGTTCCAAGGGGGAGAGGCTGAGCAAATTAAATGAGGGCACACTCTGATGAACAATGTGATAAAATGAATTAGGCCACCTAAAATGTCTTCACAGATCCAAGTTTTGTATGTATCAACAAGAGACTGAGTAAAGTAATGTAGTTTTTTACTTGTACTGGGAATTTCAAGCCTTCAATAAATCCCTCATAGATACTAAGAAGAAAATTGGTTAGTTGTTGGGCAAGTGGTGAAGAATTGCTATGGATTAGACACTGGCAAAGTAACAAAACAAATAGTCAATTTTCACCTTGGCAAAGCCTCTGTGCTAAATCAGTGTTGAAAATATTCATCAATAAATCAGGAATTAAAGAACAGCAAGATGTAATCGCTCTTGTAATGCAAATAGCAATTAACAACAATATTTGCATTTGACACAAAGCTCGGAGGATAATAGAGGCTGGAAGTGCCTGTGAAGAATCCCACCAGTAGATAAATGGGAAGCACAGCGGCAGATAAAATCTGATCCCCAAATCATCATCACACCTCGAGGGATTAGCTGCATCCAATGTTATTTACAGCTGTCTCAAAGAGGGGAATCACAACACTCCTCACTGGCACCCACAGCCTGGGTCTTGTCCATAAGTCCTGTGGGGGCCCAGAGGCCACCCCATCACTGGTAGGTGAGTTTAAGAGAAGGAGAGAGGAAGCACAAGCTTGGAGGGAGCAAGAGGGAATCCCCTGCCATGGAGCAAGTTTATAGGTCACCCCTCCATGTCCCTCAGCTTCAGAGGGATACAGGTGCCACTGCTCCAGGCTTACTGAAGGCAATTAAGAAGAAATTTTCTTTTTTAATATATTACTCCATTAGGTGACTTTGATACCTTCTCCAGCATTAACTAGCATCAGCCACTGCACTGACTCAGAGGGAAGATCTATGCCATTAGTGCCACACTCCTCTGACAAGGAGGATGACATGGAAATGTCCCAAGTCCTCAGGGACCAGCAAATTGCTGCCAGAAGTCGTTCTCATTCCAGCTGGTAGCAGCAATCCCAGACTCTTGCCATTTAGACTGTGAGACATGCAAAGGAAACAGTCAAAAGTCTCACAGGCTGGAAAAGGCTAAAGTGCATTTTCACCTAATCAAAAACTGAGACAAATTAATAGTCTACAGTTCTTTTGGTGGTCCTTTGATTTGAGACACCTGATGAGGGTTATAGTTTTAGAAGAGGAGAGTGCACAGAGCCTTTGAAAAATCCAGCCCCAGTGCATCCCCTGAGGAAGGAAACCTCCTCCATCCCTTCATTACCTGCCACTTCCCTACTTATATATTAAAATGTAAATCAACACCCTGGAAAGGGAAAAATGTCAAAGTGCTGACACCATTAACAAGTATCTTGAGCTTACAGTGAATAAAATGGTCACACCACAAATACCCCCAGTTTTGGGGATTATATCAGCATTCAACTTCTGCTGTATGTACATCTGCAAATGAATTGGAAGACAAAAAAATACACAGATATTCATTTATTATCAAAATTAATGAAACCACCAAACAAAGCTTATAAATATTCTGAAAGCATACACCATCTATAGGAGAACAAACCGCTCCCTTCACTCCCATTGCACATCCCAATACTTCCATCTTTCCCCTGGCCTGCAAAAGCAGGTTTCACAGCACTACCAGTGCTCATGGTGCCCATAAGGACATTGCTCCTTCATGCCACCGCCTCTGCCCTGGGCAGAGCCTGCCCACCAGTGCAGGCAGCTCCTGCTGGTGGGCAGCGATCCCACTGCTGCATGGCAATGAGGCAACACAGCACAGCACTGCCAGGGCGAGGTGGGCAGGTTGACACGGGCCAGGATAGCTGAGAGGTAAAAATTAAAAACTTCACAGTGTTAGATTGTGCTGGTCTCCTCCATAGGTCACATAGAGCAGGAGAGCAAGAGGGTTCAGTCTAAGGTGGGAGACACTGAACACAGGACAAGTTGGATTTTAAGGCCCGCATGTCAAGAGGATTCAAAAGTATGACAGAAATACTAGGAGCAAGACTAGAAAATCTCAGGGATCTGGAATAGGGCAGTGAAGGTGAAGCAACTCAAAGCTAATGAGGAGGAGGGACAAAGAAAGTACAGAGGGAATAAAAGAGGATGAAACAAGCTTCTGTCGTAGTCCAAATACCATGGCCAGAATAATAGTGCTCTGAAGTGAGACTGAGGGTTTCTTATACAGCATTAAAATAAAGGATTAGATGAAGTTTGAAGAAAAATTCCAGAAAAAGCTATGAACTAAATGATGACCATCTATTTCTTGAAGGAATGCAGAAGAGGATGAATCCCTGACTGTTAATCTTGATATATAAGATGATGGTGTTTAATTGAGTTCAGATTGAAAAAAAAGTATATATATTTGACCTGTGATGGAGGCAGCAAGGACTTACCTCACCTCTGAGCTATATTTTTAAAGCTATGCCTTAGGTGAATCTTTAACACAGATCTCTGTCACCAGAACATCAGCTGAAATATAAATATTGACCTTTTTTTAAAGTGTTTTGACTTCAGGAACTAGAAGCAGTTCCTCTTGTTAATAATCCAAATTTTGTCAATTAATTTAGCAATTTCACAAGCTTTATACATGAGGACAGTATCTAATACAAATATTCAGTGAAAAAATAACCTTTTCTTGGAAAAAAGGTTTTCCAGCATGCAGGAAAGAAAGATTTCCACTAAAGAACTGGTGGTTCCTGCAGTTATTCCCCCAGCTGTGTGTTTCACCTTTTGCAGAGGTTACATCTCTGGCAGCAGAGTAAGCAGGAAAGGAGGACGCATGTGCCTTGGCCAACCCAGCTTGCATGGGGAGAGACAGAGAATCTCAGCTCCCACAGCAGACTTTCCCTGCAGCAGCTGAAGCGTTGACACGCGATCTCTTCTGCCAGCTCTGTTATGGGGAGGCAATTTCCAGCAGGGAGAAAATTAAAGATAGTTGGGGACACAGCCATAAAAACCAGTTCTGCAGTTCACGGATGTTTGTTCTTAGTACTTGTTCATTAATTCATTTGTAGCTGTCATTTCATTTTAGATGTTTGTTATTTTTTTATGAGTAAAAAGCCATTTACACTCTTCTGTCTAGATAGACAAGGAACTCCTCTGAACAGGTCTTTTCTATACACACATTTTTTAAAGGAAAATACTTTGAAAATTAGAGTTAACCTTTGCCTTGCCAAGATAAAAGACACTTTTAATGCATTATAGTCTCAATAAGGATGAGGTATTATTTATTTGGACTTATTTCATTCAGTCTAAGTAATTGTGAGAAACCTAACACCAGGCAATTGATGGATATTAAATTACAATTCATGTGTCTACAAAGTAGTGGCAACATGGTTAAAAACACACCTTTTCCCATGAGAGACTGTAGTAGAATTCAGAGAGTAAATTGAATTATGGCAGCTAATGAGTTACAGCGCTTCAGCTCCAGTAACTCTTTCTCTGCATATTCTCCTGCAGGGAAGGACACATGTCTCTCCTCAACCCCTGTGTCTCTCAGTCCCTGGCAAAACCTCTGCACAGCTAGAGCAGGAGAAGATAGACAGCCTAGGAGGATGCTGGACACTGCTAGACTGGCATCATGGGGTTGAGGGGGCTCAACACCTTGCTGAACCACCGAAAAACCAGCACCTTGGCAAGCCTTGTTATCTAGAGTGTTTGGACTGAGCTGCACTCATTGGCTAGTCCAATTTCTACTAAAATGGTTATGCCTTTAGATTGAACTAGTTTACCCACTGTTTACAGAGATTTAATGGATACCCTTAGGAGGTGGGGGAGAAGAAAGGTTTTCTACCATGCTTGGCATAACAAGAGCATCTGAAGGAAAACTGGGTAATGCCAGAGTGGAAATGTGACTCCCCCAGTAAAAGTGAAAATAATCAAGGGACACAATGGATCTGTACCACTAGAAAATTTTGAATAAGCGGTCTTCCTCAAGAGTGCACTCTGGTTTTACCTTGGATATGGGAATTTTTGGCTGAAGTCTCCAGGCTCATATTATATAGAAAACTGGAGGATCCAGTGATTTCTTTACTTTCAAAAACTGATGTTTGTTCATAATTGAATTTAAAAAAAGAAAAAAGAGTGATTATGAATTAATTTAAATATGTCCATAATGAGTCAGCATTTGTTTAACTAAATATATACACATTAATATGCTAACATGCTTTTGTGAAAAATTGCAGAGAAGGAATTGCATTTATCACGTACCTTACCATGATATTTTGTTCATTTAATCGTCTCCACCACGATCCTGTGCACAATACAAATCCATATACATCATGTGTGCTATAATAGGTGGTGGCAGAGCACAGTTTTATACATCAGTCTTAAGGCTTCCAGCATAACTTAGCCAGTGTGGGAGAAAGAAATGTGGGGTATAGAAATGCTTGTCACATCCAGGACAGGAGCCTGGAGACAGGTGATGCTGGCACCTTCGCTCCACCCCAGCTGGAGTTCCCTTAGGAGAGTCACTGTTTAAACAAATTCAGGAAAATCCTTCCAAAAGGCACTGAAGAGCTGAGGCAGACCTGCAGAGAAGCGGCAAGCTGCAGCTCCTTTCCCATCATCCTGCAGAGCCGGGGCCGGGATGACACACTTGCTCGGCACTGCCTCCCCCTTCCAGCAGCGCCAGAAGTAGGTGCAAGAGGGCATCTCGCAGCCTGCGAGGTCCCCGTTGTCAGCAGCTTTCTGCTCTGATAAAGGTCAGGAGTGCTCACTCGCGGGCCCAGCGCTGTGCCGCCAAGGTTCGCTAGCCAGACTCTGCTCCAGGGAAAGGCAAGAGGCACTGGAGGGCACATATGCTTTTGTTTATTGAACTCTGCCTGCCCGTGACCCACTTGCTGCTGCCGCTCACACATGCTTTCTCATCCCAAAATTCCTGCATCGTATTTTTCCTCCATCAGCCTCAATTTCTGAAATGCATGCAATATTTATATTTAATAAATAAAATTGATACATAAAATTAAGTTAAATTTAGATCTGAAAATTTTTTTTTCCTTCTTTTTTTTTTTTTTTTTCCCTGTGGCTTTGCAGCTTTTGGGGGATAGGAATTACATGGGGGGTTTTCTCCAGTTTATGTTATTTTTCCTCAAAAGTTTTGCTTTGGACTCTGGCAATCACACCCCCCAACACAGCATTGCCTAGAGACAATTAGAATTTCATCCCCTGATTAGAAAATGGGCTGAAAAGCACTACTTAAGCTTAACTATGGAAATTCAAACTCCTCTGATAAAATGGAAATAAGCAGGTAGAGACAAAGAAGAGAAAGTGAGGAACAAAAGGCTCACCATTCCAAGCCCCTGAAATGAATCTTCGAACTTATTAGCCCTTAACAGTTTTATATGTGAAATAATATTCATATTTACCACAGTAATCCTGTTTTTTGAGCCATTTTCATATTCTTTTCAGCCTCTACTGTATTGCAGAATGGTTAAAAGAAAAAAGGTCCATGTAAACTATCCAAGACAATCCCCTTGACACTATTGTAATCTGCTGACAACTGCTTTGACACCTCTCATAAACTCTCAGTAAAAAAGGAGGAAGAATGTTTCACAAGAGCCTGTGAAGCACCACTTTTAAAATTCTACCTGCAAACCAACAATTTACAGGGAGAAGAGGAAAAAACCAAAATTATTATTACTACTACTACTACTATTATTATTATTATTACTGATATTTATATTATTTATCCTCCAACGTAAATCCTAAAATCAGTATTGTGGAACAGCCAAAGATCTATCATTTAATCCTAACTCTTTTAGTCGGTTTAAGTATAGTACTTAATTTATGATAACACAGGACACCACATATGATAAACACAAAAGATATAACAGGGTAAGACTATGAACAATGGTTTAACATATTAAAGGCAGTTTGCTCAATTTAGCATTAGGCCAAGTGAAAGTTATAGGATTAGAAAATGTCAGAGGTGCAACACAGAGATGAAGTGGGACTTTGGGTAAAAAGCAGCAGCTTGGATGATTATTTTTTGTCTTTCTTCATCTGAGATAACACGGATTTACTACATCCAATTCACTTGCATAGACTGAAAAGTTCTATTTATTGACCAAGATAACTGAAAAGGGGTTCAGCATTTCTTGTTCAACCTTTCCTTGAAATTTAGTTGCTGAACACAGGTTAGGTGAGCATTCAGCTGAGAAATTCCTTTGTTTCCTTAAATATTCTTAATTTTCATCTTCAGTATTTTCCTCTGGTTTTTTACCCTTTCTTCTCTTTTGTATTCACATTATCATTATTGGTATGTATTTTTTATCACTGTTGCATATTAATTCTCCATATCAAATCTGTATTGCATCTCTCTTTTTTTATCTACTGTGTGACAGGTTTAAGTTGCTAAATAAAACTTCTTTCCATTGTCATTATGAAAGTCTGCTCTCTTTTGGTTTCTTGAACCCCTTGTTTCCCAAATAATGTCTCAGGGTCAACAGGAGAGGGAAGCAGAGATGACTGAAGTTGCTTTTTTGCAATGTTTGCATTGTCATGGACACAATAAACTGTCTTAGTGCAAAAAGAAAATTCCTCAGTCAGTCTCTGCTGCTCTCCAGTGACTCCTCTTTTGGGGAAGTGTAGGATGTACTTGAGCAGAATAGGATAGAAAACTCCCTTCAGGAACAGATACCACCTGTATCAGTCCCAGCATTTTATCTGCAAGTGCAAAGGAATGAGATCTAAGCCCAAATATTTTAAAGAGCAACTATAATGCAAAGTGCTGCTTTAAAAAAGGAACTGCAGTCCAGCTCCTATATGGTGATGCGTTGTGAGATTCGCTGTAGCTTTCAAAGAGTGGAATGAGAAGAGTCATGTAATACAGGAAGCATTCTTCACACACGGGCATTTGCTTCAACAAAAAAATAAACAAACAAACAAAATAAACAAAAAAAAGAAGTCTGCAAACATCTCAAACCAGTGAATAACTTTAAAGTCAGTTATTATTTCTGCTATCACCACCTGAATATGCTATTTTCCCTTCTCTGTCGTTGCCCATTGTCACTGCTGGCACTGAATGGAAAGAGCTGGAGAAAGCAGAACTAAGACAGATAAAAGGGTCAGTTTGCTGAGACAAAAGATGATATCACGTCGAGACAAATTACAGAGGTGCTGTGTCTAAATGTGTTGAAGCAATAACTGCTATACAACAGCCATATCAGCAGGGCTGCTCTGAGCCTCCTGCTCACGCACGCTGCATGCAAAGCAGGGTCCGCAGCCCAGCGCCGATTCAGGTCACACACAGCGCAGCTCCCCGGCAGCTCGGGAGACAGCTACCAGGCCACCTGCAGGCCATGCTGCTCCGGCACGGAAACAGCTGCAGAAGAAGTCATTGGAAGTGACAGGTAGCCCCGCGCTGGAGGGCAGAGCCGCAGCCTGGCTCCGCTCAGCAGGATCCGCATCCCCAGCACATGCCCGGCATACCCCTGGTGCATCCCCAGTGCATCCCCGGCGCATCCCCGGCGCATCCCCGGTGCATCCCCAGCGCATCCCCGGCGCATCCCCGGCGCATCCCCGGTGCATCCCCAGTGCATCCCCGGTGCATCCCCGACGCATCCCCAGCGCATCCCCGGCGCATCCCCAGTGCATCCCCGGCGCATCTCCGGCACATCCTCAGCACATCCTCAGCACATCCTCAGCACATCCCCAGCACACCCACGGCACAACCCCAGTGCATTCCCAGCGTATCCCCAGTGCATCCCTAGTGCATTCGTGGTGTGTCCCCAGTGCATCCCCCAATCCCCCAGCACATCCTCAGTGCATCCCCAGCACATTCCCAGCCCAAAATATAATTTTTTTTTATTTTTTTTCCCCCGTTTAAAACCAGCTAGGAAAAAACAGAGAAGCTCTCAAAATTGCTGATCAGCTGAACAACTTGAGATGTAAAGGGTAGTTAGTACCTGTGAAAGATCAAAAAGTGCTAGTAGGCACGCTGCTAACCCTGACAGAGAGAAAACTGGACAGTTAGCACTCCTGGAAAAGAAAGCTGCCATGGCTCCCTGGAGTAATGGCCACAGAGGGGGGAAAAAAATACATATGGATAGATCAGTCATGTATGGATACATGCATAGATCAGTCTGTCTATCTCACAGCACAATTTCATCAGCGTTCCTCTTTAGTTGCACTTTGGGATGCCCCTTTCTTGAAAGAGTATCAAGCTTCAACAGCAAATGGTTATATATAGCTTGCTAAGGGAATTATTTGACGGAATTTATATTTTACAATTATTTTCTGAAAAAGCGAGATCAGCCTCTTCCACATGCAAAGCTAGGTCACTTGCCTTGACATTGTTTTTGCCCCAAGACATGAAGCCATCTTATTGCTGGTGCCAAGCTGAAGCAGATCTGATTTCTCATTGCTGTGCCGAGTTGAATGCTGGTGGCACAACATCCTGAAAAGGACCAGTTTTGTGAACTGGTTCAGAGAGTACCTGTGATTTTTAGCAGTTGACATTACCAAACCAGGCTGAATTGCCTTCAGTACTAGAATTGTAAGGGCTAGAGTAAATTAATCTATGCGGTTGGGGCACAAAATTGGAAAAGTAGCAACAGACTACCAGAATACTGCTCACATGATATGGTTCTGACCAACTGAGACAATCTAGAGCTTAAATCTTCACTTGAATTAGTCATGTTGTCATAATTTTGCCCCTGTAGAAAAGATCAGCACCCCATTTCCTGTAACATGCTGTGCTACCCATATAACAGGCAGGATTGCTGTGCAGCAGCAAGCACTGGGGTGTATTCAGCACTTCTGATCTAGGGAGAAGCTTTTCCAGTTTTAAAACAGTTGAAGACTGGAAGTTCTGGGAAGGTTTTGAGTTCTCAGTAAATGAGTTCTCTTAGATGCATGTAATCTAAAAGATGTGGAGATTTTTTTTTCTTTATCCAAAGACACCCAAGCTATCTAGAATTATTCATAAATCCAGATAGATACTGCAAGTTCAAACGATGGACAGCAACTGTTGTTTTAGTGTAAAAGGCCTCAAAATAAATTAATTTGTGGAAATATCAGAGATTTTTAAGGAGTGGAGAAAAGAACATGTTTTATGCTTCATCTTTATGGCCCTGGTGTATGCATTGTATTCTCCCAAATCTATGAAAATAGATACAAGTGTTTGATCCCCCAAAAGGAAGGTGAGTTATTTGCCAATATAGGCAGGATACTTTGGGGCCTGGAGAATTCCTAACACTCCTTGGAATACTCCATTACCCTTACAAGTGTTGTAATTATTTGGGGAGGGAGAAGAATATTTAATGTGCAAACAAAGAAATGTTGGTTACCTATTGTGATTGCCTTGGAAAACATATTTTTTTCTAGACCTCTATGTTCCATCCACTGAAGAGCTGACAATGGGGAATTCAGAAGTAATGAAATCAATTTAACAAAATTGTTGATATATATGGGGTGATAAGCATAGTTTGAAAACAAATGCATAGAGCATTAGGTGCTTATTTTCCAAGTATTTTCCCTCAGTCTCTGTTCTTTTGTCTTATTCCATTGATCTTGATACAATGATGATCAATATGTCTACTTTTAAAAACATTCTGTATCAGGGAAATTACTTCTCTTTACTTTAGTTGAGTAGTTTTGCCAACAGGGAATCCTCTGGCATTGAATTGCCAGTATCAGTAATACACTTCAGCATAGACCAAGGGTTAATGAGGAAAAGAAAAAGCAACCAAATCTAGGAAACAGCATAGTAACAATTTCAAAGCAAGGTGGAATATTAAATCTCATCCCAATTCTTGGAATCCTAGGGCGGAATTATTAACACCCTTGTGGTTGTTAAGGCATCTGGAGAAATGATCAATATGAAGTATGAGTATGCAGTATACCTATACACAGTACATAGATCTGTGGAGTGAAATGTTTTACTTCTGTGGTAGATCTTCAAAAAACCAATTTTTTCATTTACAAATGGTTTCAGGCTTATAGTCACCTTGAATTGTGCAGGTTCTGAGCCTGTTTTCCAAATCAGATGCAATAACATGATATAACTGGTGTCTCTGCTTTTCGACTTGTGGTAATGAGAACATGAGACAAACAAGAGATCAATGGTCCATCACGAACGGTCACATTCAAAACCTAATTTAAGACACCTGTTCAGGAACCAGATTCAGAGACCCTTCTCTTTGCCACTCCTATTGGGTGTAGAGCTGTATTTCATTGAACTGTATTCAGCTGTTGTATATCACCTCCCAGAGAACTGATTTGTCTCAGCCTTGGGGAGCTGGGCACTTAATTCAGCTTGTTGAATTTTGTGATTACAGCTGGAAGCTCAAGAGTTATTGGTGAGTAAGCTCGATGTTGTCATCCATCTACCTGCTTCTATGTTATCTCTGAGGTCTTCTCAAAATGAAGTCTTCTAAATTTCAACACATGACACAAAGATGTATCCTGTCATTTGAAATTATGCAAAATGTTTCTCCTGTAACACAAAATACATTGCTATACAAATCCTGTTGCATTAATGAAATACCAGTCACAAGGGTAGAGGTAAAGGACAAAGGGTTACAACTTGCATATGCTCTGGAAAACTGGAGTTATGGACTTCCTGTAACCTCAGGACTGTTTTTATTCACCTTAACGTTTTTATGGGACACAAGTAGGTACACCATCTAAAAAGACTTATTTGTGAGTGTAACCCTCCAAGGGGGTGGGGGCAGCTTGAGAATATTTCAATAAATTGCTGCACTACATTGTTAATTTTATTTTAAAGACATTTTATTAGATAAATTATTACCTAAGTGGCAGTGCCTAATAGAGAATCTGGATCCAGATCTTGAGTTCTTATTTGCAGAAAACTGTCATTGCCTTGACAATTTTGTTATGTCATCAAGTTTGAGTGAATCATAAAATCATAGAATCATAGAATATCCTGAGTTGGAAGGGACGCACAAGGGCCATCGAAGTCCTGGCCCTGCACAGGACCATCCCCAAGAATCACACCATGTACCTGGGGGCATCATCCAAACACTTCTCGAACTCTGTCAGTCTTAATGCTGTGACCACTTCCCTGGGGCGCCTGTTCCAGTGTCTGACCACCCTCTGGGTGAAGAACCTTTTCCTAATACCCAATCTAAAGAATTTATGAAAATTAAGAACATCCTTTCTTTCCTCTGGAATGTTTTCACATTAGTTTCTACAAAAGTTTTATAATTGTCTTATATTGTAAAAGTTGATATGATTTGCTCTTGCTGATGAGGTCCACAAGATTTCAATCAAAAACACTTGACAAAGATTACAAATTAGAAATCATTCTGGACAACACTTACACAGTCAAGCTTCTGAAGCAAATTCCACCTTAAAGACAGAGTAGCTTCTTTGGGTCTGTGAAGATGCTTGTTCATATTTCAGTTGAGAAATGTTGGCAGTTAAAGGCTGTAATCAGAATTTCTTGGGATTCAAACACTGGATAGGCTAAACTCCATTTCCTTTGCTCTCTTACATTATAGATGTATAGTCTGAATTTTCACATACAAGTGTTCTTGACTATTCTGTATTGATCTTACCTAATACTTCAAGACTCAAAAAATAAATGTAAAGTCCTTCTACTGGACAATTATGTGATTTCTTGGCCTCATATTTGTGTCAGTGGTGACTTTTCTCATTATTTCATATGTGTACCTAATTTTTAATCTTGTTTTGTTCTTTGTTCTCCTTTTGTATGCCAAAGCCATGTGCAGACAAGTTCCACAGGTAGTGGCATAACTGTGCCCTTCATTTGTTCATTTTTCACTTTATCCCTATCAATTTTGTTGATAGACACTTTTTAACTTTGTTCTTATGTAAGAAAGGCTAAACAGCAGTACTCAATTTACTTTATATCACAGTTAAGATGCGATTGAGATTAATAGGAATGATGCACATCCTTTTTAAAGTATTTTATCTCAGTCTCTAGGGATTTGTTCAAACGACACAACATTCTGTTCCCATTAGTAACCACAAAAATCATAAATTTAGATTTAAGTGACAGTTAAGATTTTGCATAATTTTCTTTTCCTGAGTTAGGAGAGAGATTTGTCAGACAAATAAGACAAAAATATGGGGGGTCGTGCAGGTAATCATAGCATTACAGACATACACTCAAGACAGCTATGTTTTGATATAACCTTGAGTATCAAAATTCTTAGCTCAAAGAAAAGGAAAAAAAGCAGATTTCAATAATGTCTTGAAACAAACTGTCTAATACTTCAGCATTATCTTCTTTAACCTCTGAAAAACTTTCAGTTAAAAAAGGAAAATGCAAGTGACCTAAAATTATTCTCGGTTGAAACATCTGGTTTCTTCCTGTTCTCGCCAAGAACCTCACTCATTCTCTTATCAAGATCTTCCTGTTAATAAAAAATTCAAAATAAATCTGAAAGAATGAAATTTTTTAAACACAGTTTACTAATGGAAGCTCTCTTGTCAATGTTGTTACTTTAAAATATCAGATGGAAAAATGAAAACTCTATACCAAAAGACTACTGTTCATGAGACACAGAAGTTTTTTTGCAATGAAGAATTAATATTTTTGCACTTGATATAAGTAATGCATTTGTTTATGAGGAGCAAAGTGTCAGGATTTATTATATTACTTTCTTTGGTTTTCAGTGCTTAGCTTTCATAAAAGGTATGATACGTGCATAATCATTCAGCAATTTCATATGCCTTCAATTAAAAATTTCTTATTTGTTTTTATGACTTACTGAAGATTTGAAAAGCAGACATGCAAAACTCAACAAAACCTAACAGCACTTCTAGCAGGCAAGCAAAATAATGCCCACAGGAAAGGGTGACATTCTTGTTACATTGAATTCAAGAGCAAATTTCATGGCAGTTTCAAAAGAGCTACGATTTCCCCCAAGAGGTCCTGAAGTGGTGTGCTCTACTGCAGCTGTTTGTGCATACATTTCCCCTTCTCAATAGTTTTTCTGTGCTTATGGTTCTTGCAGTACCATAGTGGTCTCCACCAACTAATCCAGGTTTCACCTTCCACTTGCCCATTGCCTACCCTCAGGCTCTACAGCTCCCACCTTGACTGCAAATCCCCCTCAGTCAGCACCTGGTCCATACCTCCTGTCCAACCCCTCCCTTCTGTGAGATCTTCATGAATGTGTACATTATAAATGTACAACTTATAGAGCACATGCATATTGCAATAACAGTATAACATTATATGAAATACTACAGCATCAAAGTTATGGTTACAGTGACCTAAGCTAAATTGCATTATATTCAGCCCAGTTTAGTGGCCTGTCAAAAAACACTAGATTTCTTGTGCTTTGCCCATTTTGTTAGTGCTAGGTTCCTCCAGTTTGAATTCCACTGGGCCTTCTATTGGTCGTAGTCCAATTTGCTTTCCTACTTTTTCTCCAAAGCCAGGGGATGCTTCTCCCTATGACCATATAAAAATATGTATAGATGTAGATTCTTTGTTTGCATCCTTCTCCTGGAAGCTGAAAATAATGGTCCAGCTGCCTGTCCCTTCTCATTCTTCATAGCCTGAACTCTCATTGAGATTTCCAGGCACCCATGAGGACTGTGTTACCATTTATTCCTTCAGGGACTCTTGAAGGTGATGAATAATTTTCATATTAATCTAAGAAATTAATTTATATTCTTTACTTTGAACCACTGAAATAGAGCAAGAGCCTAAAAAGTTAAGTCAGAACACTGATCCTGGACCTTGCTCTGAGGAATGCTTGGCTAGAGACAAGAACCAGAGTTTAGGGATTAGACAAGATGGTACTGTGCACCAAAAGAATGCTTACACACCTACATAAAAGGAGATAGAGTAAGAACATGAAGAGATAAGAGGGGAACTAGGGGCTTGAGTCCAAAAGTCTTGCAAAATTCACCATGGAGTCAGCAGAATCAAGGAAAAGTTGAAAAGTTCATGGTGAGGAGGATAAGAAATACGACCCCCTGGATATGAAGAAAACAGGATCTCCCACCAAGAATCACCCCAAAAAGACGGACTCCACCCAGACCCCGCCTATTATGATTATTATAACTAGATGTTGCAATTATATGAATATGCCTGTAAAAATGTTGTAATCTCTCACAAAAAACTGTTTAAATAGCCTGATTTTCACTGAAGAGTTCAGAGCTCTTTGTCCGGTGAGAATCAGGAGTTCCCCAATGTTGCTCAAAATAAATACCTTGCTGTTTATGGACTAAAATTCTGTCTCTAAACAGTTTTATTGTGCCTTTTTGGGCATCACCACAATAAAAGATGTTGTCAGGATGTTTCAATCTATACTTCACTGAAAATGTCTCAAACTAATG